>OU342742.1:488585830-489320127 GCA_910589775.1 Avena eriantha
AGCAGCACGAAGCATGTAACGAAATACGCTGCCTGCGTAGTGTGAGTACAAGTTGAGCATCATATAGGCATGGCATTCTCTACCTTCAGCTCGTGGGAACACCTCCTTCACTGCATTCGTTGGCCCTTTGCATGCATTCGTGGATATAGCCAATGGATCCATGTGGCCTATTGATCTCCTGAGCTGCCTCATAAACCAGACCCAGTTTTCCTCCGTTTCTGTTTCAAACAACCCGAATGCCACTGGGAACATCCAGTTGTGACCATCAAGTGATGTGGTAGATTGCAGACAGCCTTTCCATTGGCCAGTTAGGACAGTGCTGTCTACACTCAGATACGTCCTACATCCGTCCTTGAATCCCTGGATGCAAGGTTTAAGCGCCACGAAAAATATTTTGAAATATATTTTACCACGTACTGATTCGGTATCAATCTCCACAACACCCCCCGGACACCTAGCTTGTACCTCCGCCTTGAAGTTGTACATCATCCTGAAGCTATTGGTCCAATCCCCATGCAAGACCCCCAGAGCTTTCTCTTTACCTTTCCAAACCGTGTAATACGGTAGGACAATGTTGTATTTAGAACTGAGGCTAGTATGAATATTCTTCGTGGTCTCCTTGGGGTTATCCTTTAGTATGGACATAGATTTCATAGCCACCCACTCCGTATCAGCCATTGAGGATTTCAGTTTGCTGGCTGTCGGACACATGTGTGGAGGGCCCATTTTGTTCACATGTAACACAAATTCATTTAAAAGATAAGCAGAGTCGACTAGTTGCCAGAAAGATATCACACATCAATTGTAGTTATAGTGTGAAAATAGAGAAAGTTCTAATGGTTTGCTGCATTCATTGCCCCAGTACCCTATTTGCCTTCGACGCAGGTAAGGATCTTGCTGTGATCCTCCATGGACAATGTACCTCGACCCGTCCATTCATCCACGTTAACTTGCAAATGGCCTCATACCACTGGACAGTGTTCTTCAGTCGATAAGCGTCGAACTCCCCCTTGATACAAAAATGCCGGAACGACATCCTGAACTCATGCATGCTACTGAACTCGGTGCCGACCGAAATTATAGGATACTCGTGGTCATGTTTCATTTCTTCTACTTCAACACCCAAATCATCGACTGGAATACCAGCCTTATTGTTAAGTTCCTTGTCTATTTCATCATCACCAGATTCTTGATCCTCTATAGTGCCTTCCTCTTCATCTAATTCAAAATCCTGTTCATCGTCTCTAATGCCTAATACTGCACACATCATATTGACTCCCATGGGTGGGGTTGCACCATCGTCTCCAGCCGGATGGACCGGAACATTGCCCCAATCCACATGGGGTGGTCTTACGTTTGCACGCATCCCAGGTACTTCAGTGGACAAACAGCAGTTAGAATCAATTTCATCTTGACTATACAGAACCCTCTTGCTCTTCCTGTGTACATCCTCCTTCCTAGTGTAATATTTCCTGATGGTATCAGTAGGGCTTGACATCTGCGTTCCATTCCCCATCGAACTAGGCTTTTTGCTGCCGCTCTTGGGTGTAATCTCCTTCCTGCCTCCCCTCACGGATGTTGGCTCCAGGGTGCTGGAATTATTGCCTGACCTCAGCGGCGTGTTCTTCTTCGAATTAGCCCTTTTGCTGCTACTATTGTTCATGTTCTCCTTCATGCTGGCATTATTGCCTGACCTCAACGGCGTGTTCTACTCCAAATTAGCCCTTTTGCTGCTACTATTGGGTGTGAACTCCTTCGTGCTGGCATTATTCCCTAACAATGGCGTGTTCCACTTTAAATTAGTATTTTTCTGCTCCCACTGGGTGTGGTAGCCTCCATGCTGGCCATCTTCGCCTCTTTGCTACCACTCCTAGGAGTGTTCACCACCGTGATAGCCCTCTTAGCGTTTTTGCGGCTACCGTTCGGTGTGGCATTTTGACTGGATCTCAGGGGTGTACTCTGCGGCGTGGTGCCTTTTTTCGTGCGACTCTTGGGCGTCCTCTTCTCTAGCGTGGTATCTTTGGTGACGTTCTTCTTCGGGGTGCCCTTTCTGGGGATGCTCTTCCTGCTCCTCTTTATGACGCTCCTCTGTAAGACTCTCCTCTGTTCGAAGCTACCCTCGGTCGCACCAGCCCCAATGATGCCATGGATCAGGTCACGCATGACTTCTAAAAGTCCACCATCTCTATTGTCGAGTTCCAATTCCTCTCCAACCATTTGCACTATCAAGTGGAAGTACACTTCACCTCTATAATGTTTCCTTGTAAACGGTACGACTAAATCCCTGGTATCTTTCACTTCAATAGCCTTTTTGCTCCTGTAAACAAAATATAACAAACATGCTTCCTGGGAGGACCGCCACAGCACCTTCACACGTAACGATGCCATCAGGTCAGATAACTCAACCACTTCAGGATCGTATCTGCCAAGGATTACATCAAACTCGTCATAGAATTTTTTTGTGCCATCATCTAATTTTGCAGTATAATCCGCGACACCGATATGAACGATTACTTTGCCATCATCAGGTTCTTCAGGATAGAAACCTCTGAGTGGTTCGAGAGGTGGAGCAGCACCATCAGACCCAGCCCTAATGCCACCGTTGCCATCACCAGCTTCATTGTTAGTTGGATCAACCTCGGTGGAAGTACCAGGACCAGGAGCAAGGCGAGGGCCCTTAGCAGCGGGAGCTACATTACATGGTGGACAGGCAGGGCCCCTTCTAACGGCAGCTACAATAGGATCAGATGCTGCCATGCCACATCGACGATCAGGAGCAGTTCCCACAACAGCAGTGTTGCGAGTGCTAGCAGAGTCCAGACCATGAGCTAGCTCCAGACCAGCAGCTCGCTGAACCTGAGCATGGGTTCGAGGAGGACACAAGGCATCAGTATTTGCAACAACAGTGGGGCAGCCTCCGGAAGCCTTAGTTTGCTCAACAGCGGCAGGGATTGGGTCAACAACAGTCAGATCAACAACAACACGAGGATGACCAGTACCAGCAGATTCCAGAGCACGGGTTCACACAACTTGAGGACGGTTTCGAGAAGGAGCAACACACAAGGCGGTGGTCTTGGCAACAACAGCGAGGCAGCCTCCGGAAGCCTTAGTTTGCTCAACAGAGGCATGGATTGGGTGAGCAGCAGCCGCAGCAACACGGGCACGGGGACAGGGACGACCAGTACCAGCAGATTCCAGAGCAGAGTTTTCCACAACGGCAATACGGGGACTCCTACGAGGAGGTTTCCTGACAGAAGCATGTCATGGACGAGGAACCACATTTTGCTCAACAACAGCAGGGGTTTGAGTTAGACCTCCCTGTCCAATAATAGCTGGGTGACTCCCAGTAGCAGGAGCTTCCTCATCCAGTATGTTACAAATCAGCATAACCACGCGAAGCCCATCATGTTGTTTCATCAACCCAATTAGCTGACTGTCACACGCTACAGGAACCTTGAAGCCTCGTTCATCAAGGATGCTGAACCGTGCAGTCTACTCCGGTCTCATTTCAGCAAGTTCACGCACAGCAGCAACCAAACCAAGGATACTGCATAACTGCACATGCGCTACTTCCATCTTCAGATTGTGAGCTTGATTCCACGTGCTCTTCCCATCTGCTAATTTAATGTGGTAGCCGCAGATGGTGACCAGAACCGTGTATTTGGGTTCAACAGAGATCCTACTTGACAGAAAATTGGAGACAAAAGATAAGAATTGTATGCCAGCGTCGTGCTAGCAAACAATTCTATGTTCAATATATCTCTGTAATGCCAATAGCCAGCTAGCAGTTATAGGTAGTGTGAATAGCAAAGAGAAGAGTAGCTCACCCGCAATTAGCCAGAAGTACTTCTTCCTCGGCAAATGGATATCTGCCATCCTTCGCGCTGCTCAGCTTGTCGGCGGTAGAGGCGTCCTAGATCGTCACAACGGCTGGCACGACATTCGGCATTAGAGCTCAGTAGCAGCGAGTAGGCGCAGCAACTTGGCACCGGAAATCAAATACCCGAAGAGATCATTCTGGTTGGAGAGGGAATTTCGACGCCGCCGGTGCTAGGGTTCATGCGAAAGGAGGGAGGGAGTAGATTTGTGAATTTGGTGAACGCACCATGCTCCTTTAGTCTCTCGTTTTGCCTACGTGGTTGCTGCGTTGGTGCTCGCGTCACAGAAATATTACTGACATGAGGGTCCCGACCGTCTACTTCACGGGGAAGTTTCATGGAATGTTTGGATTTGGTAGGGGTGAGATGAGTTTGCATCGAAATGGCCCCTCTCGGTAGTTGGCGGCCCAACATTTCGAAACATGGCAATTTCAGGCAACTTAGGTACCGCGGTGCACTCGCTCACGAACTTTGGTACCGCAGGGTAGATGTCCCCACCTAGACCTAACTCATTGAAGTGAAAGAACTCTGATCCCTCTAGTATTTTAATTTCGCTAAAAATTTACCATAATTTTCATATGCACGCTTGCAGATGCACATTCTCTCTTTTGCAGCCCTAAATGCTGGAGCATTATAGTCTCTCCCCTTTAAACTAAACTTCGCCCTCGAAGTTACGGATATCTCTAATGTCGGAGTGTATAAAAAAGTTCTATTTAGAATCTTCATGTTTGTTAGTATGCAGTCCTTATCAATCAATTATCCTCTTTCGACGACCTCTGTACTTTTCTCTGTCTCTTTAGGGTTATCTGATTCTAACCTCATTGCCCAACAAATTCTAAGACCTTTACTGGTGTCTTGACAAGATTTCGTATTTCGGTCACTAAACTTATATCCTTACATCGTTATGGTATGAAGGTTTACTAATGGTAGGGTTTTTCCATCTACTTTACAAACTATGGTAATGATTTTCCCTGACCTAAAGACCCTGAATAGGCCTTGGATTTCCTTTATATGAATGATTTAGACTCATTTAGTCTATCCATTCATGAATATCCTATTCTTACCCATAAATTCTATGGTCACATCGTACTCCTTATTGGAGATACTGTTGAACCAATGTCATGGTTCACCTAACGTTAAACAAGTTAGATTCATTATAACCTTTTAGGTCCTTCACATTCACACCAGCTGCGATCCTGATATGTCTTTCATACCATGGTTAACAAAAGTATCAAAACCTTTAAAAGATTGAGATTCTTTACTTAAAATCCACTACCGCTGTTGGATTCGGAGCCAATGTATACTCCACTCTCCCCCTTAGAGCTTTCTTAATGGTTTTATGAAGAACATATGGTACATACACAATTTTTTTGATAACTGTATGGATTCTCCGACTTATAAAGCGTATATATAAAACAACTTCTACAACTAACAACAAATTGACTTACCACTTGCTAGGTTGTGGCCGTCATGATTGCTGACTTGATTCATCATCTCGAACTTATGCTTTCCATAACCCGTTCCACTCATATTTACGGAATATGTGCCCTCATCACTTTCACCCCTTGGTGGTATTCCATACACTCAACCTACTTTATGGTATTCTCCACAAAACATTCTTCTCCTTTTGACCCTGTTGTGATAGTTCACCTATTACTGATCGATTTGGAAAATTGAGTTTGATATGTCCTAGCTCTCCACAATGGTAACATATAATTGTTTTTCTATGACACTCCTGGTTATAGTGTCCTTCGATCCCAAAGTCCTCACAAATGTGTTTTCTACATATTGATCTTGTTGTATTAGTTCCCTTTTGAACTTGCTTAGTTGTTCCATTAACTACAAAATTATCATCATCTTCAAAGATAGGTGCACTATCCATCAATTCCTGGAACGCCATTGCACGAACAATACTGAGTTGCATCTTCATGACTGCTTGTGATCCCTTCACGAACCTTCTTTGTTCCTCCTTATTTACTTCGTCACTACTGTACCAAGATAAACAGTTGAACTCCCGTACATGCTTCAAAACAGGAAGATCCTTTTGTTCTAACACTTCAATGTCCTTTCCTTTCATGATGTTCCTGTGAACAAATGCCTCTCGAAACTTATTCTTGAACTCCTACCATGTACAAACACCTTCTCGAGAGAGCTTGTACCACGACTCCTTCCACCATACTACTGTAGATTCAGATAATAGATAAATGGCATAATACACTTTCTCTTCATACACCCCATGTTGTGAAGCTTAAGGGATGTGTCCATTAACCAACTTTCCGCCTCCATTGGTTCTTCAATCATAGAGAAACTCTAGGGTCTAGTTTGCAAGAATTCCACTAGTTTATTTCTTGGCTATAGTTCCTTCGATGGCTTCCCCGGCACTCCCTTCATTACATCATTACGAGGATCATTTTGTTTCTCTAGTTCCTTCTTTCTTCCATCCTCCATGCCCCTCATATATATAAGAAATCCTGCATTGGTGGTTCAATATGGCATTAGAATGGGTCCTTCCTTTGGAATTGCATCAAAAACCTCTTTTTGTGTTGTCTCCATATTCCTACGAGCCTTTATCTCTGCCTCATCACGATGGTAACTCATCTCTCCCTCAAGCGAACCCATTTCCCCCTAGACCTATACATCAAGTAAGAACTCCATGTAACATCATGCATATGCCCATCAAGTTCAAACTTCATGCACGGACCTAGTCACACAATAAAATCCAATAAAATCCTAGAAATCCAAATATTACTTCTAGCAAACTTACATCAGAAACCTGTAAAAACAGTACTTTGAGTAAAAAACCTCTTGTACTCAGGATTGGATGTTATACACTACAATCTAGATACCTGATATCATATAGGTCTTCAATGGTCTACCAGTATATGTAGGGATCATGTATTCTTTGTCTCAGCATTTACCCAAACTGCTCAATTGCAACTGGATAATTTTGAGCAAAGTGGTCCCAAATTGGCTTTGACTAACTTATTACCTCCTGTTTAGGACTACTACTATAACTTACCTTCTTCGTGTTCTATAAACCAACCTCACATAATCTCTCCAGAAGACTCTTGAGACTAATTTTGATGCCTCTTGGTCAAATATTATTGGATCCCTATGATTGTTATAACTTATGGAATGATCCTACAATGTTAGTTATGACTTCATCTTCAAAATTATTTACTAAATAGTTACCCTAATTACGTATTTATTAGGGCTTAAGAGCTAATCTCTCCATAAACTTGTTATCCTTTTCCTTGTTATCATGGTTTCTGAGCTAGACTCACCATGATTATTTTTCTTATCATCATAATATCACTGACTCCTAGCAAGGTTCTCCTCCATCACGTAAAGATCCTCAAATGAATCTAACATGATCTCTTTATCAACCCTAGATTAGTGGTAATCTATTTTGGTATATTAATTAAGATAGAATGGTCTTTAACTTATGTTATCTAATCACAAAGATACAAAATACATAAATAATTTCTCCCAAGTAAGATAGGTAAGATGATTATATTTATATGTGATAAGATTATTCTCATGTGAATATCCCTTACAACTTATAACAAAGAGTTGGAGAAGATAAAATAGTTCCCTATAATAACTGCCCAACCTACAGGTCTCCCAAAAAGCGTTACAATCCTAAGGTAAAAGTGTTTGCTCTGATACAAGCTGCGGTGATCCAGGATACAATTGCATGATGTAGTACACTATAGTCGTTGACATAATACTAATCAAATACCATTCACTAGTATTATATCCCTCAGAGTGGTACAGCGGAAACATCACGGGTACAAGATAAGACTTTAGATTACATATATTACATTACAAAAGATCCAGGGAACTTCCTCGATATAGTGAGGAAGAAATTAAGTAGAAGAAAACCAGAAATAACAACTCGAAGTCTATATTAGAAGTAATACTATTATAAATATATATATGGCTTAAAATTTCTACTATAGCAATGATCTATTGAAATAGGTTCTAGCTTCTAGGGTTTTATTTGTCTATTTTCGTGCCCCTCGTTCGTTAGTTGTACTTAGTTTTCCCCAACTGCTTAACTTCTCCTCACTTTTCCCCTATCCTTCTCGGAAACTCATCTAAGAGCTCGAATGGTAGCTGCCGTCAGGTTAACCACTGGCTGACGTGTGGGGTCGCGCAGTCTGGGACCATGTGGGGCCGTTTGGTCAGGTATGCGTTATGCTGATGTGTGGGGCTGTTCCATGTGGGACCAGTTTGTTGGGAACGCGTTATGGGGGACTTGGTGTGGGACCATGTGGGGCGCGTTTGGTGGTTTACATGCGCCCGGTCGCCTAAATTGGAAGTTTTCTTTTTTGTTATTTTTATGATTGGCCTTTTTAAGAGCGCCTTTTCCCCTCTGTCTCTCTAACAGTTGGGCTTTTTTCCCAAAAAGGTAGCGAATCTAGAGCAGCTTCTCTCTTCATTTATTGTTCCTTTTGGCCCTCGTTTTTCCCCAATCTGGTAGAATATCTAGAGCAGCAAATCTAACTAGCAACATAAATAAATTTAGTAAACAAAGCAAATGTAGATAAAGGAACTAATATAGGATATATAGTACGGTACTTAACGAATTTCGACAATTAGGCTGCTGAGCAGCAGCATCGGACAAGTTCAACACAGAAAAGACAAAAGAAGCTACTTTACAGCAGCAACACAAGATCAGTGGCCCCTCAAGGCTTCTACCAGGAGGGCCTCCACCTCATCCCTCTAACGCCTCTCCCAATTCTTGCTGCCCAGTCCCTTGACCTTGGGCGCCTTGGGCTTGATCGGGAGCATGCGACCCTCCTCGATGGCCACCTTCTGGAAGTTGCGGAGGTGAATACCGAGCGCCTGGTGCTTGTCTATGAAGCCATGGATGTTCACGGACTTTCCGCAAGTCCTCACGTCCTCGGCATGCTTCACGAGGGAGTTGAAGTCGGTGGCGCAGAGCCTCCTAGTGGTGCAGAAGGGGAACCTATAGACGTCGCCGGCGAAGAAGTTGTTGTACTGGCCGGACTTCAGCCTCCTCAGCACATGATGAGTCTTGGTGTCCTTGGACTCATCGTCGCTGTTATCCTCTTGTTGGAAAAAACAGTAGAGTGCAATAAGGACATGGATTAACCGATTGAGATCACCTGATTATTTCCCAGATCTCAAACCAAATCGAATACTGATCCCAACTACGAACAGGGGGATTCAAATACTAATAGGGGGATTCATCGAAATACAAGATCTAGCACAAGAGGATTAGCTACTGTAAAAATACGAACAACCGAACCCTAATAACATTCGATCTAGCATCCGACGATGGGAATGGGGAAGAAAAAGGGAAGAGGAGAAAATCCTGGTTACCTCCGACCATGGGTCAGCGATGCTGGTGTCGTAGGGGTTCTCTGGCCTTATGTAATCAACCTCCTCATAGGGGTCCCAGCCAAGCGGTATCTGCACGAGACTAGCGGGGGCCTCCTCGTCGGCAGCTACAACGGAAGCGGGGACGGGAGTCTGGACAGGGACAGCGGCTGACTTTGATGCCTCGACGTGGGCCTTCTTGACAGTGGCCTTGGAGGCGCCGATGAGGACCGTGCCATTCTTCTCCATTGCTGGCGTGGTTGAGGTTTTCTTGGGGGTTTGCAGAAGGTGATGGGATAGTAGAGACGGTTGAGTGAGCGAGTGAGTGATTAGTGAGAGTGAGGAGGCCTCTATAAAGGAGAAGGGAAGCGACGTTTCGTTGCACGATCATGCACCGTGTAACCGCATACGCTACTACACCATGCATGGCCACAGATGTCTGCTACTGCGTCGTGCACCGCACACGCGTACCGTGAGTAACTTTTTCCCTCGTGTCTAACCCTGTCGACTTAGTTGTGCTCAGTTTTTCCCTCGAGTGTAACACTAGCAGTTTGGTTGTACTCAGTTTTGCCCTCCAGTACTAACACTACCGTGTGCAATATACTCAGTTTTACCCTCCGGTGGCTGGTCAATAGGTAGTCAATGAATGGGTTTTAGCTATCTATTTGAGTCATTTTATGCACACCAAATTCAAAAAGATCAAAACATAGTGGCATCTACCCAGGGAGTCTTATCATGTGACCTGTTACCATAAGAAATCTATATACTTCAATTTTTAACCTAAATCACCACTTCTCAAATCACCTACTATGTATGAAGGTTCATGGCTTTCTACTCAAGCCTCTTCCCAAAACATCCCTCCTCAAAACATAGTTTGTCTGAATGAGGCAATAATTGTCAAAATGGTGTATATTTGAATTGCAAATAGTTTGATGTATGCCAAGATGTACTTCATTGTATAAAAGATGAATTTTCCATTTTTTAAATCTCTTTCTATTTTCTATTTGAATCCCTTTTTCAGTTTTGCCCTTGGTTCTTAAGTTATACTCAGTTTTGCCCTTGGTTCTTAAGTTCTACTTAGTTTTCCCCTCTCTTAGTCACAATCTCTCACACCTGTACTCATCCTGGCTGCTATGCTCTGATTGATTGTGACAGTTGTCACACGGATCGTGCCCACCAACCATTGATCCTCTGTGATCTAGCAGATAGTATAACCCCTATATCTATCGAGGGGCACCCCTCTATCCATGCAAAATAACGAGTTTGCCACTGGTACTTTAACTCCATAAACAAATGAATTTGAAAATAATTTGAAGGGAAAGTGTTCAAAGGTGTATAATTTGTGCATTACATTCCAATATATGAAAATGATAATCTCTCAAGATTTTCTTAGCACAATATTGTCACGTATTAAGTGCGATTTTGAAGAGTTCAAATGTGTATAATTTTCATATACGCAAGTTTATACATTACATTCCAATCTATGAAAATGGGTAACAAAATGATAATCTCTCAAAAAAATTCTAGCACATCATTATCTCGTTATTAAGTGCGATTTCACAATGTTCAAAGGTTTATAATTTTCGTATACTCACCTTTTATGCATTATATTTCACTCCATGGAAATGATAAATGATCTGGATTTTATTAGCACAATGTTATCATGTCCTAAGTGCGATTTCAAAGAGTTCAAAGGTGTATAATTTTTGTATATGCAAGTTTATGCATTACATTCCACTATATGAAAATGGCAATCTCTCAAGAGTTTCTTACCACACCATTATCACATATTAAGTGTGATTTCAAAGAGTTCAAATGTGTATAATTTTCATGTATACAAGTTTATGCATTACATTCCACTCTATGAAAATTGGGGAGAAAATGATAATCTCTCAAAATTTTGTTAGCACACCATTATCACGTATTAAGTGTGATTTCAAAGTGTTCAAAGGTTTATAATCTTCGCATATGCAAGTTTGTGAATTAAATTCCACTATATGAAAATGATAATCTCTCAACATTTTCTTAGCACAACATTATCATGTATTAAGTGCAATTTCAAAGAGTTGAAAGGTGTATAATTTTCGTATATGCAAGTTTATGCATTACGTTCCACTCTATGAAAATGGGGGAGAAAATGATAATCTCTCAAAATTTTGTTAGCACATCATTATCACGTACTAAGTTCCATTGCACAATGTTCATAGGTTTAGAATTTTCGTATACTCACCTTTTATGCATTATATTTCACTCCATGGAAATGATAAAAAATCAGGATTTTATTAGCACAACATTATCATCTCCTAAGTATGATTTCAAAGAGTTCAAAGATGTATAATTTTTGTATATGCATTACATTTCACTGTATGAAAATGAAGCTAGACAAAGGGTCGTCGTTGCTAGAGAAGAAGAAGAAAGGGGAGGCAACAGCACGGGCGCGGGCGCGGTGCTGGCTCGGGGTCCCATCTTGCAACGCAACTGTGGGTCCGGCGCTCACGTGGATAAGCTACTCTGAACCATTGGATTGGTTCCATGGATCCAATTCAAAACTGCTCCATTATAGTAGTAGATAAAAAGCACACCTTAATAAGGCCTACTATGTGGCATCCACTAAGGTTCGCCATATACATAGTGGAAACTATAAAGTATCTTTAAGACTAAGGTGCACCTTAAGATTGTGTGTTGGCCATAGAGAATAGAAAAATCATTTCCCCTCTCTCCTTATTTCATGCGGTCGTTTTGAAAAGGGGTTCAAAATTTCCAAGATGCAAAATCTCAGTAGCAAGAAGTCGAACAATCTCAACTAATATATTAATTGACTGCTCCATGGGTACCCCCAAAATCTTTTTACATAAAACTTTCAAACCAACCTACAATTTATTGCTTGTAGTTCAAATTTGACCTTTTATTTCGATAGATCGACATAAAGTCATTCAACAAGTGGACGGAGTCAACTACGAACCTTGAAAACTCACGAAACATGAGAATTCTAAGTAAAAAACATTGGTCCACCTAGCTAATATGTCTAGAAGCTTGGCTTATGGTTGAGATCCATATTCTTCGGACTTTCTCTACGGAAAAGAATCATCTCGTCATCACTCAGAAAACTGAGAATTTTCGTTACTGATAGTTGGAAACTCACACCGACAATATTATTTACTACAAGAAGATGCACACATCTACCTCCGAAAAGACAATTGATTCAAGAGCAATCTATCACACTTACGTGTAGCTAAAGTTTGACTTAATTTCGTTAAATTGACAAGAAGTCACCGAAGTGCGTGAAGTTAGCTAGGAATCCTAGTACTAAAAACTTGGGTATTACGTATAAGAAACTATGGTCCAATTTGTGTGATAATTGGGCGGTTGCATTTTCCTTTAACCTTGGTAGGTCTCATCGGAGCGAGGTGCTTGAGAGTTAACACGGTTTGTGGAAGTACAATTTACATCAAGGACCTCATAAAGAATGAAAATTGCATCCAAGTCCATGCATTTAGCACAAGGACCCTGAAACTGAGCAATGAAGTAATGTGTTCATCGTGCTAAAGACTATCAGTAGAATCTTTCTAGATGCTAAGAATGGAAATAAGATCTAACGGTTAGCAATGTTTGGATTTTCCAGTCCTGATCCAACTGTTAATGTTAAAAGTTAATCTCTACACTATATGTAGTGGTATGGTATTGTAAGAGATAAGAGACAAGATAAAGATAAGATAAGAAGTGTTGCGAATGGCCGATCTAATGGTAGGTCCCCTAAGAGCGAGGTGCTTGAGAGTTAACACGGTCGGTGGAAGTACAAGTTACATTAAGGACCTCATAAAAAATGAAAATTGCATCCAACAAATCTGTGCATTTAGCACAAGGATCCTTAAACCGAGTAATGAAGTACTATGTGTTATGAGGTTTGCGCATACTAGTGCTCATCGTGCTAAAGACTATCGGCAGAATCTTTGTAGATGCTAAGAATGGAAAAGAAGATCCAACGATTAGCAATGTTTGGATTTGCCAGTCTTGATCCAATGGTCAATGTTCCAATAAGTTAATCCCTACACTGTGTAGTGGTGGTATGCATGGTATTGTAAGAGATAAGAGACAAGATAAAGGTAAGATAAGAAGTATTGCGAATGGCCGATCTAATGGTAGGTCTCGTAGGATCAAGGTGCTTTGAGAGTTAACACGGTGGGTACAATTACAATTTACATCAAGGACCTCATAAAAAATAAAATTGCATCCAAGTCCATGCATTTAGCACAAGGACGACCCTGAAAATAAGCAATGAAGTGTGAGTTTTGAGCTAGAGGTATACACATACTAGTGGTCATCATGCTAAAGACTATTAATAGAATCTTTCTAGATTCTAAGAATGGAAAAGAAGATCCAACGGTTAGCAATGTTTGGATTTGCCAGTCTTGATCCAACGGCCAATGTTCAAAGTTAATCCGTACACTATATGTAGTGTGTGGTATGGTACGGTATTGTAAGAGATAAGACAAGATAAAGATAAGATAATAATAAGTACTACGAATGGCCGATCTAATGGTTGGTCTCGTAGGAGCGATGTGCTTGAGAGTGAACATGGTCGGTGGAAGTACAACTTACATATCAAAGACCTCATAAAAAATGAAAATTGCATCCAAGTCCATGCATTTAGCACAAGGACCCTAAAACTGAGCAATGAAGTGTGTGTTTTGAGGTTTGTGCATACTAGCATTCATCGTTCTCATCAAGACTATTAGTATAATCTTTCTAGATGCTAAGAATGGAAAAGAAGACCCAATAGTTAGCAAAATGTTTGGATTTGCGAGTCTTGATCCAACTTGTCGTCAAAACTCTGATTGGATGGTTTCTCGTATATTAATTGTGACCCCCCGATGGGTACCTCCAAAAGCTTTTTCATAGAACTTTCACAGTAACCTAAAATTTACTTATACTAGTTCAAATTTGACCTATTTTCTATAAATGGACATAAAGTCATTCAAGTGGGTGGAGTTAGGTAGGTAGTTTTGAATTGGATCCATAGCACCAATCGTGACCATTGGGCTATTAGATCCAATGGTTCAGAGCAGTTGGATTCGTGTTGAACAGTATCTAGCGCAAACTCCACCATGTTCTAGAATCATCATGTCCCCCTTAACACCCCCTCCCCCCTCCCCGGCCAAAAAAAATTGATAACACAGTAGGTTGTATTCTCAATATGTGTAGATAGTTATTATTAATATACTTAATGTATGCCTTTTTATCTAACAAGACTATTGGTTAATAATAACTTAATTTTCTTTAAATCACATTTCATACAGTATATACGAGTGTAGAACGTGCCTATGTGTGTGTGTGTGTTTGTGTGTGTGTGTGCATGTGAAAACTTTGGCTTGTGGCATTTATTTAGATCAATATTCTTCGGACTTCCTTTATAGGAGAGAACGATCATGACATCACTCGGAAAATTGAGAATGTTCCTTCCTGGTAGTTGGAAACTCACACCGACCACATTGTTTATTACAAGAAGATGCACCCATCTACCTCTGAAAAGACATTTAATTAAAGAGCAGTCTATCACGCTTACTTGTAGCTCAAGTCTAACTTAATTTCATTAAATTGATGTGAAATCTTAGAAAGAAGTTTAACCATACCTATATCATCAAAACTTTTGGTGGTTTCCCATATATTAATTGACCCCTCCCCCCGATATATGGGTACCTCCAAGAGAGATATTTCGTCAAACTTTCAAAGCAACCTACAATTTTCTTCTGGTAGTTCAATTTGTACCTAATAATTTCGATAAATTTGCATAAAATCAATCAAGTGGGCGAAGTTAGCTAGGTAGTTTGAGAACTCATAAAACATGGGAAATTGTAAGTAAAACATGTTGGTCCACCATATATGTCTGAAAACTTGCCTCGTGTGCCATTCAGATCCACATTCTTCGGACTTGCTTTATGTGAAAGAACAATCTCGTCATCACACTCGGGAAATTGAGAATGTTCTTTCCTGAGATAGTAGGAAACTCATACTGATGGAATTGTTCACTACAACAATATGCACCCATAGACCTCCAAAAAGACATTTAATTCAAGAGCAATCTATATCACGCTTACTTGTAGCTGAAGTTTGACCTAATTTCGTTAAATTGTCAAGATGCAAAATCTATCTTAGCAAGAAGTTAAACCTATTGTCAAAACTCTTGGTGTTTTGTGATATATTAATTGACCCCTCGATGGGTACCTCCAAAAACTTTTTCAAAAACTTTCAAAGCAACCTACAATTTTCTTACAAACGAGGCTAGTAAATTTCTAAGCTATGTATAGTAAGGGCATGTGAAGTGTCTAGATGTATCTACGAAAACTACTTTTGGTCTAGTGTTTAGAACTGAAGTGGGTCCACACAACCATGCTAAAAAGAAAAACAGACTATTATCCACTGATTAGTGGGCCCTCCCAATTGATTCTCTTAGAGATAAGTCTAGCACTAGAATCACCTTGAAGATTTTTTTGTTAGCACTACCCACTCCACCATTAAGATATATGTTTAAGACTTGACACTGTGCTTGCTCTGATGTCTGGGGCCAATGGGCTCACTACCATGGGGCCCCGTTGTTATTAGTGGTCTAGTTATATCCTATAGTAGCCAAAAAATGTTAGCTCTACCTCCTCTAGCTCTTCCTTCTCTATGAAGCCTCGATGCTCAACTTTGAAGGATGGTTGCAAGGGTAGTAGGAGGCGACATTCCCGTCGATAGCAAGGTGCCTATGGTGACTTTGTCAATCAAGCCCCCCACTGGACAGTCTGAAGACACAATCTTTTGGAGGTGCTCATAGGGGTAGGATGTGTGTTCATGCATTCATAGGGGTGAGTGTGTGTATGAATTTGTGAGCGTGTGCGTTTTGTAGTGGATTTTGACAAAAATGAGAGAGATGGACATTCCGTTTATATTAAGTTTTGCTCGGTTTTCCCAAAGTAATTGTAATGGTCACTAGTGTCTAGGGTCTATGGGCTCACTACTGGGGGGCACATTATTAGTGTTTCAATTACATCCCATAGCAGCTAGCGAATGTGAGCTCCGACCCCTTAACACTTCCTTCGGCACGAAGCATCGGCGCTCGACTTTGAAGGATGGTTATGAGGGAAGTGAGAGGCGAAGTTCCCATCAATATATAGTGAGGTGCCTATGGTGACTTCGTCAAGCTCAAGCCCCACGGGATCAGTCTCAAGATCTAGTCTTTCTGAAGTGCTCATAGGTGTAGGATGTGCGTACCTGCATTCATAGGGGTGGGTGTGTGTATGCATTTGTGAGTGTCTCTGTTTTGTAATGGGTTTTCACCAAAAGAGAGGGAGGGGGCCTTTGGTTTATTTATTTATTTATTTATTTATTGAGTTTTGATATGTTTTCGAAAAGAACTCCATGTAATGCAAGTCAAACTAGGTGAGTGATTTTTGGGGGCCCACAGGTGTAGCATCCCATTTGTCTAACAATTTTAATGCCACTTAGTCTAGTAATATAATGGCTACTTCCTATATATAATTGTTGCATCATAATTATATCATGCTCATGTCATCATGCCACCTTGCATTTGAGCATCATATAAAACCTTTCTCCATTGGTTCTTCTCTCATATGCATTATTAATTGTATTTGGCTCTTGCTATATTGTATTTGGTTCTTGATAAATGCATGATGCCCAAGTTGAGTTGGCGGCATATCTTTTATTCCACTCCACCACTTTTCCTTGTCACCACCTCATAATCCCACCAACCTTCTTTTGGTTCCATCCATCAACTCCACCATCTTAATTATATATGAGCCCATGTTTTTCTTTTTGTATTTATATTTAGCTCATAAATAATTGAGGATGGTTCCCTCTACTCTCTACATGCTTCCATACAATGGCTATACTTGTTTTCACAATATTGTGTAGCATAGCATGCTTGCCACCTTTATATACCATATGGGTTGGGAGGCTTCCATAACCAAATTTGGAGGTTTAATCCAAACTTGAATTCTTATTAAAACTAGTTGTTTACACAACTAGCATCAATGCATCTAATGCATGCTTGCGCATGCAAGATTTGCACTCCTTTTATCCCTAACCTTTTTATTTTCTTTTAGTTGATTTGCATGGTCTTTGGATGGATCAAATTCATATAAAATCAAATGGAAAAGAAAGAAAAGAAACCTACACCTTGCTACACCACACCCACCAAAACCCTAAGACCCTACCTACCCTCTCGCTTTACTTTTTCCTCTCAAACCCTAAACCTCCTTTCTCTTTCTCTCTATCTAACTCGAGCCTCACCTCACCATTTGGCCTCACCATGTCGAGCCCCTCTTCCCCACTGCTCATGGGGACCTACCCCATGCTAGCTACCCTCTTTAACCTAACCCTAACCCCAAGCCTCCCCCCTAACCTAGCCGAGGCTAACCCGAGCCTCCCCTCTCCTTCTCCCTTCCTCTCTCTGCCACAAAGGGGCCACCCGAGCCTGCATCGCCTTGCCCTCACCCTGGTCCACCTGCAGCTGCCTGCCTAGCCTCCCATGCTCAGCACGTGAGAAAGGAGGGAAGGTGGCACCCGAGCCACCTTTTTCTTGTTCTCCACCCCGAGCCCCACAGCATCCCCCTCTCTCTCACGTCCCTATCTACTCCCTCTCCCTCGTCCGGTAGTAGCCTCAGATCCCCAGGGCCTCGGCCTTCTTCTCCCCACCACCTGCCTGCCGCCCATCCTCTCCAACTCCGACTGCCGTCGGCCTCACCTTCCCCTCCTCGCTCAAGCCGGTGGCGTGGAGTTTGGGGCGTCGAGGAAGAGCAAGTCGAGCCCCTGCAACGCCCCTGTACCTGCAGACAAGGAGGAGGAGCCCCAGGCCGCGCTGCACCCCAACGCGCCGCCGAAACCCTAGCTCTGGCCCGCCGTCTGCCTCATCAACGCTCTGCTGCTCCCCAAGCCGATCCGACACCACCGTCCTCCCTGCAGTGAGCCACCCGTCCCCGCTGACACCCTCTCTCTCTCCATCGCAGCCTAGCCTCGCCGGACCACAGGACGAACGCTCTCTGGGTGCGTCTGCGTCTCCATGTCCCCGCGCCGCACCGCGTTAACTAGCCGCCCATCCCCCTCCTAACAACGTCCCCCTCCTACCGCAGTGGCTACCGCCTCCGAGCGCGAGCCCCAGGTCCCCGGTTCGAGCCCCACCGCACCACGACTTTCCGCCGCTAGCCTCGTCAGAACGTGGAGAAGATCCATAGTGGCCGCGGCCACTTTGCACAAACCCCCCTCTTTTATTTTTTTTCCTCAAGCCGCGGTACACCGAGCCCCACCGGTCAGCCTCCCTGTGCATTTTTACAAAAAGGCACCTGCATTTTCTGCACACTCAACCCGCGCTCCAGTCCGTACCCACCGGTCAGTGTCTGCGGGCTCAGCCACTGGCACGTGGGCCCATAGCCGCTGGCCCCACCTGTCATTCGCAGAGGCTAGGTAAACCCGCGGTGTAAAAAGCTTTCTGCGTGCTGCTTCGCCCAGTCAGGCCGGTCCCACCCGTCGACGAATGGGGCTGGAGTAGGGCTGGGTAACAAAAGTATTTTTGTTTATCTGTTTTAATAAAACAAATTCAAAAATGTTTAAATACAAATTCAAATCTGTTTTTAAATAACTTTTAAAGTATAAATCCAAATAATACAAAGGATATATGTTTTTGAATCAGAAAAATGTGACGAATTCAAATATGCCATTCAAAATATTATTTGAGCACTTTAAAATTTCGAGATAATTAAAATTACAATAAAATGCCCTTTTCTTAATAAATTAATAACTTTAATTCTACAACTCCAAATTTGACAAATAATATGTCTAAATCGATTAGCGCGACGAGCCCGTTCTATCTATGCAGTCCTTGTTCTGATTTGAAGCATGCATCATGATATTATTAAAAATCTGAACTGTTTATGACAATAAAACTTGGTTAAATAAATAATAAAATGCTTTATTTCTTGTATCCACACCTCACCTTTGCCATGCTACTTTAATGCCATGTAAATTGTGCATCATTCATCATGGCATGCTTGTTTGCTTGTCGCATTTTAATTCATATGCTTGTGCACGTTATTTATGTTGGCCCTTGTTTGTTTGGTTCTTCTTCGAATAGATGCCCAGCAGGAGAATTACAAGGAATCACAGGAGTACTATCCAGATCCATCTCTCGCTTCGACTGAGCTGCCAGGCAAGCACTACCACATGCTTGCATACATACAGTACCTATTGCCTCTTTCTTATTCTTGCATCATTGAGTCGCGATTGCATTAAATTGAATCCCAAGTACTGCATAGCCTTTACTTTTAAACTCCACCGAAGCTTGTTCCTCCATCCCATGAGCCATTACTACAGGAGTTGTTTGAGCCATGCGATTCGTAGAAAAGCATGTGTAGGGTATGTGAGTGTCTGATGGATAATGAGGTACCTAAACAACTTAACCGGAGTAGTAATGGGATAACTAATGAAAGAGGCACCAGTGAGCAATATCTGCTATTTGGTCTTCATGCTCAATTGTGTCCCGTAGGACCCCGAGTACTTGATTCCTGTTCCTTGACTATTCGCACTATCCACATCCGGGAGGCCTTATGAACCCCCCTGAGCCAGAGCTTGATTCGTTTCTATTTCTTGGGGCCACAATTAGTTTGGGGCTTTATTACTATCCTGTACTTATGCCATGCCTTACTGTTTTATTTAAGATTGTGCGAGGAGCACCTGTACTGTTTAAGAATTGCGGAATGTTATCGCGGTATCGACAAGCCCAGTCACATTTTCGGGTTCCCAGTCGTTTACAGCCATTGTTGCAAACCCTGGGTCCGTCTCGGAGCCGGCCAACTTCGTCGCGGGTAGCTTATTGGGGTGGCCCCCTGAAATATTTTTGAATCATGTGATTGCTTGGTCGTGAATGCCTCGTTGGGTTTTGAGTTGGTTTTTCCGAGGTTGATCGAGTCTGTGTTGCTATTTGGTGCACCCCTGCAGGGTAAATCTTTCTGAAAGCCATGTCTGCGGTTATGGACGACTTGTAGCACAGTTTCTCGATCATAGACAAGTCTAACTAAAGTACTGCTTTTAAATTGACTAAGTACTTGACTAGTAAATAGTGCAATACTCATGGAATGGTTAATAAAACTGCCAACGGATGATGGGGGGTTGTTCGTCCGCTTCCTCGTTGGTAAGCGAGGAGGAGGATGGATCTGTTAATTATACTGTTATAACTATTGTTCTTAATTCACAGACATCCGTCTATCATTGGTTAGGCGGATGGTTAGCGCGTATCTATAGACTTGTTAGATATTATCTTTTGCTGCAATTGCGTCACCCCAGGTTGTGTCCCCTTTAGAGGCATAAAGACTTGCTGAGTACCCCTAGGGTCTCACTCGATAAATTGTTTGATTCAGATGAACATGTGTACTCGCAAGATGGATACTGGGTGGAGGAGACGGATGATGTTGGCAACGATCACTCGGTGTAGAGATTCCGGGAACGGGGATCCGTGAGATCTGTGGGCGGGATGTGTTTATTTATGTGGCATCTTATGCCGATTTGCTTCTTATCCGTACTCGGATCTTGTTTTCCGCTTCCGCCTGATACTCTGATGTTTGATGTATGAGGAGCTATCCTAAAATATTATCTCTATCTAGGATATTTGGATCTTGCCGTATGGCGTTGCAATACTTCTATTTCTTTTAGATGGAATGGCTCTGAGGACTGTTGTATGTGGCTTGCATACATACTCACTTGTGTATGTAGTTGATCCCTTCGCCTGGCGATTACGCCGCTCGTTCTTGTCCCGATGCTCTAAAAGTGGTTAGGACGGCCGAAAGGTCTACCGTGAGTGGCCCCGGGCCCCACCGTACTATTTTAACCACTTTCGCTCATCCAGGCATGTAACTAAGAGCGTAATTCACCGACGTAGTTACAATTGGTCTCAGAGCCATCCCGCCCTTCAGGGTCTCAGCCAAAATGGTCGTTGTCAGTCTAGCAAATATTTTTGGTAGTTATGTATATTAGGGAAAAACAAAACGTGAGAGTAGGGCTGCTTCCATTTTTCTTCTTACCCACCCACCCACCCTTTTCTGGTAAGGAAGTGCAACGTTTTCAATCCTCTTCTAATATTCAAACTAGGATTCACGTGTTCTGGGTTCCGTAGTACCATAGGTTGTGTGTGTGTGTGTGTGAATTCTTTGTCTATCTGTTGCCTCCAAATGTTATCTCTATCTGCCTTTTGGTCATCAACTGTTGGTACATTCCATACCGACAGGCCTTTGTAAACGACGCGATCTATTTGATTCGTTGTATACCAATGCGATATGTCTTACTCTTTGTTATCCGACGTTATCTTGTTTGGGGTGTTCGTTTTCGTAGTTACTAATCTTTAGGTTCATCTTAAGAAGAAGGTGTTGGGATATGTGTTTTACTGATTCATGTGCGGAGTAATGATTTGAGTGCGGGATGGAGTCACGACCATACCACTACTTTTATCATTTGTTCTTGTATATTGAACTAGTAGAGTTACTAATCTTGATTCGTTAAGTGTTTTTTGCGCATATAGTGGTATTTTAATACCGAAATTTGCGGAAATTTTTTCTTTGTTAGCTTGTGTACCACACTCCTTGTCGAGTCGTGTGCGATATGCTTAATATCTTCTAGGTGCTTTGAACTTTGTTGATATTTTAATATCATCTCAGTGAATTGTATCCTTTAATCTTGGTTAATTCCATTTTGGTACTATTTTGGATTATCATCATTCTCCATTATAGTACTGACTTGTGTTTTATATCAATCACAGGATGGCACCACCACGCCGTTCTGAGGAGGACATACCACCTGAACTGGGGGCTACTTTGGCAAGTATTGCAAATGCCTTGGGCACTATGCAGCAGAACCAGCAGCGCTTCGAAGAAAGCGTGAGGAGGAATGAGTTTGTTCCGCTACCTCCACCTCCCAAGCGAGGAGACATCAAGAGTTTCCTCAAGTTCAACCCACGCCAATTTGAAGTGTCTGATCAGCCACTTGATGCGGATGATTGGCTTCGTGAAGTATCAAGGTTGCTGATGACTGCGGATGTTCCCGAGCAAGAATGGGTCAAATGTGCCACTCACCTTCTGAAGGGAGATGCAGCTCTGTGGTGGGAAAATTACCTCAAGGCAGACCTCTCTGGTTTTCAGCCTACTTGGGAGCAATTCACTGCGGCTTTCAAAGAGCAATATCTGTTAGAAATTGTCATGGAAAGGATGAAGGAAGTGTTCCTCAACCTGAAGCAGGGCAATGACAATGTCAATACCTATATCAGAAACTTCGTGAACCTCTCTCGGTATGGTGGCGATGAGATCTCGAATGACAAGAAAAAGCAGAAGAGGTTTAGGCAAGTGCTCAATGCTTCAATTAAATATGCAATCACTCATGCAAGGCTGGCGTCTTTTCTGGAACACCAACACACAGCTCTGGAGGAAGAAGCAAGTAGGCAAGTGTTTGAGGAGTCAAAGAAACACAGCCGCGATGCAGCAAGCTCTTCAGCTATGACAGCTCCTTCTAAGCGTCGTGTCTGGGTTCCTAACACCCCACCGTTGCTCCCGGCTCCACCAAGACTATCAAGCTACGCGGCAAGGCCACCAAACTCCTTCACTGCGGCTCCCAGGGGCTACAACCACAACTACCCTGGAGAGCCCGGCGGAGACCCTGGCTATGTTGCTCCACGTCCACCTGGTGCTTGATATACTTGTGGAAACACTAGGCATCAGTACTGGAATTGTCCTATGAACAACAAAGCCCTTCCTCCACCACCTCCAAGACCTGCGGCAAGTTCTTCTATGGTTCGTGCACCTCCACCTCGGGCTCTCAACATCAACACCAAGCCTGGGTCTACGGTTGCTCGTGCCAACTGTGTCAACGTCTCTCAAGCTGAGCATGCACCTAGAGTTGTGATTGGTACGCTTCTCGTTAACTCAATTCCTGCTCGAGTTTTGTTTGATTCTGGCGCATCGCATTCTTTTATCTCTCACAAGTTTGCAAATGAGAATGAGTTAGCAATGGATCCTCTCCCCAAACGTTTAATGGTCCTTTCTCCTGGAGCAACAATGGCATCTTCTAAAATCAGCCATAACAATCAAATTGAGATTGGTGGTTCTTCGTTTCCAGCTTCCTTAATTATTTCGGGCAATTCTGACATTGATGTTATCTTGGGCATGGATTGGTTGACAGCAAATGCAATTGTGATTGATTGCGCTGAACGTTCGGTTTGTCTGAAAATTCCTGAAGGCCATATAGTCTATTCTCCAAGTCTGACTCCTACAATTCAGCTTTTCTCGTTGGCGGCTCTGAATGATGATGCTATGGAAGGTATTCAGAGTGTTCCGATAGTCTGTGAGTTTCCAGATGTCTTTCCTGAAGAGTTGCCAGGTATGCCTCCGGATCGTGAGGTTGAGTTTGTGATTGAACTTGAACCTGGTACCGTTCCTATCTCCAAGCGGCCTTATAAAATGGGTCCTGCTGAGTTGGCTGAACTCAAGTGTCAGCTGGATGAACAAGAGAAGTTGGGTTTCATTCAGCACAGTACTTCTTCGTGGGGTAGCCCAACCATATTTGTGAAGAAGCGAGACAAGACTGATAGACTTTGTGTTGACTATTGGGCACTCAATGCTAAAACCATCAAGAATAAATATCCCCTTCCGCGGATTAATGATCTCTTCGATCAGCTAGCTGGAGCTGTGGTATTCTCTAAGCTTGATGTGAGAAGTGGATATCATCAAATCAAGATTCGCAAGGAAGATGTTCCTAGAAACAGCTTTCACCACCCGTTATGGCCTGTATGAATACACGGTCATGTCTTTCGGTCTCACCAATGCACCTGCCACCTTCTCGAGGCTTATGAACTCGGTTTTCATGGAGTATCTTGATAAGTTCGTTGTGGTCTATCTGGATGACATTCTAGTCTATTCTAAGTCAAAGGAAGAACATGAAGAACACCTTTGGTGTGTCCTAAACAAGCTTCGTGAGAACCGCATGTATGCAAAGTTCTCCAAGTGTGAGTTCTGGCTGCCTCAAGTCACCTATCTTGGTCACGTCATCTCTGCCAAGGGCATTGCCGTCAACCCAGAAACTATTAAGACAATTATGGACTGGCTTCCACCCATAAATGTCAAAGAAGTCCGGAGTTTCCTTGGTTTGGCTAGTTACTGCCGTCGCTTCGCTCAAAATTTCTCGAAGATTGTGAAGCCTCTTACCGATCTCCTCAAGAAAGGCAAGAAATACCTTTGGACTCCTGCATGTCAAGCAAGCTTTGAAACACTCAAAGAGAAGCTCACTTCCACACTAGTCTTAGTTCCTCCAGATACATCAAAGCCTTTCCATATATTCTGTGACGCCTCATTGCAAGGATTGGGTGCGGTCCTTATGCAAGAAAAACAAGTTGTTGCTTATGCCTCTCGACAGTTGAAGACGCATGAGATCAACTATCCTACACATGACCTCAAACTCGCAGCAGTTGTCTTTGCTTTGAAAGTATGGAGGCATTACTTGCTTGGCAACCGTTGTGAGATCTTTTCTGATCACAAGAGTCTGAAGTATATCTTCACACAGCCTGATCTCAACCTTCGTCAAAGGAGGTGGATCCAAGCAATAAATGATTTCGATTTGACCATCAACTACACTCCGGGCAAAGCTAATGTCATGGCCGATGCTCTCAGCCGAAAATCTTATGTCAACAACCTCATGGTGGAAGAACAACAGCCTCTCTTGTGCGAGGAATTCCGCAAGCTTAACCTTGAAATTGTGGATCAAGGGTATCTTCTAAACCTTCTGGCAACACCTCTCTTGGAAGAAAAGGTCCACTCCATTCAACTTGGTGATTCTTACACTAAAAAGATCATCTCCAACATTCAGCTTCCAAAGTATGAGTCTTTCCACGTCGACGACCAAGGCACTCTTTCCTTTGAACACCGGATGTTTGTTCCGAACTACCCAGGTTTAAGAGAGCAAGTTCTCAAGGAGGCGCATGATTCTGTTCTTTCTATCCACCCTGGCAGCACTAAGATGTACATGGACGTGAAAACACAATATTGGTGGCCTGGGTTGAAACGATATTGTGCCAAGTATGTCTCGGAGTGTGATGTCTGCCGTAGAGTTAAAGCTGTACATCAGAAACCTTCCGGTCTTCTATAGCCATTGAAGCCTCCGGGATGGAAATTGGAGAAAGTAGAGATGGACTTCATCACTGGTTTTCCAAGGTCGCAGAAGGGCAACAATGCAATCTTTGTTGTCATCGACAGGCTGTCTAAAGTGGCTCACTTCTTTCCAGTCAAGGAAACAATTTCTGCAATTCAGTTGGCGGAGCTCTATATCAACAGAATTGTCTCTCTGTATGGAGTTCCTCTTGAGATCAGTTCAAACCGTGGAAGCATCTTCACTTCCAAGTTCTGGGGAAGTTTCCAAAATGCTTTGGGAACAAAATTGAATTTCAGCACAGCTTACCACCCTCAGTCGCAAGGACAAGTTGAAAGGATCAATCAGATTCTGGAAGATATGCTCCGTGCTTGCGTTATCTCTTTCGGCATGAAGTGGGAAGAATGCCTTCCTTATGCTGAATTCTCTTACAACAACAGCTTCCAGAAAAGTCTAAAGATGGCACCATTTGAGGCTCTCTATGGTCGCAAATGCAGAACTCCGATTGGTTGGTCGGGCGCAGGTGAAAGGATATTGTTTGGCCCCGACATTGTAAATCAAGTGGAGGAGAAGGTTCACATCATTCTTGAAAATCTGAAGATTTCTCAAAGTCGCCAGAAGAGCAATTATGACAGAAAGCACACGGACTTGGAATATATCCCTGGTGATCTCGTTTACCTTCATGTCACTCCCATGAGAGGCACACACCGCTTTGGTATCAAAGGGAAGCTGGCTCCTAGATACATCGGTCCTTTCAAAATTCGTGGACGAAGAGGAGAAGTTGCTTATGCTCTTGAGCTCCCTGAAAAACTCAAGGTCCATGATGTTTTCCATATCTCTCAACTCAAGAAGTGCTTCAAGGATCCCGGCAGGACCGTGGACCATGAACTCATCAATCTCCAAGAAGATATGTCTTATCAAGAACACCCCATAAAAATTCTAGAAGTCGCAGAAAGAAGGACTCGCAACAAGTCCATCAAGTTCTGCAAGGTGCAGTGGTCGCACCATTCCGTTGATGAAGCCACTTGGGAACGCGAGGATGAGCTCCGTGCCAAGTATCCTACCCTCTTCGTGTGTTCTTCTTCTTCCTAGAATCTCGGGGCGAGATTCCTATTTAGTGGGGGAGAGTTGTAGCATCCCATTTGTCTAACAATTGTAATGCCACTTGGTCTAGTAATATAATGGCTACTTCCTATATATAATTGTTGCATCATAATTATATCATGCTCATGTCATCATGCCACCTTGCATTTGAGCATCATATAAAACCTTTCTCCATTGGTTCTTCTCTCATATGCATTATTAATTGTATTTGGCTCTTGCTATATTGTATTTGGTTCTTGATAAATGCTTGATGCCCAAGTTGAGTTGGGGGAATATCTTTTATTCCACTCCACCACTTTTCCTTGTCACCACCTCATAATCCCACCAACCTTCTTTTGGTTCCATCCATCAACTCCACCATCTTAATTATATATGAGCCCATGTTTTTCTTTTTGTATTTATATTTAGCTCATAAATAATTGAGGATGGTTCCCTCTACTCTCTACATGCTTCCATACAATGGCTATACTTGTTTTCACAATATTGTGTAGCATAGCATGCTTGCCACCTTTATATACCATATGGGTTGGGAGGCTTCCATAACCAAATTTGGAGGTTTAATCCAAACTTGTATTCTTATTAAAACTAGTTGTCTACACAACTAGCATCAATGCATCTAATGCATGCTTGCCCATGCAAGATTTACACTCCTTTTATCCCTAACCTTTTTATTTTCTTTTAGTTGATTTGAATGGTCTTTGGATGGATCAAATTCATATAAATTCAAATGGAAAAGAAAGAAAAGAAACCTACACCTAGCTACACCACACCCACCAAAACCCTAAGACCCTACCTACCCCCTCTCTTTACTTTTTCCTCTCAAACCCTAAACCTCCTTTCTCTTTCTCTCTATCTAACTCGAGCCTCACATCACCATTTGGCCTCACCATGTCGAGCCCCTCTTCCCCACTGCCCATCGGGACCTACCCCATGCTAGCTACCCTCTTTAGCCTAACCCTAACCCCAAGCCCCCCCTAACCTAGCCGAGGCTAACCCGAGCCTCCCCTCTCCTTCTCCCTTCCTCTCTCTGCCACAAAGGGGCCACCCGAGCCTGCATCGCCTTGTCCTCTCCCTGGTCCACCTGCAGCTGCCTGCCTGGCCTCCCATGCTCAGCACGTGAGAAAGGAGGGAAGGTGGCACCCGAGCCACCTTTTTCTTGTTCTCCACCCCGAGCCCCACAGCATCCCCCTCTCTCTCCCGTCCCTATCTACTCCCTCTCCCTCGTCTGGTAGTAGCCTCAGATCCCCAGGACCTCGCCCTTCTCCTCCCCACCACCTGCCTGCCGCCAATCCTCTCCAACTCCGACTTCCGTCGGCCTCACTTTCCCCTCCTCGCTCAAGCCGGTGGCGTGGAGTTTGGGGCGTCGAGGAAGAGCAAGTCGAGCCCCTGCAACGCCCCTGTACCCGTAGACAAGGAGGAGGAGCCCCAGGCCGCGCTGCACCCCGACGCGCCGCGGAAACCCTAGCTCCAGCCGGCCGTCTGCCTCGTCGACGCTCTGCTGCTCCCCAAGCCGATCCGACACCACCGTCCTCCCCGCGGTGAGCCACCCATCCCCGCTGACACCCTCTCTCTCTCCATCGCGGCCTAGCCTCGCCGGACCACAGGACGAACGCTCTCTGGGCGCGTATGCGATTGCACGTCCCTGCGCCGCACCGCGTTAACTAGCCGCCCATCCCCCTCCTAACAATGTCCCCCGCCTACCGCAGTGGCTACCGCCTCTGAGCGCGAGCCCCAGGTCCCCGGTTCGAGCCCCACCGCGCCGCGACTTTCCGCCGCCAGCCTCGTCAGAACGTGGAGAAGATCCACAGTGGTCGTGGCCACTTTGCACAAACCCCCCTCTTTTATTTTTTTTCCTCAAGCCACGGTACACCGAGCCCCACCGGTCAGCCTCCCTATGCTTTTTATAAAAAAGCACTCGCATTTTCTGCACACTCAACCCGCGCTCCAGTCCGTACCCACCTATCAGCCTCTACGGGTCATCCACTGGCACGTGGGCCCATAGCCGCTGGCCCCACCTGTCATTTGCAGAGGCTAGGTAAACCCATGGAGTAAAAAGCTTTCTGCGTGCTGCTTCGCCCAGTCAGGCCGGTCCCACCTGTCGGCGACTTGGATCGACTGTGTGTTGCTGTTTGGTGCACCCCTGCAGGGTAAATCTTTCTGAAAGCCGTGTCTGCAGTTATGGACGACTTGGAGCACAGTTTCTCGATCATAGACAAGTCTAACTAAAGTACCGCTTTTAAATTGACAAAGTACTTGACTAGTAAATAGTGCAATACTCATGGAATGGTTAATAAAACTGCCAACGGATGATGGGGGGTTGTTCGTCCGCTTCCTTGTTGGTAAGCGAGGAGGAGGATGGATCTGTTAATTATACTGTTATCACTATTGTTCTTAATTCACGGACATCCGTCTATGATTGGTTAGGCGGATGGTTAGCGCGTATCTATAGACTTCTTAGATATTATCTTTTGCTGCAATTGCGTCACTCCGGGTTGTGTCCCCTTTAGAGGCATAAAGACTTGCTGTGTACCCCTAGGGTCTCACACGATAAATTGTTTGATTCAGATGAACATGTGTACTCACAAGATGGATACTGGGTAGAGGAGACCGATGATGTTTGCAACGATCACTCGGTGTAGAGATTCCGGGAACGGGGATCCGTGAGGTCTGTGGGTGGGATGTGTTTATTTATGTGGCATCATATGCCGATTTGCTTCTTATCCATACTCGGATCTTGTTTTCCGCTTCCGCCTGATACTATGATGTTTGATGTATGAGGAGCTATCCTAAAATATTATCTCTATCTAGGATATTTGGATCTTGCCGTATGGCGTTGCAATACTTCTATTTATTTTAGATGGAATGGCTCTGAGGACTGTTGTATGTGGCTTGCATACATACTCACTTGTGTATGTATTTGATCCCTTCGCCTGCCGATTACGCCGCTCGTTCTTGTCCCGATGCTCTGAAAGTGGTTAGGACGGCCGAAAGGTTTACCGTGAGTGGCCCCGGGCCCCACCGTACTATTTTAACCACTTTCGCTCATCCAGGCATGTAACTAAGAGCGTAATTCACCGACGTAGTTACAATAGGCTCTCTAGCGCGAGCCCTAGTTATCAATGGTCGAGTTAGAGGGAACGGACTTCGGCCTCAGGTTCTTGGGTTGCAAATACGAATGTAAGCACTGCACGTTCATCCACTAGGTAGATCTACCGCACTCACTTTTGCTGCAACGCGTGATGATGTCGCTATGATTACAGCTCAAGATCCGTGATGACCTCAAAGAGGAGGAGCAGGAGCACCATCAGATGCATGCCCAGGAGATGGCTGCAGAGTTAACGGATGTCTCCAACTCACTATACTCAGTCGTAAATAGGATAACTTGTCTTAGATTTGGGTAATTAGAGCTAGACATTAGGTTCTTAACCAAGTATGGTCTGCAATCTAGATATTTAGCATGCTCATGATGCTTTTGGTGGATGGCTGTAGATTCCACTAATAATTAAGTAATCCCCTTTTGTTTACTAGTACTCACCATCTCATAGTACTGCCACGTTAAATTACACTGGGTTAATTAATATGGGAGTACTTGATAGTCTGCTTACAACGTGTTTGGAGTTTGTGGATACTATTAATTGATCTGGTTTATGTATTATTCCTATCTCTATCTATATAGAGTATCGCTACATTTTTTCCACATTTGTGCACCTCCCCCATCGCGCACCTTCTTTGCCCAGCAGCGTCCACTATTCCATCGCATCAGTGCAATCTCCGGTGAGTCTGCAACCATCTGGATAGTCGTTTAGGTGATTGCTATTTGATCTATATGCCACATTAGGAAGCTGGTATCACCATGGATGTAGCCATGGAATTAGTTATAAGGTCCACTGAAAATAGGTAAGTATATGTTGGCAAGAAGAGTCTTATGAGGATGGGAAGCTTGCCCCTGGCTTTATTTCACAGAACGGTCCTCTGCTGAATAATGCAGATGTAATCTGCTGCATATCGTTCATAAACAGATTTTTGTTTGCTGGTATCCTGCATTGCTGAGTTCTTTAAATTATATTTTTCGTTAAAGGGGAACACACCCAATCCTTGGCATCAGATTAATGCATGTATCCTTCTTTGCATTGCAAAGTTGATGTATTCTTTCCTAAAATTTACTGGTTTTGCTGCATTTCAATTAGCATCATGCGCATGTCCCATCCATGGAGGAGGTATTATCGAGTGACAAGTGTTTTTATGTATCCAGCTGCTTTGCTGAAATTCCAGTAACCTATACTTTGTCCCCGAATTTTTTTTGATAAAGAGCGCTTTATTACTTAAAATGTCCCCTAAAATATACTGATCATTTTTGTTGCATCATGATTTGCAGAAATGAAGACATTCTGATATGTTCCCACTTACTAAGGCTAGGACTGCTCCTGTGCCAACTAAGAAGGCAAACCCTGAAGTACAGCCCTTTTCATGTCGGTTCTGTTTCCCATGTTTGGGCAATATGCCTCTATGGTTCTTTGCCATTTGCGGTACCACTGTGGAGCTTGCACGATGTGTGCAGCTGAATTTGGATTTTTTTTGTGAAACAAGAATTTGGTTTATTTTTTTGAAATGAGAATCTGGTTTAATTTTGGATTTGTTATCTATAGTTTCCATCTTACTCATATTGCTCGTGGCGTAATGGTGCTGGTCAGTACAAGGATTTGACAATTGCTCGTCTCCAAGAGAAATACAAAGCTCAAAGACACATGATTCCGTGCCTTCAAGAGAAAGTGAAACACCAGGACGAACAGATTAGGCGCCTGAAGGAAGAAGTGTCCACATCCACTAAGCAGATAGCTGATTTGACTACAGGATGGAATACATCAATTTTAGTTGCTCATGATGCTTCTGTTGATTTTCAAAAGTTCGTGGCTGACAACTTAGTTCCCGAGTTGCCTGATGTGGATGGCGACGAGCTGATTGGCCAGGTGTACGACCAGATCTTGGAACATGAGGGAATGCGAGCTGCCAATCTTTTCAATTCGGCTCTAGAAGAAAATGAGACCCTGACAGAAATTTGAGATTCTCCACGCCCATACAGTCCTGATCCTGCAAAAGATGGGGAAATTTGTAAACCATATTGACCGCACTACTTTCATTTTTGAAGGGTTTAGGTCTCTTGTGAGGATGACTATTTGTTAAGTCAGGTACTATAACTGTTTTTTTGCTCTGCTGGTGTGTGGTGTCCATGAATCTATATATTTGATGTACTATTATGACATATATATTGGACCTAGATTTATGTGACTATATTTGGCAACAATAGTTATCTTATTCAAACTTGCGGTGGTTTTTTATATTTCAATTTTTTTCCTTCTGAGATCTGTTAATAATGATGTTAATGCCAGTTGTGAGTGATTTGTTAGCATGTTTCTGGTGGTAAACCAAAACTTGTAGTTGTAGATTGTGGAATTTAAGGTCGATGTTCGAACTCTAGATCTTGATTTCATAGAAAGGGTAGGCTTCTACCACCTAGAATATTTTACCCGGCAATTCATTGTATCACACAAATAAGTGCACAAACTTTATGTTTGTAGGCAGGAAACCGAGCAACACAAGTGCACAAACTTGTATCAGTCGTGTAGTTGCTACTATTAATACAACAGGGGTTTCACCTAAAAAAAGTGGGGTTCGCAAAAAAATATAGTGGGGCAAAAGTTAGTTTTGAGTTCGAGGATGCTCAGTCGTGTGCCCCTTGACCCCATCGTCATCTTCTCTGCCTGGCCGCCCTCCCTCGACCGGACCGTCCCCGCCGCTCCACAATTGAACACCACCGCACCATCGTTCGCTGGTATGTACGTCCCCAACCTCCAGCTATTATGGGCTTTCTAAAGGATAGAATGCATTTATTTTTGGGCATTGCGAGCTAAATAAGCTGGTGGCATTTACAGGAAATGGAATCGGCATCGGCAGATGCATTTGCTGTGTCGGCGGATGCTTGTAAAGAAGAGGTGGATGCTGAAGCAGCACCAGCGGATACATGTGAAGCAGATGCAGAGGCCGATGCTTGTACTGCATCGGAGTCTTGGGCAGTGTTGAGTGATGCCTGGAAAGTGGTGGAGGCGCAGTCAAAATCCTCGTCGGCTGCTGCTGGAACAACTTCAGCTATGTTGGTTGCCGCTGCCAAAGTGATGGCTGCGTGGGATGCTATGAATGCGTTAGCTTGTGGTCATGCTTCTTCAGCATCAACGGCTGTGGCTCGTCATTCATCGGCAGCACCTGCTCCATCTTCTTAGAACTCGTCAACCCCATTGTAAGTTCTGCGTTGGATTTTGTCTCCCTGACTTCCTCCCTCTTTTGTGTATTCTGCTCTAGGGTTTTTCTAGACAGAATGGATATTAGTTTAAACTAGTAGTACTAGGATATAAAAATCTATTTAATCACAAACTAGTGATCCGAATGGGATGAAACTTTCACATGATTCAAACCTAGGCACCGATGATTTACTGATTTTTTTGTCAATTTTTCGAATAGTTTTACTTTTTAGTTCAAAATCTGAGCTACTGTCATACGTTTGATCTGAGATGGAAGGTGGATCCTGGGGAAAGTCACCATGAGACTTGGGTTCACGAAGTCACTCAAGCTGGGTCCAACTTTTCCCCTTCTTTATGATAAAACTAGAAAATTCAGGTGGGGGCCTTTTTGTCCTCCCTAGTGACCTAAAAAAAGTTCTTCATTCCCTTTGCCCAGTTCCGACATGCTGAAGCATTTTGTGGTGCTTTCGTACTACTCTGGTTGATTCCTTGTGATGTTTAGGTTATTTTGTTGATAGACTCTACTTTTTAGGTAGTTTTTTAGATGTGTGCAGTTTAGGAAATTTCGATGATAAATTTTCCTGTCAAATTGTATGATGCATTGTGGTGTTTACTTAATTCTTTTTTTAGGGTTGTGCATTGTGCATTGTGTTGTTTAATTAATTCCGATGATGCACTTGTGCTATTTGCATCATCCTACCAGCTTCGGTGGAAGAACATATGCAACAGTCAATGACTTGCCAGGCAATGTATTTGGCCAGATTCTTGTCAGGCTTCCTCCGCACCCATCCTGCATACTGAGGGCACCAGTCGCCCAAAAATGTTGGATGGACTTCATGGGAAGGAATGATTTCAAAAGGCTAACCCTGTCACACAACAGAGGAATGTCGTTACTTGGGATTTTCACCAACAGCTCCGAGGACGCTCGATTCTTAATAGATCATAATCTTGACCAATCCATCTTCCAGAAGCTGAATAGGCAGGTGGAAGTACATAAATCCTACAAACCATATGTACTCGGATGTAGCAATGTTAGGGTGCTACCTCATTATTCGCAAGGGTCTAACGTGATAAAGGCCTGGGATCCAATCAGTGGAACTAAAATAGTGATACCAGAACCAGCAAGTTGGCGGAGACGTGAGTATGATAGAGGCACAATTCTCTATTCGAGAAATCATGGGCAATTGTCTTCACACTGTTGGAGCAATTTTTGGGTTGTTTGGATAGTAACCAATGGTAACCAAGCACTGGTGCTGAGGTACTCATCAGATTTAGGAAAATGGGAGGACTGGATTGAACCTGCTGAGATGCTGGCTAAGATTGATCGTAGATCGTCAACTCTCATAGGGGACATTTTGTACTGGCCAACAATGAACTCCATATATATAATTGCCTTCGACAATGTGACAACAAAACTGTGTTATATTGAGTGCCCCCATGAGACACATGATATTTCTAGACGCAATTTTGTCATCGCTAAGGGGAATAATGGAGATGTTGCCCTTGTGGGTATAAGAGACTTCACTCTAAACACGTGGTCCAGTGAAAGATCATCAACAGGCAAATGGGAAGCTTGGGTGCCTCCTATAAAGGTTGAGTTGGATACTCTCCTTGGCCTTGAGAAATCATGGGCATATGGTGGGAAAGATGTAGTAAGGTTACTCTGCGCATTTGAGGATAGAGAAATGGTGGTTATATGGGCGAAGGAGGGAGTATTCGAATTAGATCTTAGCAGCATGAAGTCTAAGAAGTTCAGATCTCGTAAACATTGGTGTACTTTACATCCCTACATTATGACACCTGGTTAGTGCAGTCATTCATGTGCAACCCTTGCATTTTTGTACACCTATGATTTGTTGATCCTTTTGTTCATTTCCTTCAGCAACCGACGTGATTCAGAATGCTAAATCAAAGAAACAAAAAGGAAGTCATGTCAGTAACACAACTAATTCAGACTACAACATCAAGGAGATGAAAATAACACTCGGATGAATAAGCAAGTCTTATTTGGGCAAGCATGTGTTTGCCCAGGTTGTGTTATTTGGAGCTACAATATGATATTTGTTTGTTTTGGTAGCTGATGGAACTGTGGCAGCAGCTTTGTTTGTGTTGCAGTCACCGCGGCAAGGGCTAGAATATTAGAGCTGTCTGTTCGTTTTGGGGCCTATGTGTGTCTGATAAAACATTATTTTATATGATGAAATGGTGTTCTATATATAGTAGCGTATGCGTGATGAAATCTTCTTTTATGTGTTCTACATATACTTTAGCTGGTGTTTGTGTTTTGATAGTATGCTGTAGTAGGAGTAATTGTTTCGTAGCAGGCTTTTTATTTGATATGAATTAGTACTACCATTTAGTTAGTGCTTCCTGTAGAAGAGTCTATGCCATGCCAGGGCATGGTGTGGGCCCCCTGGCCGCCCCCCGACCTTGCCTCTTCGCCTATAAGAAGCCTCCTGGCGCATAAATCCTAAATCGAACAGCCTCCAGTCACGAAAAGTTCTGCAGCGCCGCCACCACCGAAGGGGAAATTCGGGGGACAGAAAGTCACCTTGCCGGGACGGGGAAGTGCCCCCGGAGCCACCTCCATCGATCTCCACCACCATCTCCATCGCCGTTGCTGATTCCCATGATTATTAGGGAGTAGTTCTCTCTTGAGACTAAGGGTTCTACTGGTAGCTATGTGTTCATCTCCCTCTATGCATGATCATATTGTGATCACGAGCTTTGTAATAAAGTAGATCTACTTTTCTACTCAAGTGCTTTAATAGATCTCTTCTCTCCCCACGTGTGTGAAAGTGACAGCATACACACCGTGGTGGCACTTAGGCTAGAGATTACAAATACTTGTTATGAGTTATATTTGGAGTTGGATGTTTCTATGAAATTGTGGTGTTTGTTGGAACCATCTAGAGCTCAAGGTGACAGTGTGGGGTTATCTAGATGGGGAAAGCAAACTTTGAGGTGTGATGTTATAGCCCTACCATGGATTAGAGTGTCCAACTAGAGAGTAGTTCAGAGTAGCATCATGAAAAGAAGATATTTATATGAGAGTGTTCACTAGTGAAAGTATGATCCCTAGGCCTTGTTTCTAAGCATTGAAACACTATTTGCAATTAGATCTATTACATATTTGCTTGCTTCCATCTTTATTTCAGATTGCCTTTAGTCTTTTCCACGCGTCATCAAAGCTATTGTCTGGCACCGTTACCACTTATAATTATCCACACCACTTGTATTTCACTATCTCTTCACCGAACTAGTGTACCTATACACCTGACAAGTGTATTGGGTGTATTGGGGACACAAGAGACTTCTTGTATCTTGATTGCAGGGTTGCTTGAGAGGGATACCTTTGACCACTTCCTCCCTGAGTTCGATAAACCTTGGATAATCCACTTAAGGGAAACTTGCTGCTGTTCTACAAACCTCTGCACTTGGAGGCCCAACAACTGTCTACAAGAATAGAACTGCGTAGACATCGAGCTATTTTTCTGGCGACGTTGCCGAGGAGGTAAGGTAAAAGGTACTCACATCCTCCGGTGTGAGTGCTTGAAGTTATTTCCTTTAGATTCTGCAATTTTGTCTTGTTGTTTCTTGTTTTCACTAGTTAGACTTAATGGAAAACAAAAATATTAGAGTGCTTTATAGTATTTATCTTGAGTTAGGACATGAAGTGTTTGAAGAGAAAATTAAAAAACCTATGGAACTTTATTTGCATGCTAATAGCAATGTTGTTAGTATGAATTCTTTGGACACCATTATTGCTAATTCTATGGAAAAGTCTAAGCTTGGGGAAGCTAGTTTTTATGAAAATGATCTTTTTAGTTCCCCAGCTTTGCAAGATAGCTATTCTATTGCTTATGATGATACCAAACCTCCAATATATGATGAATACAATGATGGGTATGATATTTTCAGTCCACCTACTATTGAGGAGAAAATTAATTATGATTACAATATGCTTCCTATATTTGATGATTATGGTGATGAGAATAATAATAATAGCTATTTTGTTGAATTTGCTCCCACCACGGTTAATAAGAATGACTATGCTTATATGGGGAGTATTAATTGTTTTATGCATGTGGCTCCTGATAAGAATGTTTCATGTGATTGTTATATTGTTAATTTTATTCATGATACTACTGAAAGTTATTATGAGAGAGGTAAACATGGTTTTATGCATCTCAATAATATTAAGTATCCCCTCTTTATGTTGAAAGTCTTGAAGTTGCACTTGTTTTGCTTTCCTATGCTTGTTGCTTTGTGATTTCATGACTTGTTTTTTTACAAGATTCCTATGCATAGTAAGTGGGTTAGACTTAAATGTGTTTTGAATTTGCTTCTTGATGCTCTCCTTTACTTTAATTCATATTTCTTATGTGAGCATCTTCTCAAACTATCATGTCTAACTTAAAGGAGTTAAATAAAAGTACTTACTGGGAGATAACCTAAAAGTTTTAGATGAGTCTTGGAAGTTATTACTTCAGTAATAACCGCTCCTTATCCTTTTTATTTGCTTTTTGTGCCAAGAGTAACCTCTAATGAGAGAGAAGTAATGCTTGGGAAAGTTGCTGTTCGGAAACAGATTTTTGTGCTTCACTGTAAAAATTCGTGTAAAATCTCTGTACATCGTTTTGACGCGTGAATATTTTTGCTTCTTCCCCAGGTTGTTATCTAACTTTCGTTAGTTCAACACTATTCGATTTAAGCAACATAAGGTTTTCGAAAAAATTGGTTTTTACCTGCTGGTCTGTTTTGATAGATTTCTGCCATTATTTGCATTTGCTTCTTGTTGATTCCTTTTGGGGTTCTTTTTGGGGAATTGAGGTTTTCAAGGGAAGTGCTTCAGTAGCTTGTGTTTTAATGCAAGTTTTATTGGCGTTGAAACTGAACCAAAAGACTTATTATCTTGATTGCACTAATGTTGCTAATAAAGATTGTGTGAAGGAAAATTTTCAGGTGTATGGAAAGAATGATGTAATCAGATGAAGAATGGACTAAAGCTCAAGCTTTGGGATGCCACCCCGTGTCACCCCAAGAAATATTCAATAAGTACAAGCGTCAAATCTTGGGGATGCCCAAGGCATCCCCTTCTTCATCCATAAAAATCTCAGGTTCTTCCAAACACTTCATTTTTATTGTTTCATACACAATTGTGTTGTTCTTGGGGCGTCTTCAATTTTCGTTTCTAGTTTTCGTTTGCTTTGTTTTCTTAGTTTGCTTCAATAAATTGGTTGGACCCCTCATTCATACATTAGTCTTCAAATAATATTGGTTTGGATTGGAAAAGAGTAGGAAAGTTCATGCTTAAGTGGAAAAGAGAGCTTGTTTTTGACTGTGGCCTATGCTTTGTCATGTCATGCTTGATATTGTTTTGGATTTATGCTTAGTGATTTTTGCTGTAGCATGAAATTTTATAAACAATTGAGATTGCTTAATGTGCCTTGAAAGAATCATGCGTTGTTTTAGCATATTAAAGCATAATATAGTGGTATTCTCCTTTGATGCTTTATTTGGGTTGACTTGGCGCATGCTCACACCATGTTATGACTATCCCAAGTCACCATAGCCTTTATGATCCTTTAGTTTTTGAATTGTAATATCAATTTATGCTTTATTTGATGATGTTTTGTTGCTTTGCATGATTATGGCCATTATTGCTCTCTTAGTTGGTCGCTCCCAGTCTTTTTCTAGCCTCCATAACCAAGTATGAGTTCCACTCATGCATCCAACTCCTCAAACCAAGTTATTCCAAAGAGTCCACCATACCTACCTACTAGCATTTGCTATTCCAAGTATATTCATGTCTTTATCTACCTTCCGAATTAAACTTGTTATGAGAAAACTAGTGATTAAAGCTCTCACGAACTTGATGGCACACTTTACTTTTCTTGCCCTTAATAAACTTGAACCATTGTGTCGTCTATGTTGTATATGCTTGCACTTATATGTTGGGGATTAGCAGAACCATGCTTTCATGGGGAACGCTTTCAACATTGCACTTGTACTTTGTACCTAATTGATATCATGCTCTTTTGTCTATGGATGTCGTCGGTGTGAAATGAAAGGGGAGCGTGTAAATCCATGGAGTTATGTATGTGTGTTAGAGAAACGCCTGGGCCGCCAGTCTAATCCATGCCGTCATGGTGGAAACATGCAGCGTAACAATAATGAGCTGTCTATGAAGCATTCTTCTTATAAAAAAAGAGTCAGATATTGAGAAAAAGAAAAGAAAAAAAGAGATATGAGAAAAGTGGAAAGAGAGAAAAAGCACCATTTTCCCATGGTAAATAAGAAGATTGCTGAGATGCTCGTTGTCTGCTTGCCTTGTCATTTTGATATGGGGATTCTTCTGTATCATCGGGCAAGGGGTACCCTGTTGGTGGTTCTCTATGATACACATGTACTTACTATGACAAGAACTTACCGGTAACTAAACTTGAGTAGCATGAGTTGCGACCCTCGTATTCAAGGGACATGAGATTTCCAACTTATACTTTGTCAAGCATATACTCCATAGTTTGTTCACTTTAACCTTAATCACTTCAAGATGCTTATGATAGGGGCAATGAGAGCTGAAAGCTAATAAGTACCATAATTTTTGGAAGCTCTTTATGAAACTTGAATCCCTACTTCCTTCTATGAAGGCCTTACTTTTAATTTTATGTTGAGTCTCCACCTTCTATGTTTATGCACCTATTTGAGAGCATAGTGGCCATTCTTAGTTCTATGTGAATTGTCCCAAGACTTGTTGATTGATGCATAATTTTGATATTGCTTGTTCTTAAACTATTTGTATCTAGTCACTCTTATGAACTTTGAAGGTGTCCTATGCATTTATGTTTGCTACTCTATGAGGTACAAGTTGAATGCTACTATGCTATGTTTTCTATATGTGAGACAAACAAACGTCTTTCAATGCATTGTTATGCATGCTCTTTGTTTGTATCCTTTCATGTTATGACATAGTTGCTATGTCTTATTGTTAGAACTATATCTTTCATGCTATGTTAAAGTACTATGATCCCAGCTATCAATGTTTTATAAATGCCTGGATCAAGATTGTGATGGTGCATGTCACCTCAAAAATTATTCTTTCTTTTTATCACTTACCTACTCGAGCACGAGCAGGAGTTAAGCTTGGGGATGTTGATACGTTGCAAATGTATCTATAATTTTTGATGTTCCATGCTTATTTTATATCTAGTTTCTTATGTTTTGTCCACACTTTGGAGTATTTCTATACACTTTCTTGGACTAACCTGTTAACAAGATGCCAAAGTGCCAGTGCCCGTTTTCTGCTGTTTTTGGTTCCAGGAAAGTCAAAAAATGAATATTCTCGGAATTGGACCGGACAAAAAAAGTCGATATTTTACCGGAAGACTCACGGAGCCAGAAGACAAGACGGAGAGGGGCCACAGGGCGGCCACACCCTCCTTGGCGCGGGTAACCCTAGGCCACGCTAGGGCATGGTGTGGGCCCCCTGGCCGCCCACCGACCTTGCCTCTTCGCCTATAAGAAGCCTCCTGACGCATAAACCCTAAATCGAATAGCCTCCAGCCACGAAAAGTTCCATAGCGCTGCCGCCAACGATGGGGAGATTCGGGGACAGAAAGTCTCTATTCTGGCACCCTGCCGAGACGGGGAAGTGCTCCTGGAGCCATCTCCATCGATCTCCACCACCATCTCCATCGTCGTTGCTGATTCCCATAATGATGAGGGAGTAGTTCTCTCTCGAGGCTAAGGGTTCTACCGGTAGCTATGTGTTCATCTCTCTCTATGCGTGATCATATTGTGATCACGAGCTTTGTAATAAAGTAGATCTACTTTTCTAGTGAAGTGCTTTAATAGATCTCTGCTCTCCCCACGTGTGTGAAAGTGACAGCATGAACACCGTGGTGGCACTTAGGCTAGAGATTACAAATACTTGTTATGAGTTATATTTGGAGTTGGATGTTTCTATGAAATTGTGGTGTTTGTTGGAACCATCTAGAGGTCAAGGTGACAGTGTGGGGTTATCTAGATGGGGAAAGCGAACTTTGAGATGCGTTGTTACATCCCTACCATGGATTAGAGTGTCCAACCAGAGAGTAGTTCAGAGTAGTATCATGAAGAGAAGATATTTATATGAGAGTGTTCACTAGTGAAAGTATGATCCCTAGGCCTTGTTTCTAAGCATTGAAACACCGTTTGCAATTAGATCTGTTACATGTTTGCTTGCTTCCATCTTTATTTCAGATTGCCTTTAGTCTTTATCACGCGCCATCAAAGCTATTGTCTAGCACCGTTACCACTTATAATTATCCATACCACTTGTATTTCACTATCTCTTCGCCGAACTAGTGGACCTATACACCTGGCAAGTGTATTGGGTGTGTTGGGGACACAAGAGACTTCTTTTATCTTGATTGCAAGGTTGCTTGACAGGGATACCTTTGACCACTTCCTCCCTGAGTTCGATAAACCTTGGGTAATCCACTTAAGGGAAACATGCTGTTGTTCTACAAACCTCTGCACTTGGAGGCCTAACAACTGTGTACAAGAATAGAAGTGCGTAGACATCACACACCATGTTCACATGCTTGAATCGGAGCTACTTCAGACATTGCACCCCACATAATGGAGAGCAGCCTACACCATCGGAAGAACAAGTCCCATCTGATGGCTTGGCAGAGGTTATGCTAATCGAACCAACATGGATGCACCCATACATCACGTACCTAGTGCGCCAAGAACTACTAGAGGATCCAACGGACACACACAAGATTGCTCGCGGCTCCAAGGCTTATGTAGTAATCAATGGAGAGCTCTACAAACATAGAATATCCAGCATGCTCTAAAGGTGCATCGCACCTGAGAAGGGAAAACCATTTTACTCAACATCCACAAGGGCATGTGCGGAGATCATGCTAGTAGCCGAGCACTGGTCACCAATGCCTTCTGGGCATGGTTCTATTGGCCCACAAAGATGGAAAATTCCAGGGACGTTGTTAACAGGTGCAACGCTAGCCAGTGATTTGTAGACAAGCCCCACGCACACACCTTTATGGAACTAAGTATGATCCCACTAGCATAGCTCTTTTCCAAGTGGGGACTCGGTATGGTTATCCCACTCAAGAAATCACCATGAGGGAGTCATACTTTCCTCCTCATTGTAGTCGACAAATTCACCTAATAGATCGAATCAGTACCTCCGCATTCAACTTCTTCAATTTAATCACCTGTATATTTGGACCCCTGCATAACTTCATCACTGACAATAGCTCCAACTTCACTTTGGCGAAATTCCAAGACTGCTGCCAAGGACTGGGGATACAAATTACCTACAGATCGGTGGTGCACCCGCAGACCAATGGTCAAGTCAAAAAGGCCAACAACCTCATCTACAATAGCCTCAAAAATCAACTCTTGTGACCTCTGGAGAGAGCATCTAGGGCATGGTTCGAGGAGCTACCCTCGGTCCTATGGATTCTTAGGAAAACCCCCAATAGCTCCATATAATTTATGACATTCTACATGGTATTTGGTGCAGAGGTCGTGCTACCGACAAAAGTCTGCCATAGAGCCCCATGGGTCATCTCCTACAACGAAGCTGAATCTTTAGACACACTCGAGGACAATGTCGATATACTTGATGAGGTGTGGTACGTCGCCCTAGCAGTATGTACTATCTACCAGCAAAGCCTATGCAACTACCACAACCATCAGGTGCGCAGTAGGTCCTTCTCCGAAGGAGACCTCGTACTGCGACTCAAGAAAAAAGGACACCATAAGCTGGAGCCTCCATGGGAAGGATCCTACATCATTCACGAGGTAATACATGGCGGAGCTTCTCGCCTCAAGTACATGGACAAAGGATTTGTTTACTCCAATATGTGGATGCCCAGTTGCGATGCTTTTACCCTTAGAGATTTTCTACTATTATTCAATAAGGCTACTTAGTCAAGCTAATTAGCCACTTGTGTTCTTATTATCAATAAATATCAATGTTCCTCTACCAAGAGTCTTACAGTCATTCCCTTTTGGTCGCACCTGACACTCAGGGGCTACACCACACAAGTAGATCCTGCAATCACCATCAGCTCCAGATTAATAATACCTCGTGAGTGACAACTCGAATAGCGAATTTTAACTAAGCATCGAATACTTGAAAACTTCAACCCATTTATAGCCCAACTGATAGGTTGACAAGATATAAATATGAATTGGTGTTAGGCTAACAAAAGGCCTAGCTTTTGGGGTATCCTGTTGAGTCCTAAAGTTAACAAACAAACATCGATAGTCGCAAATACTGCAATTCACAACCAATGGATACTTTATAAGTATTTATAGATTGACAACTTACAAGATAACCCTAAACTATCCCTGGAGTCCTATTCACCGAAGGATATTACCTGTATCGGCTTCAACAAGGCGAATAATGTTCTTGGCTAGGCGCTCAGCATCGGCATAATGAGCTTCCATCTACCAATGTCCACCGCCCATAGCTGATGGCATCCCCCTCCCAACGACCTCCAGGTCAATGTGAGGATGGTGGATGCGTAACAAAGCTAAGGCTATCTTAGAACCCCCTATAAGATATTCTCGGACAAACTCACGGATTACTTGCCCCAACCAAACTTTCGCATCAAGGGAGCAAGTCCTACCAGTGCCGGGTCTAGCGGGACCAAAGCATCATGCACGAGTGCCAAGGCTTCAAGACATGCCTCAACAAAGTGACCAACCTACTTGACGCAATCCTAAAGAAGGAGTAGCACATGGCCCCTAGATCTGTCTAACCAGAAGGAAGGAGAAAACTATGAGGCGATATCACTACTCCCTCCGATCCAAATTAATTGAGTCAGATTTGTCTAGATTCAGATGTATCTAAACATCTTTAGCGCTAAATACATCCGAATCTAGACAAATCAAAGGCAATTAATTTGGATCGGAGGGAGTAAGATAATTTAATCGCTTATTGATGCGATGCTCCTCCTTCACCGGGTCTAGTGGAATACATGTTCACACACGAAGAACATCTTAACACAAAAGGAAGACGAATGGCTTCACGACTACTTACACAAAGCTGCTCGCCCGCTTGGTCCACTTCTTCAAGAAGCAATTTTTCTTGTTCGACTACCCAGCCATTAACTTCCAGATAGAGGCAACCCCTAGATGGTCTCAAGCATCTGCTTTACTTCTTTTATGCGATCACGCATACGACTGAGAAAGGAGGCTCCACTCTTCGTGACTCCTTGACCCCCGGGCACAGCTCTCGAATTTAAGCCTGCCTTTTTCTTCGAGGAAAAAGATCAGTTGGGAGATGAAGTACCTGGTATGTCTGCTAACCTCGCAAGAAGACACAAGTACCCGGAGACATGACATCCTAAGCAAGTCGATTCATATGATCGGAGGATGTTCCCATCGGGAGCAGGAAAACATTAAAACCATATAAGCTATAGCAAAAGGATGGACTTCTATTACGCAAAAGCCACACTCACATCAGGTTCATTACAAGGCAATAAAAACAACAAATAGCCACAACTCAAGCAACATCCTTGGAGGCCTCAGACACCTCGGCTTTCGCAACAACTTTCTTCCTGACATGGTACTTCTTTAATACAACAACTACCTACTCCCTCCGTTCTAAAATATAAGATATTTTAGCTTTGTGAAGGAAGCGTATCTAGACCCCTTTTAGTGTTTCAGTTCAGTCTAAATCTAAATAAACCTAGACACTAAAAAATGTCTAGATAGTTCCTTCACAGAGCTAAAACATTTTATATTTTAAAACGGAGGGAGTACTTACTGAACCTTCTTGCCGCCTTAGCAAATGGCCAGAGATCTATCTCCGTGCCATCGGGTCCCATCGGGAACAAGGAGGTGGCCTTCTAGAAGTCAGTTGTAACTTCATGCCCATGGCTAGCATAACAATCGACTCCACCCTAGCCCTCGTTTGGGCATGACTGTACTCCACCAACGGGTCTTTGACATCACTAAAGGCCTCCACGAGATCTCCAAGAGCCTGCGGAATATTCACGCTAGGAAACAGTCTCATGGAGCCTTGACATTTCCGCCTTCACCATAACCAGTAAATGCAGCACCTGCGCGCCAAGAGCTTTGATTGCGGCAACTGTGTCCATCAGAGAGTCGACATGGTCCTGATCCTTCCAGACCAAGGGAGCAACGACTAAACCTGCATAACAGTCTGCAAAGACCAGTCTGCAAAGACCAAGAAAAGAGTAGAGGATATTAGAGAGGAAGGACCTTACCTGAGAAAGCCTTTTCCAAGGCATGCAGTCGAGTCTCAAGGTCCTCATGTTTGGAAGCCACGACACGATACTGCTACTCATGCTCTTGGGCCTCATCTTTTACTTGCTCGAGCGCAACCTGGGACCTCTTCTCAAGGTACCCAAGATTTTTCTCCAAGTCATTAGCTTGACGTTGGGAATGGTCCCTCTTGGCTGCAATGATGTCATCATAACTCAACGAAAGTTCACATGCTCACTGAACAAGAAAGGGAATCCAAGAAAAAAAATACCTTGGAGTTGGTTATGTTCAGACTCGACCTAGATAAAGCAATGTCCGATGTCCATCATGGAGCGCATGAAGTGCTACAAGAAACAGCGCCGTCTCCACGATTTAGGGGCCCCGGTGCTACTTACAAAACGGGGCCCTGATTTTTGTTCAAACTCAATAATAATAAAATCGAAATCATTACATTAATCTGCTTCTATTCTTTTGTTTTTTCTTCCTATTTCATCACCAGATTGGCATTTTGTTTTCCTCATAATTTGTCATGTTTTATAGATGAATAAATTAACAAAATAATTTAGTTTCAAACTTAATTGAGAGAGAGGAAGCAAGATTTTGGGAACGTACTAGCTGCCGTCAGTGTCAATTGAATAAATTGGATTAATCTACTCCACTACTCCAAGTCCAAATCGGCAAGTCCTGTCCAATGTGCAATGTTCAACCGTCCAAATCCAAGACCTCCTGATCGATCTGTATTGTTGCTGGTTTCTGAAACAGGGCATCAAGGAAGAGGATTAGAGAAGGCATAGGCTAATAGGCAGTAGAGCACGCCGGCCGGCCGGCCGGCCGGCGCGACACGAGAGAGGGAGAAGCCGAGATCGATCGGGGTGAGCGTGGTGTGTGCGTGGCTGATCGCGCATATAGGGCTACAGGCTACAACGCTGTACGGGAGTGGATTGATGGATTCCCGATCAGAGCCCAACGAGGCATCAACTCACACTACTCACGATCGGGAGCCGTACTGGACTGAGACTCACGACTCACGAACTGACGGGTTGACTACTAGGCGGCTGAAAATCGGGAGCCTAAGGAATTTCGGGGCCTCGTCAACGGGGCTGACAAGAACATCTCCTCAATTAGGAAAAAACCTTAAAAGAATTGTGAGTCTATATCCATCTACTACTAGCTGAACATAGACGTGAGGACGACATGGGTACAAAGCACCAGCCAAGTAGGCATCTGACAAAACATAGTTAGTGTTCGGAACTTACATGATCTCTCGAGGCTTGTGGAGGTGCTGTAGGAGCTGCCTATGCGACAATCTCCTCGCCCTTCTCAATTTGGGGAGAGATGGGGGAGCCGGTGTCGCCCTTCGGACCCTCTATGTCAGTTGCCTCCAGTGTCGATTTGCTTGGTTTCTTCTTCATACTCGTGACCTTCGTTATGAGAAGTTCCGAGTATGATGAACCTCTACGAGTTTACAACTACTCAACCTTGTGTTCATAGTAGAAAAAGGTCAACAAAGCGAGTACACCAGAGACACTTACGAGCCAACATCACATGCAAGCTCGAGGAAGTGATGTAAGCCTCATTTATTGTAAGGACTCGTGTCTCATGAACATGATGACTTTGTCCACAAGTAACTATCTTGCTTGGGGACGAGCAAGAGTCTAGTTTGGAGAAGTTGATGAGTCACTTTTTAAAGCATTTTTACCTTATGTTTTTGCATAAGTAGACTTAGGATTTTGATATTTTATGGTGCTCGCGTACACATTTTATCCTTGTTTCAGCAGGATCTCGAATTATAAAGTATTTCTTGAATATATCAATTAGTATTGTCATGCTATGCAAAAATATGATATTTCTAAATGATAAATGTCATTTAAATGATTTTCCACGCACCTGGGAGAGAGAGGATGCGAGCAGAACATACTGCTAGCTTAACGACCTGCGGTACGGGTGAAGTTTGCTCGTACCGTCCGCCCGTACATCCTACGAGGACGTCTGCCTCGTCAAATACTCTCACCAGGCGAAGACGGAACTAGGATCCGACAATCAACACCTCCAGCCACGAAACTGTTGGATTCGTAGCATAGAAAACAAAAATTTCCTACGATGTGAAATACTAATCACCAAGATCTATCAAACTAGATAAAATCAACGGGTGGATATACATCCATAGAGAACATACCCTTGAAGAGCGACAAAGTGTAACGAGGTTAGACTCATGGATGATGTAGTCGATCACTTGCCGATCTCAAGATCGTGAGTAAGTCCAGCAACGCAACTCAGCGGCGCATCTGTGATCGCACACACGTCCGGTCCTCCAACAACCTCCGTGTCATCGCTCCAGCGATGCAGCGGAAGCAGCAACTCCTTTCAGACAAAGCCACCGGGAACATGTATCTCGCTAATCCGAGACCATGGGGAATAATTCTAGAGAGGGAGAGAGATACTTCATGAGGAGGTGTGAGATAAGAGGAGGAGAGGGGCGCAGCCCCCTCCCATGGCCGGCGGCCATGGAGGTGCCCCCACCTCTTCCATCATTCATGTGGGTGTTGCTCCCACTCACATAAATATGCCTCCACTCAAAATTCCACTCACCTTCATTAAATTTCCACCAAATTTATTGCAAGAGCTCATTTAATAAAACTCTTTTATTTATTTTTATTTAGAATTTTGTTAATTACTTTAATTAACAAACATTCACACAAACTCCCTCCAACATTTCAATATCACATGCAGAACCATTTTCTACAAATTCACCCGAAACAATTTCGGTTTCCATCGAAATGATTCCAGCACTTTCTTAATCTTTATCTAAAACATATTTTCTCCTAAATGGTATCGGTATCCTTTAAGTTTGTCACTTTACGGTTCGTAAATAATACAAACATGATTGAGACCCCTCTCCGATCAATAATCAGTAGAGGAACCTGGAGATACGTACTGACTAACTCATGTGATCGTGTGAACCTTTAACTTTTCTAACTAAATCCCTTTTGTCTCGCGATATATTACTGTCGTCGGATTGATGACAAGTACGCCATGAGGGGGTCCTCGCGGCGTGCGGAAGACAGGGGTGTGAGACGTACGGTATTCCGGGAAGTGAGCACACAAGTTTACCCAGGTTCGAATCCGCCGGCTTTGGATAGATCCTACTCCTGCTAGCAATCCAGTAATAGAGCAGTGCCGGATGTGGCATCCCGGTAAAATCACTACTAAAAAATTGCTGTGTTTTTGTTTTGTGCATCACCATGGCCACATGCTCATGTCATCATGCCACATTGCATTTGAGCATCGTCATCATCATGCATATTATTTGCCTAAAACTACTTTTGAAAAGCCTACCTTTGTTTTCTAAATATCCCGTCTTCATTTGAAATTAAAAACCCCGGTCTCTTCCGATTATTTTGTTTTGTCTAAAAACTATTTAACTATTTGAAAAGGTTTTATAAAATAAAAATAAAACAAATATTTTTATAAACCAAATCTAAACCAAACCCTAGCTACCCCATCTCCCTACCCTTATCTCCCTAACCCGCCGTCAGGCGTATGCCACACCCCAGCGCGCGTCGCAGCGCGCAACACAGCCGGCCCCACCACCTGCTGCCCCTATGCGCCTCGCACAGCTCTCTCTCCCCTGCCACCCCGCCCACGTACGCACCCCCGTGCCCGGCCCTACCAGGCACGCACGACGCGCGCGCGCAGCCAGCCTCGCTGCAACTCTCGCATCCCACCGACCCGCACCTGCCTCGATGCCCACCCTCCTGGTCCCACCTAACCCTCTCTCTCCTTTCCCGCACGCACCGCTCGTCCCTGTCCTCAGCACACGCGATCCCCTCCCCTGCTCTTCTTCTGGGCGACCCCATCCCGTTGTCCCGACCCGCCGCCACCGCCACCTCGCCGTGCGCCGCCTTGCTCTTTCTCCTCTCGGCTCCCTAGCGCGAGCACCGCCGCTGCGTCCCTTCACTTGTTGGCGGCCGCCCCCTCTCCTGCAAGCTCCTCCGCGCCATCATCGTCGTCCTCCGTCCCGAGCTCGTAGCCATCGCCTGCAGCTTCGTGGTTCCGTCCCGTCGACCGCGTGCAGCGCTCTGTACCCGGTAGCAGGGTGTGCCAACACCACAGCCTCTGCAAGCTTGCTGTCCTCCGGCCCCGGCGCCGCCGGCTTCCCCGACGACCTTCTCCATCGAACCAGCATCGTCGCTATGTTCACGGGTCCCCTCCGCCGTGCGCACCTTCTGTAGCCCGCTTCAGCGCCCCACCGTCATCGACCGCCGCCTTGGCCCTCCCCTTCCTTGGCCCCGCGGTCTCCTGCCGGCCTCCTCCCGCATCTCCGCCACCGCGAGCGCCCTTTGCTCGCCGACGGACGTTGCCTCCCCTCCTCTTCCTCGTTGCCTCGGCAGCAAGCCGCCACCCTGACCCCGAGCCAACGTTCGCCCGAAGCCCCGCTTCCCTAGCGCTGCTCGCTAGGTGATGTCGCCTCGTGCACCTCCAGCTGCGAGTGGTGCCCTGCCCTTTCCTGTTGCAGCAGCCCCGGAAGCCAGCAGCACAATATCGTCCAAGCGTGTGTTCCCTGGCTGTGACCACCTGTGCCTTCCCTGTGCGTGCTCCATGTGCTACTGTCGTTGACACGTGGTGATGGGATGTGTTGAGGATGTGATTTGAGTTGTATTGTTGTGGCTCGGGTACTTCTACACCAACAAGGTCGACACCGGATCAGAGCATCATGACCTCCTTCTGGAACGCCAAGACCCGGATCCGAATACGTCGAGATCCCTGGATACCAAGGCCGCCGACACGGAACGCCAAGTTCTTCATCCCGAACGCCATGACCGTCTACACGGACCCGAAGACCACGGATGCGACAAGATCTACTCCGTTGTCCGAGAATGTTCCCGCCGAGATCGATCCCTGTCGAACCCTGTCGAACCCCGAACCCCCGGAACCAAGATCTTCCGAACCCAGATGTGTGACCCTAAGCCTCTATTTTTATAATATGACATATACCTGTCGCATCATTAAATCATCATGCTTGCATACATGTCATCTGGTGGGTTGGGTTAAATAGTCGATTCACCTAAATTAAATATGGAGTCTATATGCAGGCTAGTCTAGTCTTATTCCGGACTCCATTTAAATTTGTGTAGCGAACCGATGCCATGTTTTGCCTTGTTAAGACAACATTTAATTTGCGGGGTAGATAAATAACTCGAACCTATTAATTAATTGTCGGGACCCCGGTTCCGCTTAATAGCCTAATTGCACCGCATCTTGCCATGCCATGCATCATACCATAATCATGCCGGATCTTCTGCCATAGTATTAAATAGTGCATCCGGTGTTCCTTCTAGTGTTTGCTTCTTCGTGGATTAGGCCGATGAGTTGATGTGAGTACCGACAAGTTCTTCGGATAATGTATCTTCGGCAGTGTTTCCCAGGCGAGCATCTCTCCCCCTTCTACCTACTTTGCATTTATAGTCTTTATTTCCTCCTGTTGATCTATTGCTATCCGTGTCGTGATGCTTAAGTTTCCGTGCACCAGTTATATCCTGTGCAGCCTCTATATTGCCATGGACACCTCCTAATACCTGTTGTTTGGTAGATAGCTAGCCCTGCAAGCCGTAGTTGCTTGCTCAGGTGCGTTCTCGTGTTGTCGAGTACCATAGTTGTTGGAATGCTGGCAGATGTTTATGGTAGGGATGATCATGACTTTAAATGCAACTATTAAATTGCTGGAAATAGATATAACTAATGCAGAGGCATCGGTGGGCAATAGATGTTATTTGGTTCTTCCACGCTCACTTGTGTCCCGTAGAACCCCGAGTACTTGATACCTGTTTCTTGACTATCGCACTATCCGCATATGGGACCATGAATCCCCTTAGCCAGAGCTTGATTCATTCTTATTTCTTGGGGCCACAAAGTAGTTTGGGGCTTTATTACTATCCTGTACTTATGCCATGCTTTACTGCTTTATTTAAGATTGTGCGTGGAGCACCTATACTGTTTAGGATTGCGGAGTGTTTTCGCGGTATCGACAAGCCTAGTGACACTTTCGGGTTCCCAGTCGTTTACAACCATTGGCGCAAACCTTGGGTCTGTCTTGGAGCCGGCCAACTTTGTTGCGGGTAGCTTAATGGGGTGGCCCCCTGAAATATTTTATGAATCATGTGAATGCTTGTCGTGAAAGCCTCGTCGGGTTTTGATTTGGTTTTTCCGAGGTTGATCATGTGTGTGTTGCTATTTGTGCACCCCTGCAGGGTAAATCTTTCTGAAAGCCGTGTCTGCAGTTATGGATGACTTGGAGCACAGTATCTCGATCATAGACAAGCATAACTAAAGAAGTGTTATAAATTTGACTTAATATGTGACTAGTAATCAGCTTCCCTATAATGGAATGGATAATAAAAGTGCCAACAACTGGTGGAACTGGGATGTATCGTGTCATGTTATACCTGCCTAGTAAATATCGCAACTCCAATGGAATGAAATAAAATTGCCAACAACTGCTGGGTTTGGGATGTCACATGCTAATTGTATCTGACTAGTAAGTACTACAACTACCACTGAACGGCTAACTAAAACTGCCCACTACTTATGTTATCAGGATGACTCATGACATCTATATCTGACTAGTAAGTGCTGCAACTGTAATGGAATGAATAAAACTGCCAACTGTGTGAGTTCCTTGGTATAACTTCCTCGTTTGATCTCGAGGGGGGAATACCAGGATGGGTATGATTGGTGTTAGTATCAGGTTGGATCCGAATAGGTCTTTCTTATCCCTCTCTAATAGCCGCCAGTTTTACTGAGTCTCTATAGGTTGTTTAGTGCTGCTGCGCTGCCGCTTCAGTCCACCATACCTATGTAGGTGAGAGCCGCCGAATTCTAGCCTCGCCGTGTACTGGCCTCAGTACTAACGCTCCTCTTTTTCCTTTGCCCTTTGTCGGCACCCCTTTTGTTTTAGAAGGTTTTGAGATCGACGTTGTTAGCATGGTTACCCTTCTGGCTTGGCCTGGGCAGTGTTATGGACGCCATTGGTTATTCTTCAGGGCTCTTAGACCCATTTGCATCTTGTTCGTAGTCGGACGCTCTATTGTATTCAAGGTGATTTGGATCTTTGTATAGTATATATGTATTCTTGACTCATGCAGTCGTTGATGTATATATACATGTTCTGTGGGTTCCATCGTGGACTAATGTGTAATGGTATTACTTTGTTTTCCACCCGCACGAAAGTGCCTAGTGGGCGTCCTTGAATCGCTTCTATGCGGGTTTGGCGGGAAGCGCTAAAACTTGCATAGGGCCGATTCGAGGGTGTTACACCAGAGTATGGGTTACAAGGGTTTGCCTGTGCGAGTTGAGATTTTAGACTATTGAGGTGTGCCCTAAAGCCTCTCCCTAGGACAGCTTATATAAATATCTGGCCTAGGGTTTACAGGAGAGATCTGTCCGGCTATGACTAAGAGTTGGTTACAAAGTACATCTTGGGTTACAAGTAACACTATGGGCCTAAGTCGGTAAATCTTCTGGGCCTTCCCGTAGCTGGACTGGACTCTGTCTCTTCTCCTTGACTAGGCCGCCCTTGAAGCAAAGCTCTAACCCGAAGTGGGCCACCCTGGTCAGTGAGGAACTGTGAGGATACCCGGAAAGTATATCCCCAATAGCAGCCCTCGGAGGCCTCGAAGATCCAAAGTCGGATTCATCATCGTCTAGCTTGATCTTCGGCTTGCAGAATCTTGAAGGGTTCCTGAAACTTCACAACAAAAAATACGAAACGGGGTCTTAAAAATAAATCGGACCTATCACACGTTACTCGGATTTTCCAGCTCGATTTTCAAACTAAGCCGGAACTTGGTCTCTGACGTCACCTGACACTGATCATGGTCAAGTCACATCATCTGACAAACATCCTGTCTGCACGACCGTTGGTGGGTCCGCCGTTCGGGGAACCGAGGCGCCGTTTCAATGCGTACGCGGAGATCGAGGTGATGTAATCATCGCGTGGGTCCTTCCCAGTTCTTTCCACGACGCGTGACGGTTACACAGTGCGATTTGCACGAATCTTAGTGCAGGTAGGTGGATATAAGGGGTGAGGTTTTCCTTCTCTCCTCTTCACATGTTCCCTTTTCCGTTCCTTCTCCTCCACATCTCCCTTAGCGCATAGAGCTCTCCCACCTCCCAGATTCCTAGCGCCGCCCATCCAAGGTCACCGTCGCACAGGAGAAATGGCTACTTCCTCATCATTTGGCATAGCAGCGGCAGTGGTAGTGGTGGTGGCGATGGCAGCGGCAGAGAAGGAGAGCAACCGGGGAGTCTGGATCCCGTGCCTCCTCAACAACGAGAAACTCCACGACGGGGAGAATGAAGGTCTCCTCCACGCCGGCGACTGGCGGAGCGATTCCGGCGAAACCATCCCCCATCCATGCACCGACGAGCGGGTCCACTACGGAACCCACCTCGACAGAGGGTTGTCCTTTCCTCCCTTGGAATTCTTTTCCGAGATGATTGATCACTACGGTGTACAGCTCCACCATCTTCCCCCGAACTCCATCTTAGAGATGAGTTCATACGCGGCTCTATGCGAGGGGTTTCTCGGCATTAGGCCGAGTCTCACTTTGTTTTGTTTCTACTTACATATTCGTAGAAACTCTACCACTGCCGGTAATCCCTACATTACTGGTACTATTAGCCTTTCTCTTAGACACGAGCGTAGCTATCCTTGCATTTCTGCCAGTGAGTCGGTCAAACAATGGCCGGCCACTTTCTTCTACCATAAGGATATTCCTGCTCCCGGCAAAGCTACCGCTTTGCCGACTTTCATCGATGCAGACACTACGGCCCAACCGTCTTGGGACGAGGCCCCTCCGGCTCTCAGTGATGATCTGATCCTCGCCAAGAGGTGGATCGAATACCTAATGAAGCACAAGGGTCTAAAAGGATCCGACTTAGTCCAGTGCTGGGTGTCACGCCGGATCCAGCCTCTCTAGTACCATGGCGACCGACTGATGCATTCCGTCACGAAGTCAAAACAAGACTCCCTCCGCATCAGCCCCAATGTCCTGAAGCCATAGGACTACATAAGCCAGATTAAATGGCTGATTAAGGAGCGGATTGAGAGAAAGATTCCAGATGTGTCTCTCGACATGCGCACAGCGGAAGACCCTGTAGTTTCGGTAAGCTTTAACAATAAACCCTTTTATGTGTTGCACCTTTTAAGTTATTTTGCAATACTGAAATATTTTCTTCTTTTCAGCTTGACGAATTCCCCGAGTCAAAGGTAGCTCCCCTCGAAGGATATCCTCCGGAGTTTTCTCAGGAGGCGGAACTAGTCCCACTGCCGGACATTATGCCCAAGAAGCGCAAGGCTTCGACAATGGTTGTCGGCACAAAGGAGGTGCTAGTCGTGAAGAGGTAACTTTCAACACAACTTCCGACTTTGTTCCTTATTCGAATTTTGTTTCCGAGATGTAATGCTTTCCATTCTTATAACATTCTCAGAGCTAAGCAGCTCATCAAGAGTAAGGGGAAGGGAACTTCTTTGAAGCCCTTGCGGCAGAAAAAGTTGAATATAACTTCTCCTGCCGTGGCTCCTCCGACTCCAGCTCCTCAACCCTCTACAACGTCGGTGATCACACAAATGTCGGTTGTCGTAGAAGATCCATCTCCTTCAACAGAGCCAGCGACCCTTGAGTCGCAGACTGACGCCACCATGGGTGGCTCAGGTTTAGATAAGGGTGAACCCTCTTCGGGTAATGATCCCTCGGCAGAGACCTTCGCCGAAAACCTCCTGAACAATCCGGGACTTTCCAAATTTGGCTTATCTCGGAAATCTGCGGAGGAGATCCAGCGGCTGGCCTGGCAATGCTTGGAGAAGAGAAATCTCTCTGCCAAAGAAGAAGCACAAGAGGCGGAAGACATCAAGTACTCCGACCTGCTTGAACAAGTTCGCCTTCGCGACGAGGGACTTAGAGTTGCTGTACTTCCACCACCTCCGGGTATTCCACTCACCCTCGCCGAGAAGGTTACCACCGAGGTGAACATGTGTCTGATCAAGCTCACACATGAACATCATGTAAGTCGGAATTCCAACTCACGGTTTTCTTTATTGCATTTCATATCATATCCTCTATCCCCCAAGCATGAAGTAGGATATACAATCCGGGTTTTTGCTTCCTTAGGATGCCAAAGAATGAACTAGTGTAGCCCCCAAGGCTCGTGCTGATATTAGTAACAATATTAGCACGAGTCTTCAGTAGACTTCTGACTCTGGGTATTCTAACTTACAGAAAGTTAATTCATATAACTAGGAATTATTGAAGAACATCTGCAACAAGCGGAGAGAGATCAAAGCTCTCCGACTTGAAACTGATGAGCTGAAGGTTTCCAAGGATGAGGCCAAAGGTAAACATTCCGAAACTCAAACATTTTCTTGATTTTCATAGTCGAATATTGTTTACTGAACTGTTGTTCTTTTGTCTTACAGCACTGGTAAAACAGTCATGTGCTATGATCGAAGAGGCCAAGAATTTGAAGACCTTGGTGGTGGAAAACAAGGATCTCCGCCAAGAGCTAGACTAGCTTAAGGTGGATCACGAGAAGAGCATAGCTCAAGTTATCGAATCCTCCTCCATGGCCACCGTGGAGCGTGATCGCAAGATTGCACTCCACGAGAAGAAAATCTCAGATCTCAACGACGAGCTTTGCAGAGAGAGGGACCTTTCCGCGGCACTCCGGGCTGAACTCCGGAGTCTTCGAGAAGAGAAGACCAAAGTTGACGATGTCATCTTCGGTAAGTTTCCATCTTTCTGACTTGCTTTTATTCTTCAACTTTTTTAATGTCGGATTTTTCTTAACTATTTTGTGTTATATACACAGGCCCTCTGAACTTGACGGACTCCTCCTCTGCCGAACCCCGCACCCACCGGCTTACCCAAGTCGGTGATTTGCTCCATGACTTCCGCCAATCCATCGAGGACATTGGCGAAGCTCTCAAGGTTCCGGACATGCATAGCATGTCCGACTTTCAGGTGCGGGACAAGGCCAAGGAGATGCCACAGCTTGTCCAGGACTGGAACATGTCCTACGCGCGATCCGCTGCGCAGAACGCTCTCACCATGGTCATGAGCCACCATGGAAACATGGAGATATGGCAAGTGACTAGAGGGTACTGCAAGGTGGATGAAGACAGCTAGGAGCAGGATATCAAGGCCATCATGGACTCCTGCGCCGGATAAGGGTGCCACGTAGCTGACTTAACCAGCTACGATACTCCCTTCTTAAGCCGCGTGGATACACCGCCTCCACCTCCGGAAGAAGCTGCTGAAGTTTCTGACGACAAACAGACCGTATCGGATCTGAACGTATCGGATCGTTATCAAACCGAGGCTGATGCATCCAGCGAGCCGGTAGTGCCTACCTCTTCTCCTGCACCATAGATTACCAAAAACAAATGTATTATTCCGATAAACATTATGGGTCTGTAAATATGCAGTACTATAATTTTGCTAGTGCTAAGCTTTTGATCTATTTTAGCACTTTTGGCTTTAAATTTTTATGTGCTTGAAATGTTTACATAAGCACTTATAATTTTTCGTCTACACTTACCGTTTATCAGGCTTTCCGCCTCGTCCCTTTCGTGAGCCGGCTAAACCTTCTGCATGGAAACTTTGCCGAGCAACGGAGCTCAATTGCTAAACCAGTTTAAACTCAGAAACAAAACTGGCTTCCAGTACCAACAATTCACTACTCGAAAAATACCCGCATCCGACAATCAGACAAATAACCAAAGTGTAGACTACAAACTTTAGAGTTATACCCGAAGGTAGCATTTTTAGAATCGGAAATCTAAACCAGAACAAACATGAGCATAAAGTACTTTCAAGTATTCTACGATTTTCGACTATGACATGATCATTCGGAAATAAGATGGTAGAAACTTCTCAGAAAAAACTTGAGGCAACCAAGACTTTTATTTCTCATAGAACATGTACATATGTATGATTACAAAGAAGGATAAACTAAGAATAAAAGGGACGTAGCTGAGCAATATTCCACAGTCTGTCTAACTCATCCAGATTTGTACTGCCTCTAGCTCTCTTTCTCTTCTTAGTAGCAGGTCTTTCTTTGACTGGCTTCATGTCAGTTAAGTAGTATGAACTATTGTGCAATACTCGACTAACCAAGAAGGGCCCTTCCCATACTGGGGAAAGTTTTTGCTTTCTTTGTTGCACAAGTCGGAGAACCAAATCGCTTTTATTGAAAGATTTGTTTTGGACTCTCTGGCTATGATACTTGTGTAACTTCTGCTGATAGGCTGTTGGTCTCATTTCAGCAATGACGCGAACTTCTTCGACTAAGTCGAGATCATTTTGTCGAGAAATCTCGGCATCTTCTTCGATATACGCGGCCACTTTAGGAGAAGTGTGAATCAAATCACTAGGAAGAACTGCTTCTATGCCATAGACCAAGAAGAAAGGTGTGTATCCGGTTGACCTATTCGGAGTTGTTCATAAACTCCATATTACAGAGGGTAATTCCTCTGCCCAAGCACCCACAGCACGTCATAATGGTGCTTCGAGTCTTGGTTTTAGGCCTTGTAAGATTAAACCATTTGCTCTTTCAACTTGTCCGTTACCTGTGGATGTGCGACTGACGTAGTGTCAAGCCGAATATTTTGCTCGTTGCAGAATTCAGCTAATTCTCCCATAGAAAATTACTCCCGTTGTCCGTGATAATACTATGCGGATAACCATACCGGATTATAACATCCTCGACAAATCTTTTGGCTATTGCTCCATCATAACTAGTGACGGGTTTGGCCTCAATCCATTTTGTGAATTTATCCACCATCACTAAGAGGTGAGTAAATCCACTTGGAGCCCGTTTAAACGGTCCTACCATATCAAGCCCCTAGACCGCAAAAGGCCATGTTATAGGTATTGTTCGCAGCTGATCAACCGGAACATGAGCTTGTTTAGCGTACTTTTGGCAGCCCTTGCATGTCTTGACCAGCCTTTCGGCATCTGCCTGGGCTGTAAGCCAGAAAAAACCGTGTCTGAAGGCTTTTTCCACTAAAGATTTGGCCGCAGCGTGGTGACCACACTCGCCTTCGTGGATTTCTCTTAGGATTTCCACTCCTTCTTCCGGAGATACACAGCGCTGAAAAACCCCAGAAACACTCCGCTTATAGAGCTCACCTTTAACTATAGTATAGGCTTTTGCTCGTCGGACGATCTACCGGCTCAGCACCTCGTCTTCGGGTAATTTGCCATCTACCAGATAATCGAGGTAGGGTTGAGTCCAGCTAGGAATTATAGCCAGGACTGCTATTAAAGGTGAGTCAGATATGGTCGGATATTCCCCATCCACTCCCTTTATTGAGGGAACTTTGAGGTGCTCTAAAAAAGCGCCATCCGGGACCTCTTTCCGTGCAGAGCCTATCCGAGATAAGGCATCTGCTTCCTCATTCTCTGCTCGAGGGATATGTTGAACCTCAAACCCTTCGAACGATTTAGATAGATCATCCACGACAGCTTTATATGTTGCCATGTGTTTATTTGCATTACAAATATCCGAAACTTGCTGAGCAACAAGATCCGAATCTCCGTAACAGATCAAATGTCGAATGCCGATATCTTTAGCAATCTGGATTCCATGTAGCAGTGCTTCATACTCGGCAATATTATTTGTCGCTGTGAAGTGAATCTGCAACACGTATAAAAGTTTATCACCTTGGGGTGATTTGAGCACCACGCCAGCCCCCGAGCCCCCACGAGCCTTAGACCCATCAAAATACAGGGTCCAATATTCTGACTCAGGGAGGGTCATATTCTCCTTTGTCTCTGTCCACTCAGCGACAAAGTCGGCAAGGATTTGGAATTTGATTGCTGTCCGAGGTTTGTACTCAATATGGAAAGCTGAAAGCTCTATTCCCCATTTGGCGACACGTCCTGTGGCGTCACTGTTGTTGATTATATCTCTCATGGGAGCTGTGCTCACCACGGTAATTGTATGCTCCTAGAAATAGTGTCGTATCTTACGAGATGCCAAGAAGACACCGTAAGCCAGCTTCTGATAGTGCGGATATCGCTGTTTTGATTCTATCAGGACCTCACTAATAAAGTAAGTCGAACGCTGCACCAAGTGTTCCTGATTTTCTTCCGATATCTCCGCCACCATGACAATACTAACGAATTTGTTTGTCGCAGCAAGATAAAGCAACATCGGTTCCTATGGTTCCGGTGCGGCAAGGATAGGAGCAGATGAGAGTACTTTCTTCAGCTCTTGTAAATGAAGCTTCAGCTTCATCGGTCCACACAAAATCCTTAGTCTTTTTCAGGAGTTTGTGTAATTGTGCGGCTCTTTCACCAAGCCGGCTTACAAACCGACTGACTGCAGCAATGCAACCAGTTTGTCTTTGCATGTCTTTCAGGCGAGTTTGCCTAGAAATATTGAGTATAGCCTTGATTTTGACCCGGTTCACCTCTATGCCTCTTTGAGACACAATGAAACCTAACAATTTTCTGGCTGGGATTCCAAAGAAGCATTTCTTCGGATTAAGCATTATGTTGTATTTTCGTAGATTGGCGAACGTTTCCTCCAAGTCGGAAATCAGTGTTTCCTTCTTTTTGGACATCACCGCAATATCATCCATGTATGCATGTACATTGCGTCCGAGTTTGTCGTGGAGGCAACGCTGCATCGTGCGCTGGTATGAGCTCCTGCATTCTTCAGCCCAAAGGACATCGTAACAAAACAGAAGGTTCCGAAGGGGGTTATGAATGAAGTTTTGACTTTGTCAGACTCCTTCATCCTAATTTGATGATAACTGGAATATGCATCGAGAAAACAGAGGAGTTTCAAGCCTGCCGTAGAATCGATAACTTGATCAATCCTAGGCAAAGCGAACAGATCTTTTGGACAAGCCTTATTCAAGGAAGTATAATCAACACACATCCTTAAATCTATGGTGTACTTTTTAGGGACCATTACAGGATTGTCCGACCACTCAGTGTGGATGACCTCTTCTATGAATCCGGCTAACTCGAGCCGTGCTAGTTCCTTAGCTATTGCCTTACGCTTTTCATCGCCGAAACGTTGTAAGGACTGTTTGACGGGTTTAGCATTCGGGTTTACATTTAAAGAGTGCTCGGCAAATTCCCTAGGTACTCCGGTCATGTCAGATGGCTGCCATGCGAAGATATCTTGATTTGCTTTGAGGAACTTGACGAGCGCGCTTTCCTATGCGCTATCTAGGCCTACGCCTATCTGGGTCACCTTGAAGGGGTCATCATCCTTCAACGGCGTCTTCTTCATCTCTTCTGATGCCTTGAACACCGGATTCGGCTTTGTCACCTCCTTCTTTGTTGCGGGCATCTTGGACAGATCTATGCTCTTCTTGATCTCCTGGTACTCCTGGGCGTGCAGCACGGCTTCAGCAAAGGCGGCATTTCCTTCCTCGCACTCTTGCGCTTTCTTCGGGTCTCCCCTGATGGTGATTACACCATTGAGACTTGGAATTTTCATCATATTGTAAATGTAACACGGACGAGCCATAAAAGCCCAGTAAGCCGGGCGTCCGAATATAGCGTGGTACGCGCTCTTGAACGGGACTACTTTGAAGGAAAGTGCCTCCGTCCGATAGTTCTTTGGAGTTCCAATGGTAACATCCAAAGTGATTTCTCCCAGGGAATTAGCTTGTCTTCCTAGGACAACTCCGTGAAAAATCACAGAGTTGTGATTCAACTGTGTCTCCGAGATCTTCATCCGGCGTAGCGTTTCGACATACAGAATATTGATACTGCCGCCATCGTCCATGAGAGTCTTGGAGAAACCATAACCGTCAATAAGTGGATCGACGATTAAGGCGTATTTTCCTCGCCTGTGTAGCTTAGGCGGATGATCAGCGCGGTCAAACGTGATTGCCACTTCCGACCAATCCAAAAATTGGGGGACAGCCGAAACTGTTGCATTGAGCTCATGCAGAACTGCTTTCTTGACCTTTGCTGGTTGAGATCCGAGGAAGGTGACATAAGTGTCTTTCTTGGTCAGAAATTTTTTCTTCCCTTCCGGCTTGGGGTTTGAAGCATCAGCTTCCTCCATGTCGGAATGTTCCTTGGTCTCTTTATCTTTTTCGGGATTCTTCTTTCCCTGCTTCCGCTTAGCTTTGTAGCCAGCGATGTCATCTCTCTTGATGTCGTCATTGAAACGACATTCGGCGTTTGTGTGGGACGAGCCCCCATTGGCGCATAGGTGATGCACACATGGGTTATTGGCAATGTCGGCCCAAGTGTAGGTTTTGCCTGGTTGCTGGTCTCCTCTACCTTGAACTCTCGAAGTCCCACGACCACGCCCGCAGCCTCCGCCACTTCCTCCTTGTCCTCCAGACCTGAAAGTAGCAGTGACCACTGTCGTTTTTGCGTTGGGTTTCTCTTCCGAGGTGTTCTTGCGCTTCTGAGCTTGTTGCTTTGGTTGTTTTGCCGACTGTGGCACAGCTAGGGCGTTGAGTAATCCCTCTGCGTCATCGTCAGCATCCGCATACTTGCTCGCTGTTTCTATCATTTCTCCCAAATCAGTGACTTTGTCGCACTTCAGGCGATGACGTAGTAAACCAATTGGGAGACCTGCAATGAAAGCTTCAATCGTAGTTTGGTCATTTACTCCTTCACAGGAGTTCTTGGTGTCGATCCATCGTCTGAGGTAATCCCGACCGTACAGGGCCTCCGGTATAGGTCTTCTAGGTGCAATGCTGTAGGTCTCCAACCGTACAAGGCCTCTGGTATGTGCCTTCGAAATTCCGAAAGAACGCACTTTGCATGTCATACTAGTTGTGGATGGTGTTATCTGGAAGTTCATTGAGCCATGATCGTGCCGTCTTCCGCAACATGAGTGGGAGATATCGGGTTGCGACCAAGCTGTTTCTGCCTTTGGCGATGCAGCAAGCTTTGAAGAAATCCTATAGCCAGGTATCTGGCCGAGCGATGTCGTCGTAGGCTTGGATATGTCTCGAGATAGCAAATCCTTCCGGGAATCTCGTGGCTCTTATGCATGGTCCAAAGCACTTTGGTCCCACGTACATATCATCATTTTCATAGCGCCGTGGCTCTATGTTGGAGTTGATCCTGTGTCTTGCGTCGTTCGGGGATAGAGATCATCCCAAGTGTCGGCTGTGGCTGCGGTGCCTTGGAGCCGGACTTCGGCTTCTGCCACCACCTCCTCCACCTCGACGCCCTCCCTGGCCTCCTTGAGATCCGTTGTGATGGCTACTTGGTGGAGATGGTGGAGCAGCTGGGTTATTTCCGGCTGATCGCCGGCCTCCATCCGGAGCGTCATTATTCTGGTTCCGAGGAGGGTCTTCATTGTGACGGCCCCCATGCCAGCTTGTCTCGGCACGGTGTCCGTTGTTCCTTCGTCCGTTGTCCGGACGGCTAGCATGTCTAGGGGGTGGCATTCTCTGTCGGTCCTCCTCCCGACGTTTCTCTTTATCGTCGTCCCTGTGGTCTTTCGACTCTCGCCGGGGCGGGTTCCTCGGATTCAGTGCAGTGATTGCCTCTTGCTCTGCAACTGGATTAACGTTACGCCAGTCACGGGCCGCTTTGTGGTGTTGTCCTGAAGATCCGGTTCTTGAGTAATTGTCTTCCTGGCGATCGGGGCGGTGGTGCTGCTCCGGAATGCGCTGGGGTCTTACAGGAGAGATTTGTCCAGCTACGACTAAGAGTTGGTTACAGAGTACATCTTGAGTTACAAGTAACAATATGGGCCTAAGCCGGTAAGTCTTCTGGGCCTTCCCGTAGCCGGACTGGACTCCGTCTCTTCTCCCTGACTGGGCCGCCCGTGAAGCAAAGCTCTAACCCGAAGTGGGCCACCCTTGTTAGTGAGGTACTGTGAGGATACCCGGAAAGTATATCCCCAACAATTACATGTCCGAGAGTCGATCATCAGAATTCCCATACCTAGTTTGATCTTATTACCGACAAGTACTCTTTTCTCATTCCCGTGATATAACATTTCAGTGATCTTATCACTTGCTTGCAAGCTATATCAATATGATATCACCGAGAGGGACCAAAGTATATATCTCCGTCATTGGGAAGGAAAAATTCCACTCTTGATCCATGAGCCTCAACATAACACTTTCGGAGTACCCAAACCCACCTTTATAGTGGTTGTGTTCGCAGCATAGAAAACAAAAAATTCCTACGATGAGAACTATACGCCAAGATCTATCTACTAGATACAGAGCAACGGGTGGATATACATCCATAGAGAACTTACCCTCGAAGACAATAGAGTTTTGTTAACGAGTCGGAACTCGTGGATGATGTAGTCGTATGCTTGCCGATCTCAAGATCGTGTGGAAGTCCTAGCGCCGCAAATTAGCAGCGCATCCGTCCTCGCACACATGTTAAAGCCACCGAACAAGCTCCACCTCCTCGCTCCAGCGAATCAGCGAAAGAAGCAACTACTTCCAGACGCAAGGCCACCAGGAACATGTATCTCGCTAATCCGAGACCATGGGGGAATATATCTAGAGGGGGAGAGAGATCCTTCACGAGGAGGTGTGTGGAAGAAGGAGTGAGAGGGGTGTCTTTTATAGGAGGAGGGGGTACCCCCTCCATGGCCGGCGCCTCATGGAGGTGACCCCTCACCTCCCCCATTCATGTGGTGGTAACTCCCTCCACATTAAAATGCCCCTTCACATTCTCTTTTAAAGTCTCCACTTTAAATGCATTAAATTTCTCCAACTTTAATGCTCTCTCATTTAATAAAACTCGTTTATTAAATTTATTCAGAATTATTTTAATTACTTTAATTAACAAACATTCACATAAACCCCCCTGCAACATTTCAATATTACATGCAGAACCAATTTCTGCAATTTCACCCGAAACAGTTTCGATGTCTGTTGAAATAATTCTAGCGCTTTGCAGTTCTTTCGTCTGAAACATATGTGCTCCAAAATGGTGTTCGGAAACCCTTAAGTGTGTCACCCTACGGTTCGCGAATAATGCAGACATGATTGAGACCCCTCTCAAATCAATAATCAGAAGCGGGGCCTGAAGATTCATACTGACTCCTGCATATTCAACGATTACTTCTGTGATCGTGAGAACCTTTAACGCTAGTAACTTAATCCTTTTGTCTCATGATATTATACATGTCCAAGATTCGATAATCAGTATCCAAATACCTAGTTTAATCTCGTTACCGACATGCACTCTTTTCTCGTTACCGTGATATAACATCCTAGTGATCACATCACTTGCTTGCAAGCTATCTTAATGTGATATCACCGAGAGGGCCCAGAGTATATCTATCCGTCATCAGGATTGAAAAATTCCACTCTTGATCCATGAGCCTCAACATAACACCTTCGTAGTACTGAACACACCTTTATAGTCACCCTGTTACGGTGTGATGTTTGATGTTATCAAGATACTCTTCTGGTGTTAGCAATTAACATGATCTCATGGTCTAAGGACTAAGATTACTTTGTATGATGTTATAGCAATATAAACATAATGACTTTGATCGTAATGCTATACTTCGGATGAATGTTCATCACATCATTTCACAAATGTGACCTCGTTATTAACAAGATCCATTGTCCATGATTAGGAAACTTTGATCATCTTGTTAATCAACGAGCTAGTATATAAGAGAGGCATAACTAGGAACCTTTTTGTTTATTAAACACACATGTATTGACGTTTCCTATCAATACAATTATAGCATGCAAAATAAACATCTATCGTATAATTGGAATATGTATAATAACAACTTTATTATTGCCTCTCAGGGCATATTTCCTTCAGTCTCCCACTTGCACTAGAGACAATAATCTATTTCACATAGTGATAAATCTAACACCCATGGAGTTCTGGTGTTGATCATTTTTTCCCTAGGGAGAACTTTAGTCAACGGATCTGCTACATTTAGGTCCATGTGTACTTTACAAATATTTATATCTCCATCCTTGACATGCTCGCGGATGGAGTGAAACCGACGCTTAATATGCTTGGAATTCTTGTGAGACCTTGGTTCCTTGGCATTGGCTATGGCTCCATTGTTATCACAATAGATCACCATTAGGTCCAATGCACTAGGAACCACACCTAGTTCCGTTATGAACTCCTTCATCCAAACCGATTCATGTGCCGCTTCTAAAGCGGCAACATATTCTGCCTCCGTCGTTCATCCAGCTACCACAGGTTGTTTGGAACTCCTCCAACTAACTGATGCTCCGTTCAAGAGAAATACATATCTGGATTGAGACTTAGAGTCATCAGGATCGGTGTCAAAGCTAGCATCGACATAACACTTAGCGACTAGCTCTTCTTCACCTCCGTATACAAGAAACATATCCTTAGTTCTTCTTAAGTACTTAAGGATATTCTTGATAGCTATCCAGTGTTCTGAACCTAGATCAGATTGATACCTGCTAGTCAAACTAATAGCATGTGCCACATCTGGTCTTGTACATAGCATGGCGTACATTATAGAGCCTATGGCTGAGGCATAGGGGATTTTATCCATTATCTCTCTTTCTTCCGCCGTAGCCGGACTTTGAGTCTTACTCAATGTCTTGCCTTGCAACATGGTAAGAACCCCTTCTTACTTCCGTCCATATTAAACTTCTTCAATATCTTATCAAGGTATGTACTCTGCGATAGGCCAATTAGGCACCTTGATCTATCTCTATAGATTTTAATGCCTAATATATATGACGCTTCACCAAGGTCCTTCATCGAAAATTTGTTGTTTAGATAACTTTTAACACTGTTTAAACGATCTATATCATTTCCAATCAATAATATGCCATCCACATATAATATCAGAAATGCCACATTGCTCTCACTCACTTTCTTGTAAATACAAGCCTCTCCATAAGTTTGGACAAATCCAAACTCTTTGATCACCTCATCAAAGCGGAGATTCCAACTCCGGGATGCTTGCTTCAGTCCATAGATGGATCGCTGAAGCTTGCATACCTTATCAGCATCCTTAGGATCGACAAAACCCTTAGGTTGTATCATATACAATTCTTCTTCAATATTACCATTGAGGAACATGGTTTTGATATCCATCTGCCATATTTCATAATCGAAATATGCAGCAATTGCTAACATAATTCTAACCGACTTTAGTATCGCTACGGGAGAGAATGTCTCATCGTAGTCAACTCCTTGAATTTGTCGAAAACCCTTTGAGACAAGTCAAGCTTTATAGATGGTCACACATCAATATCCGTTTTTCTTTTGAAAATCCATTTATTCTCAACGGCCTTTCGATCGTGAGGTAAGTCCACCAAGGTCCAAACCTGGTTTTCGTACATGGATTCCATCTCGGATTTCATGGCTTTTATCCATTTGTTGGAATCCAGGCTCATCATCGCTTCTTCATACGTCGCAGGGTCATCTATTTCATCAATTATGAAATTCATAACAGGATTGCCGTACAGTTCAGGAGCTACACGTGTCCTGCTTGACCTGTGAGGTTCGGTAGTGTCCTCTTTCGGAGTTTCATGATCATTATCATTAGCTCTCTCTTCATTAGGTGAAGTCAACTCCAAAACAACTTCCGGTGATGTGCTACTCGCCATTTCATGAAGAGAAGGTTCAATAATCTCTTCGAGTTCTACCTTTTGACTACTCACACCTTTCGCGAGAAACTCCTTCTCAAGAAAAGATCCATTCTTGGCAACAAAAACCTTGCCCTCGGATCTGTGATAGAAGGTATACCCAGTCATTTCCTTAGGGTATCCTATGAAGACGCATTTTTCCGCTTTGGGTTCGAGTTTATCCGGTTGAAGTTTCTTCACATAAACATTGCATCCCCAAACTTTAAGAAATGACAGCTTAGGTTTGTCTCCAAACAATAATTCATACGGTGTCGGTTCAACAGATTTATATGGTGCCCGATTTAAAGATAATGTAGCGGTTTGCAGTGCATAACCCCAAAATGATAGTGGCAAGTCAGTCAGAGACATCATAGATCGAACCATATCTAATAAAGTACGATTACGACGTTCCGACACACCATTGTGTTGTGGTGTTCCGGCAGGCGTGAGTTGTGAAACTATTCCACAGTCTTTCATATGTGTGCTAAACTCGTAACTAAGATACTCTCCTCCACGGTCGGACCACAAAAATTTGATCTTTCTGTTACGATGATTTTCCACTTCATCCTGAAATTCCTTGAACTTGTCAAAGGTTTCAGACTTATGTTTCATCAAATAGATATACCCATATCTACTCAAATCATTCGTGAAAGTAGCAAAATAACGATATCCACCTCGCGCCGACACACTCATTGGTCCACACACATCAGTATGTATGATTTCCAATAAATCTGTCGCCTGTTCCATTGAACCAGAAAACGGCGTTCTAGTCATCTTGCCCATAAGGCATGGCTCACATGTATCAAATGATTCAAAATCAAGTGATTCTAAAAGTCCATCCGAATGGAGTTTCTTCATGCGTTTAACGCCAATATGACCTAGACGGCAGTGCCACATTTATGCAGATATATCATTATCAAGTTTAATCCTTTTAGCATCAACATAATGAATATGCGTAATACTACTATCGAGATCCAACAGAAATAATCTATTCAACACAGGTGCATGACCATAAAAGATAGTATCCATATAAATCAAACAACCATTGTTTTCTGATTTAAACGAATAACCGCTTTGCCATAAACATGATCCGGATACAATGTCCATGCTCAGCGCAGGCACCAAATAACAATTATTTAAGTTTATCACTAATCCCGATTGCATATGGAGAGGTAGCATTCCGACGGCGATCACATCAACTCTTGATCCATTGCCGACCCGCATCGTGACCTCATCCCTTGCTAGCTATCGCTTGTTCCGCAGCCCCTGAATCGAGTTACATATATTAGCAACCGATCCTGTATCAAATACCCCGGTGCTACTTCGAGTACTAGTCAGGTACGCATCAATAACATGTATATCACATATACCTTTGTTTGCCTTGTCGGCCTTCTTGTCCGCCAAATACTTGGGGCAGTTGCGCTTCAAATGGCTAGTCCCCTTGCAATAATAGCACTCGGTATATGACTTAGGGCCAGCTTAGGGTTTCTTCTCAGGTGCGGCAACAGATTTGCCGCCTTCTTTCCCTTCTGCTTGCCTTTCTTGTCCTTCTTGAAACCTGTGGTTTTATTGATCATCAACACTCGATGTTCTTTCCTAATCTCCACTTCTGCAGTCTTAAGCATAGACAGAAGCTCAGGAAGAGACTTCTTCATGCCCTGCATGTTATAGTTCATCACGAAGCTCTTGTAGCTAGGTGGCAGAGATTGGAGAACACGATGTATGCCTAAGTCAATGGGAATCATTATTCCCAAGGACACAAGCTTATCGGCGTACCCAGACATTTTGAGTACGTGCTCACTTACGGAGTTGTTCTCTTCCATCATGCAGCTAAAGAACTTTTCTGAAGCATTATAACTCTCTACGACAGCATGGGTATCGAAAATCATTTTAAATTCTCCCATGGTATCAAAGGCATTGCCATTTTCGAAAGGCTTTCGAAGTTCTGGCTCTAGCCCATACAGTATGCTGTAATGAACTAAGTTGTGGTCCTCCTGACGAGTTATATAGACATTTTTTTCCTCGTCAGGGGCATCAGGAGCTGGTGGGGGGCCTAGCGGCGCCTCTAGCACATATTGCTTTTGTGCAGTAGTGAGGAGAATCCTCAAATTCATAGCCTAGTTGGTGAAGTTGCTACCATTCGCAGCAAGTTTCTCTTTCTCCATGAACACATTGAAATTAAAAGCAGGTGGTGTCATCTACAACAGAATTTGTAAAGTTTATTTAGACTAATTTTGTGATATATTGAGTTCAACTAATCCAAATTACTAATGAACTCTGATGTCTACGCACTTCTGTTCTTGTAAACAGTTGTTGGGCCTCCAAGTGCAGAGGTTTGTAGAACAGCAGCAAGTTTTCCCTTAAGTAGATCACCCAAGGTTTATCGAACTCAGGGAGGAAGTGGTCAAAGGTATCCTCTCTGAAGCAACCCTGCAATCAAGATACAAGAAGTCTCTTGTGTCCCCAAAACACCCAATACACTTGTCAGGTGTATAGGTGCACTAGTTCGGCGAAGAGATAGTGAAATACAAGTGGTATAGATAATTATAAGTGCTAACGGTGATATAAAATAGCTTAATGGCGTGGAAAAGACTAAATGCAAACTGAAATAAAGATGGAAGCAAGCAAACATGTAATATATCTAATAGCAAACGGTGTATCAATGCTTAGAAACAAGGCCTAGGGATCATACTTTCACTAGTGAACACTCTCATATAATGTTGGGGGGATACCCCCGGTTGGGTCACGCCAGGGTATAAAGGCCTAGTTAGCCAAGGTACGGCCAGGTCAAAGCAAGTGTTGGCCGAGTCACCTCAAGGCAGGCCGAATCACAGAGTAACCCGGACCAGGGGACGTCCACCTAACTGGATCTCAATCGACTTATGTCGTATGTCGGTAAGATGTATGTAACTTATATGCAGGAACAGGTGTGGTCGGATCAACTAGGTACGATCCGGGTTATATCAAGCTTGTAAGAGAAGGAAGGTATCTCGCTGGTCAAAGGTGACCACTGTACGTAGAGCGTGAGCGAAGCGGACAGAGGCTAGGACCACCGAGGCGTGGCCGACAAAGGTGAGGATGCCTATGTCAGATGACGCAGGCGCCGCAGAGGCTCACGTAGCCTCTACATGGATGACGCGGGGTTAAAGTGACCCGGTCGGCTTACTATTTTGGGAGGAGGCATATTCCTTGGAATATGCCACCACGTATGCCCTAAGTGGAGACCTAGCCACCCCTATATAAGGAGGGCTAGGGCCTCTCTAGAAAGGGTTGATCGCTAGGGTGTTGGGTTTTGCTGGTTGTCTCCTAGAGAGTGGTATTTTACTAGTGGTAAGAGTAAGAGAGTTCTTCTTCCTCCTCTCCCCAATACAGCTCAAGGAGCACTTGTAAACCTTGGAAGTGAATCGAATACAAAGCAACTGTGTGTGGAATCACCACACTATCCCTCCCTAGATTCCCCTAGTGCATTTAGTCCCCACCTTTAGCCTATCCATGGCATCTGCCGTGACACCACCACAACAGTTGGCGCCCACCGAGGGGCTAGCGGCGCTAGCAGGGGTGAAGATCCGGATGGGAAACTTCATCGGCACCAGAGAACGCATCGTCTCCGGGCTCATTCAGCGCTTTGGAGCGCTGGATTTCGTCAGCGACAACGCTGGCTGCTTCGGCAAGCGTCCTCTCCCGCGCAACGGCCTCTTCGTCAAGCTCGGCGCGCACAAGATCTACGTTGCTGTCGATGTGTCGTGCGTTCATCCATGGCACGTTGTCGAAGGAGGCGAGCCACCCCTTAGTGCGGCTCGCGGGGCGTGTATCACTCGCTCCTCGGACCACGCTGAGGTAATGATGACCGCGTCTGGCGCTGTTGCAAGCAAGGATCCGGCACCAGATCCGGAGGTAACACCTAAGGCACCGAGGAAAAGTAGAGGTCCTCTGCTAGAGAGGCCAGAGAATGTGCTGCAGCAGGCGATGGATAGCCTGGCTAACCCAGTAGCAGCAGCAGTAGATCCGGCTCAGGCATAGGCCGAGCTAGAGGAGACTAGGCAAAAAATACTAGAGGGTGCGAAAAATATAGCCGCGGCTCAGCAGTCGTTGAACATGACACTGCGTGAGTACGCAAAGGCAAATAAGGTAGATGCTGTAAAAGTGAAAGGGAGAAATCTCATGAGTGAAATGAACAAAGAGGGTGATACTAGGATTGAGGAATCAGAAAACTGTTTGTCCATGGGGCTGCCGAAGTATAGTATCCCGGCAAAGAACCTCAGAGCTGCAGATGCAGCTGCCTCCGAGTTAGAAGGCTTGACGGGTGAAGCCCGCCAAAGACAGCAGGATAGAGTCAATGAGCTGGTTCAGCCGTGTAAATTTCACACGCCAAATCCGAGTAACCCAGCGGGTCACACAACCAGACAGTGTGAGTGGATGCGAAAGATAGAACAAAGTGGTTCGGGCAATGCTCAGGCACCTCGGAATGATCAACCTCGGCAGGAGTTACCCCGGCAGCAATTGCTCTCCGGAGCGAACACGCAACAGTTAATGTTGCCTCCCCCTCCGCCGAGGTATGACAACCATGAGAGAAGGGATGCGGTGCATCAGGTGGAGAACCAAAATCAACCGGATCAGAGGTACCCGGAAACGAGGGGAGGAATGAGTACAGAGAGCATCATCAGAGTTATTGTGTGTTCACTACGGAAGAGACAGACAGAAAGAGCTTGCAGCGCCGACATATGGAGGTCAATGCAGTAATGTCGGCCGTGACGAGGTATATGCCTTGGTCGGATCAGGAGATTACCTAGATCATCAAAGATCATCCGAAGCTTATGCCTAGTCCTGGTTCATATGCACTGGTGTTGGATCCAACGTTCATTGGGCCTAACATCAATGTGAGGTTCTCAAAGGTGCTAATTGATAATGGTAGTAGCCTCAACATCATGTATGTGGACACGATGCGCAAGTTGGGTATCTCGGAGAACATGCTCCAAGCTACATGGACAACTTTCCATGGCATTATGCCAGGCATTTCTTGTGAACCCATTGGCAAGGTCCGGGTTGACGTATTGTTCGGTACGAGAGATAACTGCCAGACTGAGAATTTGGAAGTTGAAGTTGTCAATTTGGAAAGTGCGTATCACAAGTTCATGGAAAGTTGTCACATCAGTTACCTGAAGATGAAGTTGCCCGGGCCAAACGGTGTAATTACCATAGCTGGGGATTTCCGACGTTCCATTGAGTGTGCATCTGCCAGATCTAATCTGGCCGAGTCACTCGTGATTGCGCAAGAAAAGAGAAAGATCCAAGAAGTGGCGGCATTGGCTTAGTCTGCGCAGCAGTATATGCCGGCGTTGAGCAACCCGCATGGTAGTGTCTCATTCCAAGCGACAAAAGATACCAAGAAGGTGCATGTTGATGATATGTTCCCTGAGCGCACCGTAACAATTGGTGTCGGGTTAAATGACAAATAGGAAAGCGAGCTCGTCAACTTCCTCCGTGAGAATCGGGATATTTTTGCTTGGTCCACACAGGACTTGCAAGGTGTTCCGAGGGAGTTGGTCGAGCACTCTTTGAATGTTAGACCCGGAGCAAAGCCGGTGAAGCAACCTTTCCGCCGCTTCGCCGAAGACAGGAGAAAGGTCATAGGATATGAGATAGCTCGGTTGTTGGCTGCAGGATTTATCATGGAAGTGCTTTACCCGGATCGGCTGCTTAATCCAGTGCTGGTGGAGAAGAAGAAAGATGATCCGAACGTGGCAATGGTTTGGCGTATGTGTATCGATTACGCGAACCTGAATAAGGAGTGTCCAAAAGATCCATTCCCACTGCCAAGGATAGACCAAGTCATAGATTCCACTGCTGGGTGTGAGTTGTTGTCGTTCATTGATGCATATTCCGGTTTCCACCAGATACCTCTGAACCCAAGTGATCAAATAAAGACTACGTTTATCACCCTGTATGGGGCTTAGTGCTATCGCACCATGCCTTTTGGTTTACGTAATGCAGGAGCAACGTACCAGAGATGTATGCAAAAATGTTTGCATGACCAAATTGGTCAAAATGTGCAAGTGTATGTGGATGATGTTGTGATAAAGACCAAGGAAAGCAAAACACTCCTTGATGATATCAGGCAGACATTCGCGAACCTAAGGAGGTTCCGAATGAAGCTTAACCCGGAGAAATGCACCTTTGGTGTCCCGGCTGGAAAATTACTCGGATTTCTTGTCTCCAGCCGAGGCATCGAAGTTAATCCAACTAAAATCCGGGCCATAGAGCGAATGGAACTGCCGAAGTGTCTTAACAATGTCCAGAAGTTCACTGGTTTCCTGGCATCCTTAAGTTGGTTTGTATGTCGGTTGGGAGAAAAGGCACTGCCTCTCTATCAACTCATGAAAAAGTCGGACAAGTTCATTTGGACGCCGCAGGCCAATGAAGCCTTTATCCAACAAAAGAAGATGTTAGCCACTGCACCAGTGTTAGCCTCTCCACTATCAAAGGAGCCAATGTTGCTCTATATAGCCGCAACCAACCGAGTTGTAAGTGCAGTAATTGTGGTAGAGCGCGATGAAGAGGGTAAGTCAGTGCCAAGGCCAGTGTATTACCTAAGCGAGGTATTATCTACATCAAAGCAGAACTATCCTCATTATCAGAAGGTGGCATATGGTGTGTATATGGCAGCTAAGAAGCTGAAGCACTATTTCGAGGAGCATCCAATCAAGGTAATATGTGAGGCCCCCATATCCGAGATAATGAGCAACAAGGATGCAAGTGGTAGGATTGCAAAATGGGCAATTGAGCTAGCTCCTTATGTGCCACAATATGACAGAAGAGAAGCAATCAAATCTCAGGCTGTGGTGGACTTTTTTGTGGATTGGGCCGAGGTGCAATATGATCCACCATTGCCAGATCCGAACTACTGGAGAATGCATTTTGACGGGTCAAAAACAAAAACCGGGTTAGGTGCCGGAGTAGTGCTTATCTCACCAAAAAAGGACCAGCTGAAATATGTGCTGCAGATCCACTTCACTTCATCAAACAATGTTGCAGAATATGAGGCACTTGTACATGGGCTCAAAGTGGCAAAAGAGATTGGGATACGTCGGATCCAATGCTTCAGTGAATCGGATCTCGTAGTCCAGCAAGTCTCCGGACAATGGGATGCTTTGGATGCAAACATGGCATTATACAGATTTCATGTGCAGAAGATATCTGGTTACTTTGAGGGATGCGAATTTCACCATATACCCCGGGTGGAAAATGAGGCTGCCGACGTATTGTCGAAGCTCGGATCAACCCGACAAGCAATTCCACCAGGTGTAGCATTAGAGCACCTCAGAAAACCATCTATCAGGCCATCCCCGGAGTCCGACTCAATTTTTATCCCGGCAAATCTGGAATCAGAGGCTGTGCCCATGGATATTGATGTGGAAAGTGGTTCGCGAAACCCGGGGACTGCCTTGGCAAACCCGGGGACTGCACAGCGTGATCCGGTAGAAGTTATGCCGGTTGATCAGATGGAAATTGATGAGGATGTGTTCCCAGTGCGAGCTCTACCAGCTTGGGCACTGCCCATATTCCAATTCCTAAAAGATGGAACTTTACCCGCTGAGGAGGTGCTTTCTAGGCAAACTCAGAGGAGAGCAAAAGCGTACATGATCATCAATTCCGAGCTATACAAAAGGAGTGTGACTAATGTTCTCCAGCGATGTGTTGACCCAGAGGAAGGACTTGACATCCTCCGAGATATACATCAAGGGGAATGTGGGCATCATGCCTCGTCCAGAGCCTTGGTAGAGAAAGCTTTCCGCCATGGGTTTTACTGGCCAAGTGCCTTGGAACAAGCAGAAGATCTGGTAAGAAAATGCAACGGCTGTCAGAGATATGCGACGAAGACACATATGCCAATGTCGGAGCTCAAGACCATACCAATTACATGGCCATTTGCCGTATGGTGCTTGGATATGGTTGGCCCGTTTAAACCAGCAAGAGGGAACATGACTCACATCTTGGTCATGGTTGAGAAATTTACGAAATGGATTGAAGTGAAGCCACTAAGAAAGTGTGATGGAGCTACAGCTGTAACTTTCCTCAAAGACATCATCTTGAGGTACGGTTATCCTCACAGTATCATAACAGATAATGGCACAAATTTTGCTGAAGGAGCATTTGCGCATTTTTGTTGAGATAAGAAGATCTGGCTGGACGTTGCCTCGGTAGCACACCCCGCATCGAACGGGCAAGTAGAGAGATCCAATAGATTGGTGTTATCCGGGATAAAACCCCGGCTCATTGAGCCACTGCAAAGATCAGCAGGGTGCTGGATAGAAGAACTACCAGCGGTACTATGGAGTTTAAGAACGACTCCGAATCGATCAACGGGCTATACGCCATTCTTTCTGGTCTATGGGGCAGAAGCTGTATTACCAGCCGACATAGAGCATGAGTTGCCTAGGGTCACACCCAATACACAGAAGCCGAAGTGCAAGAGGCCCGGCAAAATGATGTTGATCTGCTGGAAGAAGCAAGAGAATTGGCATTGTCCAGATCCGCCATATATCAGCAAAATCTCCGAAGCTATCATAGCTGGAAAGTAAACCCCCGAATTTTCCGGGAAGGTGATTTGGTACTCCGGTTGGTACAACGTACTGCTGGCATGCATAAATTATCCCCCCACAGGAAGGGCCATTCATTGTGAGCAAAGCATTGCACAATGATTCTTATTATCTTATCGATGCAAAACCGCAGGAGAAGAACAAGGCGGATAGGTCCGGCGAGGAATCCAAACGTCCATGGAATGTAGCTCTACTTTGTCTTTTCTACACTTAGCAAAGAAGTGTATGTATCCGAGTCTCTCATATGTCGGTATGTATGCCGGCAATGAGCTTATCAATGAAATCTTGGCACCTCGAGGAGTAACTCGGGGACTGCCTTAATAATATTGGTCGTCTTTTGTATCTATTATTTATATGTCGGCTGGCGTAAGTTGCTTCTACTTAAGACGGATTAGTAATGTGTGAGCACCAAAAACCTAACTCTTTGACTTGCTGTTGTCCAACAAGATTTGGCTTCATGGCAAGCAAGAGAACAAGTCTGGAATTGCGTAGCACATGAAAACGACTAAGGAAAGAAACTTAATCGAGCCGATGTTTGTTTTTTGGACTAACCGTATACTTACTTTAAATTTATTATGCTGAATTATTTTGAGCTAATCCTAAAGTTTCCAAGTATTGTTAAGTCAATTTTTGAAAATCGGACTCGTAAGTCATAAAACCGAACCAAGGTGGACACGAGCCAAGCCAAGAAATTGGAGAAACAAGAAAATGAAACTCGGGGACTACGCCCAAGTTAATCCGGCATAAAAACTTAGTAGCAAAACATAATTGATGTGCTTAATACAATTGCACCTGGCATACCGGGGATCTGACAAACTTTAAAGTTTTTTCGCTCAAGGAGCAGCAGGGGGAGGAAATTCAGCGTCATCTTCATTCTCCTCGACGTTCGAGGCGTCGTCCTCTTCTTCCTCACCCGAACCATCTTCTGCAATTTCGTCGTCGGCAGCGCCAAGGAAGCTTGGACCCTCATTCCATTGATGAATGGGGGCGTACTCAATGAGGCTATGGGCGCAAGCCTTTCGCCGAGCAATCCACTCCGGGTCGCTAGACCATCTGGATCCGGTGCGCATGCGCGCTAGGTGGTTGAGGTCGATCTTCTCGTACCACATAAGAACGTAATGGAGAACGATCTTAGCTCCGGCGCGTCCGGCTGATTCCCTCCAAAGGTCGAGCTGGGTTTCGGATTCCATCAACTTGGCGACGAGAATTGCGGTCCCCTCCGGAGTATCTTCATCAGGCCAAAAGGCGTTGAAGATCCGGATTGCCACGTCAAGGATATCTTTGCCATAATTCTTCACAACTTCCACGCGAGAAGACAGACTGACCAGCAGGTCCTCCATGTCATAAGGAATTTCACCGGTGTCAGGAGCAATGGGGGTACCCCTCTCTTGGCGGAACTTGGCAACAGCAGTGGTCGCAATGGCATTGCCCTCTAGAAATTTGCCTGAAAATAAGACAAGTGAAGCAAGTAAGGAAAAGACATGTGAAGCAACCCGGAGAAGTTAATGCCGGATGAAGGAAAAGAACTTACGTGAAATGTGGCTGTGGATCCGGGTCAGCTCCTTGGTACAGTCATCACGCCTCTTGCGGAGTTGCACAAGTTCAGTGTTCGCCGACTCAAGCTTTATGTCCGCCTCCTTGAGAAGTTCTTGGCCCTTGGCGATCTGGAGGTTGAGGCGCTCTCTTTCTTCAGTAAAGTCTTGGCCTGCCTTCTCCAGTTCAGATTTGTGCTATGCCTTAAGCTTCTTCATATCTGCCTTAAGCTGGGCAATCACTTCATCTTTGGTCCGGAGGAGGGCAAGCTCGTCGTATTTCTTCTTGAGTTTAGCTTGGTGCTGCCCTGCTTGTTCGAGAAAATGCAGCATCATGTCAGGCACGGGCACACTATCTTCAAGAGAGGCTGAAATAGTTTATTGACCTGGCAAAGCCAAGGTATGAATATTTTCCGAGCCAAAGAGAAAAGGAGATAGAAAGCACAGCAAGGTGGAGCAAGATTAACTTACCCTTTATCTGGTCTAAGTTTTTCCTCATGAGGATATTCTCAGCCTCCACACTAGCTGTGAAATCCGAATGAGGGATTAGTTCGGCGGAAAAGGATGAAGAGAAATGGAAAATTGCCAAGGAGAAAACTTACCCCTTTTATCATGTTCGGCGAGAAGCGCACTATGCTTTGCGCGCATCATCTTGTGGGTATCCAGGAGATGCTGAAACTCAGCGCTCCGACGATTGGTGGTCACCTGAAAGAGTAAAAATGGACAGCTTAGTCTTGTGCATATTCGAAGTGTACAAGATCCGGGCCAAGTGGAACTTAACTCGGCTCTAGGTGTGTGCATATTCGAAGTGTACAAAATCCGGGCCAAGTAGAACTTAACCCGGCTCTAGGTGTGTGCATATTCAAAGTGTACGAAATCCGGGCCAAGTGGAACTTAACCCGGCTCTAGGTGTGTGCATATTCAAAGTGTACAAGATCCGGGCCAAGTGGAACTTAACCCGGCTCTAGGTGTGTGCATATTCGAAGTGTACAAGATCTAGGCCAAGTGGAACTTAACCCGGCTCTAGGTGTGTGCATATTCGAAGTGTAAGAAATCCGGGCCAAGTGGAACTTAACCTGGCTCTAGGTGTGTGCATATTCGAAGTGTACAAGATCCGGGCCAAGTGGAACTTAACCCGGCTCTAGGTGTGTGCATATTCGAAGTTCTTAAGGAGCTACGTTAATTCTCTAAGAAGCATCCGGCCGAGTAACGAGTTACTCCCCCGGAGGCTCGGGGACTAATGGTTATATCACTAATATCTTCTGCATGCTAAGGAAAAGGCGAAGTAACGCACCTCCATCATCCGACCTACAAGGTTAATTGCCTTGGCAGCGGTATTCATCTGGGCAGCAAATTTGGCGGGACCAAACTTCTCCGGGAGATCGTCATTGTGGACGAACTCCGCCTTGTTCCAGTTGTTCACAAACTCGATCAAGTTCGGAGGATATCGTTCGCCGCTGAGCATGTGGGGTGCAACTAGACCCTTAGAATGAGCTTCTCTCCTCTCAACCTAGGCAAGGGCCGGACTGGTGTGCAAAACAAGTTGCACATCAGCTGGCTCGACAGGGGCATCCTTCGGCGGTGGAGTCTTTTTTGTGAGCATGGACGCAAGTGTGCACTGTCCAGTCTCAATGGACGTTGCCCTGGCGGCGTCAGGAACCTTCTTGCCTTTGGGTTGCTGCTGTGAGGTGGAAGTTGCTGTAGCGGATTTGCCCTTGGGAGGTGCCTTGGTGCTTGCCTTGGTGCTGCTGGTGTCTTCTCGCCGAGCCTTGGATGACTCGGATGAGGCGGAGGGGCTTGGTGCCTTTGTTGTGGCTGCTGGTGCTGGAGACGACGATGGTGCTGGTGCTGATTTTCATTTTGGCGAAGGTACTGTGGGTATCTCGGATGAAGATGGTTGCGGCAGAGCTGAAGTGGTGGTTGCTGCTACCTCGGCAGAGCCAGTCTCTCCCGCTCCGAGGTTGCCCTCCTCTTGACGAGGTGGGCTAGAACCCGGAGCAGCCGCTGAACCCTCCTGAATGGGGCTCAGCGGGCGTGAATCGTCACCACGAGGGGGGAGAAGGGCTATGTCGGAGCGGTGAAGCAATACCAGATCCACTCTGGGGGACCTCCACCGTGGCCCTGCCGAATCAAATCATAAATGATGAGAAACTATGACAAAGGAAGAACAAATAAATAGCAAAGGGAGAAGTGGCTTACTCATCTGAGGTCAGAGGCTCTTTGGGCTTCCGGGCTCTCCGGGCTGTGGCCTTGGTTGCAGGCTTAGTGGCAGTTTTTTTCCTGGACTTCTTTCGCCTCTTAGCTGGCTGAGAAGGTCCGGAGGAGGATGCAGATGCATCTCCCCTCTTCTTCTTCGGTGCGACCGGGATAGGCTCACCCATGACAAGGGGAGGATCTTCATGGATCTGCCCACCGGGGTTAGCTGATGCCGGAAAAGCATAAGAAAGGGGCACAGCGTCAAATGCCTCCATCACCTCAACATCTGGATCATCTTCATCGTCGGGCCAATCTCTAATGGAAGAGAGTTTACCGGTGGGTCGCTTGGTCGCATCTGCCATCGGCAGGAACATCTCCTGATCCGGTTCCTCCTCGTCCGAGGTATCGCGATCGGGCGCCCATTTGAGAGAAGGCTCGGTGCCATCTTTGATGTTTGCTGAAGAAACATCTAAGGGAAAGAAAAGGCAACAGGATTAAACATACAACAAAGACTGACATATGATTTAATTCGGAGAAGGTTAGGGGCACGAGACTTACCGCAGGGGGAAGCCTATCTCAGCAGAAGTGTTCAATCCCCCACATCCACTCAGAAGAGAAGTCCTTGTGAGTGGTGAAGAGGGCCTTGACCCGGCGGTATATCTCAGTGTTTGTTAACTCGAACGAGGAGGTCCGGTTGGGGTCACGGCCCCAGCTCATATGACAGAGTTTATGCGTGCGTTTCTGGAGAGGGGAGATCCGGTTGCTAACAAACGTGATCATTGCGTCTTCATTGCGCAATCCCTGATCTTTCAGCTCCTAGAACCTCTTGTTGACTTGGTTCGCCAGGACAGTGGGCTTCTTGGGGACCTTGTCCCATAAATCCGGGTTAGGAGGACCTGGAGCGTAGGGGCGTAGCCGTATCAAATCTTCAGATGTGCTGTTCCGGACATAGAAGAAGGTCCAGGCCCATCCCTTGCAAGAGTCAATCCCCGTGACTCGGGGGAAGATGGATTGCTTCCGGGGAGAGATTGACGCAGCGCCGAACTACGTGAGCTATTTGTCCTCCGGGTCAAGTTGTATGTTCGGAATCACGTTCCGGCGAAGGCCAAAGAACCGGATCTAGAGCTCCTTCGTGGGCCATACTCCGGCGTAGCCCTCGATGGTGGAAGCGAAGGCAGAGAGACGTGATGGCGTTAGCCGAAAGATGGTGCGGCTGAAGCTCATACGTATTGAGCGAGTCGTGGAAAAAATCACTAACTAGGAGACCAAACCCGCGTTGGAAGTGGGACAGAAACACCACATACTCACCCGGATTGGGTGAGGGGGCAAGCTCGATAGCAGCGAGGCGTGCGGTGACGCCCTCCGGGATGCGCCTGGTGCGATACCGCCAATCCAGGTCATCCTGGCAGACCCAAGATCCTGCCCACACGCCGCGGTCGGCGTTCGCCGCGTCTTCCTCCATTTCTTGCTTTGCGACGGTGAGCTCCTCCTCGGTCATCTCAAGATCACTATCCACACTTGCGCTAGCAGCGGTGGGAGGCAGTGGCCTGGACTGGCGAGGACCCGTGGTGGAGGAGATGCGTGGAGGCGGCGGCGACGCTGGTGCACGTGGAAGCAGTGCGGCGGCAGCGCTACTACTCAGATGTGGTGGTGGCGGCGCTGTCGCTGGAGAAGAAAAGGAAGGAGCAGAGGAAGAGGGGCGTGGAAGTGGGGAAAGGACCCAAGGGGCGCGTCCCTCCCCTATTTAACCACTCCCTTAAGGGGTAGTGGGATCGCGTTCTGCGGGCAGGCCACACGGTGTGGCCATGTATGACCCAGATCAGCCAATTAGTGATGAGCCACAGGAAGGGCCACAGGGCGCAGCGGATCCCACGATGCGACGTTATGATACGGTTAACGAGGAGACAGGCACGACGTGACGTGTGCAACAGTAACTTCTGACAATAACTGCGACGGTTACTGTCGCAGGCCCTTAAAATGAGGCAAAGTAATGATTAACCTCCACGTGGGGAAGCGTACGAGAGAAGGAAGAATGACCCGGATGAGTATGAGGTGACCCGATCAGCAAGTAAAAACTTGGAATGTGCCAAGGGAAAATAAACCTATGGAATCCGGATTATGAGGTAACTCGGAGAAGGAGCAAGAGGCTCAGTAAGATTGAACCTGCTGTGGCCTTAGCAGCTAAGGCAGCTAAGACCGTACCAGCTTCGGGGACTAATGTTGGGGGGATACCCCTGGGTAGGGTCACGCCGGGGTATAAAGGCCTAGTTAGCCGAGGTACAGCCAAGTCAAAGCAAGTGCTGGCCGAGTCACCTCAAGGCAGGACGAATCACGGAGTAACCTGGACCAGGGGATGTCAACCTAACTGGGTCTCAACCGACTTATGCCGTATGTCGGTAAGATGTATCTAACTTATATGCAGGAACAGGTGTGGTCGGATCAACTAGGTACGATCCGGGTTATATCAAGCTTGTAAGAGAAGGAAGGTATCTCGCTGGTCAAAGGTGACCACTGTACGCAGAGCGTGAGCGAAGCGGACAGAGGCCAGGACCACCGAGGCATGACCAACAAAGGTGACGATGCCTATGTCGGATGACGCAGGCGCCGCAGAGGCTCACATAGCCTCTGCATGGATGACGCGGGGTTAAAGTGATCCGGTCGGCTTACTATTTTGGGAGGAGGCATATTCCTTGGAATATGCCACCACGTATGCCCTAAGTGGAGACCTAGCCACCCCTATATAAGGAGGGCTAGGGCCTCTGTAGAAAGGGTTGTGTCAGGGGGATGATCCCCAGGTACCCCAACCGAACAAGAACCAAGCAGTCGGATCGCGTCCGGCTGACCAAGCACAGCCGGACAGGGCAGGACATGCCAGCTACCGCGCGGTAGCCGGAGCAGCAAGAAGTAGCCGGCTATGACAATGTAGCCGGACCCAACCAGTGAGACATGACGACGTGCGTATCAGTGCATGGTACGCCCTGTACGACGACAAGACTGGCAACTACCCGGCCATACCGAAGACTTTGTGGGGATGACGCGGGAACAGTGGCCTGATGCTGTCGACAGGCTCGCACGGCGTCCACTGTGCCCATGACGGCCATACCGCTCACACTCCAACGTGACATACCATACGAGATACTGTAGATGACCAGCCGGCTAGGACCCGCCTGTGGGGCCCGCCAGTTGGATTGGCCAGTGAGACCGCTGCCTCTCTGCCTATATAAGGAGAGGCATGGCCTTAGTAGAAAGGGTTGGCCTCTTAGCATTTAAGGCAGTAGCTAGCAAATACAGCTCGAGGAGCACTTGTAGTTCGTATATCCCACATAGTCAGATCAGGCAGGAGTAGGAGTTCTACCTCACCACGAGGGCTCCGAACCTGGGTACTTCCTGCGTCCAGCAATGCTTGCTCGTATCCAATCGCGCCTGCGGACGCCGCCGATAGCTTCCCTGCTAGTCCCCACACCTCTATCTAACCTCTTCAGGTACTGCCGTTCCCAATACAACGATAGGTTGATCGCTAGGGTGTTGGGTTTTGCTGGTTGTCTCCTAGAGAGTGGTATTTTACTAGTGGTGAGAGTAAGAGAGTTCTTCTTCCTCCTCTCCCCAATACAGCTCAAGGAGCACTTGTAAACCTTGGAAGTGAATCGAATACAAAGCAACTGTGTGTGGAATCACCACACTATCCCTCCCTGGATTCCCCTAGTGCATTTAGTCCCCACCTTTAGCCTATCCATGGCATCTGCCGTGAGACCACCACGACATATAAATATCTTCTTTTTATGATACTACTCTTAAGTACTCTCCGGTTGGACTCTCTAATCAACGGTAGGGCTATAACAACACACCTCAAAGATCGCTTTCCCCATCTAGAAAACCCCACACTGTCACCTTGAGCACTAGATGGTTCCAACAAACACCACAATTTCATAAAGACATCCAACTCCAAATATAACTCATAAAAATTATTTGTAATCTCTAGCCTAAGTGCCACCATGGTGTGCACGCTGTCACATTCACACACATGGGGAGAGGAGAGATCTATTAAAGAACTTGAGTAGCGAGGTAGATCTATAGATTACAAGTTCATGATCTCAATAAGATCATGCATAGACAAAGAGATGAACACATAGCTAACGGTAGAACCCTTAGCCTCAAGGAAGAACTACTCCCTCATCATCATGGGAATCAGCAATGGTGATGGAGATGGTGGTGGAGATCAATGGAGATGGCTCCGGGGCACTTCCCCGTCCCGGCAGGGTGCCGGAACAGAGACTTTCTGTCCCCCGAATCTCCCCTTCGGTGGTGGCGGCGTTGCGGAACTTTTTGTGGATTTATGATTGATTACTTAGGGTTTTTGCATCGGGAGGACTTTCTAGGCGAAGGAGGCAATGTCGGTGGCTGGTATGATCATATGAAAAAGTGCTATGATATGATATGGTTCTTGCACTTGATCATTATCATGTGCATTGTGGTATGATCTTTATCATTCCTATATGTGTAAGGCCAAGGTCTATGGAACTTACATTTGGTATGTTATAATTTCCAAGAGTATCAATCCATACTATAAATTATAACATCACCATATCATGACACTTGCCCAGCAACAATCTAAACGAGACGCCTCTAATTTATCAATTGCAGTTTTACGTGGCTTAGGGCTTTCAAAGATAGAACCGTTCATACCTACAAACATGGAACCACAACGATGATAATAAAATTATTAACAACTCGTTGTAAATCAGATATTGACTATAGTAGGAGAGACAGATACCTGCTAGCCACTTATGCAAAACTAGTTGCATGTCAAGCGTGGAACAGGTCTCATGTGTGAGGACATATAAAGTTAGTCCGGGCTGCTTCATCCCACTATGACACCAATATCCAAAATACATAGAAGATGCAATAACATGATCATCAACACCCACATACTCATATATGTTCTACCCATGCAAAGCATCTGCGCATAGATCAGGTTCTGATACCACTATTAGGTTTGCAGCATCGAAAACAAAAAATTCCTATGATGTGAACTACTAAGAACCAAGATTTATCTACCTAGATACAACCAACGGGTGGATATACATCCATAGAGAACATACCCTTGAATAGCAACAAAGCATAACGAGGTTGGACTCGTGGATGGTGTAGTCGATATCTTGTCGATCTCAAGATAATGAGGAAGTCCAGCACCGCAACTCAACGGCGCATCCGTGATCACGCACACATCCGGTCATCCGAAAACCTCCGCTTCCTTGCTCCAGTGATGCAGCGGAAGTAGCAACTCCTTTTAGACAAAGCCACCGGGAACATGTATCTCGCTAATCCGAGACCATGGGGGAATAATTCTAGAGGAGGGAGAGATCCTTCATGAGGAGGTGTGAGATGAGAGGAGGAGAGGGGAGCAGCCCCTCCCATAGCCGGTGGCCATGGAGGTGCCCCCACCTCTTCCATCACTCATGTGGGTGGAGCTCCCACTCACGTAAATATGCCTCCACCCAAAATTTGACTCACCTCCATTAAATTTCCACCAAATTTAATGCAAGCTCTTATTTAATAAAACTCTTTTACTTATTTTTATTTAGAATTTTGTTAATTAATTTAATTAACAAATATTCACATAAAACTCCCTACAACATTTCAATATCACATGCAGAACCAGTTTCTGCAAATTCACCCGAAACAATTCCGGTTTCCATCGAAATGATTCTAGCGCTTTCTTAATCTTTATCTGAAACATATTTGCTCATAAATGGTGTTGGTATCCCTTAAGTGTGTCACCCTATGGTTCGTGAATAATGTAGACATGATCGAGACCCCTCTCCGATCAATAATCAACAACGAGACCTGGATATCCGTACTGACTCCCACACATTCAACGATGACTCCTGTGATCGTGTGAACGTTCACCATTTATAACTAAATCCCTTTGTCTCGCGATATATTACATGTCCGAGATTCGGTCATCAGTATCTCCATACCTTGTTTGATCTTGTTATCAACAAGTACTCTTTTCTCGTTCCCGTGATATAACATTCTAGTGATCTTATCACTTGCTTGCAAGCTATATCAATGTGATATCACTGAGAAGGCCCAGAGTATATATCTCTGTCATTGGGAAGGAACAATTCCACTCTTTATCCATGAGCCTCAACATAACACTTTCAGAGTACCCAAACCCACCTTTATAGTCACCCTGTTACGATGTGACGTTCGATGTTATCAAAGTACTCTTCTGGTGTTAGCAATTAGCATGATCTCATGTTCTAAGGATAAAAGTTAATTCATATGATGTCATAGCTATTTTAACACAATGACTTTCATCGTATTTCTATTTTTCATATGAATGTTCATCACACCATTCAACCAATGTTGTGACCTCGTTATTAACAAAATCCAATGTCCATGATCAGGAAATCTTGATCATCTTGTTAACCAACGAGCTAGTTTATATGAGAGGCATAACTAGGAACCCTTTATTTGTTTGTTAAACACACGGTTATTAATGTTTACAATCAACACAATTATAGCACGTAAAATAATTTGTGTCATATACTTGGAATATGATAATAACAACTTTATTATTGCTTCTTAGGGCATATTCCCTTTAGAAACACCACGCAAGGAAGGGATCTAGAGGAGGAACTTGGAGAAGGGAAAATCCTTGTTGCTTCACAGATCATAGGAGAACAACACATCACCCCCTTCATCATCAACCAATGCATCTTCATCATAACCATTATCCTTTCTCTCATATATTAGGTCTTGTTCTAATTCCATTATATAATTGTGGGGTTTGCACTTGATTTACCTTTGCACTATCAATCCATCCATATGTATATTATGATGTTGTTGATTGCTTCCATGTGTGAGTATTTCCCTTTGTTCTTTGGGAGATGGAGAAAACCTAGAATTATTATGAAATGAAATAAAGATGATCTATAAATTTTGTCCTTGATCTATTGATTTATGATATTGTGTTAGATCTCTCTATTTAGATGGTATGTGAAGCCGACCACATAGCATTTTCCCCTGGGAATAAAGAGGGGGAGCTACCCTTGGGATGTGTATGGGAGTATGTCTAGTGCTATTTTGTGACTATAAGCATTGTCTTATAACCTACACGGTCAAAGGGGGATCAAGAGGGATTCACTAATCTCATTAAGATATCCATGGGAAAACCCTTAATTGTGGTGGTATATAGAAGTGATTTTCTCGTATGCATCACAGTGGTTATTTAGAGATGACATCAACACTTGACTCGCAGAAGCGGTTGCTCACGAGACTTCTAGTGAACATCTTATTATGGAGATCTCTCCACACATGTTATGATGAAAGATATAGGTTATCCTAATCATTAGTAATTCCCATGTTCCCTACATCCCCGAGAACATCGATCTTAGCCTTACGAAGTTCCAACACCAATCCCAACACACTTGTTACTTGGTTAATTTATTGCATTCTGTACTATATTATACTCAAACACAACACCCTTTTAAAACCCTTTACTTGAGATCAAAGGAAACTTATAAGTATCCTTTGGTAGAAAGTGACAAGGGGCAGAAATACCAAAACCAAATAGCTCTCTGTGGGTTCGAAACTCTTATTTCAAAACTAGCTACAATTGATCTGTGCACTTGCAGTTATCAAGCTATATTCTAGCACCGTTGCTGGGGAGCTAAGCACTTTTGGTCTTTGTTCCTAGTTACTAAATATATTAATTGTTTTACTAAAGTTGTTTACTAGTTTCAAGTAAACACCATGGGTGAGTACCAACATATTATTCAGCTCGAAGCTATAAAGAATTCTAGTCCACCCATGGACCCTTATTTAAAATCCAACAACCCTGATGGATATGATATTAACCCCATGCTGCTGGATATTTTGCATGCTAAAATATTTGTAGGGGACGATGCGGAGGACCCATATGAGCATGTGGAGTTCTTTGAAGAAATTTGTGGGATTTTTCGCCTTAATATTTTTATTGAGGATGAGGTTAAGTCAACTCTCTTTTGTCAAACTCTTATTGATGAAGCCCGTTCTTGGTACATTGAGTGTCCTACAAAGATTACTAACTCCTAGGAGAAGATATCTTCTTCATTATTAATTGATTTCTTTCCTAGGAATAAAACCCTCGGAGCTAGACGCATGATCACTAATTTCAAAGGCGTCCTAGAGAAGCCTTTATGAAGGGTATTTGGTCATGTCCTCAAGAACTTCATGTAGAACGACCAGATGGTAGCACCACACAAATGGTGTCATACTGGTGGCATGTGATGATGATCATCCACATGACATGACGGACCACATCACAACACAGTTATAAAATTGCATGTGATGTTATTTTGTGCATCTTGTTTTGCTTTGTTGTATTAGGTATGCAATAGTAGTAAAATAGACGATCCCTAAATAATACCAACTTTAGTGTTCTCCCTAAAGTGCGCACCACCAAGAAAGTTATCCATTATTAAGCAGGCCGTGATGATCGGGTGCTACACATCTCTACGTTTGCATATCATGGATGCAAGCCATCTATTCATAGTGAATACATTTAGGTTGAATTGACCATCCTAGAATGTATAGAAATGGCCTCGAAATATGATAATATCAAGCACGAGTCACATGAATGATGTGATCAACTAATATAGTCCACCCTAGCAGCCACATCAAAGGCCCTGATGATCAGGGATGATGTGATGTAAAGGAATCGTGTGATCACTAGAATCATCTTAAGGATGATGATTGTAGTGGGATTCTCGTGATAATTTGAATATAAAAGTAGAACTCAAATTATGAACTTAGTATTATGTCTTTGCAACTGTCTTTGTAGACCATGGCAAATAAAATTCTGCCATTCAACCTCGGATCTCTATTCAGTGATGAGTTGCTTAGAATAGACAGGTTGAACTTCCGGAACTAGTATCAACACTTAAAGGATGTCCTCATGGACAATGGTGTAATCTACACTACAAGACCCACTTGGATATCCTCCCAAAATGGATGCAAGTCAAGAGGACGATGATTAATACCATGATCGTCGTGGTATGTACATCTGTGCTGGTAGCGCTATTCAATTTAGCCTATGCATGCGCAATTCATGCACACTCAATCATATGAGATAATGGTCGAGTTGAAGGACAAGTCAGGCTTATGAAGTTTGAGCTCCTTGACATGTTTCTTTCACAAAAGATGGAAGAAGACCCGTGTCTGGACAATCATTTGGAGATTATGCATGACTTGCATGATTTGCTCACATTTGATGCAGACTACTGGATGAATGGCAAGCTCATGATATATGGGGTGTTGCATTCGCTTCCCCCCAGCTAGGAGAATGTCGTCAAAGGATATGTCATGAAATAGAAATAGTTAGCCTTTCATAGATTCCCGCAATAGTTGAGAACTGTGAAGGTAGAACCCATTGCTAGGGAAATCATCGATTGAGAAGGTATATGTGATACACATTTTTTTAAATGTGATTTTCACAAAAATAGTGTTGCGGTTTTATCAAGTATACTGATGCTTGTTCTTGTTTTATGAAAATAGGACCATCTGCAAGAGCGTTGCATGAAGAAGACAAGGAGATAAGGCGTGTTAATGGCATACAAGATGTTTATAGTAGACAACATTTATCCTTCTACATTTATCATATGGATTAGTTGAGACTAGAATAGTTTTGTAATTGATTTAAGAGTGTATACTACTGTGTCATGCATCTTGCGAGACGGTTATTCATGATGAATTTGTAACAATCAATTGTTCAATTATTATGAATGATTTGTATTGTAAATCACATTGTTCGATTATGAATGTGTTATTCTCATTATAGTCTTGATGATAATACATTATGCATTTATAAAGCTAAAAGATATCCAAACTTAATAATGAATAACACTATAGTTTAAGTCATAATAGTGTTGTATACATTCGTGTTTATGAAAACATGAAGACGTGGGATGTTCAAAATCCTTTGACATTTACAATACTAGGCCCTCTAGGAAAAGATGACTAAAACTAATGTGTTCTGGTAATACAGAATGTATAAATTATTGAATAGAGTACATAGTGATGTATTATTCATCAATATGGTGAAATCATTATTTCATAGAAACAATTGCAGAATTAAGAGAATAAAAGTATTCACATGATAAAGCATGAGTTTGAAAAAGTTTGAAATGTTCAAATGTCTTCAAGTTAAAGGTGGATATAATATTAACGAGAAAAGGCAAGTCTCCATGATTTGATCAAAAGATAATGGAATTTTGAGTAAAACTTTTAACACATAAAATAGTTGTGAAAATTGCATCACAAATTATGATGATTACATATATCAAAGTGTATTGTTATAGCTCAAAAATTATAGTCATAGTGTAGTAGACACATATGGCCTAAATAGAATCTTTGAATAGGTTATCGTATAAAGTTACATATGTAAGTACTAGCATTAGCAAACACCTTTTAAATAGGATATCATCCAGATTCATGGAAACAACACCATAAGAGTTATGGCATGTTCGAGTTTCCTAGAGGATTTGATAAAGTCATTGCGAATAAGTCTTTATAAAAATATTCATAAGTAATTATGAATATAAACCTTCCATAAAGACAAACAAGTTGTTATCCAATGAATTGAGAAAAAGGTTTCTTAATGAGAATTGAATGTAATAAAGTTAAAGTTTGAAATCAAGATGTTCAATCTTACCCAAATTAGAGTCATGCAACAAAATGTGTTCTGTGAAACAAAACTCTACTAGAAAAGGGGTGAAACTGATCATAACGTTTCGATTAAAGACTTTACTTATGGAAAATAGCATTCAATGCAGCATTTCCAAACTTGTGGAAATACGTTGATTCACTTGACATGTTAATTGAACATGACATACCTACATATTACAAAGAAGCCATGGTGGACCTAAGTGTGAGAAATTATAAAATCCAATGTAAGTTACATTTAAGGTTGCAAAATTAATGTGATTACTTGATCTTATCAAAGTGAGTGGTTACTTGGTACTTCCTAAATAACTTAGAGTTATAAGGAAGAAATGCAACTTTAAAGAAAGGACCTAAAAGCTCGATTTGTCATGAAGAGTGTCTTGACAAATTTAATGGTTAACTACAGAAATGTAGCAATTTTTGAAGACCAGAGGATTTAATTAGCAATTAAAATTCAATCATGAATTGCTGATCGATTTAACAAAAATCTGCAAATTCTCCAATTTAAAATTGAAGAAAGGTTATGATTAGTACAATAGGCAAAAGTTTGTTAAATCGCATGGATGCTAAAACATCTCATAGTGAGAAATTATCGATTTGATAATTTGATCAAATAATTTTGGGGATTACCAAAATATCGAGAAATACCATAATTGTGAAGTATTTAAGTGGGAGCTATAGGGATATCGAAAAAGGACTCATATGTGATGACATGATTTGGTGGGACCATGACAAACATCCTAATATATGTGTTTGGCATGTATTGAATGGTGTAATTGATATTAGTCATATTTAAAGGTAAAATATTTTTTGAATGAAGCTAAACAAAATATTAAATATTGAAATCTATCATGATAGATTGGTATATTTAATAGAACATTAAACTCAAAAATGTTTTAGGATTCTTAAGTATGTTTAGAATATTATAACTTGGATTCTGAAGAGATTTCAGAATAAGAAGAAGCAAAGTTGCTTCTCTTATTGAACTAGAAGAAAAACAATGGTATAAATAAATGTTGATGAAAACAAAAGGGATATATTTATCCCATATGAATATGTCATATGTTTCTTCCATGAAATCAACATATTGTGTACCTAGCTAGAATGTGACCCCTGGTTCTTAAATAGAAAAAGTTCTGAGGTGGTTCATGAATCACTAAACCAGGAATAAGAAAATCTCAAAGACTTGGGGAAGAATCTACATAGATATTGAGGTAGGTGACTTAAGTATGAATAGTTTGGCTAATGAAGTTCGAGTTCAACTAAACATGTTTCTAGTATAATGTCAACAGAAGTCTTCATGATTGATTGACCGTCATTATAAATACTTAGAAAGAGAAGTCTCACTTTGACACCAAATGAGTACTTCGGTACATCATGAGATAATGTTACAAGTGTAGGATTAGGAGATACTTAAACATTTTCAAAAGAGATACGGATCTGGTAAAACAGATCAGAGACAGGAAGTTTCCCATAAGCAAGCATGATTAAAACAGTTGTTTTTATGATCAGTAAAATTCAACTAGATTATTTCTACTCTAGTGCAAGTGGGAGACTGGAGGAGATATCCCCTAGAGGCAAATAATAAATAAGTTTATTATCATATCTCAAATTAGTTCATAATAGTTTCATACTATGTTATAACTGTATCAAGAGGAAACATTAATATAGGTGTGGTATGTAAACAAACCAAGTCCCTAGTATCCTCTATTCAACTAGTTTGTTGGGCAACATATGATAAAGGTTTCTTGATCATGGAGATTTTATACCAGTTGACAACGGAGTCATATAATTAGAAAATATATGATGGACATTACCACTTAAGTATTGCACTGAGATCAAGTCACATGATTTATCATTGCAATCCTTAGAAACTAAGTGACCTTCTCCTTAGACCGTGAGATCGTATTAATCACTATCTCACGAGGTTGCTTTCACTACATCAACCGCCATGTCCATAACTTGGTGGATATAAAAGTGTATGTTGGATATTCTAGAGGAACAGTTGACGCTTGTGGATCAAGATCGGGATTTTTTTCACCCATGTGGCAAGAAGATACACTAGGTCCACTCGGTGAGACTGTATCCAATAGGTTGCAACCATTGACTAGGAAAGGGGACACAATATCATGATAACGAGATAAGTGGACTTGTTGGTAACGAGATAGGTATGTTGATACTATAGATCAAATCTCGAACAAGTCATGTGTCGCAGAGACAAAGGGATAGGAACACGAAGATTATAGTTCGAATACGACAGAGTTTCGTGGATTGCATGGGGGTCATTATGGACATCCTGGTCCCGCTATTGATCATTGATCGAGAGTGATCTCGACAATGACAGTGTCATTCCCGAATCATAGGGTAACATACTTAAGGGTCCTACGATGTTCTGCGATTGTTATGGAAGCAAAGAGATCACATATGAGAAAGAAGAGAATCCAAAATCATCCCGATAAAACATTGTCGGAAAGGTTCCGAAGAGGATCTAAAGTTGTATGGGAAGAAGGAATAAGCTGAAAAGTGTTTTCAGATTAATAGGGATTTAAATATATATTTAAATATGTTAATTTAAATTAATATATACTAAATAAAATATTTAAATTAATAGTAAGGGGCAACCTCCGCAAATGGGTCAAATCCTCGGAGGGCATCAACCCAAGTGGGTGGCCACCCCGGGCAGCCACCATAGGCAGCCACCGCAACCGCCGTTGTTGGGCCCGACTCGGCCCAACAGGGCGAACATAGGCACGCACACGTGTGTGCGGTACGCTGATGCGCACCGATGTTGTTGCTGGCGGGCCACGATCGCAGGTCGGCCCATGCTGCTTCGCAGGACCCATGTGGGGGCACGGGAGAGTGCTCGCGGGTGGGCGGCTGGCAGGCCCACGCGGTGAACCGCCTTATCCGCGCAAGCTGCAGGCCGTGGGCGGGCTAGCACGCACGGGTGGATTACCCGACAGGCCGGCTGCTACTCTCTCCTCTCCTTTTCATTTAGTCCCACACCAGGACTTTAGGGGCAGGAGTCCTAATTTTTCGCCTATATAAAGGGAGTCTATATTGGTGGGAAAAGACACAAAAATAAAAGGGGATTTCCTAAGGACTAAATCCTTAGGGAATTTTCCTTCCTCTTTCTCAGTTGATACTCACTGAGTCTGGTTTCACGAACAACTGCACACAAGAGAGTTGACAACATCGGCATGCCGTTGAGCTACTTGATCCCGGTTCCAGAGGGTCTACTTCCACATCCCGGCTGGATCAGGGAGAACGGGAGTAGTTGTTGGACACCATACGTGTGTGATACCTCGGATAGCGATAGACTGTCGTGCAAGGACCAGGATGATGAGCGAGGAGCTTCGCGACCTTGAGGTCGGCCACGAGTTCAACTACTTCAGCCATGTTCCCCATGGGACGTTAACCGCGTTCGATCTACAAAGGTATGTAACCGAACCTATATTTCCATTATTGCATTAACTCGTAGATATATCTGGGCGTTTGGGTTGTTCTACTATAGAATTTTTCGTTTTCTATCACGAATCCCCTTCATATTTGACTTAGAGCAACATACAAAATCTAATCTAATGCACACTTAGGTTTGTCTCAGTGGTTGGGAGATGCTGACTTCTATTAAAGCTACATGTGTTCGATCCCTAGTGTGCATTTGGCTTATTAGGCATGTTACAATAGTTTACTAGATGCGACACTATAGGATTAGGGTTTATAGTTTAGGTTCTAATGCACTGTTTAGTGCACTAACCCCTAAACCCTTAATCCTAAATCCTAGTCATGTCCGTCCAATACATTACTGTATGCTACCTACTAACTTTTCTTCCTAAACCCTACACTAGTTTATCCATCATAGTACTGCCTTCTAAGTAATAGGTAGTTATCCAACGTTTAGTCAAATTACTGATCTCACATAGTAGTGTATTACATCATCTTAAAAAACATAATCATGTCAACTACAAGGTACTTATGCATCACTTGTTCAGTGATGGTTTCAATGAATGATATATCATCAATAGCTCACAAAACATTATATTACAATCTCTTAACAAACATAATCACATAAAATAGTATAGTACATCATCTCAAGAAAAATAATCATGTCAACTACAATGTACTTATGTCTTATTACAACAACGATGGTTTCAGTGAGTGATATATCCGAAAATCTCAACAGCTCACACAATATTATATTGCAATCTCTCAACAAACATAATCATAGAAACACAATTTTAATGCAACAACAATCTATGTTACAAATACACGTAGGGGAACCATGCGGTCCATATGACAAGCCTTGGGTAGTAGATCTCATCAAATTTGATCAACGTCGATCACCTTGTTCTATTTGGCCACTATAGGGGCCTCTACATCCCCTATAACCTGTTCGACAATATCATAAATGGCAGGCAGGAAGAACATCTTCATGGTTTGCTTCTTTCGTTGCATAATCTGCATCAGATCTTCAGTATCCAAAACCTCTATTTCTTCTTCTTATGATGCCACCACTAGAGTTGTGTGATGTGCTCAGGTCCAATACTGATTTCCTTACCAATCATCTCTCTCATTTCATTGAGAGTTATGTTTTTGGTATCGACGGTGATCTCCATAGTACATGATGAAACTGGCTTATTAACTCTGCCATCAAGTTTTTTATGTATGATTCCACCTCTAAGTGTATACTAAACTTAGCTTGATCAGCATCTGTTGGTCCGGCATCTTGAAGAGCAGAAGCTCTAGAAGCAAGATCTTCGGTGGCTACATGCATATCATCAATCATCGCTTCAACTTTTACCTTACGATCAGCTGAACAACACTCCTAAACCATCTGAGGCTCATGGGAGTGCTCAATTTTCATATAGGTATCACTCATATTGCGCCACACCAATTTTGTCCTCTGTCTGGATCCCCAAGTAATCCTATCATGAAGCACATCTATCAGCTGCGAAATAGACACAACCTTCTTGCAATTCACAATCAGATGCACATCCTACCCGAACACAACCCTCTCGCATATTGAATATAGCTTTGGAGTGTACTAGTGGACATGAACTGTGAACTCATATAGGTCCGTTGTATCATAGATGTGCCTAATTTGATTAAAAATGGGACATTTGAGTTCATTCGATTCTATTTTGCAGTAACTAATTACTTGTAAGATAAGACACAAATAATACAAATTCACCACTCGCTCTTCTCCTGGATGGTTTTCTTCAAGATCTGGGTGCCACAACCCTACACCGCTGCCGAAAAATCCACCGTCGGCCTTGATTTTCTCTTCAACCTGCTGCTCATAGGTACCTTGGTAGCAGACTTCGGGCTGACCTCCTCGCTAACTTGGACTGACGACCTGGCCGCTGCTTCACATTGCGCCCGAGACTCTAGTTTCGACGGACCCGAATCAGTCACCGACGTAGCTACCACCTTCTCCTTGCTAGACATGCTGGGCTGGGAAAAGGCTAGAGAGGGAGAAAAGGGACAGTTGATACGTTGCAAACGTATCTATAATTTTTGATGTTCCATGCTTGTTTTATATCTACTTTCTTACGTTTTGTCCACACTTTGGAGTATTTTTACACATTTTCTAGAACTAACCTATTAACAAGATGCCATGGTGCCAGTTTATTGTTTTCTGCTGTTTTTGGTTTCAGAAAAGCTAGTAAGGAAATATTCTCGGAATTGGACCAGACAAAATCCCAAGTCAATATTTCACCAGAAGGAATACGGAGTCCAGAGGGGAGACGAAGAGGGGAGCCAAGGCGACCACACCCTAGGGAGGCGCGGCCAATCCTAGCCACGCCACCACCTGGTGTGGGTCCCCTAGAACTCCACCGACCTTGCCTCTTCACCTATATATTGCCTCCGAGACAAAACTAAGTACCTGATCAAAATTCCACGAAAGAGTCTGTAGGCACCGCCATTTCCATCCCTAAATCGGGAGGGATCTGAAGCTCTTCCCGCACGCTACCATAGGGGAGAGATCACCCTGGAGGCCTTCTTCATCACCATGACTACCTTCGGTGTGATGCGTGAGTAGTTCATCCCTGGACTACGGGTCCATGTAGTAGCTAGATGGTTGGTTCTTCTCCTTTGTGCTGCCATGTTTAGATCTTGTGAGCTTCGTTCATGATCAAGATCATCTATTTGTAATCTTACATGTTGTGTTTGTGGGGATCCGATGGATATTGAGATGCTATTTCGGATTGATTGTTGATTCTATCATGTCTATGTTATTTGTGATCTTGCATCTTTCTGTTGTTAGTAGCTATCTTGGCCGAGTAGATGCTAGCAACTCCAAGAGGGAGTATTTATGCTCGATAGTGGGTGCATGCCTCTAGGAATCTGGGGAAGTGACAGAAATCTCTAAGGTACTAGATGTGTTGTTGCTACTAGGGAGAAAACAGCAATCCTTTGTTCATACAATAATCGTATTGTTTACTTTACACACTTTGCTTAATGCAATTATCCGTTGCTTGCAACTTAATACTGGAGGGGGTTCGGATCATAACTTGAAGGTGGATTATTAGTTATAGATGCAGCTGGATCACGGTCTATGTATAATGTTGTAATGCCCAATCAAATCTCATAGGAGTCAAGATGATTAGTATATGTGAAAGAACATTTCATGATTTCCCAGGTTTTGTGTCTTAGATAACAATACCATGGATTATTCTAATGTGCACTAAGTGTTGCAGGAAAGTTTTGAGAGTTTGGGGGCCGGATTATCCGCCCCCATCATGGGCCGGATAATCCGGCTAGACCACCTTGGCCAGGGTTGCTCTGTGCAAGTCTCTGTCTCGGGGCGGATTTTTCCCCGGAAAATTCTGGCTCTGGGGCGGATTTTTGTCCCTAGACCGGATAATCCTACCCTCATGTTGGGGCGGATAATCCGGCCCCAAGGGAATCGCCCAAGTGAGCTCCTGCGCAAGCTTCTATTTAGGGGTGGAATTTCCCCCAGATATTCCATGGTTGGGGTGGATTTTTCCCCCAGCCGGATAATCCAGCCCTCCCCTAGGGCCGGATAATCTGGTCCCTAGGATAAAGTGTGAAGGGCAAGTCTGCATGATCTTCTGTCCGTAGCCGGTTTTTCTACCGGATAATCCGAGTCTGGGGCAGAGTTTTCCCCAGGCCGGATAATCCGGCCCTCACTTGGGCCGGATAATCTGGACCCCAAAGGCTCCAACGGCTTGGTTTTGGAAGGGGTATAAATATCCCTTCTTCCCCAACAAGCAGAACTCTTGATTCACTCGAAATTGTCCAGACCCTTTGCAAGAGCTCCCATTCTAGATCTCCCACTTCAACCACCCGAAGGCTCCAATCTTTGGGGGAATTGAAGGAGGAGAGAATCGTCTTTGTCACCACAAATCAAGCGCATCAACTCCTCTCCATTCATATGGAGAAATCCATGATCTAGTATTCTTGCCAATATCTAGATCTTGTTCTTTGTTATTGATAACTTGTTCTTGTGGTAGCTTGTTGTCATTACGGGAGCCTCCAAGTTGATTGTGGAGTTGTGCCCCGCTAGTTGTGTACAGACATCGGTACCCACCTCGAAGGGTTCCTATAGTGGAAAGTTGGATCAAGCCTTTGGTGGCGGGATCCATCGGAGAACAGGGTGAGGCCTATTGCGGCGTGGTGGTCTTAGTACCGCCCACCCTCCAACGTAGATGTACTTCCCTTAACAAGGAAGGAACTGCGGCAAAACAAATCATGTGTCTCCACGTGCTTCACTACGGTTTACCCGTTCCTCTTCCACTCGCTCTTTACTCGCTAGTAGATAGGTTTGCATATAGGGAAATTCCACGTAATAGTTTATCTAGAGAATTTACCCTTTGTGTTAATCCTAAATTTGCAAAAGCATTAAAATTTGAAGTAGCACCTATTCACCCCCCCCCCCCCTCTCGGTTCCCATATGATCCATTTCAATTGGTATCAGAGCCCCGACTCTTTATTCGGGCTTAACCGCCTAAGAGAAGTATGGGTACCAAGGAAGATGGGAATGATGCTGTGGATAAGGTCACAATGGATGACCTCAAGATGTTGGAAACAACCTTGCTGAAATCCTTTGAGGCCAAGATGGAGGAGATGAATCAAATGATTGCTCATCTCACATCATCCATAGCCCCATCTCCATCCTCCTCTGAGGCCGCCACACCATCATCCAATGATAAGGCTAACACCGGATCCAAGGATGATGAAGTGGTAGGTGAAACACAGAATAGTTCCACCTCCAAGAAGGGAAGTGGTAAGGAGGAATATAGTGAGGTTCGTCACGTATATTCCCCCAACCCACCTATCCCTCATCCTCATATAAACAATAGGGGTGATCCACCCAAGCTTACTGCATCCTCTTTTAATCAATGGCAATTCTTAATGAAGTCTCATGTTTGCAGCTCCTCTATTCAACTTTGGAGGATTATTGAAGAGGGTCTTCATATTGGAGATCATACCAACTTGACAAGAAGAGAAGTTGTGGACAGCCAATTGAATGCTACGGCTCTCCACATGATACAGCTCGGTGTGGGTCCCAAGGACATGCCCCACATTGAACATCTCAACACAGCTAAAGAAGCTTGGGATGCCCTCACCGATCTCTTTATTGGGAATGAAAGCATGAGAAGGAATAGGTATGATGCCCTTAGTAATGAAGCTGAAGGATTCTACATGTTGGATGGTGAAAACCATGAAGACATGTATAGAAGACTCAAGTGCATTGCAACAACATTTAGAAAGCATGGAGCCACTCACATTGATGATGCGTGGATAAAAAGAAAATATGTGAGTGCCTTAATGCCTTTCGAGCCAACGGACTTGAAGAGCTTGCAAGGTAGACACAACTACCATCAAATGACATCCAATGAAGTCATGCAAGAAATGGCATCATTCAAAGTTGCTGCAAAGAACACTGAAGATGCCCGTGCCCGTGCCATTGGAATGCAAAAGGGGGTCAATGTTGCTCTAAAGGCTAATGTTGTTGAGCAAGAGGAGGATGAAAGAGCTTTTGAGGGGGCCTCCATGGACTGCCCCGATGAAGTCAAATGTGCTCATGGTGAGTACATGGCATTTTACGCAAGGAACTTTTGGAAGGATCCTGCCAAGGCCAAGTCAGAACTCGAGCGCAAGAATGGGTCAAGTGGAAGAAGAGAAAGTGGCCCAAAACTGAGAACATGCTACAATTGTGGAGATAGGCTCCACTTCGTAGCCGAGTGTCCATATAAAAATAGAGAAGACAATGGTGGCAGGCTCATTCTTAAAGAAAAATCCAAGGCACCTAAGAAGAAGCCATTTATCAAAAAGAATGGTCCCTACAAGAAGCAACCCAAGATTGTCTTGGTGACACAAGAAGAATACTCCTCTGCAAGTGAAGATGAAGTGGATGAAAATAGTTCTCGCGAGGTGGCTGCTATAGCAACCACATCGACTCCATCATCTCTCTTTGAATCACCAAATGAGAACGTCATCCAACAATGCCACTTGCCTTATGGCAAGAGGGTCCGAGGTATCAAGTTGTAGCTCTTCATTTCCAAAGACTAACATAAACTTGGATATGGATGATCATACTAGTCTTAAAATGAAAGAAGAAGTTATTGCTTTGGACAACTTTTTCACTGACCTTCCAGGTGTGCACAAACTTCATTTTGATACTCTTATGAGTCAACTTGATCAAGCCAAAGATCTTCTTGAAGAAAAGGGCAGAATTGAAAGAGAAGATGCCTTGGAGATAGCTTCTTTGCAGAATGCCTTGGAAGAAGAAGAGGAAGCTCGAGTATCTTTGGAAGAGAGACTCGAATCCATTGAGGAGTCACATGAATAAGTTGTGGCTCAACTCATCAAAGAACGTGACAATGCTCTTGCCAAGGTAAAGAAATTAAAGAAAGAAAAGATTGAATTTGGGGCTACTCGTGCTAGACTCTCGGAGAAGTTTGATAAACTTGACAGTGCTCACAAGGCATTGGACAGTGATCACTCTACTCTAAATGAGTCTCATGACCAGCTCCAAACTCAATTTAAGTTGTATGATGTGCCAAGTACCTCCACATCATCTTATGGAAAATAGGAACTTGCAAGAGGTTCTCAACACAAAGGTAAAGAAGTTCTAGATGAGATACTGAGCAAGCAAAGGACAAACAATGGAAAAGAATGTCTTGGTTATATTACCAAGACAAAGAACAAGAAAAACAAGAACAAGAAGTAGAAGAGCAAGACTGCTCAACCAAAGACTAGTAACACCACCAATGACAAGTCTAATTATGATGGTTTTGCAGGGGCTAACAATCCTAACTTTGAGTTATATTGCGATCATTATGGTGATGTTTATGCTAGTTATGTAGGTCTTTATGATTGTTATATTCCTTGGTCTATTTGGGTCCCCGAGACCCTTGTTACTAACATGAGAGGACCCATTGAAAAATGGGTACCTAAAACCAAGAAGTAACTTTCTTGTAGGTATATGCTTCCGGTGGGTCTAAATGGGTACTCGATAGCGGATGCATGAGTCACATGACCGGAAGCAAGGAGATCATCACGGAGATGCGGCCAAATCATATAACCGTCTCCTATGGTGACAAGTCAAAATCTGAGGTATTGGGTCTCGGCAAAGTCGTGGTGGCCCACGATATATCTCTCGTGGACGTCTTGCTTATTGAGACCCTACGGTACAATTTACTTTTGGTTCGTGACCTTGGTAAGATGGGCTTTGCAGATTATATTGATGCTCATTTGGTGGTACTCTTGTGGAGCAAGTCTCTAAAAGTCGCTTTCGTGGGATATGTCGAAAATGACCTGTACGTGGTGGACTTTTCGAGGAAAACCACTATAGGCCCGATGTGTCTTTTCGAAAAGGCTAACGCGGGTTGGTTATGGCATCTCTGACTAGCCCACGTCAATATGAGAACTTTGCAAAGTCTCCACAAGGGTGGCCACATCCTTGGACTAAAAGAAAATGTCTCTTTTGCCAAAGATCGTGTTTGCAGGGCTTGTGTTGAAGGGAAAATGCATAACTCTCCTCATTGAAGGAAGACTTTTATCTCATCAAAAAGGATCTTAGAGCTCCTTCATGTGGACCTCTTCAGACCTCCATCTCATGCCAGCCTCGGTGGGAAGAACTACTGTCTTGTGATCGTTGATGATTACTCAAGATACACTTGGGTCTATTTCTTCAAGTTGAAGAGTGAAACTCAACAAACGGTCATCGACTTCGCCAACGAGGTTCAACGTCAACACAATGTCCCTATTCTGGCTATAAGAAGTGATAATGGCTCCGAGTTCAAGAACTACACCTTAAATGAGTTCCTAAGTGAAGAGGGGATAAGACATCAATATTATGCTGCGTACACCCCTCAACAAAATGGTGTAGCCGAGAGGAAGAATCAGACTCTAATGGATATGGCAAGGTCAATGCTAGCCGAATTCAAGTCTCCATATAGCTTTTGGGCTGAAGCAATCTCAACCGCTTGTCATTCATCCAACCGGTTATACCTCCGTAAAATCTTGGACTAGACTCCATATGAAATACTTACCGGTAACAAGCCAAACATCTCATACTTTCGGGTATTCGGGTGTAAGTGTTTCTTTCTCATCAAGGGAGTGCGTTTACCTAAGTTTGAATCTGAGGCTCTAGAAGGTATTTTTGTTGGTTATGATGCCGAATCCCACACTTACAGAGTCTACCATAAGCTCTCCGGAAATGTTGTAGAATCTTGTAGTGTGGTGTTCGAAGAAAATGACGGCTCCCGTGCGGGGCAAGTTGATGTTTGTGATGTAGATGTTGAAATACCTCAAGATGCCATAAGAAGAATGGGCGTGGGATTTTTCCACCCCATTGAGGAACCCCTTGTGGCGGATCGGGAAGGACAATGCTCTACTCATGAAGAGCCCTCATCTACACATACTCAACATGTTCCAACCACGGGAGTAACTTCTACACCATCTTCATCAATTGCTGAAGGTCAAGATGTTCTAGAAAGCTCCAGGCTGGATTATCCGGTGGACACCGGATTATCCAGCCACCCCTCTCCTGACAACCAAACTGCTCCTGCTATTGAAGAAATCGCTGCAAGCTCCAGGCCAGATTTTACGGCTGGCCCCGGATTATCCGGCCCCTTGCCAGCTCAAGCAAATCCCAGGCAGCTTGATGAAGTTGTAACAAGTTCTCCCAGGCCAGATTATCCGACCTCACCATCGGCCGGATTATCCGACCCTGAATCACCAGTTGTTCAGCAGCCTCCTGTTACGGCTGCTGACCCTCCTCAAGGACATGCTTCATCACCTCCTACTTCTGTTAATCCAGATTCTAATCAAGGTCGAGCAAATGATTCCAATGAAGATTCAAGTGATAAAACTATTCCACCAAGAGACAACAAGCTTATTGAACTTTGCTGCAAGGCTCGTGCTGATCGGAACCTTGAGTTAAGGGGTCACACTCTCGACAAGGTTGTAGGTGACCTTCGACGAAGGGTTTCTACAAGAAGGGAATTGGCAAGTTTTGGTGAGCATCAAGCTCACATCTCAATGGTGGAACCCAAGAAAGTATTTGAAGCTCTTGATGATCTGGACTGGGTTGTTGCTATGCATGAAGAATTGAATAATTTTGAGCGCAACAAGGTCTGGAAACTCATGGAGAAGCCCAAAGATTGCCGCAATGTTATCGGCACTAAATGGATATTTAAAAACAAACAAGATGAGAATGGCATTGTTGTGAGGAACAAGGCGAGACTTGTAGCACAAGGCTATTCTCAAGTTGAGGGCATTGACTTCGACGAGACCTATGCTCCTGTGGCTCGGCTTGAGTCCATCCATATCCTTCTTGCTTATGTTGCCCATAAAAATTTTAAATTGCAGCAAATGGACGTCAAGAGTGCTTTTCATAATGGTCCTCTACATGAGTTGGTATATGTAAAGCAACCCCCAGGATTTGAGGATCCTAACTTCCCGAACCATGTCTACAAACTCGATAAGGCATTATATGGCCTTAAACAAGCCCCACGTGCATGGTATGAGCACCTTAAAGAGCTGTTGCTAGACCGTGGCTTCGAAGTTAGGCAAATCGATCCCACTCTTTTTACTAAGAAGGTTAAGGGGAGCTCTTCGTATTCCAACTATATGTAGATGATATCATCTTTGGTTCTACTAATAAAGCTTTTAATGATGATTTTTCAAAGCTTATGACTGACAGGTTTGAGATGTCTATGATGGGGGAATTACGGTTCTTTTTTGGATTCGAGATCAAGTAACTCAGAGAAGGAACCTTCATCAATCAAGCTAAGTACATCCAAGACATGCTCAAGAGATTCAAGATGACGGATCTTAATGGTGTCGCCATTCCGATGCAAACAAAATGTCACCTTGAACTTAACCCCCATGGCAAAGATGTAGACCAAAAGGTATACCGATCCATGATCGGCTCTCTTCTTTACCTCTGCGCATCCAGACCCGATATTGTGTTGAGTGTGGGGGTGTGTGCAAGGTATCAAGCAGCTCCTAAAGAAAGTCACTTAGTGGCGGTCAAGAGGATCTTTTGATATTTGGTTCATTCCCCTAACTTTGGTTATGGTATCCCAAGGGCTCCAATTTCTCTCTATGTGGTTGTACTGATTCAGATTGGGCTGGTGATAAGGATGATCGGAAATCCACTTCTGGAGCTTGTCAATTCTTGGGAAGATCTCTAGTGTGTTGGTCATCTAAAAAGCAGAATTGTGTCTCTCTCTCCACCGCCGAAGCTGAATATGTTGGTGCTGCTAGTGCTTGCACTCAGTTATTGTGGATGAGGCAAACTTTAAAGGAATACGGTGCCAATTGTGACAAAGTGCCTCTTTTATGTGATAATGAAAGTGCAATCAAAATTGCGTATAATCCGGTACAGTACACAAGGACAAAGCATATTGAGATTCGGAATCATTTTATTCGAGACCATGTTGCTCGAGGCTATATTGATCTATATTTTGTGAGCACTAAAAACCAACTTGCTGATATTTTCACGAAGCCACTTGATGAAGCAAGGTTCTGCTACTTGAGGAATGAGCTAAATATCATTGATTCCAGGAGTTTGTCTTGATTATCCATGCACTCACTCGTACATATCAGTCTTATTTGGTCTAGATGTGGGCATGGAAATAGGGGGAGTGTGGTCCTAATTAATTGGGCTAACCCTCCCCCCATAATGTCGAAAGCAAGTTAAGTCATTTCTCTTAATATAATTTTGTGATATTTGAGCTTATTGATGAGTATTGGTCATGAACCCAAGATATATCTTCGTGGTGTCATACCATACACTCCAACAAGGTGGCTTCGGCCACCGCCCTCTTCCATGAGGAGAGTTGGATTTTTGGTCGATCGTTTTGGTTGTTTTCGCTCATCTCATGTTCTTATGGGAATCACACTCAATTTGGCTCTTATTTGATTTGGTTCTTGCAATCTTGAGTGTGTAGTACCATCTCAGTTTGGCTATCTTAATCCTAAGCCTTTCCCTACCTCTAAGCCATATATTCTTGCACACAAGTCCCTTGTACACCTTGTGGGGGTGTTGTTTGGGGACGCACAGGCCTGAATCTGTGTATAACAGAAATTCACATTTGAGGCCGGATAATCTGGTCCAAGTGTAGGACGGATAATCCGGCCCTGTTGGATTTCGTCTTTAAGGGTAGGGATCGGGGGAAGGGCTCATAACGAGCAGCACTTCTCCCCCAACCCTCTCCTCCTCCTCAGCCGCCGCCTGCCGTCCCCCACCCTCCCCGGAGCCTCTCCGGCCACCGGATTTTCCTGGCCTCCCCGGATCTTCTTCTCCGCGCCTCCGGGTACCTTCTCCTCTATGTTCTTCCTCCAATGAGTGAGGGTAACTCCCTCCCTCCCCATCTTTGGCTAGATGTGTCATTTGTTGGATGTAACATTGTCTAGAAGGATGTTGTTTCGCGTAGAAGTCGTAGTCTTGAAGTTTCTAGGCCCGATCTACTTCTTTGCGCTCAATATAGGCAAGTTGAAAATTTTATGCCAGGGCCGGATTATCCGCCTCTAGCCAGGCCGGATAATCCGGCCTGACAGAATCGAATCTGGTTCAATTTCGCCATAGTTGGTGCATTGAGTAGATTTGGCCTATGAACTTTTTGACTACCTTTTCAACGCTCTCTCTTGGACTTGTCTGTATGCTTATCCCCTTGCTATCGACCTTGTTCTCTTCACAGGTGGTTCCAGTGCTCCCAAGACTTACAAGCGTCGTTCTCGTACTATCTATTTCGGGGTAGACAGTGAGGGTAATACTGTGGACAAAGTTGAGCTGAGGAGAAGAGAAAAAGAGGCTGAACGCATGGCGGAACAAGAGAAGCGGGAGAGATCCATGAGGGGTGTGTCCAAGAGAAGGGCAAAGAGCCCAAGATCAACTACAAGGCCTTGGATCCAGTCACTTATTCCTCTATTCGTCACCGTGATCTGTTTGTTGAGTTACCACGTGATTCTGAGCTGGGGGATTCTCGCTTTTGGTGTGCTGAACAGAAAGGGATATATGAAGATGCGTATGCTAGGCTGAACATTAGGCCTATGCACCCGCTGATTCTTGCTGAGGCTTTCGAGAAGCCCCACCTTGTTGATGCTATGTATGTGGCTGAGCAGATGGGGCCGCACCATCTCATGGCTCTCCAGTGCTCATATGATTCGGAGGTGGTGAAGCAGTTCTTTTCCTGTCAGGGGGATGATCCCCAGGTACCCCAACCAAATAAGAAACAAGACAGTTGTATCGCGTCCGACTGACCAGATGCAGCCGGACAGGGTAAGACAGACCGGCTATCCCCCGGTAGCCAGATCAGCAAGAGGCAGCCGGATACGGCGACGTAGCCGGACCCATTCAATGGGACAGGGCGACGTGTGTATCAGTGCACGGTATGCCCTGTACGGTGACAGGACTAGCAACTACCCGGCCATACCGAAGACTTTGCGTGGGTGACACAGGAACAGTGGCCAGTGCTGACGACAGGCTCGCACGGCGTCCACTGTGCCTACGACAGCCATACCGCTCGTATTCCGACAAGACAAGCCATACTGGACACTGCAGATGACTAGCCGGCTGGGACCCACCTGTGGGACCCGCCAGTCGGACTAGCCAGTGAGACCTTTGCCTCTCTGCCTATATAAGGAGAGGCATGGCCTCAGTAGAAAGCATTGGTCTTATAGCATTTAAGGCAGTAGCTATCGTATATAGCTCAAGGAGCACTTGTAGTTCAAGTATTCCACATAGTCAGATCCGGCAGGAGTAGGGGCTTTACCTCACCACGAGGGCCCCGAACCTGGGTACTTCTTGCGTCCCGCTACACTCGCTTGTATCCAATCCCGCCTGTGGACGCCGTCGATAGCTTCCCTGCTAGTCCCCACACCTCTATCTAACCTCTTCAGGTACTATCGTTCCCAATACAACGACAGTTGGTGCCCACCGTGGGGCATGATGGCTTCGACCGGAGTCACGTTCCGCACGGGACCCCGCACTTCAGCCGGTGAGCGCGTGGCCTCCGGCCTGGTGCTCACGCTTGGCAAGTTCGACTGCATCAGCGACAACGCTTCCTGCTTCACCGGAACCTCCTTCCCAGCGAACGGCACCGTCTTGCTATTCGGCGACCTCCCCGTTTACGTCGCCACCATCCCAGAGCGTTTCCCTAGGGAAATCATCTCTGTCGCGGAGCTGCCGTGCTCAGGCGGCAGCGCCTCTGCCACGCCTCGCGGCGTAGAGGTCATGATGGCCGGTTCCAGCTCCCATCCCCGCCAGCCGCGGGAGCGAGGCGCGGACGAGGTCAGAACTTCCGCTCCCCCGTAGCCCCGAAACCCGGTGGAGGATGCCATTGATCGGCTCCTGACGCCGGTTAACCTCGGGGATAACCCGGAGGAGGCGGAGGCCAACTTTAGCATGGAGAGACAGATCCTCCTCCATAAGGCCATGGAGCTAGCGGCAGCCCGCAAGCAGCTCGAGATCACCCGGCACGAGTACGACCGCGCGCATGGCCTCACTCCGGCTACCGCGGAGCCGAGCCGGCGCGGCCAGGTACGGCGTCGGGGCGGTGAGCTGGGCGGTAGGATGGAAAAGGACAGGGAACCGGACCCCGCGCCCGCCCTCACACGGCCCACCTACAGCACGCCCATCAAGAACTTGCGCGCGGCGCGAGCCACGGCAGAGGAACTACCCAGCCTGGAGGGCGAGGAGCGAGCCCGCCAGCACGCTCGCGTGCAGGAGCTCCTCCGCGTCGCGGACGAGCAGGCTGGTGCCAACCGGCAGATGCAGGAAGACCTTAGCTACTCCAGGGGGAGCAGGCTACCTGCCAACAGCAGGGGCGCGCCGCGCGACACGCAACAGGCGTCCTCCCCTCAGCCGCCCAGGGCCCGCAGTAGGCGTCGCATCTCTGGAAACAGGGGCCAGCCGCGCCAGGAGCAGACGGTGAACAGCAACCCACCACCTCCCCCTCCGCCAGCCGGAGCGCCCAGACCAGCCGGTTCCCGTCTCTCGGGCCGGGTGGGAGCACCCAACCCAGATTGTCCGGATGCCCGCGACCGCATCGAGCTCCTCGCTCAAGCGCGTGTCACGGAGGAGGAAGATTCTACCGGTCCGGATTGTTTCGGACCCCACATCCGGAACGAGCCGTTTCCGGATAAATTCTCCCTGCCCAGGGACACCCCCAAGTACGACAGCAACATGAAACCGGAAGACTGGCTTACCGACTACGCTACAGCAGTCGGCATCGCCCACGGGAACAAGCGCACAGCCGTGCGCTACGTCCCCCTCATGCTAACCGGGTCGGCGAGGACATGGCTCAATAGCCTCGCGCCCAACAGCATCAACGCCTGGCCTGTCTTCGAGAACGTGTTCATCCGCAACTTCAACGGCACGTACAAGCGCCCAGGGCGCCCGTGCGACCTGGCCTTGTGCGTCCAGGGCGACCACGAGACCGACCGCGAGTACCTCGCCAAGTGGACGGAGCTGCGCAACACCTGCGAGGGCATCCTGGAGAGCCAAGCCATCGGTTTCTTCATCGAGGGTTGCCGAGAGGGTACCATGCTTCGCCACCGGCTACTATGTGACGAGCCGAAAACCATGGCGGAGATCATGACGGTTGCGGACCAGTACGCCACGGCGGATGCCGCCATGAAGAAGCCCCTCCGAGAAAACGCGGACGGCCGTCCGACTCCCACGGAGCCGGCTCGCGACCGGCCCAGCAATCCGACTGGAGAAGCCGGATCCTCCAGACGCCACGACAACGACAACCGGTTCCATGGGGACCGCCAGGCCGGACAGCAGAAGCCTCGCTACCACGCGCGGCAGGTTAATGCTGTGGAGGGTGCGCCCGACGCGCCGGCTAATGACACAAGGAGGCAGAAGCCACGGCTCACCTTCGACCAGATGTTCGATGGTCCGTGCAAGTGGCATAGCGGTCCCTTCAAGCCGGCTATGCACACCACCCGGAACTGCAGCTGGACCCGCCAGCTAAAGGACCAGGGCAACCAGCCTCGTCCCCCGCCTCCCCCACCGGGTGGACCTCCACCACTGGCTAGGGGAGCCGGCAATGATGGTAACGGCGGCAACAACAACAACGGCTACCCCCAGCCGCACGCCGCCTACCACATCTTCGAGACGGAGCAGGACGACAAGCACAGCCGCAGGCGACGCTCCAAGGAGGTCAATACCATCGCCTCTCTGGTCCCCCAGTACCTGAACTGGTTGGAAACCCCCATCACCTGGAGCCGGGCGGATCAGCCTGAGAATCTACCGACTCCCGGGGGCTACGCCATGGTGCTCGACCCCCTCATCGTCTCCAACGCGCGCACTTGCCGATTCTCGCGCGTCCTCATCGACGGAGGCAGCAGCCTCAACCTCCTCTACTAGTCCTCGCTGGAGAAGCTGGGCATTCGCGAAAGAGACCTGCGCCCGACTACCACGACGTTCCACGGCGTACTGCCGGGGCCAGCCTGCGCCCCGCTGGGGAAAATCCAGCTGGACGTCATCTTCGGGACCGAGGAGAACTTCCGCCGCGAACCAATCTAGTTCGAGGTGGTAAATCTGAGGAGCTCCTACCACGCTCTCCTCGGGCGCCCCGCCCTCGCCAAGTTCATGGCCATCCCCCACTATGCCTACCTCAAGACGAAGATGCCGGGACCCCACGGCGTGATCACCGTCGCCGGCTGCTTCAGGTGATCGATGGAGTGCGCTTCAGCCGGTTCCAAGCTAGCAGAGGCCCTCATCATAGCCGAGGAGAAGCGCGTGATCATGCGCAATGTGGCCATGGCCCAGCAGGACATTCCGGCCGGCAAAGGAGACGAAGAGGATCCTGCTCGACCCCTCCGATCTGACCAAATTCGTCACCATCGACGCCGGCTTGGACAGCAAATAGGAAGGCACGCTCGTCGACTTCCTCCATGAGAATCGGGACATCTTCGCGTGGTCCCCCAAGGACATGCCGAGTGTGCCGAGGGAGTTCGCCGAGCACTCACTTCACGTGCGTCCGGATGCCAAGCCGGTCAAGCAACCTCTGCGCCGGTTTGCAGAGGAGAAGAGAAAGATAATCGGTGACGAGATCACCCGGCTCCTTGCAGCCGGGTTCATCATGGAAGTGTACCACCCAGACTGGTTGGCGAACCCAGTCCTGGTGCTGAAGAAGAACAAGACCTGGCGCATGTGTATCGACTACACCAGCCTGAACAAGGCGTGCCCGAAAGACCCCTTCGCCTTGCCCCGTATCGATCAAGTCATCGATTCCACGACTGGCTGTGATTTGTTGTCTTTATTAGATTGTTATTCCGGGTACAATCAGATCCGGTTAAACCCCGCTGATCAGATCAAGACATCATTTATCACCCCCTATGGGGCTTTCTGCTATGTAACCATGCCTTTCGGCCTAAAGAACGCAGGCGCCACCTATCAGCGATGTATGCAAAAATGCTTGCACTCGCAGATAGGCCGAAACATACATGCTTACGTGGATGACGTGGTCATCAAGACCAAGGAGAAGCGCACCCTCCTCGAAGACCTGGGAGAAACATTTGGCAACCTCCGCCAGTACCGGATGAAGCTGAACCCAGAGAAGTGCGTCTTCGGAGTACCGTCCGGCCAGCTCCTCGGTTTCCTCGTTTCACAGCGAGGTATCGAGGCGAATCCGGAGAAGATCGCGGCCATCGAGAGGATGCAGCCGCCCAGGAACCTGCTTGGAGTCCAGAAGTTCACCGGATGCCTGGCTTCCCTCAGTCGCTTCGTCAGCCGGCTGGGGGAGAAGGCACTCCCGTTGTACCAGCTGATGAAGAAGACAGACAAGTTCTCTTGGACCTCGCAAGCCGACACCGCGTTTCACGACCTCAAGCGCATGCTATCCACAGCATCGGTTCTAGCCACGCCGGCTAGTAAGGAACCAATGTTGCTCGATATAGCAGCCATCAGCCGGGTCGTCAGCGTCGTCCTGGTGGTGGAGTGCCCCGAGGAAGGCAAGGCTCAGCCGGTTCAGAGACCCGTCTACTACCTCAGCGAGGTTCTCTCCGTCTCCAAGCAGAACTACCCCCACTACCAGAAGATGTGCTACGGCGTGTACCTGGCATGCAAGAAGCTCAAGCACTACTTCTAGGAGCATCCGATTAAGGTCGTGTGCACTGCACCCCTTTCGGAAATCATCGGCAACAAGGACGCCACCGGCCGAGTCGCCAAGTGGGCCATCGAGCTTGCCGCCTACTCCATCCAGTACGAGCCCCGGCTCACGATCAAGTCGCAGGCGTTGGCGGACTTCCTCGTCGACTGGGCCGAGACCCAGTATCTCCCACCGGTTCCGGATTCAGACCATTGGCTGATGCACTTCGACGGATCAAAGATGCTCGGGGGCTTGGGAGCCGGCATCGTGCTCACCTCGCCCAAAGGAGACCGACTGGAGTACGTACTGCAGATCCACTTCAAGGCCTCCAACAACGTAGCCGAATACGAGGCACTGGCGCACGGGCTTCGGCTGGCCAAGGAGATCGGTGTCAACCGGATCCTGTGCTTCGGTGGTTCGGACTTCGTGGTGCAGCAGGTATCCGGAGAGTGGGATGCCAGAGACGCAAACATGGCTCTCTACCGATTCCACATCCAGAAGCTCAGCGCCTCCTTCGACGGGCGCGAATTTCACCATATCCCCCGCGTCAACAATGAGGCAGCCGATGGGCTCTCCAAGATCGGCTCCACCAGGCAGGCCATCCCACCAGGGGTCTCCTTGGAGCACCTGGCAAGCCATCCATCAACCCGTCGCCAGAATCGGACTCCATCGTCTGGGCAGGAACCGTTCCAGCTGACAGAACGACGGAAGCGGAGCCAGCAGAACCGCCAAAGAAGAAGACACGCACCAATTCCGGCCAGGCAGTGCCTTCCGGCTCGCAAGACCGGGGGGCTAGCGGCTCGGGGGCTACCGTTCCGGGTACACCACCCGGACGACCCCCCGACACCCGTCAACCGGAGAACATGAGCGTCCTCATCATCCGGGAAGTGCCATCCTAGGCACAACCCTTCATGAGCTACATCGCCAATGGAGAACTTCCAGACGACGAGGTGGAGGCCAGGCAAATCCGGCGCCGCATGCACACGTACACCATCATAAACGGCAAGCTGTACAAACGCAGCGTATCCGGTATCTTCCAAAGATGTGTTGATGTGGACACGGGCTACCGGCTACTCAAGGATATCCACCAGGGCGAGTGCGGGCACCACGCTTCGTCAAGGGCGATAGTCGCCAAGGCATTCTGCCACGGTTTCTATTGGCCCACCGCCCTCGAGGACGCCGAGCAGCTGGTCCGCGCATGCAATGGGTGCTAGCGCTTCGGGCAGCTCAGGCACATGCCAACTTCGGTACTCAAGACCATACCGATCACCTGGCCTTTCGCGGTTTGGGGCCTTGACATGGTCGGTCCCTTCAAGCGAGCACGCGCGGGCATGACCCACCTGCTGGTGGCGGTGGACAAGTTCACGAAGTGGATCGAGGCCAAGCCTATCCGGAAGCTGGACGGGGCGACGGTTGTCACCTTCTTCACTGACATCATCAATCGTTTTGGCTACCCCAACAACATCATCACCGACAACGACACGAACTTCGCCAAGGGGGCCTTCGCCCGGTTCTGCAGCAAGGGCATCCGACTAGACCTGGCCTCCGTCGCGCACCCGCAATCCAACGGGCAAGTCGAAAGAGCAAACGGCTTGGTGCTAGCCAGCATCAAGCCACGTCTCATCGAGCCGTTGGAGCGTTCAACCGGATGTTGGATCGAAGAACTTCTGGCTGTGCTGTGGAGCCTCCACACCACGCCGAATAGGTCAACCGGCTACACGCCATTCTTCCTGGTCTACGGATCGGAAGCCGTCCTCTCCGCCGACATCGAGTTCGACTCCCCTCGCAAGCTCCTCTACAACGAGAAAGCCAACCAGGAGGCACGGGAGGACGGAGTGGACCTCCCGGAGGAGGCCCGCGAGCTGGCCTTGTCCAGATCAGCCCTGTACCAGCAGCGACTACGTCGCTACCATTCAAGCCGGATCCGCCCAGTCGCATTCCGCGAGGGCGACCTGGTTCTTCGGCTGGTGCAAGACACGAAGGGCATGCACAAGCTAGCGCCACCCTGGGAGGGCCCCTTCATCATCAGCCGGGCGCTGCCCAATGACTGCTACTACCTCATCGACGCGCAGCAGCCACGCAAGAACAAGATGGACAAATCGGACGAGGAAACCGAGCCCCTGGAACGCGGCCCTACTGCGCCCGTTTTACACCTAGTCGCCAGGCAGTGTATGTATCCCGAAAACCCTATGAATGAAAAAGCGGAGCCCCACGAAAATCTCAGGGGCTCCTTGCTAGAAATGTGTATGCATCTGTTTTCCGGTTCTGGTTTTTTGGCTCCGGCAACCCCTACCCGGGGGCTCGCCGGCTGGCCCGGACCGTTAAGTCAACAAACCGGCTAAGTACTGTGCGACGATGTCAGAGGCCCACTCTTCCTCTCAGCTATAGACCGCAACCCGGCTGTTCGGCTAGCAAGAGCAAAAGCCCGAGGCATGCCACACGAAAAACAGGGAGGGGACGCGACAGACCGGGTGTCCCGGCCCAGCAACTAGCTCGAACCAATCCAGCCGCTAAGCCATTAGTACCGTGTGCAATGTACTCTCAGCTCCCTTCGATTCCAACTGCAGACCGCAACCCGGCTGCCCGGCAAGGACGCAGCAAAAACAGCAGAGCGCACGGGAAAGCGACTAAGTGTCTAGAAAGGGACAAGCCAGTTTTCGAAAAAACAAGCCGTTTTCCGGCTACAACTTGGCAGAATAACCTACTAACCTATGTGCACATGTGTGTATGCGTATGTACGTTTTGTCCGAGTACTTAGAGTCGGAATCCAGGAGAAGGAAAGAAGATTCGAAGTCCTTGCCTTCATCAAGCGCTCCGAATCTCGGGGGCTACACCCACTGGGTGCGCTCGCGCGCCGCCAGTGGAATCTTGTGGTTCCCGACCGGCTAAAGGCGTTTAGCCGGCCGATCGGAGCCCAGGTGAGGGCAAGGGCAGGAGCAAGAGAAGACAAGGAAGATTCGAAGCACCTGGCTACGCCAGCTACTCCGAATCTCGGGGGCTACACCCAGTGGGTGCGCTCGCACGCCCCCACTGGAATGTTAGTTCCCCCGGCTGAAGGTGTTCAGCCGGCAAAAGCAACCGACTAAAGAATGGGGAAAGAAGAAAGATTCGAAGCACCTGGCTACGCCAGCTACTGCGAATCTCGGGGGCTAAACCCAGTGGGTGCGCTCGCGCGCCCCCACTGGAGGTCCAGTCCCCCGACTAAAAGTGATGGGTTCGTAGCATGGAAAACAAAATTTTCTACCGCAAGAACGAACAAAACCCAGATCTAATCTAGATAAAAGCCAAGATCTAATCTATTAGACATGTGCAACGAGATAGATCTGTACTAACCCTTGTAGATCCGAAAGCGTTACGAGATTGGATCTCGTGGTTGATGTAGTCGATCACTTGCCGATCTCAAGATCGTGTGGACGATCCTTCCGGCGCCACGTTCCGGCAGCGCTTCTGCAGTCGGTCACACGTGCGGAGTCGAAGCAGACCTTCCTCTCCCCGTTCCAGCGACAAGCGGAGGTAGTAGATCTTCTCCACGGAATCCCAGCAGCACGACGGCGTGGTGGTGGTGGAGTAGAGAATTCTGCAGGGCTTCGCCTAAGCCTGAGCAGAAGGAAGGAGGAGGAGAGAGGCGGCTAGGGGAAAGAGTGGAGGGGTAAGGAGGGGTGGCGCCTCCACCCCTCTATATATAGAGGGAGGGGTGCGGCCTAGGGTTCCCACCCCTAGGCCCACCCCTTAGGGCCGGCGCACAAGGGAGCTTGGGGGGAGAGTCCTTCCCCCCCAAGTTTCCTCTTTAAATTTCCCTTTATACTTTTATCCTTTCTTGGTTTTCAAGTAAACTCCAAAAAATCTTCTAGAACCTTCCGGAACATTCCGAAACCTTCTAGAATCCCCATATAAATACTCCGAAACATTCCCTAACTTAGAAAATGATCTCCATTATATGAATCTTATTCTCCGTACAATTCCGGATCTCCTCGTGATGTCCCGGATCCAATCCGAGACTCCGAACAACATTCGGTCTCCAACGCACATTCCATATCTACTTAAAACAACTTCGAACCTTAAGTGCGTCACCCTATGGTTCGTGAATATGCAGACATGATGGAGACACCTCTCCGATCAATAACCATCAGCGGGATCTGGAGATCCATAATGGCTCCCACATACTCAACGATGACTTCGTGATCGATAGAACCATTAACATACGAAACCAATTCCTTTTGTCACGCGATACTATACTTATCCGAGGTTTGATCGTCGGTATCTCCATACCTAGTTCTACCTCGTTACTGATAAGTACTCTTTACTCGTTCCATGTTATGTCATCCCTTGTGACCCAGTCACATGCTTGCAAGCTAACTAGATGACATTCCACCGAGAGGGCCCAGAGCATATCTATCCGTCATATGGATGGACAAATCCCAGTCTTGGTCCATGCGCTTCAACACATACTTTCAGAATACCCAATGACACCTTTATAACCACCCAGTTATGAAGCGGCGTTTGATGTCATCAAAGTACCCATCCGGTGATAGTGATTAACACAACCTCATGGTCGAAGGATTAGGTTACTATGCATTTAAAAGCTTATAGCAATACGAACTTAATGACCTGATCTTATGCTACGCTTACTATGGGTGTGTGTCCATCACATCATTCTCCTAATGATATAACCTTGTTATTAATCACATCCAATGTCCATGATCAGGAAACCATGATCATCAATTAATCAACAAGCTAGTTCAACAAGAGGCTTACTAGGGACTCTTTTATGTTTACAAAACACACATGTATTAGTGTTTCCTAATAATACAATTATAGCATGGGATGTAAACATTCATCATAAACACAAAGATATAATAATAACCACTTTTATTATTGCCTCTTGGACATATGTCCAACAGTCTCCCACTTGCACTAGAGTCAATAATCTAGATTACATGGTAATATACCTAACACCCATGGCGTTCTGGTGTTGGTCATGCTTTGCCCTAGGGAGAGGTTTAGTCAACGGATCTGCCACATTCAGATCAGTGTGTACTTTGCAAATCTTTATGTCACCATCTCGGACATACTCGCGAATAGCATGGAAACCCAACTTGATGTGCTTCAGCTTGCTATGTGACCTTGGCTCTTGTGCATTAGCTATGGCACCTGTGTTGTCACAGTAGATGGCCATCGGGTCCAACGCACAGGGAACCACGCCAAGTTCAGTAATGAATTCCTTCATCCATATGGCTTCTTGTGCAGCCTCCGAAGCAGCTATGTATTCCGATTCAGTTGAAGATTTCGCCACAACGCTTTGCTTGGCACTCCTCCAGCTCACTGCAGCACCATTCAAAATAAATACATATCCCGACTGTGACTTCGAGTCATCCGGATCGGTGTTCCAACTAGCATCGGTGTAACCGTTTACAACAAGCTGTTCATCACCTCCATAAGATAGAACCATAACCTTAGTCCTATTTAGGTACTTTAGGATATTCTTGACCGCTGTCCAGTGCTCCATTCCAGGATCACTTTGATATCTTCTAGTCAAACTAACAGCATGTGCTATATCCGGTCTTGTACACAGCATGGCATACATGATAGAACCTATGGCCGAGGCATAGGGAATATTATTCATCTTCTCTCTATCTTCTGCCGTAGCTGGACTTTGAGTCTTACTCAAGGTCTTACCTGACAACATGGGCACGAACCCTTTCTTGCTCTCTTCCATTCTAAACTTCTTTAGAACTTTGTCCAAGTATGTACTTTGTGAAAGCGCTATTAGGCGTCTTGATCTATCTCTATAAATCTTGATGCCTGGAATATATGCCGCTTCGCCAAGATCCTTCATTGAAAAACTATTATTCAAATAGGCTTTGACACTATTAAGAAGTTCTATATCATTCCCAATCAATAATATGTCATCTACATATAGTACTAGGAATGCTACAGAGCTCCCACTCACTTTCTTGTAAATACAAGCTTCTCCATAAGTTTGTATAAATCCAAAGTTTTTGATTACTTTATCAAAACGTTGATTCCAACTCCGGGATGCTTGCTTTAGTCCATAAATGGAGCGCTGAAGTTTGCATACCTTGTCAGCATCTTTAGGATCGACAAAACCCTTGGGTTGTACCATATACAACTCTTCCCCAATGTCACCATTAAGGAACGCCGTTTTGACATCCATTTGCCAAATCTCATAATCGAAATGTGCAGCAATTGCTAACAAAATCCTCACAGACTTTAGCTTTGCTACTGGTGAGAATGTCTCATCATAGTCAACTCCTTGAATTTGTCGGAACCCTTTCGCGACAAGTCGAGCTTTATAGACGGTAACATTACCATCAGCATCTGTTTTTCTCTTGAAAATCCATTTGTTCTCGACAGCCTTACGGCCATCCGGTAAGTCCACCAAAGTCCACACTTGGTTTTCGTACATGGATCCCATTTCGGATTTCATGGCTTCTAGCCATTTGTCGGAATCTAGGCTCACCATAGCTTCTTCATACGTCGCAGGGTCATCAGCGTTGTCCACCAACATGACGTTCAAGGCAGAGTCATACCAATCAGGAGTGGCACGAATCCTCGTTGACCTGCGAGGTTCAGTAGTAACTTCGTTCGAAGTTTCATGATCACCATCATTAGCTTCCTCTCCAATTGGTGCAGGCGGCACAAAAACATCTTCCGGTGCTGCGCTACTCTCAAATCCGAGAGAAGGTTCGATAACCTCATCGAGTTCTACTTTCCTTCCAGTCACTTCCTTCGAGAGAAACTCCTTCTCAAGAAAGGATCCATTCTTGGCAACGAAAACTTTGCCTTCGGATCTATGATAGAAGGTATACCCAATTGTTTCTTTAGGGTATCCTATGAAGACACATTTCTCCGCTTTGGGTTCAAGCTTATCAGGTTGTAACTTCTTTACATATGCTTCGCAACCCCAAACTTTAAGGAACGACAACTTAGGTTTCTTACCAAACCACAATTCGTACGGTGTCATTTCAACGGATTTAGATGGTGCCCTATTTAAAGTGAATGTGGTTGTCTCTTATGCATAGCCCCAAAACGATAGCGGTAAATCTGTAAGAGACATCATAGACCGAACCATATCTAATAGAGTTCGATTACGACGTTCGGACACACCATTACGCTGTGGTGTTCCCGGCGGTGTCAACTGCGAAAGTATTCCACATTTCTTTAAATGCATGCCAAACTCATAACTTAGATATTCACCTCTGCGGTCAGAACGCAGAAATTTAATCTTCTTGTTACGATGATTTTCCACTTCACTTTGAAATTCCTTGAACTTCTCGAAAGTTTCGGACTTATGTTTCATAAAGTAGACATACCCATATCTACTTAAGTCATCCGTGAAAGTGAGAACATAACGATATCCACCACGCGATGCTACACTCATTGGACCGCACACATCGGTATGTATTATTTCCAATAAGTCTGTAGCTCGCTCCATTATTCCAGAGAATGGAGTCTTAGTCATTTTTCCCATTAGACATGCTTCGCATCTTTCAAGTGATTCAAAATCAAGTGATTCAAGAAGTCCATCAAAATGGAGTTTCTTCATACGCTTCACTCCAATGTGACCAAGACGACAGTGCCACATGTATGTAGAATTATCATTCAATTTTATTCGTTTAGCATCTATGTTGTGAACATGTGTATCACTACTATCGAGATTCAATAAGAATAAACCATTCATCTCAGGTGCATTACCATAAAAGATATTACTCATATAAATCGAACAACCTTTATTCTCAGACTTAAAAGAGTAACCGTCTCACAGTAAACAAGATCCAGATATAATGTTCATGCTTAACGCAGGCACCAAATAACAATTATTCAAATTTAAAACTAATCCCGAAGGTAGATGTAGAGGGAGCGTGCCGACGGCGATCACATCAACCTTGGAGCCATTTCCAACGCGCATCGTCACCTCGTCTCCTGCCAGTCTTCGCTTATTCCGCAGCTCCTGTTTCGAGTTACAAATATGAGCAACCGAACTAGTATCAAATACCCAGGCACTACTACGATTACTAGTAAGATACACATCAATAACATATATATCAAATATACCTTTCTTCTTGATGTTGCCATTCTTCAGATCCGCTAGCTACTTGGGGCAGTTACGCTTCCAGTGACTAGCACCCTTGTAGTAGAAGCACTCAGTTTCAGGCTTAGGACCAGCCTTGGGCTTCTTAGCAGTTGCGGCAGCTTTCTTGCCGTCCTTCTTGAAGTTGCCCTTGTTCTTAGGCTTGCCCTTTCTCTTGAAATTGGTGGTCTTATTGACCATCAACACTTGGTGCTCCTTCTTGATCTCCACTTCAGCAGTTTTCAGCATGGACGATAGTTCAGGCAACGTCTTGTTCATGCAGTGCATATTGTAGTTCATCACCAAGTTCTTATAACTCGGTGGCAGTGATTGGAGGAGATGGTGAATCCCTAACTCATTAGGAATCGATATCCCCAACTCTTGGAGCTTGTTTGCATACCCAGACATGGTGAGCACGTGCTCGCTAACGGAGCTTCCCTCTTCCATTTTACAGTTAAAGAACTTTTCAGAGGCCTCATAGCTCTCCATGGCCGCGCGAGTCTCAAAAATCAGCCTGAGCTCCTTAATGATCTCGAACGGGTCATGGTGCTCAAATCGCTTCTGAAGCTCCGCTTCTAAACCATACAGGATGGCACACTGAACTGTGGAGTAATGATTTTTCCGAGTGGCGTAAACATTCTTTACGTCATCGGTGGCATCTTCTGCAGGTGGGTCACCTAGCGGTGCTTCGAGCACATAGGTCAACTGACCAGCCCTGAGGACGATCTTCAGTCCACGGAACCAGTCCTTGAAATTGCTTCCATTGTTCTTAAGCTTTTATTTCTCTAGGAACGCATTAAAATTGATGGAGGGGGTCGCCATAATCTACAACAAATTTGCAAGTAGTTTAGACTAAGTTTATGATGAATTGAGTTCAAATTTAATACTTAAATTAACTAGGTGAACTCCCACTCAAAACAACATCCCTCACATTGTCTTAGTGATTACACGAACCAAGTCCACTACACCAAGTCCGATCTTCACGAGAGAAGATGTAGTTTCATCGGCGAACAATCTTCATGTTCATCATATCACTTATATGATTCATGCTCTACCTTTCGGTATTACGTGTTCCGAGACCATGTCTGTACATGCTAGGCTCGTCAAGATAACCTTAGTTTCTGCATGTGCAAATCTGGCTTGCACCTGTTGTATGCACACGTAGAATCTATCACATCCGATCATCACGAGATGCTTCGAAACGACGAGTCTTAGCAACGGTGCCAACTAAGGGTGAACACTTTATTACTTGATATTTAGTGAGAGGGATCATCTTATAATGCTACCGTCGCGATCTAAGCAATACAAGATGCATAAAGGATTAACATCACAGGTAATTCATAATTAGTGTGATATGATATGGCCCTTTCTTCTTACGCCTTTGATCTCCATCTCCAAAGCACGGACATGATCTCCATCATCACCAGCATTGCGTCAAGGTCAGTGGCGCCGCTTCATGGTTGTCCATCATCACTAGCAACTATTACAACTACTTGGAATAAAGCTATTACAAGATGAATAGACACGCAGGTCTTAACAGAATTAAAGACAACCATTAGGCTCCTGTCGGTTGCCATATTACAACAAGGATCATTGCATACATCAAATATAATCACAATCACATGATGGCCATATCACATCACAAAACCCCTGCAAAAACAAGTTAGACGCCTCTAATTTTCTTTGCATGTTTTACGTGGTTTGGGGATTTCGAATAAGAACGGATCTTACCTACGAAACTGAACCACAACGTTGATACAAGTGCTATCAAGTGCAAAGTGTAAATTAGATCTATACTATGGTGGGAGAGACAGACACCCGCAAAGCCACTTGTGCAAAGCAAGTTACACGTCAAGCGTGGAGCAAGTCTCATGTGCGATGACATGTAAGGTTAGCCCGAGCCGCTTCATCCCACCATACCGCAAGACGCAAAGTACACAAAGCAAAAGACGGCACGAGCACCAACGCCCACAAAACCATTGTGTTCTACTCGTGCAACAGATCTACGCATAGATACGGCTCTGATACCACTGATTGGTTCGTAGCATGGAAAACAAAAGATTTCTACCGCAAGAATGAACAAAACCCAGATCTAATCTAGATAAAAGCCAAGATCTAATCTATTAGACATGTGCAACGAGATAGATCTGTACTAACCCTTGTAGATCCGAAAGCGTTACGAGATTGGATCTCGTGGTTGATGTAGTCGATCACTTGCCGATCTCAAGATCGTGTGGACGGTCCTTCCGGCGCCGCATTCCGGCAGCGCTTCCGCAGTCGGTCATACGTGCGGAGTCGAAGCAGACCTTCCTCTCCCCGTTCCAGCGAGCAGCGGAGGTAGTAGATCTTCTCCACGGAATCCCAGCAGCACGACGTCATGGTGGTGGTGGTGGAGTAGAGAATTCTGCAGGGCTTCGCCTAAGCCTGAGCAGAAGGAAGGAGGAGGAGAGAGGCGGCTAGGGGAAAGAGTGGAGGGGTAAGGAGGGGTGGCGCCTCCACCCCTCTATATATAGAGGGAGGGGTGCGGCCTAGGGTTCCCACCCCTAGGCCCACCCCTTAGGGCCGGCGCACAAGGGAGCTTGGGGGGAGAGTCCTTCCCCCCCAAGTTTCCTCTTTAAATTTCCCTTTATACTTTTATCCTTTCTTGGTTTTCAAGTAAACTCCAAAAAATCTTCTAGAACCTTCCGGAACATTCCGAAACCTTCTAGAATCCCCATATAAATACTCCGAAACATTCCCTAACTTAGAAAATGATCTCCATTATATGAATCTTATTCTCCGTACAATTCCGGATCTCCTCGTGATGTCCCGGATCCAATCCGAGACTCCGAACAACATTCGGTCTCCAACGCACATTCCATATCTACTTAAAACAACTTCGAACCTTAAGTGCGTCACCCTATGGTTCGTGAATATGCAGACATGATGGAGACACCTCTCCGATCAATAACCATCAGCGGGATCTGGAGATCCATAATGGCTCCCACATACTCAACGATGACTTCGTGATCGATAGAACCATTAACATACGAAACCAATTCCTTTTGTCACGCGATACTATACTTATCCGAGGTTTGATCGTCGGTATCTCCATACCTAGTTCTACCTCGTTACTGATAAGTACTCTTTACTCGTTCCATGTTATGTCATCCCTTGTGACCCAGTCACATGCTTGCAAGCTAACTAGATGACATTCCACCGAGAGGGCCCAGAGCATATCTATCCGTCATATGGATGGACAAATCCCAGTCTTGGTCCATGCGCTTCAACACATACTTTCAGAATACCCAATGACACCTTTATAACCACCCAGTTATGAAGCGGCGTTTGATGTCATCAAAGTACCCATCCGGTGATAGTGATTAACACAACCTCATGGTCGAAGGATTAGGTTACTATGCATTTAAAAGCTTATAGCAATACGAACTTAATGACCTGATCTTATGCTACGCTTACTATGGGTGTGTGTCCATCACATCATTCTCCTAATGATATAACCTTGTTATTAATCACATCCAATGTCCATGATCAGGAAACCATGATCATCAATTAATCAACAAGCTAGTTCAACAAGAGGCTTACTAGGGACTCTTTTATGTTTACAAAACATACATGTATAGTGTTTCCTAATAATACAATTATAGCATGGGATGTAAACATTCATCATAAACACAAAGATATAATAATAACCACTTTTATTATTGCCTCTTGGGCATATCTCCAACAAAAAGTGTGCAGCCAGGCGAAGTAAGCCGGATAAAGTTAACCGGCGAAGTATGGAAAGAAAATTCGAAGCGCATAAGTTGAAGGAAATCCAAGCAAGGTTAATATCAAGAAACAAAAGAGAGACGAAGCTCCCACAAGTTACCCAGCGTCAAAGAAGGCCGGCACAAACAAACAAGATTCATAAGTATGTGGCACAAGACAAATACACCCGGCATCCGGGGGCGATATCTAAGCGGCAGGACCCTTGTCGCGGGGGGGTTCTTGGCCGGCAGAGGCTTCGGGCAGCGGAGGAGGCGCGGAGCTTGATCTGGTTCTGGCGCTGGCAGGCGGCGGCATCGGGACCTCGTCGGGATCCACGTAATCGGTGATCTTGATGGCGGATCCGCGGAGCTCCGGATGGGCCTGGCGGATGGCGGCAAGATCGGCTCCGGCACGGAAGCCACCGTCGATCTTCTCGACGCGGGCGTCCTTGTACCAGGAGAGCATGAGGGCCAAGGCCATCTCTGCTCCGGCTCGCACCGCCAAGTCTCGCAGCCGGTCCACCGCAGCCGGCACCTCCCCCACCTTCGCAGCTAGCTGCGCCATCGTCTCTGGAACCGGAGCCTCTGGCCACACGAAGGAGAAGACGTCACGTGCCACCTGGCGAAGCTTGGCAACTTCCTCGCCAAGAAGAACGATGAGCTCCTAGGCCGTCGGCTGCGCTCCCAGCCAGTTCTCCTGCAGCCGGTTGTAGGCCAGCAGGTCTATGCCGGGGTAAAAAGCTATCAGAAGAGAGAAGTCAGATTCGGCTACCGAATCCGGAAAGAAAGGAGGACGGGAAAAGGACTCACCCTTGGCAGTGTGGCCGACCTGCATCAGCTCCTCCACCAACGCCTTCTCCTTGATCGCTAACCGTTTGATCTCCTTCTCCTGGTCCTTGTTCTGGGCCTCGAGAAGGGAGAAGGCTTCGGTCCGGCTAGCGAGCGAGGCGTCGCGTTCCTTGATGGTGGCCTCCAGACCGTCCACCCATGCATGCCAATCCTTGTTCTGCAGCCGCAGAGTAGAATTGGACTTGCTCAGCCGGTCGTTCGCCTTCTTCAAGCGATCGATCTCGCGCTGAGCGCACACAAGGATGGCTGCAACAAACCGGCTATCAGTACCCAAAAAAAAGGCAAGCCGGGTGAAGCGAACTTACTTTGGGAGGTCCCGTTGGCGGAAGCGAGCTTCTGCTCCAATGTCCGGTTCCCGCTGGCTGTGGCCTCCAGCAGCCAGATCTCCTTCACCGCCAGCTCGAGCGTGGCGGCAAGGTCCGACAGCGAGGCGGCGGAAGAAGCGTCGTCGTCCACGGCGTTGACGGCCAAGGACTCCTTCGCCGCGACCACCGCCGTCTGCCATTCCTCCCCAGGCTCCTCGTCTGAGTTGTCGTCGCCAACGACGACGAGCTCCTTGCCGGCAGCCCTCCGCATGCCCATCGTGGAGCCTTCTGGCTGGGAGGACCCCGCTTCCGGCCGAGGGACTTCCGGCTGGGCAGAGGCGGTCGGCTCGGCCCGAGGGGGAGGCGAAGGCTGCACCTCAGAAGAAGGAGGGGCGCTGGTCGGCGCAGTCGGGGCACGGGGCAGCGACCCGGCTGGCGCGCGTGCCGAGCTCGCGGCTCCAAAGGAAACTAGTGTGCTAAAGAGAAAGAGGAGAAGACAAGAGCAAAACAAAACAAAGTCAGAAAAAAGAAGAAGAAGAAGAAGAAGGGCAAGCAGACAGAAAGAGCCGAAAGAAAAAGGGGGGAAAGGAACATACCCCGGCACAACCGGAGGCGGCCCTTTCTTCCGGCCGAGACGGCTTGGCGGCAAAGCGTCGGACCGGCTCCTCCGTCGCAGGGCGGCGGGAGCCGGAACGGCTGGAGCCGCTCCCACCCGCTTCCCCGTCCGTCGTGGAGCACGTCGCCGGCTCCATGGTCGTCGCGGCCTCCTCCTCGTGCACCTCCGCGTGTGGGTCGGCGGCCGGCTCGTCATTCCGGCTAGGAAAGGCGTCGCCGTCCCCATCCGATTCCTCGCCGGACCGCCGAGCGCGCGGCTTGGGCAGGTCGGGCGTGAATTCCTCGAGGGCCGCCGTGCCCTCCTCGCGGATGATGCAAGGGAACATCTGCTGAATACAAGAGATCAGCCAGACGAAAACAAAGAACAAGTACAAGAAACACCAAAAGAGCATCCGGTTAGAAGAGCTTACCCGGGGCGTGCGGTTCTCCCGAGTATAAGGCGCCAGTCTGAACTTCCAGTTCTCCGGCAGTCGTTCCTTGGTGATCGTCCACACCCACTCCTTCAAGTTTTGGTAGCGGGGATCGCGGCGCGACAGCCGGGTCAGGTCCAGCCAGCCGGAGTAGTAGCACATCTTGTGTGCTCACTGCTGCAACGGCATCATTAGCCGGGACATCCAGCTGAGAGTGATGTCCAGGCCGGTCAGCCGGCAGTGGACGAGCGAGCGCATGCGCTTCAGCAGCTCATCCTCTCCGCCTTGTCGCCGTGGAACTTCAAGTCCCAGTTCTGCCGGCTGGACTCGACGTCCTGGAAGGCCGGCAGATTAATCTGGTCGACGTTGGTGAGGTTCTTCACGTAGAAGTACGACTGCTGCCACAGTCGTACCGTATCGTGAAGAAGGAATTTGGGGTTGACTGTCTGCGAGCGGGAGTAGATGGAGGCGCCGCCGCAGACGACTAGTGGCCCCTGGGTGAATTGCACCTGCGGCTGGACTCGGAAGAGCCGGTAGAAGAGCCCGAGATCCGGCTGGATCCTGAGGTAGCTCTCGCAGAAAGCCACGAAGTGCGCCAACGTTCCGATTGCGTTGGCGCCGAGGTGGTGGAGGCGAAGATCGAAGAAAGCAAGGAAGGTCAAGAGGAACGGGTTCACCGGAAGGGCGAACCCGCGTGCCAAATGCGAAAGGAAGACGACGCGCTCTCCCTCCGCCGGATGCGGCGACACCTCCCCGGCCGGCGCCAGCCGCACCGCCACCTCCTCCGCCGGCGGGAGGACGCGGGTGGCGTGGTACTTCGCAATTTGGTCCTCGGTGACGGCGGAGCCGCACCAGGCCCCGCGGCCAGCGACCATTTCCGGTTGACGAGGGGGAACGGCGACGGAAGATTGATAGTGGCCCGTAGCATCGATGACGGTGAGCGGGCGGCGCAAAGGGCAAGGGCGCAGGAGCGGAAGCAACGAGAGAGAAGGAAACTGCAGCAGGGGAGCGAAGGAAAGAAATTGCCTCCCCCGCGGCGTCTCTTTAAAGAGCCAGAAGGGCAACCGTCGACGGGGCACGTGGCGCGCATCCGGGAAACCCACACCCCAACCGCCGCCTAGATCCCGTGTGCCAGAGCAGGATGCGCAGAAGATCCTGGAGCAAGAACCGAAGCGCCGGACAGCAGTTTCCCGAGGCGACGTGCGACGGGACGTTACGCTGCCCGCCGCAAAGTAATGATGGCGCGTGCGCGCATGGCCGGTGTCAGCACTGACGTCACGGGTAGCGCAACCGCCAAGCTCAGCCGGACACAAATTCAAAAGCAAGAGGAAGCGCGCGCACATTTCGCCTAAGGGCGGAATCCACACGCGCTCGGGGGCTAGTGTCAGGGGGATGATCCCCAGGTACCCCAACCGAATAAGAAACAAGACAGTCGGATCGCATCCGACTGACCAGATGCAGCCGGACAGGGCAAGACAGGCCGGCTATGCCCCGGTAGCCGGATCAGCAAGAGGCAGCCGGATACGGCGACGTAGCTGGACCCAATCAATGGGACAAGGCGACCTGTGTATCAGTGCACGGTACGCCCTGTACGGTGAAAGGACTGGCAACTACCTGGCCATACCGAAGACTTTGCGTGGGTGACGTAGGAACAGTGGCCGGTGCTGACGACAGGCTCACACGGCGTCCACTATGCCTACGATAGCCATACCGCTCATACTCCGACAAGACAAGCCATACTGGACACTGTAGATGACTAGCCGGCTGGGACCCGCCTGTGGGACCCGCCTGTCGGACTAGCCAGTGAGACCTTTGCCTCTCTGCCTATATAAGGAGAGGCAAGGCCTCAGTAGAAAGCGTTGGTCTTACAGCATTTAAGGCAGTAGCTATCGTATACAGCTCGAGGAGCACTTGTAGTTCAAGTATTCCACATAGTCAGATCCGGCAGGAGTAGGGGCTTTACCTCACCACGAGGGCCCCGAACTTGGGTACTTCTTGCGTCCCGCTACGCTCGCTTGTATCCAATCCCGCCTGCGGACGCCGTCGATAGCTTCCCTGCTAGTCCCCACACATCTATCTAACCTCTTCAGGTACTGCCGTTCCCAATACAACGACATTTCCACTTTGGTTATTTGTGGAGATGAGCATCGTACTATGAAGTGGATGACTCGTGACAGGCCTGTGACTGCTGATTTCCGTGTGTTTGCTAAGGTACTTGGATACTCTTTCTGCAGCAGGGATAGGGCCAGTGGCCACCGCATCATCACCCAGCTGAAGCCCAATAAAGATGCAGTTCTCTCTCCTTGCATGATGGACAATGGCATTGTGGGCACTCTTGCTGGTCTTGCTCCTATCTATGCTTCCTTGGTGGGCCTCTTCCGTGACTCCATTACTCCGAGTGGAGGCAACAATGATAGCATTTGTGGTCACCTTGTCCAGCTCCTAGCCTTCTCTCATGAGGTTGCCTCGTGCAAGGATGAGTCCATGCAGTACAAGTTGGATGTGATGGACTTCATCTACCATGAACTGACTGATGCTATGTTCAACCGGCTGTCCATTCCTTATGCTCCCTACATTATGATGCTCATCAGGCACCTACTTCCCTCTGACGATTTCAACATTGATGTTGTGCATAAGGCAAAGAAGATCTACAACAAGGTTCGAAAGACCTCTCACCCCTCTTCTGCTCCTGAGGGTCTCATGAGGGATGCTCGCAGGCCTCTAGTGCCTCCCGTTGCTCGTGAGATCAAGTAGCTGAACTGGTTCCAGCGTCACATTCTTTGCATGGGCGTCGACACACGCAAGGGCTGGTATGAGGCCTACAAGAAGCGCCATGAGTAGGCTCACTCTCAGCAGCTCATCCTTCACCATGTGACTGGTGCTTCTGGTGATCCCCGGCTCCTACTCCTCCCACACCATATGCCCGATGGAACTCTTCTTCTGGGCTGAACTATGGAGAGCTGGAGCGTCACTTGTTCCCCTCTGCGGCCACTGCTGATGATGAGGACGATGACACTGAGGAGCTTGAGGATGAGGACGATGATGGGAACGAGGACGAGGATGAGGACTACGAGTGATACCTTGGGGCGCTAGCATCTCTCTTTTTCCTTTTTGGCGTCTCGATGCCAAAGGGGGAGAAGTAGTTCTATTAGGTCTTCGAGGATTTGCATGGGTCGGGCACAAGCATTTGCACTTTTTCATTCATTGTTTTCTTGCTTGTGTCCATTTAGCGTTGAACTTTATTTGTGGTTTGTGGTGTGTTTGAGACTCTGTGTCGGTGGACGTCTGGATTTATCTCGTGGATTATGCCTATGGATTCATTTACTCATATCCTATTATGCTGGGAATCTATCTCAAGGAAGGCGCTTATATTGGTTATCATGTTGATAATTGTGGCTATTTCAAGGACGCCTCTCTCATTATCTCGGTGGTACGATTATGTTGTCTATATTTCAATGGAATAGACTCACACCTATTTGTGTGCATTTGTATTCAAATGCAAATTTCAAATATGCACACATTGAGGGGGAGTCTCTTCCATGTTTTGTTGGTGGTATTTTGATCCTTCTTGCAAATCCTAGTATTGTCATCTAACGCCAAAAAGGGGGAGATTGAAAGAACATTTCATGATTTCCCATGCTTTGTGTGTTAGATAACAATACCATGGATTATTCTAATGTGCACTAAGTGTTGCAGGAAAGTTTTTAGAGTTTGGGGGGCAGATTATCCGCCCCCATCATGGGCCAGATAATCCGGCTAGACCACCTTGGCCAAGGTTGGCTCTGCGCAAGTCTCTATCTGGGGGAGGATTTTCCCCCGGAAAATTCCGGCTCTGGGCGGATTTTCTCCCTGGACCGGATAATCCGGCCCTCATGTTGGGGCGGATAATCCGGCCCCAAAGGAATCGCCCAAGTGAGCTCCTGCGCAAGCTTCTATCTGGGGGCGGAATTTCCCCCGGATATTCCGTGGCTAGGGAGGATTTTCCCCCAGTCGGATAATCTGGCCCTCCCCTAGGGCCGGATAATCCGGTCCCCAGGAGAAAGTGTGAAGGGCAAGTCTGCATGAGCTTCTGTCCGTAGCCGGTTTTTCTGTCGGATAATCTGACTCTAGGGCGGAGTTTTCCCCAGGCCAGATAATCCGGCCCTCACTTGGGCCGGATAATCCGGCCCCAAAGCCTCCAATGGCTTGGTTTTGGAAGGGGTATAAATATCCCTTCTTCCCCAACGAGTAGAACTCTAGATTCACTCAAAATTGTTCAGACCCTTTGCAAGAGCTCCCATTCTAGATCTCCCGCTTCAACCACCCAAAGGCTTCGATCTTTGGGGGAATTGAAGGAGGAGAGAATCGTCATCGTCACCATGAATCAAGCGCATCAGCTCCTCTCCATTCATTTGGAGAAATCCTTGATCTAGTATTCTTGTCAATATCTAGATCTTATTCTTTGTTATTGATAACTTGTTCTTGTGGCAGCTTGTTGTCATTACGGGAGCCTCCAAGTTGATTGTGGAGTTGTGCCCTGCTAGTTGTGTAATGGCACCGGTACCCGCCTCGAAGGGTTCCTATAGTGGAAAGGTGGATCAGGCCTTTGGTGGCGAGATCCATCGGAGAACAGGGTGAGACCTATTGTGGCGCGGTGGTCTTAGTACCGCCCACCCCTCCAACGCAGACGTACTTCTCTTAACAAGGAAGGAACTGCGGTAAAACAAATCCTGTGTCTCCGCGTGCTTCACTACGGTTCACCCGTTCCTCTTCCACTCGCTCTTTACTCGCTAGTAGATAGGTTTGCATATAGGGAAATTCCACCTAATAGTTTATCTAGAGAATTTACCCTTTGTGTTAAGCCTAATTTGAAAACGCATTAAAATTTGAAGTAGCACCTATTCACCCCTCCCCCCCTCTAGGTGCCCATACGATCCATTTCAATATGCATGTATGCTTTCTCGGTGTCTGTCAATTGCGCCGCTGTAATTTGTTCACCCAACAAGTTGGCTATCTTAAGGAGAATCACCTCTAGTGAACTATGGACCCCGGTCCATTCTTTTACCATCAATCTACAAGCTATTTATTGTTTTCTGTTTACTTTCTACAAGCAACTACTATCTTCCACACAATACGTTTAATCCTTTGTTTTCAGCAAAACCGGTGAGATTGACAACCTCACTGTAAGTTGGGGGCAAAGTTTTGTGATTGTGTTGTGTAGGATTCCAAGTTGGCAACAACACCTTGGAGGTGTTTCCTTACTCCTACTGGTTCAATAACCTTGGTTTCATAACTGAGGGAAAACTTGCTGCTGTGCTCATCATACCTTCCTCTTGGGGTTCCCCAACGAGCTCGATACGTGTTGAGCCAATAATCAAGCTTTTTCTGGCGCCGTTGCCGGGGAGTCAAGGACATCTTCACAAGGGGAGTCCCTCATAACCAATCGCTTTACTTTTTTTAACTGTTTTTCTTAGTTTATTTCTGCTTTATTTGCTTGTTTCTTTATCAAAAACACAAAACAATTAGTTATACTAGTTTGCTTCTTTATATCAAAAACACACAAAAATAGTTCTTTCTATAGGTGTTACCTCGTTCTTAGCTCATCATGTTGATCCCTAAGTTAACCATGAAAAACCTTTCAATAGGTAGTGGCTATAATTGGGAAATATAATATTGAAGAATTTTTTAATCATGTTATCAAGCATGAGGATATTGAGGATAGACCCCTTGCAGAACTTGCTCCAAATTATGAAATTTTTGCAGCTTTTTTAGTTCACATGTTGGAAGCTAGGTTTGTTAACCTTAACCCCATGATGCAAGTAATGTTTCTTAAACTTAAAGATATTGAGGATACTGAAAAGAGAGATTTCATTCTAGAAACTTTGCTTGTTAAGGAAGCTAGAAAAGTCTTTAATCGTTTTAATATGCTAGGCTCATGTGTAGATGTTATTGCTACACAAGAAAGGATGGACAAAAACAAACCTAAATATGGAAAGGAAATTAAAATACCAATACCTTTTAAACTTGTAGGAATGCATGAAGCCGTAGAAAAGAATTTTGATTGGATTGTTCCTGAAAACCCGTTTGATGTAAATAGTGAACCCAAGAGTAGTGAGAGGCGATCCTCTAGAACTTATTTGGATGAGATACCTTGCCTTGTTGAAGATATTTCTGGTATTGCTCTTAATGCTTCTTCATTTGAGAATACTTGAGTCTTGCTTCTTATGCCTAGCTCAAAGGCGTTAAAGAAAAGCACTTATTGGGAGATAACCCAAATTTCGTTAGGAGTCTTTTGGTGAGTCTTGGAAGTTATTGCTTCAGTAATAACCTTTCCTTATCATTTTTGTATTGTTTTTGTTCCAAGAGTAACCTCTAATGAGAGAGAAGTAAGATTTAGGAAAGTTGCTGTCCCGAAACAGATTGTTGTGCTTCGCTGTAAAAATTCGTGAAAAATCTCTGTATATCATTTTGAGCTATAATCTTTTGTGCTTCCGCCCTAGGTTGTTATCTAACTTTCTTTAGTTCAACACTTTTCAATTTGAGCAACAGAAGGTCTTCGAAAAAAATTGTTTACCTGCTGGTCTGTTTTGACAGATTTCTGCCATTATTTGCATTTGCTTCTTAATCTCTTTCTCTTTGAGTTCTCTTTGATCACTTGAAATTTGTAAAGGAAGTACTACAATAGCTTGTGTTTTAATGGAAGTTTTACTTGTGTTGTAACTGAACCAAAAGACTTATTATCTTGAGTACACTAATGTTGCTAATGAAGATTGTGTGAAGTTTTGTATGAAGGAAATTTTAAGTGTAGGGAAGAATAATGTGATAAGATGAAGAATGGACAAAAGCTCAAGCTTGGGGATGCCACCCGTGTCACCCCAAGAAATATTCAAGAAGTACAAGCGTCAAATCTTGGGGATGCCCAAGGTTTCCCCTTCTTCATCAATAAAAATTTCAGGTTTCTTCCAAACACTTCTTTTTTATTGTTTCATGCACAATTGTGTTGTTCTTGGAGCGTCTTCATTTTTTTTTAGTTTTTGTTTTCTTAGTTTGCTTGAATAAATTGGTTGGACCCCCGCATTCATACATTAGTTTTCAAATAAGTTGATTTGGATTGGAAAAGAATAGGAAAGTTCATGCTTAAGTGGTATAAAAGGAGCTTGTTTTTGACTGTGACTTAGACTTTATCATGTCATGCTTGACATTGTTTTGGATTTATTCTTAGTGATTATTGCTATAGCATAACTACAAATAATTGGGATTTCTTAATGTGCCTTGAAAAAATCATGCGTTGTTTTAGCATATAAAAGCATAATATTGTGGTATTCTCCTTTGACGCTTTATTTGGGTTGACTTGGCGCATGCTCACACCATGTTAAGACTATACCAAGTCACCATAGCCTCCATTATCATTTAATTTTTGACTTGTAATATCACTTTATGCTTTAATTAATGATGTTTTGTCGCTTTGTATGATTATGGCCAGTATTGCTCTCTTAGTTGGTCGCTCCTAGTCTTTTGCTAGCCTCCATACCAAGTATGAGTTCCACTCATGCATCCAACTCCAAATAAAACCAAGTTATTCCAAAGAGTCCACCATACCTACCTATTAGCATTTGCTATTCCAAGTATATTCATGTTTTTATCTACCTTCCAAATTAAACTTGTTATGTGAAAATTAGTGATTAAAGCTCTCACAAACTTGATGGCACACTTTACTTTTCTTGCGCTTAATAAACTTGAACCATTGTGCCCATATATGTTGCGTATGTGCTTGCGCTTTATAAGTTGTGAATTAGCAGAACCATGTTACCATAGGGAACGCTTTCAACATTGCACTTTATTTGGTTGATATCATGTTCTTTTTCTTATGGATCCCGGCGGTGTGAAATAAAAGGGGGGCTTGTAAGATCATTGAGTTTATATATGTGTTAGAGAAATGCCTGGGCCGCTAGCCTAATCCATGCCTAATCATGGTGGAAACTTGTAGCATAACCATAATGAGCAATCTGTGAAGCATCCTTAATAAAAACCTATGCAAATAGCAAATAAAAAGATTGCTGAGATGCTCATTGTCTGCTTGCCTTGTCATTTTGATATGGGAATACTTCTGTATCATCGGGCAAGGGGTACCCCGTTGGCGGTTCTCTATGATGCACATGTATTTACAATGACAAGAACTTACTCGTGACTAAAGTTGAGTAGCATGAGGTTTGGTCTTCATAAGTAAGGGGCATGATATTTCAACTTATAACTTGTCAAGCATATCCTCATATTTGTTCACTTTAACCTTAATCACCTAAAGATGCTTATGATAGGGGAAATGAGAGCTGAAAGCTAATAAGTACCATAATTTTTGAAAGCTCTTTATGAGACTTGAATCCCTGATTCCTTCTATGAAGGGCCTTTCTTTTACTTTTTATGTTGAGTCTCCATCTTCTATCTTTATGCACCTATTGAGAGAGCATAGTGGTCATTCTTAGTTTAATGTGCATTGTCCCAAGACTTGTTGATTGATTCATAATTTTGATATTGCTTGTTCTTAAACTATTTGTATCTAGTCACCCTTATGAACTTTGAAGGCTTCCTATGCATTTATGTTTTGCTACACTATGAGGGACAAGTTGAATACCATTCTCATTATGTTTTCTATATGTGAAACAAACAAACGTCTTTCAAAGCATTGTTATCCATGAATCTTTTGTTTGTACCTTTTCATGTTACAACATAGTTGCTATGTCTTATTGTTAGAACTATATCTTTCATGCTATCTTAAAGTACTATGATCCTAGCTATCAATGTCTTACAAATACCTTGATCAAGATTATGATGGTGCATGTCACCTCAAAAATTGTTCTTTTTTATCACTTACCTACTCGAGGACGAGCAGGAGTTAAGCTTGGGGATGTTGATACGTTGCAAATATATCTATAATTTTTGATGTTCCATGCTTGTTTTATATCTAATTTCTTATGTTTTGTCCACACTTTGGAGTATTTTTACACATTTTTTGGAACTAACCTATTAACAAGATGCCACAATGCTAGTTGTCTGTTTTCTGCTGTTTTTGGTTTTAGAAAAGCTAGTAAGGAAATATTCTCGGAATTGGACCGGACAAAAGCCCAAGTCAATATTTCACCAGAAGGAATACGGAGTCCGGAGGGTAGACGAAGTGGGGAGCCAAGGCGGAGCCAGCCCTAGCCGCGCCACCACCTGGTGTGGGCCCCTTGGTACTCCACTGACCTTGCCCCTTCGCCTATATATTGTCTCCGGGACGAAAACCCTAAGTACCCGATCAAAATTCCACGAAAGAGTCTGTAGCCATCGCCATCTCCATCCCTAGATCGGGAGGGATCTGAACCTCTTCCCGGCACCCTGCCAGAGGGGAGAGGTCACCCTGGAGGCCTTCTTCATCACCATGACCTCCTCCGGTGTGATGCGTGAGTAGTTCATCCCTGGACTACGGGTCCATGTAGTAGCTAGATGGTTGGTTCTTCTCCTTTGTGCTACCATGTTTAGATCTTGTGAGCTCCGTTCATGATCAAGATCATCTATTTATATCTTACATGTGTTTGCGGGGATCCGATGGATATTGAGATGCTATTTCAGATTGATTATTGATTCTATCATGTCTATGTTATTTGTGATCTTGCATGCTTTCCGTTGTTAGTAGCTATCTTGGCCGAGTAGATGCTAGCAACTCCAAGAGGAAGTATTTATGCTCGATAGTGGGTTCATGCCTCTATGAATCTGGGGAAGTGATAGAAATCTCTAAGATACTAGATGTGTTGTTGCTACTAGGAAGAAAACAACAATCCTTTGTTCATAGAACAATCGTATTGTTTACTTTACACACTTTGTTTAATGCAATTATCTGTTGCTTGCAACTTAATACTTGAGGGGGTTCGGATGATAACCTGAAGGTGGATTATTAGTCATAGATGTTGTTGGATTACGGTCTATGTATAATGTTGCAATGCCCAATCAAATCTCATAGGAGTCAAGATGATTAGTATATGCATGTATGCTTTCTCGGTGTCTGACAATTGCCCCGCTGTAATTTGTTCACCCAACATGTCAACTATCTTAAGGAGAATCACCTCTAGTGAATTATGGACCCCGGTCCATTATTTTACCATCAATCTACAAGCTATTTATTGTTTTCTGTTTACTTTCTGCAAGCAACTACTATCTTCCACACAATACGTTTAATCCTTTGTTTTCAGAAAAACCGGTGAGATTGACAACCTCACTGTAAGTTGGGGCAAAGTTCTATGATTCTGTTGTGCAGGATTCCAAGTTGGAAACAACACCTTGGAGGTGTTTCCTTTCTCCTACTGGTTCGATAACCTTGGTTTCATAACTGAGGGAAAACTTGTTGTTGTGTTCATACCTTCCTCTTGGGGTTCCCCAACGAGCTCGATACGTGTTGAGCCAATAATCAACCGTCGGATTCAGTGTCGGGGGAGGGAGAAAAAGGATCGCCGCTGCCGCCGCCGGATTCAGTGTTGGGCTTAGGAAAGTACATACATGGATTTGCCTCTATGACACGTGTATGGTGGCTTAGAAGGGGAACAATAGGTACTAGTGTAACAGAGTATCCTGGCATAGCGGGGAAGATTCGAAAACATTTGGTTTGGCCACCGTTCACTCAAAATATCCCTCTCGGCAATTCCCCCCGCCCCAACTTTTCGAATCGCGGTGATTACAAGCAATTCTGACCCTGCTATGCCTTGGTGTCTCAACTTTTCGGCCGCAAATTAAAAACCTCATGAGCGGAGGAACCATGGAAGACAAAGTGCAAGTGGGCTCAAATTGCAGCTTTTCTTGTCCTGGTGTTTTTAGTGGGTTTAGGTGATTGATGAATTATAGGAGCATGTATAATGGGAGGTGCTTAGAGGAGCGCTTACCAAAATAAACCAATGCTTTTGTTAAGCATTAATGCTTATTTCTATAGAAGAGGTGCCTAGTTAGGCATCTAACTAGTATAAATAAGCACCCGTGCTTAAAGAAAACCAGTTTATTTTTCTAGGCACCGTGCTAAGCACCTTGCATTGGCTCTAATGACTTGTCTGAGCTGTGTTCTCACTTGATCGTACCGAGTGCGTTTGCCATTCCATGTCTGTAATGCGAGGCAACTGATCTCTATTTTCTCCCTTTTTGTATGTAACTCCCTAGCTTTCAATATAGGCTGGCTCTTTTTTGGGGTCTTGTTTCAAAAAAATATTTCCATGCTAAGCATAATCAGCGTATTAGGATGACTTCAGCCCTGCAGACAATAGCTAGGTGACATCGCCTACGTTGAAGGGTTGAATTTTCCATGTTTGAGCTTGATAATGACAAGCTTGGTGTGACAAGGGGTATGTATTAAATTGAGCATTCTAGAAGACAAAGCCATGTGAAGACAAGGGATAGAGAGTGACTTTCTCAACATCAATCTAAGGGCCCTTGGTCGATCATGGAGAAACATGCAATCAACCACACGATTCAACAAATGCGCTCTGTACGTATCGCTATTTCAGAATCAATTATCAATCATCGTCTTTTTTGAGATAAACCGACGTTGACCATCAACTATGATAGCAGGGCGCCGTCGCATGCTCAGATTTCTTAGGGCCCAAGCAACCTGTATGGTTAGACTAGTTCTAGGTATAGGTAGTATCATACATGCCATGGTAAAAAAACGATGATTGTGGTACATATTATAATACGTATCATAGTACATAAAACTAGTTATTTTAATACTAAATGAATCATGTACACATATTTAAATTGGGATTCTACAAACAATTAAATATCATGCAACTATAATACTACTATATGATACTATGCATTAGAGGGATAGTACCATACAATACTATCATAATATGTATGATACTAGTAATATGATACCCCACTATGACCAGCCTTAGTTTGACATCATTACACTCCGGAGGTTGGTCTCACCGTGCAGTCCGTATCAGGGCATTTTCAGCGGCACGACCCAGTTAGAAGATGAATCTAGGGTCAGTCCGCGGATAGGAAATGAGTCGCGGTCTGACCTGCCAGGCTAGTGTGTTCAGTAGCGCGACCCATTCGGCCCATCGGTCCTAGTCAATTTTTTCTCAACGTTTTCACTAAAATTAAAACATAGTTTATATAGACGGAATAGAAAGAAAAACCAATGAAACCCAAGCTACGGTGCTGCTTGCGCCTGCGATGGCACCGGAGGCACCTAGTCTTAGTCGTCCACGGAGAGGTCGACGAACGGTGACAGCGTCCAGAGGCCCTGATGTGGCCATGCAGACTGCGACGGTGGCGGTGGAGGCATCTGCTACCTAGGCCACGTGGCCTACGCCGGAGGCGGTGCCGAAACCTGTTGGCCTTGCCACGCGGCCTGCGGCGGCAGCGGTGGTGTAGATGACAGCTTTGCCTCATGCGCCGCCACCATCATAGAGAGATGGACGGCGTCGTCCAATCCCGGCAGGTCTAGGGCGCCTCCTCGTTCTGCCTGAAGAGCTCCATGGCATGCCGCATGGCCTTGACCTCGTCGTAGTCTAGAGGCATGATGGGATCACTCTCCTGCTTCATGACGACACTCGTGCCATCGCTGTCGTCGATGGCATTGCCCTCTTTGTCATCAAATGCCTTGGGGAGATGGTCGTAATCGACCCCCCCCCTCCCCGTTGGAACTGGCCCAAGAATGAGCACGCTCGGTGTGCATTATGCTCCAAGGCGAGGAACTCCCGCTAGAAGTCCTGCATGTGGTACGCTCGGTAGTGCCAGCGAGAGCAGCGTGATGCGGCAGTGCATCTCCGCTTCCAATGCCGGCCCGTCTGTCGGCACAAGCACCACCAGCACACTGCTGATGTTGAGGTGCCAACCAACAGGGAGGGAGACGTTGTGGTGCTCGTAATCATCCCCTCGTTCCACCGCCGGATGCATTCCTACACCGGCATGTACACACAATCACGTTCCCATCGAGGGGGTGCATGACATTGTGTCACCGGCACAACAACATGTGGCCCGATGAAATGTCCCACTCGTGGAGGTGGTGGCATCCTGTGGCGGTTGCGGGGACGCAGCGGCACTGGGGTGTTGACCAGCGAAGAGAGCGGCGTCGCCCCGAGGACGAGCTTTCCTCGTTGGCATTCGCTATCTTCCTCAGCCAGGACGGCATCTTCATTGTTGCTCCGGCGAGGAGGAACTGCTTGGCTCGGTTTGGCAATGGCGCATGCGGGGTGTTTAGGGAGAGACGGGCACAAGACTAGTATAAGAATCTCTGGCCATCAATGTCGACGCAGAGGCCACCGGCTTCGGCATAAATGTCAACGCAAGTGTCCAGGCGGCGCGTCGCAGTGCGGTATTAATGGCCATGGTTGTTGGCGCCCGTCAGCCTGCTGAAGGCTAGTGGCTAGGCATCAGCCGTTGGGGCGCTGCCAGGCGGGCCCAATGCGAGTGATGGAGGAGCGGTCCGCGACGCGTCTGTCCCGACGCAATCGCGTCCAAAATTTGATGGAGGAATGAGTTGTGTCGGATCTTTCGTTTCTTTTGAATCGCACCGCTCGAGCATGCGCACCTGTTCTCTGTTCGCACCGATAGTTTCAGACGATTTGGACATGTTGGTTCGCACCGCTGGGGATGGTTATGCCAAATGATTCTATGAGATTCTCCCCACCACAGGTTCTCCCTATAATTTTCCAAATGCTAGCTTCTCTACAATCACAAACTTAAAAGAAGGGGGCCTTTTATGCCTATGGAAACGCGATGACGGAAGCTCTTGCGTAAGAGTTCTTGTCCTGATGCTCTCCTGAGCCCTGATCGCACCTCCTCCCTTAACATCTTAATTTACATCTTAATTTATGCATGGGCAGAAGCACGGCACAAGAGTGTGGTGCACGCCACATGTGGTATGGCCGAGGCATCACCCAAGTTTTTTGGTCTTGTTGTGCCGAGTCGAGGCATCATCCAAGTAAACAATACCCAGGTCCCTGAATTGCCGTCAATTTTTGGCAACTAAAATTTTAACATGAAAGTGCGCAAGACCAAAACTAAAAATTATTCACGTGCATCACCAAATGTTGGAGACTATACACTGGACCTTATCGTTTTGCCTTGGCCTAAATTTGGTTGCTAGCAAACAGGTCCATGGACACCAAAATTTTACTCACGGATTTGATTTAACCCGTGAAAAGGCATATTACGATTCTTAGAGCATCTCTAGCAGTTTATGTAAAAATGTGACATGTAAAACGTGTTTGCAGGCCGCGGAAACACATGTTCTACGATCCTATTTGGGCTCATGTGGAACAGATACCGTAAAACACGTTTTACAGGTATGGTTTCCTCTATTCCGCGCGGCCGAAATGGAACCGTGAAACCGTTTTTTTTCGAAAATACACCATGACAAGTGTATCGGCTTTTTATAGGAGGGATGCCAAGCGGCGAGTTTACAAACGCCATCTAGGTGGCCAGGTGATGCCAACAGGGGTGACAGCTCCCCACTAAGGCCTAATCTCTCAGAATCAACCCCACCGGCAACAAAGTGCCACAACTAAATATGTCCCCTCTAAACAGCCTAGCAGTCCTCCATGCCCGGGCTTCTTCCTCGATCCTTCGAAGAACCGTCACCTGGGCTGGACTTACCTTGTTGAAAACCACATCATTTTGGTGCAACCATATGCACCAGAAGACCAGGATCAAAGCCGTCTAGAGATACCGTTTATCTCTTCCTGACACCGTTTTGGAAGACCACCAGCTGACGAGCTCCGAGTTTGGCTCAAGGCCCCATTCTGGTTTCTGCCGAACTCGCAGCACCACCGTTCAGATCTCTCAAGATACCACGCACCCTAGTAGTATGTGCTAAAGGGTCTCCTCACCTTGATCGCAGAATGGGCAGGCAGGTGGGTGATCCAGTGTACGCCTGCGCAGTCTCTCGCTGGTCCAGCACATGTTCCTAGTCATCAGCCACGCGGTTAATTTACAGTTATAAGGAACCCTGGAGCACTAGATGTGGTCGCAGATCGGAGCCTGAAGCGACCCTTCGTACAATGCCCGGTATGCCGACTTGGCCGAGAAGCTACCATCTGGAGACCACACCCGACGGAAGGATTCTGGGGTATCTTCCTCGAGCCGGATTGTCTGGACTCTAGTCCATATGCCAAGATATTCCTCCAAGGTTTTTTCCTTGCAGGTTTGGCCCGCAATCCTCAATCCATGCACCAGCCCTCACCTCTTTGACCTTCCGTGATTTGACGGTCTTAGCGGCAACCTTGGCATGGAGGTCCGGTGCAAAGTCGTGTATGCCTACACCTCCGAGCCAGCGGTCCGACCAAAATAGGACCTTCTCCCCGTTGCCCAGGGAGATAGTCGTAGCCCCCTCACAAATCGCCTTGGCCTGCCAGGGTACCTGAATGTGAAACATGTTTTCACATTTCATTAAATTGCATAAATATATCACATGGAAACAACATATCTCAATTTATGAATGTTTAAACATCACATATCGCTGTGATAGTCCAAGTTACAATAAATGTTCAAATCGAATTACAACAATTGTTCAAACCAAATGAATGAATGAATTTGAGGACAAATAAATAGTTTAAATCATGTGAATGAAGGGGAAATTAAATGAATAAAGGGGTCCAATGGTTCCCAATGAGATCATGTTGAAGTGCGGTATGCGTGGAGGAGTTTTCTACGTCCTGATACGTCTCAAGAAAAGATTGAGTGCGATTGGAATTCCATTTTGGCCTCACTTTGCTAACAACATTGTCAAAGAAAAAATCCAAATTCAAGTCCTTATCATTCTTTCTCATTCTCCATTCTCCATGATCATGTTGTAGAGAATTCACCACAAATAGGAGTACGGTTATTATCTCTCTATATAGGGGCAGGAAGATGTCTAATTTGTCTCCCGTGTCCAACCATCTTTATATGTTGTGCGTACATTATCCCATGTTAAGTATTGTTGGTACAAAACCGCCAGTAGGCGTGCAAGGTAAAGCAGGTGTGCTCAGATCCATGTGAAAATCTTGATGCGTTCAATGATCAACAACAACCGTGATTCCATTGCCGTCCAAGGCTAGGTTTTCCATTTTGGGGACCTCGACTTCCTCGACGATGCCGGTCGGCAAACTTCACCTCTTCAACTTGGCTCCTATCCAGCCGGTAAGGCCTTGATGCCTTCCTCCATGATCCCCCAATGCCTAGCCAGTGGAATCGACAGACATCTACAACAATATCGTACGAGGGTCAAATTTGTCGCTTATACACAAGCCTTTCCCGTCGAGCGCGGATCTTGGTTAGTTGGCACAATATATTGTCTCTCGCACATCCTTGAGGGTTGTTAGTCGGATGTTGAGGGGAGTTCGGCAAGCCATGACCCTTCACGCGAGGTTTTCATGGCTGGTACCCCAGAGCCAGAGGCATCTGTCATTAATAATTGTGGTGCCAACAACGATGGAACCCTTATGAGGACCCCCATCGTGGATCAGGATGCTAATCAGCTCGGTTGGACTCGTATCGCCCTCCAAACTCAGAAGAATTGCATGGTATAGCAGCTGCAAATGCTTGGAGGATGACACGTGGAGGGCCGAGATGCGAACTTGTAATTTGCTCACACGTGCAGCTGCATATATAAGGTCCGGGGTCAATAGGGTGAGGTTTATGGCATCACAATCTTCCCTTCTCCAAGCCATGATCTCAACGCCGCCTCAATGGTCGCCTAGAACATCGCATTCCCCGAGAGAACTGCGGGGTACGAACAAGTGAGACAACTCAAGATTCTTCTTTTTTTCGAAATGGGGAATGAAGCCCCGGCTTCTGCATCAAGCGATGCCCACAACCTTTATTTATAAACCCGCCTCCCAGGCGACAACTCAAGATTCTCCTAGAGAAGCCTGCCTCCCATGCGACAACTAAACCCTCATTGAATCTTGTTAACAAATCTCAATGTTGTTATTGTGATGTAATTGCTTGGTCCTTGAAATACCAATCATGTGCCTAGGACAATAACTATACTATTCAATTCATTCTGAAATTTCAAAAACAACACATGTAACCTCGGTGTTGTGTTTATTCAGCTCAAAGTTCCAATTTTAAGTTATACACAAACATGTGAGCAAATTTACTACCCAATGGAAAGCATGGTCATATCTTCTTCAGCATAATTGGAGCACCATGCTGCGGGTGGAGGGTTAACACAGTGTACGGAGCATGGGTGTAGGATGGCGAGAGCTCGAACGAGAAGCGCTGTAGGATGGTGCTGAGAGCCATCTTAGCTTCTAGTAACGCAAAGTTCTGGCCGATGCAGATCCGAGGACCCCCTCCAAATGGGAAGAACGCAGCCGGATGCTTTGCCGCATTTGAGATGCCATCAGCAAATCTCTGTGGATTGAATTCGCTTGCATCTTTTCCCCATATATTGGGGTCGTGGTGGATGAAGAGGATGGGCAACATAAGGTTCACTCCTGCCGGATATTTGATGCCACCAAGCTCCATCGCCTTGTATGTTCTTCTTGTAAGAAAGACTGCTGGAGGGTACAACCTAAGAACCTCATATAGAATCATCGTTACCTGCAAAACAACAAAGAAGACCATGATCGATCATTTTAGACTCAAAACGACATATCTTGCTGCTTTGCTCCATATAAATCCTTTTTCATGCCGTGGCAAGAGATTCATTAGTATTTCCCTCACTCACATATATATGCAAACATCCAGTAAAACAATTATGGTAATACTCCTTCCGTTTCAAAAATATCGTTTTAGCTTTGTGAAAAAGTGTATGTAGACTTCTTTTAGTGTGTAGGTTCATGTGTGTAGGTTCATGTAGTTTTGAAGTGAACCTACACACTAAAAGTAGTCTAGATACACTCCTTTCATAAAGTTAAAACATCTTATATTTTAAAATGGAGGGAGTACATCCGAATCTAGACAAATTTGAAAACGTTAATTTGGATGGGAGAAAGTATGTAAATTTGACATGTTGTATCCTTGGTTACTTGGTTTACCATTCAGATAAGTGTTTAACTTTTATATCTGGTTGGCAACCTGTGCATTCGGGAATAACAGAGTATAAATTTCACTTACTGTCTTCAGCCGACTCAAGTTCTCAAAGTCTGGCCTGGTTTTTCCGAAGTGGTGCAGCACTTCCTTTCTTGCCTGCTCTTGCCACTCTGGGTGCATACTTAGCAGAATCAGTGTCCATGTGAGCAACACTGATGTTGTCTCCATGCCTGCAAAGTAAAATAGCTTGCATTCCTCAACTATATCTTGAGTACTCATTCCTAGATCTGCTTTCCCGTCGGATTCTCGCATATTTGACTCCACCAGCAATCCTAGCAAGTCATCGCTGCTAGTTTCACCATTTTTAATAGCTCTGTCTTTCTTTCCAATAATTCCTCGCAGGATTGTGCAGATCTCACGATCGATTGCTCTCATCCTTCTGTTGTTTTTAGTTGGTAAGAACCTGAAAATGTTGTAATATGTCACCAACTCACGATAAAAGAATCTCAATCGGTACTATTTAACTTAAACATGGAAACAATAAAAGTTTCTTTCATTAGTCGCTTATTTTTCTCTCTGATTCAGTCTGAGCAAAGTAATTTAGCATTTGTACGTGGTGGAACATCCAGAAAAAAAAACTACTACTGTATTTTTCATCAAGAAACCACATGATGTCACGTACGCACTAAAGTGATGACTAGTTTTCTAAGATAAAAATAGGCGTGGTGAAAGTGCAACACCAAAAGGGTCCTTTTTATCTGTTTGATCAAGAATAAAGAACCTTACCAATACCCTGGGATAAAAAGTGTCTGAAAAGCTTGCATTAGCCGTTCACCTAGCTCCCCTTGCAGCTGGAATATTTTCATCCCCTCCTGATAACTGCTGCCGAAGGCTGTTCTCGAGATGACATCTCCAGTAAGATTCTGGAACTCAGGCCAGACATCAACTTCAGATAATCCTCCGGAGGACATTGAATTCTCCCATCTCGTAATCATTTCTTCGCTACAGGTAGAAAAAACTGGCAGCATCCTCTGTGAATGAAAAAGTAGTATGAGCACGTTATCCTGGGCTTCACATGCTGCGCTTTAAAATGATAAAATAATAAAAAGTCATGATCGATCAAATTACCTTTATCTTCTCATGGTGAAAGGCAGGATTCAGGATTCTCCGGTGCTTTGCCCATTTCTCGCCTTCATGATTGACAAGCCCGTTGGCTAGCAGCTTACCGAAACGGCTAGCCTTTTGTTTGCCATAGTGTCCAAACTTGTTGGACAGAATTTCTCTCACTAATTCTGGGTCAGGAATCATAACCCTTGGTTCTGGGCCAAACCAAGTGAATGACAATTTTCCTGCATTTGCAAAGTGATATTTTGTCACATGACAAACAAAGTGCACCTTACAATTCGTTAGTTGATCATCTCTAGTATAGATCATGCTACGCGTCAGAAGGTATATCCCTGAGAAAAAAATTCAGACCGTTTCAGAAGTTCAGACATACGGTTGATTGTAAGTCTGCAACCCAGGTTTCAGCAACCTAATGCATATAGTAGTAGTAGTAGTACTATCTAACTTGCTATTAGTCCAGTCGTCAGTCATAGCTAGTGATGTGGTCTCAAACTGCCAACACTACCGGTTCTGACGTCACAAAAATGAGGAGGACAGCAAGAACCGCTGAATTTTCTCACCGTTATCTTTAATGGTGTTGCTGAGCATGGGCTGTACGCGAGGCATGATATCGTGTGACCCGAGCGGCAGGGGCTTGGACCGGGCCTCCCTGTTGAGCCGGGAGTTCTCCGGCACGTCCCCGGTGAATAGGCGGTACCGGGTGCCCCTGAGGCCCTGAGCCTGAAGGGCCCTACCCAGCCGTCGAGGGGTCCACCATGCCCACTCCAGAATCCAGGCGGCCAGCCACAGCAGTGCCATGGCCGCCGCTGCGCCGGCTAGACTCCACGGAGAGGCCTCCCGCAGCATCTGGAGAGCCCGGGTCGCCATCGCGGCGGTGAACTAGAGGAAAGCAGATGCTTTGGGCACAGACAGCCGTTCAGGTTTTGTAGTAGTCGTATGATGATATCGTCGGATTGGCAGAACAGGTTGTGCGTGGAGTAAATATATAGGCCGGTGGTGTGCCACGTATGCAGTTTGTTGACTGCTGTTTTGCTTCGAGGTTTTTAGCTCACAGCAAATCAAAATGAGTATTCCAGCACCAGTATTCAACGTAGTATCTTGTATCACCGTGCGTCTTGGTACTACTCATATAAAAAGGAGTACCAAGACTAATATATACTCCCTCCCTCGTTTCAAAATATAAGATGCATTATGAAAGGAGTGTATCTAGATCCATTTAGTCCGTAGGTTCACTTTAAATATAGATGAATCTACAAATTAAAAGGAGTCTAGATACACTCTCGAAATAGGCTTTCACCCCGCTTTATAAATAAAGCAACCACACCAATACAAGAGATGATACAAGAGAACAAACAACCAAAAATGCTGGGGCAGCAGCTAAAACACGCCTAAAAATAAAATAAATGAAAGAAACGGCGATTTGACGAGACTAGGGTGATCCGCCACCGTTGTGCCCTCCGGAAGTGTCCCACCACGCTTCTAGCACACCGAAGCGCCCAGTGCCAAGACAACACCTTCAACAAGGGGGCACCGTCACGGCACTGCTGCCCGGGCCAGAACACTGGACCTAGGGGTTTCCCCCGGCACTCGGATTCCAGAAGTCAGGGGATATCCGCGACGCCCTCCAAGAAGGAATGGTGCCACCTGAGGGCGGCACCGCGACGGAGTCAGACAAGCCGACAGGGATTTCTCCCTACCCCCACCCACCCAAAACCCCGGGCAATTCAGTGCACCACCACCAGCTTTGCCGCCCACCACCGTGCACCACCACGATCTTGCGGCCACCATCGTCATCGTCTCATCGTGGACATAGCAAGCAGCCTGAAGATAGTGGGAAGTGACCTAGACCGAGTTTGGGATGGAAACACTGCAGCCACGCGGGAGGAGCCCACCTCCACGACCGAGAGGTGGTCGTCGACCGGACAGGGCAGCAGGGTCACACCAGGCCTGGCGGGCCCGGCCGAGCCCCAGAGGGCCCGTAAAGCCCCTGCCGCCTTGCTGCAACAGGCTAGGCGCCGCGCTAGTGTCTCCTACTCAATCATAGTCGTCGTCGCCATCTTCAGAGGGTGCCCCTGCTGCAGACGAGAGGGCCCACCGAAGCCCAGATCGGGCCCGAAGCGCCCAGATCTAGGCCGATAGAGACCGGAACCACCATCGTGCCTGCAACCGAGGCGCCTCGTCAGGCCGTCGTCGCGTCGCCAAGAAGCCGCAGCAGAGGGCACGCCGGCCCGCCTTGGACCAATCGGGCTCGAGGGAGGAGCCGACGCCAAACGTCGTGCCCTTGCCGCAGCGCCACCAAGCCACGCTGAGACGCCGCCTCGCCACCGGCGCCGTGGCCCAGCCCACCCGCCGGCACCGTTGCTTCCCGAGCCGCGCCGCCGCCATGGGGAGAACCAGCCCCGACCGGCTCCCAGGACGCGGGGAGGGAAAGGTCGCCGCCGCCGGCTCGTCCCGGGCTTCGCCCGGCGACCACTGTCGGCGGCGGCGACGGGGGTGACGAGAGGAGGAGGTGGGAGGGCCGGCGAGGGGGGAATCGCGCCTCCGCCCTCGGGTGGGCGGGAGCGCGAGAGAAGGTAGGGTTTTTCTCGCCACTTTACAATTTACCACCAGTTCTGGTCCTAACTAACTGGCTTGCGATCGTCTAGATACACTCTATTCACAAGACTAAAGAATATATTTTAAACGTTCACACGGAGCAACCTAGTATATAGGTTCGGTGTATGCATGGTACTCCACATTTTGATTTGCTGTGAGTAGTACGATGCATACACCGAACCGGAGGAGTAGTTAATTGAGCATTTAGTAGCCAAAGCCATAACATGACAAAAGGCAAATAATCTAAACATACTCCAAACATTCTAGAAGCCAAAGCCATGTGAAGACGGTGTAAAGGGTTATTAACTGTACCCGCAAAAAAAAAGGGTTAGTATTAAAACTGAGCATTCTAGAAGCCAAAGCCATACGGAGACAAGGCGGACATGACTGTTCTGTTCGTACATCAATCGAGGGGACCGACCACACGATTTAGCCAATCAGATCGATACCTATATCTCTATCTGAATCATTTGTTAATCTTTTTGAAGATATAAAGGCGATGATGACCAGGCACGTCAATTATGGCAGCACGTAGCCCTCGCATGCTTGGTGCCCAAGCACTGGGCGGCTAGTCCGCTGCTTCCCAATCGATCATGCAGTCAGGCATTACGTCACGGCAAGCGCCGAGCCAAATGGAAGCTTCACTCTGGACTTGATTTAGTTGATTATTCTCATCGCATAGCCTCCCTTTGACATATTTGGCACGCGAGAATCAGGCCACAAGAGTCCGGTGCACACCACATGCGGGACGGCCGAGGCATCGCCCGAAATTTTTCTTTTTTGGCGAGTCGAGGCATCAACCTAGTACACCACATCAACACCGAAGGACCATTTGTTTCCTGACAGTCAGGAAACATGTTGAATGGACGCATTTATAAATTTGGTTATCTTCCTTCCTTTTCTCATAAGTCTATTTTGTGACTTTTCGCTTCATGTTCCGTATTTGGTTACTGATAACCGCTATTACATGAGATGTCATACAGTGCAAGAGACTAAAACACGCCCCACTCGCGAAGAAAATTGTAGCATCCCAATTGTCTAACAATTGTAATGTTACTTGGTCTAGTAAGATAATGGCTACTTCCTATATATAATTGTTGCATCATAATTATATCATGCTCATGTCATCATGCCACCTTGCATTTGAGCATCATATAAAACCCCTCTTCTTTTGGTTCTTCTCTCATATGCATTATTAATTGTATTTGCCTCTTGATATTGTATCTGACTACTGATATATGGTTAAAATGCCCAAGTTGAGTTGGGGGCATATCTTTTATTCCACTCCATCACCTTTCTTTCACCATCTTATAATTCCACCATCCCATTAAACCATGAGCTTGTGTTTCTTTTCTTTTGAATTTATTCTTAGCTCATGTGAATGGGGTGGATCTAATTCTAACATTTCTTTTGCTTGGCCTTTACTCCACTTCTTGTGAATGCATAAGAATAATGTCATATCATAATTATTGTTTTCACAAAATAAAACATGGCATTTATTTTTGTGCATAGGCCATGCAAGGATACCACCACCTTTATCCCATTTGAGTCCTCTTGGTTTTAATGGGTCTTTTCTTTGTGGATCATCTCCATCCCTCTCTCCACCATCCCCATATTCTCCTCAATCCCATTTTAATCTCTTCATGCATGATCAAAGGAGGCTCATTCTACATATCTCATTTCTCTCTCTTTTTCTTGGGTTCTCCTTCACCTTAGCTTAAGCTAGATCAAGCCCCACGGCTGCCTCTCCTCTCCCCCTCTCGCGTTGTCCTCCTCCCACACGTCTCCTGGCTCGCCCAGATCCGCCCCGAGCCTGACCTCTCCTTCCCCTTCTTCTTCACCGTCGCCAGCACCTGTCGCCGCCAGCACCGCGTCGTCCCCTCGTTCTAGCCGGCCAGCACGACGTGGAGGTGGTCAAGAAGAACGAGGAGGCTCCCCTACTTTGCCTCGTACGCGCCGACGAGGACAAGGAGCACCAGCACCGCCGAAACCAGCGACGCCGACGTGAAACCCTAATTCTCCGGTCGCCAGCCTCGTCAGCGCTCCTTCGCCCCCCTGCACGATCCGACCGCACCGACCTCTCCGCGGTACGGCCCTCTTCCTCCCTGACACCATCCGCCTCGTTGTCGCCATCTAGCGTAGCCGTTCCTTTCGTCGAGCGCCCTCGGTGCACGGCAGACGTTGCCGTCTGTTCCGCGTCGCGCCTCGCAGAGGCATATCTAGCCGGCCGCCGCTCCTCTGTCACCATCCCGTAACCAGCCGCACTGGCTACCACCCGCAGCGCGCGCGCCTGCGACGCAAGTTCGAACCCCGCGCGCCGCGCCCCGCGTCGGTCGAGCACCGATCTGTCCGCAGTTCAGAGAAGGAGATCTACAGTGGGCCTGTTGCCAATTTACACTAAGCCCCCCCCTTTTTAGTTTCCCTAAACCCGCGATCCCTCTGGGTCCACTGGTCAGCCTCCCAGTGTTTTTGGCAGATAACCCCCCAGGTTCCACCGCCTCAACCCGCACTCCCCGGATCCGCGACGTGTCACCCACTGGCTGGCTGCGCGCGCCGTGGACCCGCGAGGCCGCCGGCCCCACCTGTCAGCCTCATGGTCTAGGTAAGCCCGCGGTAGAAAAGAGTTTCCCGAGCGCGTGAGCCCCGCCAGCAGCTGGCCCACCCGTCAGTGACTGTGGCTGGGTCGAGCTGGGTGACAAAAGCTTTTCCTGTGCCTGTTTAATTTAAACCTTTTCAAAATTGATTTAAATTTAAATTCAAATCAGTTTTAAATAACTTTTAAATTATAAATCCAAATAATACATATAATATATGTTTTGGAATCAGGAAAATATGAGGAATTCAAATATGCCATTCAAAATATCTTTTGGACACTTTAAAATTTCGAGATGATTAAAATTATAATAAAATGCCCTTTTCTTGATAAATTAATAACTTTAATTCTCTAACTCCAAATTTGGCAAATAATATGTCTAAATCGATCAGCGCGACGAGCCCGTTCTATCTATGCAGTCCTTGTTCTGAATTGAAGCATGCATCATGTCATTCTTACAAATCTGAACTGTTTATGGCAATAAAAATTGACTAAATAAATAATAAAATGCTTTAATTCTTGCACCACACCTCACCCTTGCCATGCTACTTTAATGCCATGTAAATTGTGCATCATTCATCATGGCATGCTTGTTTGCTTGTCGCATTTTAATTCATATGTTTGTGCACTTTATTTATGTTGGCCCTTGTTTGTTTGGTTCTTCTTCGAATAGACGCTCAGCAGGAGAATTACCAGGAACCACAGGAGTACTACCCAGATCCATCTCTCGCTTCAACTGAGCTGCCAGCAAAGCACTACCACATGCTTGCATCCATACAGTACCTATTGCCTCTATCTTATTCTTGCATCATTGAGTCGCGATTGCATTAAATTGAATCCCAAGTACTGCATAGCCTTTAATTTTAAACCCCACCGAAGCTTGTTCCTCCATCCCATGAGCCATTACTGTAGGAGTTGTTTGAGCCATGCGAGTCGTAGAAAAGCATGTGTAGGGTATGTGAGTGTCCGATGAATAACGAGATACCTAAACAACTTAACCTGAGTAGTAATGGGATAACTAATGAAAGAGGCACCGGTGAGCAATATCTTCTATTTGGTTTTTCATGCTCACTTGTGTCCCGTAGGACCCCGAGTACTTGATTCTTGTTCCTTGTTTATTCGCACTATCCACATCCGGGAGGCCTTATGGACCCCCCTGAGCCAGAGCTTGATTCGTTCTTATTTCTTGGGGCCACAATTAGTTTGGGGCTTTATTACTATCCTGTACTTATGCCATGTTACTGCTTTATTTAAGATTGTGCGAGGAGCACCTGTACTGTTTTGGATCGCGCCACGTTTTCGCGGTATCGACAAGCCCAGTCACGTTTTCGGGTTCCCAGTCGTTTACAGCCGTCGTCGCAAACCCTGGGTCCGTCTCGGAGCCAGCCAACTTTGTTGCGGGTAGCTTAATGGGGTGGCCTCCTGAAATATTTCTGAATCCTGTGATCGCTTTGTCGTGAATGCCTCGTTGGGTTTTGATTTAGTTTTTCCGAGGTTGATCGGGTGTGTGCTGCTATTCGTGCACCCCTGCAGGGTAAATCTTTCTAAAAGCCGTGTCCGCGGTTATGGATGACTTGGAGCACAGTTTCTCGATCATAGACAAGTATAACTAAAGTACCGCTTTTAATTGGACTAAGTACTTGACTAGTAAATAGTGCAACACTCATGGAATGGTTAATAAAACTGCCAACGGATGATGGGGGGTTGTTCGTCCGCTTCCTCGTTGGTAAGCGAGGAGGAGGATGGATCTGTTAATTATACTGTTATAACTGTTGTTCTTAATTAACGGACATCCGTCTATCATTGGTTAGGCGGATGGTTAGCGAGTATCTGTAGAATTGTTAGGTATTATATTTTGCTGCAATTGCGTCACCCAGGTTGTGTCCCCTTTAGCGGCATAAAGACTTGCTGAGTACCCCTAGGGTCTCACACGATAAATTGTTTGATTCAGATGAACAGGTGTACCCGCAAGATGGATACTGGGTGGAAGAGACAGATGATGTTGGCAACGATCATTCGGTGTAGAGATTCCGGGAACGGGGATCTGTGAGATATGTGGGCGGGATGTGTTTATTTATGGGGCATCTTATGTCGATTTGCTTCTTATCCGTACTCGGATCTTGTTTTCCGCTTCCGCCTGATACTCTGATGTGTGTTGTATGAGGAGCTATCCTAAATTATTATCTCTATCTAGGATATTTGAATCTTGCCGTATGGCGTTGCAATATTTCGATTTCTTTAGATGGAATGGCTCTGAGGACTATTGTATGTGGCTTGCATACATACTCATTTGTGTATGTAGTTGATCCCTTCGCCTGCCGATTACGCCGCTCGTTCTTGTCCCGTTGTTCTGAAAGTGGTTAGGACGGCCGAAAGGTCTACCGTGAGTGGCCCTGGGCCCCACTGTACTATTTTAACCACTTTCGTTCATCTAGGCATGTAACTAAGAGCATAATTCACCGAGGTAGTTACAAAAATGTGCTAAAGTCTCGAATGGTGGTTTGAGCAGGAGGATTTGTAGTCTAGAACACATCTTTAAAACCCAAAAATACAATCTTCATATCTGGCAACACAAGTTTATGCATTTGAGACATCAAGTTAATAAAGGGTGGCTATTTACAATGAGGCTGCCTACAGGAAAAACAAAAAAGATAATTTATTGGAGTTTGATTTCCTGGATACATTTTTCTGAACAAAGTAAACTAGATTCTACTGATATAGTTAGAATGAAAGAGATCTCGATTGATAACACTTAGATACCTGAAGAAACCGAAGCATGTAAAGGATCTAGAGACAAACGTACTATATAAGGAGGGAGGGTGTATAAACCAAAGCATATTTTCATGCTTTGCGCAATCAAAGAAGAGGGCAAATACATCTTGTGCCATCCGCCATGTGGATAAAATTAAAAAGTTGTTAAAAATAGGAGGTTTTTTTTTTGTAAAAAACTCTCTGGTTTTAAAGCCCAACAGAACATTCACTTCAGAGATATTTTTTTAATGGTGGTGATGTTATATCTAGGGATGCATTTTTTCTATTGAGGACCTTTTTTTTAAAGAACATATAAAACTTATATCTTTGACTCCTATGCTCCCGTTGCACTTGTGCTAGATTTTCTTTACTTTTACATGAATTTTTTGTGAACATGTTGAAAATGATTATATGGCTTTCAAGAGAACGACTAGCGGGAGCGCGCTCTTCAGTAAGCGCGCGTTTCGGCCGCATGGCAGCCTGACACGTGGCGTGTGAAATCACCCGTGCGTATTTCCGGCCTGCCGACAGCGCGTGTATTTCCGGCCGCACGGCAGCGCTTCCGGCCACACGGCAACCCGACACGTGGCTGACTGCTCATGCAGTGCATGGGACGAAAGGCAGTTCCACGCAGTGCAATAAGGGAGTGCACGAGCAATGCAACGCAGTACACCGTGCACTCCAAGAACATCGCGCAATGCACTACGACCTTAGGCAGTGCAACGCAGTACAACAAGGCAGTGCATGGACTGTGCACTGCCTGAACACCGCGCAGTGCACTACGACCGAAGGCAGTGCAAGGCAGTACAACGAGGCAGTACACTGCCTGGACACCACGCAGTGCACTGTGAACTAAAGCAGTGCATGGACGGTGCACTGCCTGGACAGTGAGTAGTACACTGCCTGAACACCGCGCAGTGCACTGCAAACTAAGGCATGCAACACAGAACAACAAGGCAATGCATGGACGGTACACTGCCTGGATAGTTCGCAGTGCACTGCGAACTAAGGCAGTGCAACACAGAACAACCAGGCAGTGCATGGACGGTGCACTGCCTGGACAGTGCGTAGTACACTGCCTGGATACCGCGCAGTGCACTACGAACTAAGACAGTGCAACACAAAACAACAAGGCAGTGCATGGACGGTGCACTGCCTGGAAAGTGCGTAGTACACTGCATGGACACCGCGCAGTGCACTGCGAACTAAGACAGTGCAACACAGAACAACCAGGCAGTGTATGGACAGTGCACTGCCTGGACAGTGCGTAGTACACTACCTGGACACCACGCAGTGCATTGCAACCAAAGACACCGTGTACTAGACCAAAAGGCAGTGCAACCTACGCACCAAAGGCAGTACGAGAAAAAGTTCGTCGAAACATGTCAACAATGGATCTAGTTTTGAAGATCTGGACGTGACTATCAAAGCTGTGAAAACGGATATCGATTTGGACTCTCCGTTTGAAAGATATCGCGGTTTTTATGTTCAAATCTACAAAAAAAAGACCCGCGATCCTGTCCGCATCCACCACGTGTCGCACGGGAGAAGTCTGGTACAGCGCGTGAGACACTCCGCGCCCGCTACGTGCAGGCAGCAGCAGCGACACGGAGCGTACTCCCATGAGGGCGCCCTTTTTCTAGCCTTTTCGGGCTTTCATCAGGAAATGTTAATCAGATGTGTTAGATGTGTTCCGTGTCAACTTTGCCATCATTATCTTCTTTACCAAGGAACCATATGCTAGAGACATGAATATATTTAGGTCCATTAGTCTAAGTAATTGCAGTCTAAAAGGCATCACTAAGGCTATGGCTAATCTGATTGGCCTTGTTGAAGGATGACCTAGCTCTTCCAATCAATCCGCCTTCCTAAAAGTGAATGTCTAGTAGCAGTTCAGAAAATCTTCCATGAGATCCTCAAATCTCATGTCTCAGGTCTATTTTTTCGACTGAATTAAGAGAAGGCCTACGATATAATTAATTGGGATTTTTTAGGAGGTGTCGATCGGTAGCTAGAGGATTTGAAAATATTTGGATTACTTGGACTAGAAAAATCTTGGTGGGTGCCTCTTTCTATATTTGGATAAATGAAACCAATAACCCTTTTTATCGGCTGGAATAGGACTTAAACAAGGAGATCTACTTTCACCCATACTTCTTAACCTTGGGGCTACTGTTTGTATAAAAATGTTGGAGGAAGTTTCTTCAGCTGGTTTAATTAGGGGAGTGCTCCCTCGGGTTATTCATGTTGGTGTCATTAGCCTTCATGATGTTGATAAACCATTATGTTTCTTGAAAATATCTAGAGATGGCCACACAACTTAAATGGATTCTTACCTGCTGTAAAAAAATGTATGTGGTGAAAATTAACTATCATTAAAGTGACATTTTGACCATCAACGTGGAGGAAATAGAAACTAGGAACTTTCCTCTAACTTTCTCTTGCAAACTTGACTCCTTAATTCCCTTATATTTGTAGTACCTTTGGACTACACTCATTTGAGAAAGGAAGGCCTTCTACATATAATTGACATGATGATCAATAAGATTGATGAGTGGAGAGAGATTACTTCCATATGGCTCAAAATCCTTCATGTATTTTATATGTAACTAAATTTCCAAATGGGGTATCGAAGCCATCAGCTCACACATGTCCAACTTCATTTTGGGAGATTCTGAACACAACCACACATATTATTTGCATGATTGGGGTATGATGTGTAGAAACAAAAAAAATCGATGTCTTGGAATTAAAAACTTTCAAGACTTTAACATTTTCCTCTTATCCTCTTGGATCAAAATTACTACAAAAATCCCATTCTATTTGGAGGAAAGTGCTAGATTATAAGTACCATTTTACCCTAATGTTTTCGGCTCTAAGGTTTTCTAGAATTCGCCTTTATGAAAAGGTTTTACATGAGCAGCTATGGCCTAGAAACTTTTGTATAAATGGTTGGTGTGTAATGAGAAGAACATTAATTTTTGGAAGGACACGTAGCCTGGGTCCATTTTACCTCTTAAACCAGTTATATGACATAACCAAATATCAATATCTTTGATGCTTGGGACGGAGTGAATCTTAGATTCACTTTTCGGAGAGGTGATAATAGTGATATGATGAGACAATCAGAGGAGCTGACTGGACCTCTGTCCGAATTTCATCTGTCTGATGAATCTTATACTCCCTTTTGTCTTTGAATGAATCTCGCTCTTTTTAGTCATGTACTTCTGTTAAATAGTTAACTATTGAGGCCTTAATCCTACAATTTCCCCGAAAATGTAGAAAATCTATTCCACACATGATTTATGTGTTTCTTTGTTTGTTGTTTAACAACAAACTTCTTACAAGGAATAACCTAGCTATTAATAAATAAGTACATGATAAAACTTTTTTGTTCTGCTCTAAACCTAAAAGCATACAACACATACTTTTTGAGTGTGACATTTCGAAGGACATTTCTTCATCCTTCGCTCACACATCGGGATATGATGTTGGTTGAAATACAAAACTCTTTCTATGTTATAATTATAATAACATGAATTGCATTACTACATCCATATCTTCATTTTTTCTGCATAGTGGTCCATTTAGAAAATGCATAAAATCTATGCTCTAAGGGTAAACATTGAAAAAAGGAACAACATATGGGATCTTATGATCTAACACTCATACCTAAAGGCTATCATGCACGTCAAAGCATACCTCATTATTGGACCAAGCACCTCGACTGTTATATGTTGATCCAAATTCTACAAAGTAGAGGCCAACTTCTGACGGAGCGGAGCGAGGCCCGTCGCCGGAGGCTGGGATAAGTTGCATCTGTGAAATCCCCGGCGTTGTGTAAACACTCTCCGTTATAGTGAGGTTTCGCTGGCTGGCGCCCGTGGTTTTTCCCCTCTCTTTGTTGGAGAGGGTTTTCCACGTTAAATCTATGTCCTCTTGCTGTGATTTTGTTTTCGTTCTTCGTTATTTACTTGTCGCAAATCTAACATCGACTAATAGAGGAGAGAAAGGGGTGAATTAGTGTGGATTGCATGGAGCACACACTAGTAGGAAAAGGCCTAGTGACAGCGTTCGAAAAAGAAAATAAGGTCTATGGCGTGTAAGTGGCACACCACTAACTTCACGCCACAGCTAGGTCTTAGTGGTGGTGTCTCCCCCGAACGCCACCACTACAAATTACATTGGTGGCATTTCCTTGAAACGATGTGAGTAATATTCTACCCATGGCGTTTACGCCGAGCGCCACCATGAGCAGCATTTGATTAAGGTTGAACGCCGTCACTATTTATTCCAGGGAATTTTTTTTGTTGCCACAACCATATTTTAAAACAAATACAGCTAGATCACATATGAGATAATTAGTTCATCTCATTTAATAGAACTAGTTAGTTCATCTCATTCATAACACAAATCAATCGAAATTGTCTTACATAAGAGATAATTGGATCAACTAATGCATGGCTACATAGAAGATGGTATCAACTACTTAGGTAGTCTAATGGCTAAACAGAAGATGGTATTATCTAACATATCACAAGAGAACATGAAAGATGCTATCACATAACATAGAAGATGAACTGGTACACAATCACGATAGATTGGACGAGAATTATGTAGTTTTGAATCTACTAGACCCAGGCATTTTCTTTCCAACGTCATAGTTGCTTGTCTTTTCCTGTAGGGAGTTGAAGTACTCCTCCTCCCTTCTCTTTTCTCCTAGGGAGTTGAAGTACTCCTACCCCGCCATATCTTTAGTCGGAAACCCTTTGAAAGAGTTGTTGGGATAGCCCAAAACTTGTTTACTACACTCATACCATGAATTGTAGACTCCTATAACCACTCCTCGACACACCGCATACCATTTCCCAGAGAAACACACATAAGATAAGGTAGAGTATACACACCATTAATTAGCAACAACATGCAAGCATGATTAAAATCATACGAGAAAATCATGATAAGTTGTCAAGCCTATAGAACGTGTGAACCGAGACGAGGAAGTGGCGATGGAATTTTTCTTGGCCATCTTCGATCTAAATATAAAGTTGCATAGATAATTTTCGTAAGTCTATACAAACACATATTTGCATATCAATTTTTGTAAGTATATACAACATATAGCACACATAGATACATAGCACATAAAAGCAAAATTAAGGCCACATTCATGTACATTCATAGAAAATAAGAGCTACTCTATCCATGCAAAATAGTGGCGGTGTTGCCATTTTTTGGTAACCGGAATCACGCCGGCATCGGGTGGAGAGGAAGCGACGGAGGGGAGGAAGACTCACCGAGGGGCTCCATCGAAGAGGAGCTGTGCGCGGCGTGGGACGTCGGTGAGGTGTAGCCGCGCGGCGTGGGCTGTCAGCCGAGGAGGTGGAGCCGTGCGGAGGAGCCGTCCGTGACGTGGGGAGTCATCGTGGTGGAGCCGCGCGGTGGCATCGTCGAGATGGAGCCACGCGATGTGGCATCGTCAAGGAGCTGCACAGCGGAGTCGAGCCGGTGGAGGCATCGAGTGGCATGTGGCCGGGGCCGGCTGGCGGGTGGGCAGGGAGGCGTGTGTGTGTGAGTGAGATGGGGTAAGAAAATGATGGATGCATTTTTTAGATCCACTTTGCAATAGTAGCAGCATTCAAAATATTACAGGCGATGTTACTATTCTTGTAGTGGTGGCTTGTGCGACCTCTTGTACACCGCTAGTAGATGTACTAGTGGCGCCTTATTATTTTTGGACGCCACCAGTATATATGAGCTATATTTTATGTGGTATTTAACGAGTTGATCTTATTTCATACATAATACACACGTTTTAGTTACTTCACATATTAATATAATTTCATGATGATAAAGTACAAAATATGATTTCATGCATATTTTGTACTTAGTTCGATCGATCATCGTCTCGCGTCGATTAATTAATTATCATTAGCTAAAAGATACATAAAAATAATAGATAGTGTAAGATAATGAATCTTCGTTCAACGTTTGACAATCTTCTTATTAGTCTTGCTCTTCTTGGCCGGGACCTCGCATATCTTAGTGTCATACTGTGACTCTTTTGTTTGAACGAAAGATCTATCATCGACATAGGTAACTTAGTTATGATCCTTCTGGTAACATATGGTTGACAACTATTCATATTTTCTTCTTTTTGCTCTGCGTGGGCCGTATTGATCAAAGTTTTTATCTGTGGCGGCTCCATCCATTCCAGCAATTTTCCTTTTAGCTCTTCTTGTGATAACACGACTTGGCCTTTTCGGATCGGTTACGAAGAAGTATTGGTCCATGTTCTTAGCAAATACCCAAGGTTCATTTTAGTCGGTGAGTTTTTGTGTCGATGAAGGTATGACCATGGAAGTGAAATAATGGCGTTCACATTCGACACTCTTTGTCCATCTAACATGAAACTAATGGCTTCAAAATACCACATGCCGCTACTACATCGAACAACAACATCATTCAAAATATAGGAAACACCGCCACTATCTACGAACGAAAACTTGGCCCAACCTAAACTAGCCGCGGGCGTTTACTTTCTTTGAACGCTGCGACTATTGATACTATTGGTGGTGTTTAGATAATTCGAACGCCATGACTATCTTGGCCCCAACTCCACAGGCGGGACCCACTTAAAGGCGGTGTTCAGCCTACTGCGGACACCATTACTATGGTTTACTCGCGGCATTCGTGTATTTCTGATCGCCATTACTATTTTTCCTAGCAGTAGTGGCGCGTTTATTTTTGGATGTGACTAGCAAAATGACTACTATAAGAGTTTTCCTACTAGTGAAATGAAAATGGATGCCGAGCAATACATATTCCTAAACACTAACACTAACTGTTTTTGAGTATCACTGGTATCACTTAGCCTAAGGCATGACACTAAGTAAAAGGGCTAGATTTAAACTTCTAAGCTTTGGTTGGTTTACCAATTTTGTTTTCTAAATTTGTGATACTATCTTGTGTACTTGTGGTATCATGCTAGTAATAGAATATGGGTGCGACCCATTTTATCTAAAAAAACATATGTGGAAATATTAGTATTTTGAAGATCGAAAAAATACCAGTATTATCAATCACCCATAGCATCCGTGATTTATGATCTTTTTTGTTGATGCTCGGATAGTCATTAGTACTATGAACATGGTTCATTAAGTATGTATGATTAATTCAACTTTTTTCTATAAAATAAGTACCGATGCTATCCTATGTGGCAAAATTATCATTTTATTTTGCTAAGAACATTTCAAAATACATCATAAATTGTCTTATGAAGAATCAAACACCCCAATCATTCGAATAACTGTGAATAAGATGGTATAGCTTGTAAGATGCAATGCAAGCCGCTTTGAAGTAAAAGAAAAGCTTCTGACAATAGAAGTAAAGTCCTAGTGTGTATTGTTACATTCTTCGATGTTGCATTGTGACCAATTTTTTGTGTGCAAACAAGTCCCCTTAGATAAAAAATTTACATCGTAAAATTAATTTATAGTAAAACTAGTAATATTATTTTGTGGATTTATGTGCTAGATACTAACTTTTCCATGTAGGTGATCAAACTTACAAACATTTATGTGGTAAAAGTCATAAGAGGGCCTACACTTTGATCATAGCCATTAAATATTAACTGTAGTGGTCTGAATAGTAGCAGGTACCACTATAATCCCTATATTATTTTATCTCCTTCATCAAGTAACACATAACATATATACTTACAAAAAATATGAACACATGTCATCTAGGGCTTGTTGGCCATTTTCATCCCAAAGGAATGGAATGTATTTTTTGGTGAGTCTTGTAAAAGATTGGATTCTTCCTGCTAAATTGGCTAGGAGTCACCTGATATATGCCACAAAAGTAGGGACCAAGCTATGAATCTCATCCTAGAAACCATGCAAAGATAACTTATCACGCATAACTCATATATTAAAAAAGTATAGTTAGACTTGTCAAGTATAGCAAGGGATACATAGAGCCACATATTTCTCGGACACATAACCCTGGATTAGCAAAATAAGATCAAGTATTCCATAAGGAGTCAATGCGTTTTTCTGATGTGGTGCATATAAACAAGGTCACACTATCAATATGAACACATTACATGGTGGAAAGTTATGGGACAAACTGAAATTTAATTTTGGTGGTTAACCTAAATAATATGGCACTTTTAAACATATGTAATTGATAAATAAACCCGACATATATACTACAACAAGAATTGCAAATATATTAAACACGATTGAATATTTAGACTTATTTTAATTAGGGAGGATTTAAATATTGCTACATATGTCAACATGTCACATAAAACATATCAATAAATTGGAAAAAGAAAGTATTTTTTTTAAATGACAACCATGGCATACTTTTCTTCGGAGTATTGATCTTCTTTCTAACTGTGTGTTTCACCAGTATCATGATTATTGTATTTCTTTCACACAATATCTTGGTTGGGTCCATCTATATTAGAATAGATAAAACACCATAATTCTATAGTCCCTTCTAATATACTAGTAGAGAATGACAAGTATCAATGTTTTTTTTGACATGGGGTGTCACGAAAATGCCCATTGTAATGGCTTTGGGTTTTATGGAAAAGATATGCGCTGGAGATTTCATCGGCTAACAGATAAACAATGGGGGTCACAAGGTTTACCCAAGTTCAGGCCCCCAGAGGGAAAACCCTACTCCTGCTTGTCTGTTCTTGATTGATGGACAAACCAAAGGTTATAATGTCGCCGAGATGGCTATGGATGCACATATTAGATCTAGCGTATGCTACGGGTGTTGTGTCGTGTTTTGTTGTGTCGTATCTCTCCTCCTCAGCGGCCCTTCCTAGACTTTATATGAGAGGCTAGGTCTCGGGTGTCATGACTGAGTTGGTTACAAGTTAGATTCGAACTCTACTCTTCAACACTCCTTGTCTTGTCCGCTTGGAGTCCGTATCCATATGTGCTTCATATCAGCCGAACTGTTTTGGGCTTCGTGGACCTTGGAAGGTGGTCAAGTGAGCCTTCCGTTGGGCCGCACAAGTTAAGCTAGATTCGGGTGCCCATTTGGCATACTTATGTCAGTAGCCTAAAATTTACCTTTGTAACAAGCCTAAAATTGAAAAAGTATTAAAATTTGAAGTAGCACACATTCTCTCCCCCCTCTAGGTGCCCGTACGATCCATTTCAGCTGGTTAGTCTCTAGTAGTATACTAGAGGAGACTAGACATATGGTCTATTATCTACTAAATGAAATACAAAAATCTTGATATTGGTGAAATACAATGTGAGAGTGCTTTATTATCAATCATCTATTATATTGGAAATAAACACCATGATATAGGTATCAACAAACAAATCAGATATTTGCACTATTGTTGTCCTCTCTAGGGATAACTGTTGGAAATATGCCCTAGAGACAAATAGAAGTAAGGACTATTATCATATTTCATATAGTTTATGATTAAGTTTTATATCATGCTATAACTGTATTGAGTGGAAACATCAATACACATGTGATATACAAACAACTAGGAGTTCCCAGTGAAACTCTAGTCACTGGTTCATTGGTCAATATATGATCATGTTTCCTGATCATGTGGCATTTATGCTAGTTGGAAATGAGGCCATCTCATTCTGAGAATGAGATGATGAACCAATATCCAACCTAAACATCGTGACCCGATCATGTCACGAACTTCAAGTTACGATGATTAGAAATGGATCCTCGTAGACTATTCCTTAGACCGTGAGGCTATATCAATCACTGTCTCCCGATAGTGCTTAGATAGCATCAAAAGCCATCTGGTAATACAGTGGTTATAAAGGTGTGTTCAGGTACTCGGAGAAAATCGTAGAGGCAATATATGTCAAGAGCGGGATTTGTTCGTCCATGTGACGGGAAGATACTCAAGGGCCCACTCGGAGAAGTTATATCCAATAGCTGCGCAGCGTGTGATTTGATCACGGGGATATCACTTGTCGGAACGAGTCAAGTAGCATTGTTCGGTAATGAGATTGAACACGACTGATACATTGTAAATGTATCTATAATTTTTGATGTTCCATGCTTGGTTTTATCCACTTTCTTGTATTTTGTTCCAACTTTGGAGTACTTTTCATATGATTTCTTGGACTAACCTATTAACAAGAGCCACAGTGCCAGCTGCCTGTTTTCTGCTATTTTTGGTTCCAGGAAAGTCAGAAAATGAATATTCTCGGAATTGGACGGGACAAAGGCCATAGTGCTATTTTTCCGGAAGACATCAAGTGCCAGAATACGAGACGGAGAAGGGCCAGGAGCCACCACACCACCTGGCCCACGCCAGGGGGTGGTGTGGCCGCTCCTGGCACCCCCTCGGCCTCTCCTTCCGCCTATATATTGCCCTCGGGACAAAAACCCTAAGTACCCGATCAAAAATCCACGAAAGAGTCTGTAGCCGCCGTCATCTCCATCCCCAGACCGGGAGGGATCTGAAGCTCTCCCCGGCACCCTGCCGGAGAGGGGAATTCACCCTGGAGGCCTTCTTCATCACCATGCAAGCCTCCGGTGTGATGCGTGAGTAGTTCATCCTTGGACTATGGATCCATGTAGTAGCTAGATGGCTGGTTCTCCTCCTTTGTGCTTTCATGTCTAGATCTTGTGAGCTCCATTCATGATCAAGATCATCTATTTGTAATTCTGCATGTTGTGTTTGCAGGGATCCGATGGATATTGAGATGCTATTTCAGATTGATTATTGATTCTATCATGTCTTTGTTATTTGTGATCTTGCATGCTTTCCGTTGTTAGTAGCTATCTTGGCTAAGTAGATGCTAGCAACTCCAAGAGTTAGTATTTATGCTTGATAGTGGGTTCATGCCTCTGGTAATCTGGGGAAGTGACAGAAATCTCTAAGGTACTAGATGTGATGTTGCTACTAGGGACAAAACAACAATCCTTTGTTCATAGAACAATCGTATTGTTTACCTTACACACAGTTTGTAAAGCAATAATATGTTGCTTGCAACCTAATACTGGAGGGGGTTCGTATGATAACCTGAAGGTGGAATATTAGTCATAGATGCAGTTGGATGGCGGTCTATGTATTATGTTGTAATGCCCAATCAAGTCTCAAAGGAGTCAAGATGATTAGTATATGCATGTATTGCTTTCTCAGTGTTTGTCAATTGCCCCGCTGTAATTTGTTCACCCAGCATGTTATCTATCTAAGGAGAGCCACCTCTAGTGAACTATGGATCCCGGACCTCTTTTACGTTACATACAATCTACAATCTTTTACTGCTTTGTGTTTACTTTCTTCAAACTTTCACTTCTTTCCATTTAATACGTTTAATCCTTTGTTTTCCGCAAAACACGGTGAGATTGACAACCTCACCGCAATTTGGGGACAAAGTTCTGTGGTTGTGTTGTGCAGGTCTCCACGTTGCTACTAGCACCGGTAGTGCGCCCTGCCAAAGCTCAGCTAGTAACACCTTTGAGGTGTTTCCTTGCTCCTAGTGGTTCGATTAAACCTTGGTTTCATAACTGAGGGAAACTTGCTGCTGTGCTCATTATACCTTCCTCTTGGGGTTCCCAACGAGCTCTATATCAACTACGCACCAAGCACTTTTCTGGGTGCCATGCATTGAGCCATTAATGACATGGCGATGTCATTGATCAGATCTCGGGCAATGCAAGTATCGAGTGACAAAGGGAATAAGACACGACTGTCCCGATTCAAACGACGAAAGATCTTCGTGGAACGCATAGGGCTCACATGGCCATGCAGGTCCCTCTGTCGATCATTGGTACGGGAGTGTCCCGACCATGTCTGGAGTGTTCCCGAACCGTGGGGTATCATGCTTAAGGGCTTGATGATGCTTAGAGAGTGTTTATAGGATCAGTAAAATCACCGAAGAAAAGAAGGGAGAAAACCGGAAGGGTTTCGGTAAGTCCGGAGCTTGTCCGGAGTGGAGGTGGAAGGGGTTCCATGGCCACGGAGGTTGAATAATATGTGAATGAATGTTAAATGTTGATTTAATCATTTATTCATATTTATTTAATAAAGAGAAAAATCAATTTAATGGTCAAAGGCTTAATGGGCCAATTTCCGGAGGGAGAGGGCCCATTAGGGAAAGGAGAGAGGGAAAAGGGGCAAGGGGCTGGCCGACTGGGCCTAGCCCCACGCGCAGGGCCCACTAGGGGCTGGCCGGTGGCCTCCCCTCCCCCCTCCTCTCCTTTAGTCCCACCACGGGACTTTGAGAGAGGGTGTACCCCTCTCCCCCTATATATAGTGGGGTATTTGGCCAAGATAAATACACCAATAATCAATAAAGGTCTCTCCACTTTTGGGAGGACCTCCAATTGATATTTTCTCTCTCCCCCTCTCTCTCTCGTGACCGTGGTCGCAAGTCTGGACTGCGCGAGCGAGAGACATCTTCACCGCGGAGCGCCATCACGCTGCGAGATTCGGATCCGAGAGCTCTACTTCCGCAACTGCTGCTGGATCGGGGAAGTGGGAGTCATCGTCAGGCACCGGATATGTGTAACTCCCCGCGAGGTGTCGCACTTGAGGCACTCAAGTCGTTGGAGCCAAGGAGCGCAAGGACTTCATCACGACCTTGAGGTCGGCTTCGGCTCGTCTACATCAACCACGCTCTCCTGAGCGTTGACAACGCTTTTCGGTCTTCAAGGGTAAGTTTGCGAAAAGCCCCTCCCATTACTGTATTACTAATAGATAGGTCCTGGCAGCTTTAGGGGTTCAGGGGCGTAGGGTAAAATTTTATTGTTTTCATACGCGGAACCCCTACAGTGGTGTCAGAGTTAGATCTATGCGTAGTAATGCTAGTACGGGTAGAACACATGAGATGTAGCGTGTGGGCGTTGATCTTTTAGTTGTTACCCTCCCACGTGTACTTGTGTATACCGCAGTAATGCTTGATGAAGCGTCCCTCAACCGACTTTACGCGTTCATTCGCGAGACTGGTCCACGCTTGACATACGGCTTATACCGTATAAAGTGGCTTAGGGGGTGTCTGTCTCTCTCGCATTAGTTTGTATGCTATTTGCAACGGAGGGCCCCGAAAGGGGTGTAGTAGAGACAACTACTTGATCAGCGTTGTGCTACAAGTTCATAGGTAAGAACGGTTCTTGTGCGAAAGCTCATTCAGCCACGTAAAACATGCAAAGATAAAGTAGAGGCGTCTAACTTTGTTTTGCAGGGGGCGTTGCTTTGTGATATGGTTGTGGCGAAGGTAAAGTGATTACCTTTTGTTACATAGTACTAGATAGTCATGGAGGTGACGAACTACCACGCCGGAATGACACCGGTACCCTGGTGTCTACGGCGCCGGAACCCTGGTGCCGGAACCCAGTGACGACGGATGGAGATCACGACGTGAAGGGCCATATCACATAGCATTTACATTCAATGTTATTGTTTGTATGTCTTATTGTGTGCTAGTATTAGATACTCGACGGTAGCCTAATAAGATGATCCCTGTTAAAATTACCAACGATTGTGTTCCCCCTTAGTGTGCACCACCAAGAAAGTTCTTTGGTATGAGGCGATCCAGGGTTACAGGCCTGGGTGTCAGTCATATCTACGTTCGCATACAGTGGGTGTAAGCCATGTTGCACAACGAATACACTAAGGTTGAGTTGGCAAGCCTAGCACGCCAGAGAAGCGTGGCCTTAGAACACGGATGGTCGAAAGATCGAGCACGAGTCGCATGAATGATGTGACCAACGTTTGGCATCCACCTTTCAACCCACATCAATGGCCGTGATCAGTCGGGGGAGATGTGGCTGATAGGGGTCGTGTTATCACTAGGAACCCTTCCAGGGATAGGTGTTTCTGACTGGAGTTATCATTAACTCATTTAATTATAAACTTAGTCTAAATTCCTTTTGCAATTATAAATGTATAAAATGGTTCTTCCCGAGATTACCTTTCCTATCGACGATTGGTTGAAAGGAGAAAAGCTCAAGTTAGATGGATCCAACTTTTCTGCATGGGTCATAAGCCTGTTTGATCTCCTTGGGGAGAACAATGTAGCTGACTATATGACCTACGAGATGTATTTGGAGCCGCCCTATTCTCATGAGACCCAGGAGCAGTGGGATCTGAGTTATCGTCGTCGTGTAATGGCCACATTTATATCAGTGACCATGCGCCTTGGAATGGAGGATGAGCTATAGCCAATGGTGGGAAGTCTCAAGCCCCGAGTGGTCATGGCACATCTGAGATCGCATTTCGTGGAACAAGTGCGCATGTGGGAGTATGAGCTTATGGGGGACTTCCTCTCCATAAAGATGGAGGAGGGCTCCTCACTGGATGAGCAGTTATTGCGCATCTACGATGCGTACATGAGTCTGGCGTATTACCTGGACAACTGGTTCTCAAGCTCATTTGCGATGGGAGTTGTGCTTCGGTCGCTTCCTCCAAGCTTCCAAGCACAAGTCAGGATCTGCATTATGAGAGGCGACACAGAAACACTGGATTTCCTCGAGTTCATATCACATTTCAGAAATATGGTAGATGAACCCAATGTCGCTAGAGTCATCAACGACAAAGGTATATATTTGATATACAGTTTTATAAATGTTATAATCTTGCAAACACATTTGCAGTGTTAAGTATATCTGATATTTGTTCTGTTTTACTGAAAACAGGTCCTTCTGCATGAGAGGTGCTTGCTGGAGAGGAGGTGACGTTGCGTGTTGATGACGAGCATGATGATGATGGCTGACGACACTCTCCCTCGACATTTATCATTTAGTTTGTGTTTTAGGATGATTAATGTAATTAAGAGATTGTGAAGTTCTTTAGTGTGTCTCACACTTCGTGAAACGGTTATTCATATGAGTTTGTAACAAACAGTTGTTCTGCTTTTATGAATGATTTCTATTCGTGTTCATATCTTGTTTGATTATGTGTGAATTATCCTTGTTGTTTGAAACTAATTGATAATGCATGAACATTTGTAAAACATTAAAATGCCTTGTTTAAAATACCCAACTTAATGATATGTTCATTAATGAATGAAAAACCATTGTTTAAATTCAAAGTTATGTGATAACATGTGAAAGTCATTCAATTTCTTATCACATATAAATCATGCCTATGTTCGGCAAATTAACTTGAACACCGTGTATTACTTGAATACAAAGTGTTTAATGAATTGTTAAATAGAATACATATTCGATGTATTGTGTTTTAACGAAAATGGTAATTATCATTATATGATTGTTTTAAAAGTGTAAAGAAGTTTACCAAAGGAAACATGAATATGAAACTATTTGATATGATCAAAGTGTTTCATTAACAAAGGGTATAAAGATAAAAGAGAATCTAATTGCTATGATTTGATCAATAGTAATGAAATTCAAATTTATAAGAATGGCATAAAAGAAGGAATGCAAAGCGTTTTGAAACGTCAAAATGCAAAGCATCATAATGTGATATTAGATATCAAAGGGGGTGAATAGAAGGCACCAAATAAATCGTTGTAGTGTAGATGTAGAGACCATTAGAAATAGTTAGCACTCAATTAGAATGTAGTGAACCATTTGAATTCGTGAAATTTTTGGGGTTATTCGATATAACCAAAACAATAACGAATAAGTCCTTGTAGCATATTCATTGGAAACTTTGAATACGAAATCCATAGCTGAAAACAAAAGGAAAGCAAGATTCGTATTGCTTGGATTTTGGTACATTCTTGAGAAAACTCACTTTTAGTGATGTTTCTCGATTATGGAGCAAATGGAAATTAGTGTAAAATACAATGATGATTCAAAACCATGCATCAGAGTGTTGAGAAGCGCAACGGACAACGTTCCTGAACGATTCTCTTCACAAAAGGAAAGAATCAATGATATTGATCATTGTGTTTTCCCCACTAGTGTTTTCACTACATGAAGTAGGATTCAAAATGTAATCCATATCTAGTATGGAGACATTTGTGAATCATTTGTCATGATTATTGGAATATGACATACCTACGAACTACTAAGGAAATAATGGTAAACTAGAATTATGAGAAATCCTAAAAGCAAAATTCACTTGAGATTAGAAAGCAATTCGTTGCTGAATCTCACAAGTAAAAGGAGTTACTTGGAATTTTCCCAAATGACTGGAAAGCCATAGTGAAAAAGGAGGTGAATGACAAAAGCACAATTTGTCAAGTATTGGACAAATTCAAATGAATTTGATTCATATGTGCTAAATGTCTAGTGGATTTAAAACTAGTAACATCACTAGTATCTCATAGTAAAACTCCAAATTTGATATTTGATCAAAGGATTTTGAAGTTATTCAAAATAGTGAGTGGATATGTAATTTGCATAAAATTGAGTGGGAGCTATGAAAGTCTTCCTGAAATAATATGTGATTGACATAGTTTAAGTGGGAGCAATATAAGTCTCAAATTCAAATATGTAGGAACATATTTTGAGTGGGAGCTTATAGGAGCAATTCTTAAGGGTGTTAAGAATAAAGGCGCAAATACTTATAAATGATGATTTATAAGATGTAGAAGTTGATAATAACCGTATTATGATATTATGTAGTATTCCTTAAGGGATTCTAAAAGGGGTTTCGAAATAGAAGTTAATTAAGGAACTGGTCCTTAATAACTCAAATTGGGAATAGCATTAAGTGTAACATCAATGGTTGAAAGAAAGAAAAGGATGATCGTCATCCACTATGTTGAGACATAGGTTCTATCTTAATAAACCATGATGATAACTTAGCATAATATATGATCCAAATAAGAACGTTTATAAGTGATTAAGTTTGAATCACAGAACGTTGAGCTGAGTTTGTCCGCAGTGTCTGGTAGAGAACTGTGGACACAATTTTCAAGTCCATAAAGGATGACATATCTTAAAGCATAAAGGGTTATGTTATAAGGGAATATGTTAGAAACTCCTGTACATACCAATTAAAGTCAAGTAGGAAGCGAGGTGAACAAAACATCAAAAGTTGCACAGAGTACACTAATGTTTCGATGGCTACATTTATAATAATATAAGTGTACCATCTAAAGTGTTGTATAATGTTATGACTGGACTAGTTCGCTTTTAACGTAGAATGATGTGTCCCAGGGCTTAGTGCCCATGAGAAAGCCCTCGAGGTTGATCTAATGTCACTGTAGGCTCCTGGAATCAGGCCTCGTTCTGCTGCCATAACGACGATGCATACACACAGATGCTATCATGTGATGATAGAGTATTAATGTCAATCCAGGTGATATTAGTAAGTTGCAAAGGATTTGGGACAGTAAAGTATAGACCCAAGACTCAACCTCTTCCATGAGCAAGCATGTTCAGGGTACCGGGTATATGGTGCCAATGATTGAGAACAAATGCAGCTAGTGTATTTGTACTCTAGTGCAAGTGGGAGACTGTTGGAAATATGCCCTAGAGACAAATAGTAGTAAGGACTATTATCATATTTCATATAGTTTATGATTAAGTTTTATATCATGCTATAACTGTATTGAGTGGAAACATCAATACACGTGTGATATACAAACAACCAGGGGTTCCCAATGAAACTCTAGTCACTGGTTCATTGGTCAATAGATGATCATGTTTCCTGATCATGTGGCATTTATGCCAGTTGGAAATGAGGTCATCTCATTCTAAGAATTAGATGATAAACCAATACCCAACCTAAACATCGTGACCCGATCATGTCATGAAGTTCAAGTTACGATGATTAGAAATGGATCCTCGTAGACTATTCCTTAGACCGTGAGGCTATATCAATCATTGTCTCCCGAGAGTGCTTAGATAGCATCAAACGCCATCTGGTAATACGGTGGTTATAAAGGTGTGTTCAGGTACTCGGAGAAAACCGTAGAGGCAATATATGTCAAGAGCGGGATTTGTTCGTCTATGTGACGGGAAGATACTCAAGGGCCCACTCGGAGAAGTTATATCCAATAGCTGGGCAGCGTGTGATTTGATCATGGGGATATCACTTGTCGGAACGAGTCAAGTAGCGTTGTTCAGTAATGAGATTGAACACGACATGGCGATGTCATTGATCAGATCTCGGGCAATGCAAGTATCGAGTGACAAAGGGAATAAGACACGACTGTCCGGGTTCAAATGACGAAAGATCTTCGTGGAAGGCATAGGGGTCACATGGCCATCCAGGTCCCTCTGTCGATCATTGGTGCGGGAGTGTCCCGACCATGTCTGGAGTGTTCCTAAACCGTGGGGTATCACGCTGAAGGGCTTGATGATGCTTAGAGAGTGTTTATAGGATTGGTAGAATCACCGAAGAAAAGAAGGGAGAAAACCGAAAGGGTTTCGGTAAGTCCGAAGGTTGTCCGGAGTGGAGGTGGAAGGGGTTCCATGGCCACGGAGGTTGAATAATATGTGAATAAATGTTAAATGTTGATTTAATCATTTATTCATATTTATTTAATAAAGAGAAAAATCAATTTAATGATCAAAGGCTTAATGGGCCAATTTCTGGAGGGAGAGGGCCCATTAGGGAAAGGAGAGAGGGAGAAGGGGCAAGGGGGCTGGCCGGCTGGGCCTAGCCCCCCGCGCAGGGCCCACTAGGGGTTGGCCGGCGGCCTCCCCTCCCCCCTCCTCTCCTTTAGTCCCACCCCGGGACTTTGAGGGAGGGTGTACCTCCCTCCTCCCCCTATATATAGTGGGGTATTTGGCCAAGCTAAATACACCAATAATCAATAAAGGTCTCCCCACTTTTGGGAGGACCTCTAATTGATATTTTCTCTCTCCCCTCTCTCTCTCTTTCTCTCTCTCTCTCTCTCTCTCTCTCTAGTGACCGTGGACCCAAGTCTGGACTGCGCGAGCGAGAGACATCTTCACCGCGAAGCGCCGTCGCGTTGCGAGATTCGGATCCGGGAGCTCTACTTCTGCAACTGCTGCTGGATCGGGGAAGCGGGAGTCATCGTCAGGCACCGGACGTGTGTAACTCCCCGCGAGGTGTCGCACTTGAGGCACTCAAGTCGTTGGAGCCAAGGAGCGGTAGGACTTCATCATGACCTTGAGGTCGGCTTCGGCTCGTCTACATCAACCACGCTCTCCTGAGCGTTGACAACGCTTTTCGGTCTTCAAGGGTAAGTTCGCGAAAAGCCCCTCTCGTTACTGTTTTACTAATAGATAGGTCCTGACAGCTTCAGGGGTTCAGGGGCGTAGGGTAAAATTTTATTGTTTTCATACGCGGAACCCCTATAATAACTTGCTAGAGGTGGTGATATCAATAAAGGAAATGGCAACATATTGAAGAAAATAAAAAAACCTTGTTTGAAAATAATCGTAAATCATGTGAAAACATATATAATAACCTCAAGCTGAAATCATATTGTTATTTGGTGCCTACCGCTGTCTAGGCGCAAAATATCTATATTATCCAATAGAAGATATCTAAAACAAATCATAATTTTTTGCATTATATAACAAATTGAGTTGTAGTGATAAAGCCACACCATGTTCTCAAGATAAAATAGGCCATTGAATTTTTGGTATTATGGCAACATGTTCAAAGGTTGGTGAGGGTAGCTGACCCATCGAATAACTTGTAGATGGCATTATGAACTTGATAGAACACTATTTTAGGATTAATAGTTTAATTAATGATACGATATGTAAAGTTTTTGACACTATGAAGCAAAAGTATTTTAGCTAGATCACCTTGACTAAATATACAGTAGAAATCATCGATTATATGTCAAGTTTATGTGCACCAATATCATATTTTGTTTCTAATTTTAGGGGAACTATAATTATATACACAACTATGTATAACTTTATAAATTATGTTTACAATGTGAAATTTTCATCACTTATATAGAAAAAAATGTAAATATTAATAGTTAGAAGACAAATAACTAGTATTTTTTTATAATTTCACAACCTGTTTAGAAGGAAAATAAGAATTTCAAAATGTTTTATTTGATTCAAAAATGTAAAATTTGAGAGGGAAAAAAAACTTCGTCAAAATCTACATTTTGTAGTCAAATAAAAAATAAGTTTATTTTGTAGTAAAATAAACTTCCTTCAATATTTTGTGGGAAATTTGACGAAGTTTGCGATTTGAAGCCTCATTTTTGTTATTCCTTTTCTATTTTTGGATATCCCACAAAGCTTTGATGTTATTCTTAAATTATTCTGCACTTATAATGTTCCTTTTGTATTATTTATTCATATGATATTTGATTTTTTTTGATTTATCACCATGTCATCTGTTGATGTGGTTAGAATACCTTTTATATGTGTCACTCAAAAGACAAGCAAAAATAGGTTGCAAGTTATTTTTTCTATATAATAGTGTTGGAGGGAGCTAATAACACATTTCTCTAAATGTTGCATACTGGCATCATAATTCATGACAATAACATGGGCTTTCTTTTAGAAAAATGCTTGTATTCGGAAGAACGATTGCGCGAGAGAGATCGGTCACCCTTACTTGCCTACGTCATTTCTTCTTCCTCTCCCCCACTTCTACACCGCTCCTGTCTACCATGTGTAGGCGAGATCTGTGTCTGCATATGCCATGTTGAGCGCCTCACCAAATGTTTAGCACCACACCCATCCATGCAACTTCTCCATGGTAAGACCCTAGGTCTCAAGGTCAACCATGGACACGGATTCAAATCGAAGGCCCCCGGCTGTGTCAAAGGATTTGTGAATTTGTACACCATCTCCAAGAAAGAATTTGTGAAAAATCTTGCTCGTCGTCTCCGGAGTCTTCGAGGTCAAGGGCGCACCACAATGGTAGTATTATGTACACCATGAGAATGACAGTCTTATGTACACCATGTGAACATTGCACAATAGTTTTTTGGGTTCAACTATCAACAAGAGCGTGACCATGGAAACAACAGAACAAAGAGTACAAAAGTTCAGTTCTCATGAGATCAGAATTCCTGTTGGACTTTATTATAAAAAATGCAAAAGGTAACTAAGATTTGTATTACAAGCCAAAGCAATAGATATAGGTAGTGAATACCATGTATGTGAGAATACTATGAAGAGATAGCTCGGAGCTTAATTTGAGCACCATGCATAGGACGCATCATCATCACGGTATGTGGTGCATGGGCATACGAGGACGCTAGCTCAAACTCAAAGCGTTGAAGGATCATGCACAATGCCATTTTGGCCTCAAGCAACGCAAAGTTTTGACCAATACAGATACGTGGCCCCCAACCGAACGGGAAGAATGCGCCCGTTTCCTTGGAGGCCTTGGAGATCCCCTCTGCAAACCTATCTGGTCTGAACTGGTGCACGTCGTTTCCCCAAATGTCTGGGTCGTGGTGGATGAACAACACGGGAAGCTCAAAGACCACCCCAGCTGGGTATGTGATGCCTCCGATCTCAATCTCCTTGTATGTCTTTCGGGTGAGCGCAGTAGCCGGTGGGTACAACCGGAGTACCTCGTAAAGAATCATTGTCACCTGCACAACACATATTAACAAGATATATATATTGCACCGCTATCTAAATGGCATGGCAACAAATCAACAATTTCAGCTAGTACTTACGATTTTGAGTCGATTGACACCCTCATACTCAAGTTTATGCTTCCCAAAAAGGCCAAGAACCTCTTCCCTTGCACGGTCCTGCCACTCGGGGTGCATACTAAGTACGATCATTGTCCATGTAAGCAGTACCGATGTTGTCTCCATTCCTGCAAAATAGAACAGCTTGCACTCTTCCATGACTTCTTCTCTTGACATCCCTAGGATGGGTTTACCATTTCCATCTGTGGTTGTCATGTTTGACTGCAGCAATAAGCCGAGTAAGTCATCTTTCGTGCGTTCTCCTTCCTGGATAGCTTGCATCCTCTTCGAAATTAGGCTTCGTAAGATGTTCTCAATCTCGTTATTAATTTGATGCATCCTTCGGTTGTTTTTGGTAGGAAAGGACCTATAAATGACGTACCCATCACAATGTCAGTGCATACGAACGGAGGAGCTAATGCTTACCTTGAACTGAATACTTACTTTAAAGCTGCTGAACAAAGGTACAATACCGGCACTATTGGAGGTGACCTTAGTAAATTAGATCAAAATTACCTAAATTTTATTACTAGTATGATTGGTCTCACATTTCATTCGACGTGTTTCGGTACACATCCTTAATGATCAAATTGATTAAGAAACATGACTAGCCAAATACCCAAATATTTGAAAGAAACTGAACCAAATGGGGTTGCTTAATCCGGCCTGACAATGTCAATTGGAGCCTAAGAGTACTGAACAAAAAGTAACAAGTTCAAGTAAAGGGGACTGAGTGCTAATGAACTTTAATTAATTATACTAACTCTAGTGATATATAGTTCTAAGTAATAAGTGACATGTAATGATAAATAAAGTTCAAAAAGGCAGTAGTAACTGACATGAAACCGGGTATGACAATCATGTGAATGGCTGCCATGAATCTCCCCATCTGCTCGGACTGCAGTTGAGAAATCCTTCTTCCTTCCAGATAACTGCTACCGAATGCGGTTTGTGAGATGACATCTCCGGTGAGGTTCTGCAGCTCTGAGGAGACATCCACCTCCCAGGAGCCGTCAGGACCAAGGGATTCTGTCCACCTGCTAACAAGCTCTTCACAACACGCAGCAAACGCGGGCAGCATGAGCTGTAAATTAAGCAAGCAGGTAACTCGTCACGACAGATAGTTAATTAATCGACAAACGTATCAGAACCAAGTACTAGATGTAAAGTAATGGTGTGGATGTGGAGCAATGAACAGCAGGCACCTTGAGCTTCTCGACATGGAACGCCGGGTTGAGTATCCTCCTGTGCTTGACCCATTTCTCGCCCTCGTAGTTCGCGATGCCCACGGCGAGGAGCTTGGATAGTGCTGGGAACTTGAGCTTCTCGATGTGGCCAAACTTGTTGGACATCACCTCCTTGACCAGATTGGGATCGGTGATGGTCACTTTAGGCATCGGACCGAACCAGGAGATGCACGGCTTGCCGTGCTCCTCGACGGTGTTATAGAGGAAAGGAAGGACGTGGGCGCCGATGTCGTGGCAGCGCAGCGGCAGGGGCCTCGACCATGACTCCTTGTTTTGCCGGCCGTAGTCGTTGACATCGCCGATGAGGAAACGGTACGACGTGCCGCGGAGACCCTGGGCGCGAAGGGCCCGCTCGAGCCGCCTTGGCTGCCACCACAGCTGGTCTAGCAGTCGGATGGTCGGCCACAGAAGCACCATGCCCAGGAGGCCGCAGATCAGGAAGCTCCATGGCACAGAAGCAGCTGAACCCAGCAAAGAGTCAAGAACCATTATTTCTCCCTACTAGAGAAGTGGGAGCGAGGAGAAAGTATACTGTAGAAGACAATGATGTGCACTTGGACTGGATTGGTAATGTCTTCAGTAGGTGGTAACAACTCTGAATACGTATATAGGAAGTGCCCATTTGTTTAAGGTTCTTGCAGTGAGACAATTGATGGTGTGCCATGTGGATATGTCGATCCACCATACCACACGGTCAATGCCCCCTTCCCAAGGAACTTGGCAGGCAAAACTCCGTTTGTGATCTTAGTGGTCAGGTTGACGCAGGCGAGGATGGCTCCCCCAAGGCAGCAGTAGGCAAAAGACTAAAATGCTTTTAACTAAAATTAAACGAAGTATTTAAGGAATAAAGTTAAGATGCAAGAATAGTAGAGTTGTTTTTAGGTTTTTGGTTGAACAAGACAAATTAAAGTAAAGTAAAACTTAATGTAGAAAGTAAGAAACGCGTGTGTAAAAGAACTTAGAACTGCAATAGGGAAAAAGGCGTTCTCAGGGAGTGGTGGATACATCGCTAACAATTTGTACTAAGCGATCAAGATTATTATAGCGAATATTCTCGTGATATGTATGTATGTGGGAGGAGCTCCATATATGGATAAATTGGCAGCAACCGCTGCTCACATCATCCTTCATAACCATAGCTGACGAATAAAGGACATCAATCGCATTATCCCACTATTAAGGCATTTCTCTTGTGGCATGGACATGGCTTAATGAGTTCTCCTTGATTCCCCAAGTTAGTACGTAAAGAATGACAACAACTTTATAGTCACAGTAAGTGTTATCATCCCTCCATCTACCAACAAGTAATCCACTTCATCTAGTCCCCGTAGGAGGCAAATATTAAGGAGGTGCACAACTCCCAACATCAAGATGAAGACAATTAACACATATACATAGTGATGTATAACATAATAATCTCTATCTCATCTCAATCATATACAAAGGTTTCTCCATCTCCCCAAGAACTAGAGATCTACTCAGACATGGAGGCAATCAACATCATGACAATGGTGATAGAAACAATCATAGATGAATGGTACTTGTATAAATCCACAACGAGTACGGAAATTACAACAAGATCTAGATGGATGAGATGGGATGGATGGAGATGGTTATAGTGCAGCGGTTGATGAAGATGGAGATCGATGCCTTGGCCTCCCAGATCTGCGTAGGGCAAAGATGGATCCCTTGGGCAAGTTCCCCCTTTAGATGCCTTCCGGAGGTGAGATTTTCGCGATTTCTGGTTGTTCTGTATGTCGTCTCCCCGATCTAGTTGCACGGGGTGAAAGTATTTGAGAAGGCGGTGGCGACACCAACTATCTGTCCTGATCCTGGTGAAAACAGACATAAAATATACGTGGGAGCGTCGTAAAATACCAAGATCCTACATCTACAATGCAAAATAACAATATAAAACATGATACAAATATGCACTCATTAGACTCATTTGCTCTATCCGCTCCCGCAAGCGGACGGGCGAACCCTAGCTTCACCGTCGCCAGTCCCTCCCCACCTCTCCCCTCCTCTTCGCCGCCGCCAGAGGGCGTCTCTGGGCGAAGCCCCGGGGGCATCGTCGGCGGCGGGGCTCCTCTCCCTCTCGTTCGGTGGTGGCTACGCGAGCATCTACGGTGAGCAGGGGCATGGTGCTGGTCAAGGCATGGCGGTGTAGTAGCTCTACGGTCGTATGGTGTCTTGTCGTCCTCGGCGTGTTCGTGGCTTAGGCAGTATTTGACGGCGACGGCATGCGGTGCGAGCTAGATCTCGCTCGTACGGAGGATATCTGGCGAGATCTGGAGCAGGGCGCTCCAGCGAGATATGGAGCAGGGCACTCCGACCTTGCCTCTAGTGTGTCTTGTGGCCTCGAGCTGAAACTTGGCAGGGGCTAGGCAGCTCGGCTGTTAGGCCGCATTAATCGAGATGGAGCAGGGGCTCTGGGCCCCTTTGAGCCAATTTCCCTTCCCCAGATCCAAAGGCGCTGGTGTCCATGGGGGCAACATGTCGTCAATCTAGAAAAATTCCCTTATTTGTCGGCTCTCTGATCTCCGGGGACCTCTTAGCGGTCATCCTCGGCTTCCTCTTTTGCTCTTCGGTTCTCGGCTTGGGTTCTGGGGCGACGACCCTGGATGGTTGGGAGCCTTTTGGTTGTTGGCATGCCAGGGACTCTGGTGCTGGCCAGTTTCCACAATCGTGGGGACAACGTGGTAGTGGTGAGCCACATGGCGTGGGGTATGGACCGCTGAGTGCCATTGCCAAGGGAAACCCTTGCCCTTTGGGCCTCAACGGTGGCATCCGTGGATGTCGTCCCTTGCCTGAAGACGTCGATGTGGCGGCGCTCAGTGTGTCTATGTGCTCCGGGTGAAAACCCAAGTTCCTCGGATCAGGCGGTAGCGATGCTTCGGTGTCGTGATCTTCTTGAAGATGTCTCTTTGGAGTCCCATGACCTCTCCAATGGTTGGGTGGTCGCACTACACTCTCCTTGGTAAGGCATGCTTTGTGTTCTGCTATCTCGGTGTTTCTCGTCTGCCTGATCCCTGGTGCTGCTTCTTGGCCGTGAGCCGTCGGCTGATTCTAGCGGCTGGCCTCTAGTAGCATTCCCTACGACGGTGGAGCCATGTTGACTGGTGGCTGTCGATTCGCCCGCTAGTGTGAGCTTCGGTCCGACACACAACCCGTCCAACGTCTGCTCCTCCCACGCGTAGTCTATTGTAATACTTTTTTAGATAGGAGGCAGCAACATCTGCCCGACTTTAACTTAATAAAGCCACAGAGTTTTACAAACACACAAAAACCACCGGCTCGAAGGCCACAGAGTTTACGCTCCAACAAGGAGTCAACATACATTCTAATAGTCACCGACGGTTTCGTGTTTCCAGCAGTAGTACCTTCGATAGGCATGTACCTGTGTGAGTGTGTAGTTATGCATTGTAATATTGGTTTAGCATCATGTATCTGTTTCGTCGTTGTTGGCTTCGGTGTCGTGATCTTCTTGAAGATGCCGCGTTGGAGTCCCACGATAAGCGGCTCTCTGATGGCTGGGTGTGTAGAACGATAGAGAGGGATTGACGGAATATGATGGACGTCTTATTGAGCCTCATGGGTATATGTAGGCGTACAGGGATTAACTTGGAGTACAAGATAAGACAGAAATCCTATCTCTACCTAATTTACCCCTAACCGATATTATACTCTAACATGCCCCCGCAGTCGTAGCAGTAGCGTCGTGAACAACTGGAACGTTGCGGACGGTCAGTCTGGAGATAAACCGAAGTAGAACCAGTGGGTTAAATTCCCCCGCAGTAGGAGCGGGAACATCGTGGACGGTGTCGCGGCACGGTAGCTTGCACTGTAGAGGAAGCTGATGATGCTCAAGCGAGGTGGTGGCCCTTGTGGAGATGTCGAGGGAGCCAAGAGCATGAGGCGGTGCCGAGGTCGGGGTAGCCGTTGCGAGGGGATATCGTGGTCAATGTCGTGGTTGGGAATGCTAGTGTCGAAGTAGCCGCACGTGAAGCCGCATGCGTATAGTGCGCGAGGAGCATGACGGAGACGCGTCGAGGGTCCGCGACAGCTTGCCGAGGGGCCGTAGAGGCTTGCCGAGGCTCGATGCAGTCCGAGCCATCGAGGACGAGGTGCAGCCATAGTTTTGCCAGAACTAGGCACACGTCAGGGACGAAGGCATGCTACGGTTTTGCCAGAACCGAGTATGCAAAGAAGAACTCATCAGTGACATAGTCGAGGAAGTCGTAGAGGAGGTAGTTGATGCCGAAGAAGACGTTGTTGAGGACGATGAAGACAAGGCGTCGATCCGAGTTTTCCAGACTCGGGAACACGTCGAGGAGGAAGACACTCCTGGTGTTGCCAGTACCAAGCGTTCGGGGGCAGGGACCATCATGAACTTGTTGCCATGTCAGAAAGACTAGTAGAGGAGGCCTCTAGAATGGTAGCAAGGCCCAGAGCGACTAAGGGAGAGATGCTAATGTTGTCCACGGTTGTCAGAGTAGAATAGCAGGTGTTGTAGTCGGGGACGAGGCGATGATGCTGGCGGCGAAGTTGTAGTGGATGAAGACGTAGATGGCGGCGAACACAATGGAAACCTGGGGTGGTCATGCTGGATGCCTGGAGTGGCGATGGGGTAGTCAGTGGGACCTGCGATAGCGAGACGTCGCCCTGCAGTTTACCTTGTGAAGCGCGGCGGCGGTGCTCGAAGTAGGCGAGGGAGAACCCAGCGGCGTGACGAAGACCTTGTGCAGACGGCGGCGATCCGCGCCGTAGGATATGGCATCGTGGAAGCCGAGGATGTCGATGCGCGGGGACGACGAAGTAGACTGCGCGCAGCGATGCTACGACCCGAGGGGTGGCATAGCTGCAGGGCACGAGTAGGTGCAGCGGCTGAGAGACCACCAACGACGTACACGCCAAAGGAGGCACATTGGAAGCCGGTGGTGCGGACCAAAGGGGGCGGCGCTGTGGCCCAAAGGAGCGACGCAGCGGCAACCCATAGCTCGATCGATGGTAGGCGCGTGCTCGGGGACGTGCTTGGCGTAGACAGACGTGGGATCGGTTGATTAGACCGACGGTGCGCCGTATGTGCCATGGTGTGGATGACGCGTAGATCGGTGAAGTCCCGGACGATGACGATAAATACGATCCAAGGGGACGGCCACGGCAGCCTTCCAAGGAAGGCGTAGAAGCCGTCCGCGGTGTCCAGCAGCCTACCGTGAGGCCACAACAGCCTTCCGAGGCAGGCGCAGTAGCGGAGAAGTCAGGCGCACAGGCGCGGTGTAGATCATCGATGCCGATGGTCGGAGTAGAGGCAGGACGATAACGACGGCGGTGGGCAACTCAATCCGATCTAAGATCGGTAAACCAAAAAATAAAACCGATGAAGAGAGCAGAAAAGAGACCTACAGGGCAGCCGATCATGGATCGGCAAACGGACCCTGCGTACGGGTTATGCAGCCCCCGACGGAGATCATGGAGATCGACCTCCCAGGGGCAGCGCGGCGGAAGCATGCTGCTCGGCTAGCGCGGCGCCATGGGCGTGACGGCGCTAGGGTTTGGGAAGTGGCGGCTGACGACTCTAGGTGGATGCGGCGGCGGCTAGGTCAAGGATCGAATTAGGGTTGATACCATGTAGAACTGCATGCTCTAGACAATACAACTAAAAGACCGATCTAATCGAATAGACTAGGCAATACATTTATACTTCAACACTCCCCCTCACGTGTGGCTCCTTCAGGCCTAAACATGGACCGAAAGTGGGCTGCAATATTTTATTTTATATTACACCAGCTGGGTCTTGAACTCAAGACCTCTTGGCTCTGCATTTAGAACGATAGAGGGGGATTGACGGAATATGATGGATGTTATTAAGCCTCATGGGCAAATATATGTAGGCATACAGGTATCAACTTGGAGTACAAGACAAGACACAAATCCTATCTCTACCTAATTTACCCCTAACCGATATTATACTCTAACAGGGTGGTCACTCAACTCTCCTCGGCAACGCTTGCTATCTCAGTATTTCTCATCTGCATGGTCCTTGGTGCTGCTTCTTGGCCGGCTGATTCATGGTGGTTGCCAGCCTATAGTGGCATTCCCTACAACGGTGGAGCCATGTTGACTGGTGGCTGTCGGTTCGCCCGCTAGTGTGAGCTTCGGCCCGACACGCGGCCCGTCCAGCGTCCGCTCCTCTCATGTGTAGTCTATTGTAACGGTTTCGTGTTTCTGGTTATAGTACCTTCGATAGGCATGTACTTGTGTGCGTGTGTAGTTCTGCATTGTAAGCTAGGCTCAGCATCAGGTATATGTTTCATCGTTGTTGGCTTTATTAATTTAACGTCGGGCCATTTTAGCCTATTTTCTATTAAAAAAAAGAGCTACCAATATATCTCGGCCAACGGAGAGTTAGCAACGGAGTACTAGCAAAGATAGTCCCATCATTTTGCTGCAGCTAAGCTTACGTATCTACATTGCTCACAAGAACAAAGTAAGCACGTATCTGCAAATGCCAGCGTGACGATATCCTTTTGGTTCCCTGTCTATGGAAATGAAAGCAACACCGTGGTTAAGTGTTACGACGTCTCTGCGTTGGTCTCTTCCAGGTTTTGTCGATGAAAACAACAAATCCAGCTTTTGCTTGCCCTTCGTGTGGCACATCATTTTCCACAATTCCCATCCGTGACCGCCAAGACATCCTTTATGGGAAAATGAAACAAGAGCGAGCAGATAAACATGTGATGCCGAGAGAAGCACCTATCATCGGCCGGCGTGCCTATAAAACATTCCGTTTCCACGCCAACCTCTGCTACTTGTACCGCCCCACTCCACAGTTTGGCAGCCTCAGACAAGTCAGTTTATCGGGAACCAATGGAGGTGGACGTACCAGCAACTACGCTCGGAGGTGATGTGGCTTATCCTTCACCGTTGAGCCTGCTCTGCGGCCTCGCTGCGCTGCTCGTCCTTTGGGCGGTCTCCCGGGCAACGGAGAGATGCTGGCTCAGGCCGCGGCGGGTCAGCCGCGCGCTCCGGGCGCAGGGGCTCGGCGGCACGCTCTACCGCTTTCCCGCCGGGGACCTCGCGGAGACTGGCCGGCTCAACGAGGAGGCGCGGTCCAAGCCCATGCCGCCCTGCCACAACATTGTGCCCCGTGTGGCGCCACACCTCCACGACACTGTCAAAGAACACGGTATGTGAATTTTTTGGTCCGAGAAATTGATTTGTTTTCTCTGGTCGAGTATGCTGCTGTTCTTGTTTCCTGATAACTTAATCCTGCTCTTACGCTCTAAATAGATTTTGGTTGTCTCAAGGCCGTCAGAATTGTAAATTCTTGACCCAAAAAAGCACCTGCCGGATCTTAATTGACAAGATATACGTATCTGACAAGGCCACTGAACATTTAAACTGCGTGTAGGTAACGTTTGCTTAACCTGGTTCGGCCCGCTCCCCAGAGTCGTCATCGCAGAGCCAAAGCTAGTGAGAGAGATCCTATCAGACAAGTCCGGCCAATTCGAGAAATTCACGGTTAAACGTCTTAGTAAACTGATCGCCCTTGGGCTTGCGAGCTATGACGGCGAGAAATGGGCGAGGCACAGGAAGATCATGAACCCCGCTTTCCATCTCGAAAAGCTCAAGGTACTATATATTCTTACTAGGTCCTAGGTCGAACAGAGACTCAGAGCGCACACGCGCTAACTGAAGCTATTTTCAGGGCATGTTGCCGGCTTTCTCGACATGCTGCACCGAGATGATAAGCAACTGGGAAAGTAAACTAGCTGGTTCAGACGGATCACAGGAAGTAGACATATGGCAGGATTTCCAGAGCCTCACCGGTGACGTGATCTCTCGGACGTCGTTCGGCAGCAGCTTCATGGAAGGGCGAAGGATCTTCCAGCTTCAGGCAGAGCAAGCAGAGCGAATCATCAAGGCCTTCCAGTATATGTACATCCCAGGATTCTTGTAAGCGCAATTTATTGTTTTTTTCCATCTTTCCTTACCCTTGACATAGTCTTTTTCTTTTCTAATAAACTAAGTTCCTTACCTACTGTTAGTAGTTTAAAGTGTTTTCTTTAATGCAACTGGCCATTTTGCAGGTTCCTTCCAACTGCAAACAACAAGAGGATGAAGGAGATCAACCGAGAGATCGAAGGGCTCCTGAGAGGCATCATTGAGAAAAGGGAGCGCGCAATCGAGGACGACGGGCTTAGCGGCAACGACTTGCTTGGCCTAATGTTGCAGTCCAACAAGGACAGCGAGACACCCAGCATGAGGATGAGTACCGAGGATGTGATTGAGGAGTGCAAGCTCTTCTACTTCGCAGGGATGGAGACCACATCCGTATTGCTCACGTGGACGCTGGTCCTGCTGGGCATGCACCCAGAGTGGCAAGATCGGGCGAGGGAGGAGGTCCTCAGCGTATTCGGCAAGGATAAACCCAGCTTCGACAGCCTCAGTCGACTGAAAACGGCAAGTGTTTCTCATACTTTTCTCAGTGTTGCATCGGGAGTTGTACCGTAAGTTCTCCCTGAAAACCATTTGATTGAAGACTCATCGCTAACCCTGCTTTATCTCTCCAATTATTCTGTATAGGTGACGATGATACTGTATGAGGTGCTCAGGCTGTACCCACCGGCGGTCACGCTGAACCGGAAAACATCCAAAGAAATGCAGATTGGAGGCATCACCTACCCTGCAGGCGTACTCCTTGAGCTGCCAATAATCTTGGTTCACCACAACCCGGATGTATGGGGCAAAGACGTGTTGGAGTTCAAGCCGGAGAGGTTCGCGGAGGGTATTTCCAAGGCCACCAAGGACCAGCCGGTCTTCTTCCCGTTCGGCTGGGGGCCGAGGATTTGCATCGGCCAGAACTTCGCCATGCTGGAAGCCAAGATGGCGCTGAGCATGATCCTGCAGCGTTTCGAGTTTCAGCTATCACCTTCGTACGCCCATGCACCCTACACCGTCATCACACTGCATCCTCAGCATGGAGCGCAGATTATACTCAAGGGTCTCTGATGGCCACCTTGTCTTGCAGCTTTGTTCACCTGTCATGGGGTTAGTGAATTGTTTCCGATTCACATTTCGGGTTATCATATGTAAAAAATGTATCTACTTTTCCAATCATTTTTCATGTTTACCCTTTAGTTCCTGCTCTAATGAATAAAAATACTATAACTAACTCCGTTTTTAGCATGAAACTCACTGAATCGTATGTTTTTTGTGCACTAGGTATTTTTATAAAACGAAATGTAATACGGCTAGAGTTTTACAAGAGGAGAAGCAGGGTAGATGGGCCGCAGCTAGGGCCCCACGTCACATTTTTTTGGAAATAGACGCTTAATTATTTATAAACTTATAAGTAATGTTTACACCCGACCTCTGTATAGTTAGGATACACACAACCGATCAAATCATAGTACAAGACAACAAAGTAAGTAGTCCAACATTACAAAGAGCACTATCATAGAAAACGGCCTCGGGCTATGGAGGATCGATCCGCAAATCACGCGGCCGTACATATTGGGAGAAAATATCCCTCATTGTATCCTCGCGTACACCCCTCCACAAACAGTCATGGAACTCCATATGTTGTAGAGTAGTCCATGACCGGAGGATAGCCGTGGCCCGATAGATAAGCTGAGGTTAGAAGACACAATATTATTAAAAAAATTGTCATTTCTACATAGACACAGCGATCAAATAATGGCAAGCGCTCTCATCCTAAATAAAGTCTTGTATTTATCATCAGTCTCATGCAACCAGTTACCCGACCGTGAAGGGTATAAACCAAAGGCTACTAGGATGAATGACCATATAGAGCGAGTAAATTGACAGTGAAAGAATAAACGCTGAATTGTCTCCTCATGATGATAAAAACGCATTGTGTACTTACATGTCAATTTCTCTTTACAAGATTATTTTTTGTAAGAATGACTCTCTTACGAAGAGACCATGCAAATATCTTTGACTTTAGGGACATCTTCATCTTCGAAATTTTACTATGATTATCAACCGGAATATCAGGTTGTATTAAAACTCTATACACTGAATCAACTAAAAATTTACTACTCTCTAAAATTTCCATTTAAATTTATCTAAACTATCTAACAACTGTATCGTGGATAATCGTAGTAAAAGATTGTTCTAAGATATCAATCGAGGGACGAGAGGTTTCTTATGAAAGCCACATTTGGGGGATTAGATTCCATTACCGTGGATAGTGGTATCCCCTTTATGCCTAACAATCGAATATAGAGCTGGATATTGTTCGCGAAGAGAAGTTTGGCCAAGCCACTTATCTTGCCAGAATCTAATCTATGATCCATTCTTGATATTAAAAGCACCAAAATAGAAGAAATGTTTTTTGGACGCATGAGTCCACCCAAAAAGTGTGAATCACCAGGTTTCCAAACCACTTGAGACACAACCTTCGAGCCAACATATTTCCTCCATAGAATGGTTTGACAGACCCCATATCATGTAAGTAGTTTGAACAACCATTTACCCAGCAGCGCAGTATTTTTGACATGCAAATCGTGTATGCCAAGTCTATCGTATTCTTTCGATCGGCAAACCACATTCCATCTGGCAAGTCGATATTTATTTTTTTCACTATCCCCCTGCCAAAAGAATCTTGAGAGAAAATAATCTACTTTATTCAAAACACCTTTTGGTAGCTGGAAAACCGAAATCATATATAGTACCATGTTGGTGAGTACGGAATTTATGAGTACAAGTCTTCCTCCAAGGAATAATAATTCACCTTTCCAACTATTAAGACATTTCTGTAGTCATTTCTTTATGAGTTTCCATTCAGCAATTGTGAGACGTCGAAAATGAATCAGAATTTCCAGATAGTTAATTGGAATTTGCCCCTGCCCACGGCCGAATAGATCAACATATAGGTGGGCCTCATTTTGATCCTCGCCAAAAAAATATAAATCACTCTTATGGAAGTTAATTTTCAATCTAGAAAGTTGCTTGAATACTGAAAGTATTAACTTTAGATTATTTTCTTTCTCCAGATCATGTTTCATAAATAAGATTGTATCATTGGCATATTGAAGAATAGAAAGTCCGCCATCAACATGATGTGGAACTAATCCTTAAGTTTGGCTATCAGCCTTGGCTCTCTCGATCAGGATAGTCAACATATCAGTCACTATATTAAATAATATATGTGATAATGGATCTCCCTGTCTTAGTCCCTTCTTGGTCTGAAAGTAATTGCCAGTGTCATCGTTTACTTTTATGGCAACACTACCACCATAGAAAAAAGAATCTATGAGAGAACTCCACTCCTCAGAAATGTTTTATGCGGAGTGTTTGCTAAACGAAAGACCAATTAACTTTATCATACGCCTTCTCAAAGTCAATCTTGAATATTATACCATTTAGTTTTTTAGTATAGTTCATGAATTGTTTCATGCAGGATTACAACACCATCTAGGATGTTTCTTCCTTGCATAAAAGTCGTTTGATAAGGAAGGACAACATGGTCAGCCACTGAATTTAGCCTAATCGTGGCAACTTTTATGAATAATTTAAAACTAATTTTAAGAAGGTAGATTGGACAATATTGTTATATACGTTCTGTATTATTAACCTTAGGTAGTAAAATTATATTGTCAAAATTTAGTCTAAAAAGATCAAATTGACCGATCTGTAGAAACCCAACAAATTCAACAGGTCCTCCTTGATGACTTTCCAGAATTTTTGGTAAAATTCCGCTGGGAAACCATCAGGCCCTGGCGCTTTGTTATGCTCCATTTGAAAAAACGTCTTTCTTCACATCCTCCTCCATATAAGATGTGGTTAGAAAGGTGTTTTCCTCAACAGAAACTTGTGGGATATCCGCGGCTTCCGACTCATCCATAGAAATAGAATTTACCGGAGGTGCCCCAAACAAGGATTTGTAATGACTTCTAATATAAGACTTTAATTGCTCCTATCCCTCAATCGTACCCTCATCCTAAATCAGATAGTGAATAATTTCTTCATATGCTTTCCATTAGCAACCACATGAAAGTATCTTGTATTCGCATCTCCTTCCAGAATGAATTGCGCTTTAGAGCGTTGGTACCACTTGAGTTCCTCTTCTCGCAGTAGTCATTGGATCTCCGTATTCGATTGGCTTTTAATCTCAATATCTTGTGTAGATAATGGCCCGACTTCCGCAGAAGCCTCTAAGTCATTAATAATAGATGAAAGGGCATTTTTTTAAGGATTCCAGCAGTATGTCTAGCGCAATCTCAAAGTAACTTGCGTAGAGCATGCATTTTATTATTTCATCGTTGTATAGACATTTGACCAGTAAAAGGTTTCTCCCAAATGGTCTTCACTATCTCATAGAAACCATCATGAATCATCCAGCCAAGTTCAAATTTGAAATCATTCTTAGATTTTCATGGCGGCGGTCCAACCGATAAAAGTAAAGGAGCATGATCTGATAAAGCCTCAATACGCTCTAGAGCATGAACAGTTACCATAGGGAATTTCTCTTCCCATTATATATCCATAAGCACTCTATCTGATATTTTGTCCATCATCTTCGGAAGACTATTAGCCCAAGTAAATTGTCTTCCTAACATGATGAGCTCATTTAAGTCCAAACTATCTATAACATCATTAAACATGAAAGTTCAATGTTCGTCAAAATGGCCCCTACTTTTCTCATGAGGAAATCTTAGCAAATTGAAATCACCACCTATGAGAATAGGATACGGATTGGATTTTGTTAGATTCACCAACTCACATAAAAAGTCAGATTTATAAACATCCTGGGTGGCCCCATAAAGAGTGAATAGAGACTATGTGAAATCATCAGCTTTGTTACGTATATGGATTTTGATAAAAAAATCTCCAACCGAACTAGCTAAGACTATCATAGTCTCTTCTCTAACATCTAATAGGATCCCTTCGGATCTACTATGCGGCGGACGTGATATCCACGTAAAGTTCACTCCACCAGAAAGACGGTTAAGTAGAGCTTGTGAAAAACACATCTACCAGTCTTGGAAATACCCATAAAATCCAACTTATAATCTCCAACACAATCGGCAAAGAATAAATGTTCAGCCAAGTCACTAAGACCTTTGCTATTTGAAAACATGTCATTCATTGGGAGACTATAAGAGATTTGGGTACACGGGTCTCCTGCGAGACCTCTGGCTCTGATCTATGACTAGATGCTTTAAGCTCATACAAAGAGCTAAGCTCGGTCTAATCAAATCCCACATCTGACACTTCACCAACTAAGTGAGAGAGGAGTTAACCATCTACTGTGACATGAAACTCCTCCACCTCCATCGGTGAAGAGTCAGGAACAGCAGAGACCTTAGAAGTAACCGTTAGATGGTCAACCTCCATATGTCTCAAAACATTAGAAGAAAAAGAACATCATTTGCAGAACAACCCAAGCTAACGCCAACATTGTCCAACATAGAAGCAATAACAGGAGTAGAAAAGGAAAGGAAAGACTTGGATGGAATCATTATACCATGCGAATCTAGATTCTTTTCAGCCTTATGATGCATTGCCTTGACCAAAGAATCTTCATCAGTAGCTGACGCACCAGAAGCATTGACCCCATGGCGAACACTCTACATGTATGGTGTACCAACCCCCTACATGGTGTATGGGGAAGCAACACCAGTAGGAGTGGACCGTGCCGGAGACGTTGGAGACCAGTCTAGCCCCTCACATGGGTGTGAGGGGCTCTAGTGCCTCCCATGACGACATCTTTAAGATTACATATTCGATAGGAATGAAATCCCAAAAGGATTTTTCACGTATTTTATCCGGGTCCTGATAATCGCTGCCTCTATCAATCTTCGCTCTGATGTCAGATTGAATGTCGTCTCTGTCGATGGAGAGGTCTATTCTCCACTGCGATGATCATTTGTAATCCATGTGTGAGTAATCCCTTTGTATGCACCTAGAGAGGATGAGGCTTGGATGATTGCAACTATGTAGCTATTGGTGTTTTGTTGGTTAGATTTATGGTATACAAGTCTAATATTGTTCTTGAACATACTGATGCAACTTTGCTATTCACAATGCTTGTACTAGAGCCTAAGTAATCTGATCTGGGAACTGAAACCATATATGTTATTATGATACCAATGCTTTTCGTTAAAAAAATGATATCAATACTTTTGGATAATACCTTCTTGCTTAATCACCTATCTTACCTCCAAACAATCGGCCCATCGGGTACATATGAGACTATCGGTGGACATGACTATGGTTTGAGGATTAATGCATATGTGTTCATTTAGTGTTAATGTGTTGCTCGTGATCTCGAAAACGGACCACCGTATTAAACTTAATTTTGTGTGTGATCATTGCATTGACATACCGGGGTAGGATAATAGACGTTGGATCTCTTTTATAGGTATCTAACAATATATGTAACACATGCCTACAACTAAAATAAAGAGAGAACATTGACATAGCACTACGAGTGCACTTACTTGTGCACTATTATATGAACTAGCATGCGTGGGCATCATCTTTGGTGTATCATAAGTGATTGCAGAAAAATATAGAGAATTATGAGCTATTAAGGAGATACAAACCAACGTTCATCTACTTGACGAGCAATGAAAGATCAAGCTTGTTTGTGTCATTGTATGGCATACTTAAAATTGCATCCCCTCATGATATTGTCGTCGGCTTTTCGTTCACAAAATATGTGGTAGGACATGTGGAAATTATATTTGATCATCTATAATTTCATAAACTATTGCCAACGGCTGCTGCTCGTCCACCCGCACCCCCTCTCCTCCATGGTCGCCACTGTCAAGGCACATGTGCCACACTGTGAGACGATTGGGCAGGAGGTCAGGGTCTGGGTGGAGGCAGAGGAGCCCGTTGCCTCCTACCCCAACGAGCTCCTCTTGCATGCCCGTGAGCCCTACCCAGCGGCACGAACTCGGAGACGGGGAGGTGAAGTGGAGAGGATGTAAGAGGTGATCTCTTTGTTCACTTTTGCAGAGGAGGATGTCCACGACCACGCTCTGAGCTCGTCCTAGTGCATCATATAGACATGGGTAACACCACTAGGAGAGAGATAAATGAGAGGCGTCGGGAGCCTTTGTGGTATTGGTTAAAGGCGCCGGAAGCCGCCATTCCGCCGGGTCACGTTATCGCGCGAGGGCACCACCACACGAGAGGGAGAGATGTACAGTCGAATAGATTGATACTCAATAGTAATAATTGTTACAATCACAAGAGTTTATATAGAGGGCCAAGCCGGTTCATCTAGGGCATCTTGTGCCGCAAGAAATATTCTAACATCCACCCCGCAGTTTTAACGGGAGGCTCGACAATATTGAGACTGAAACGAATATCTTAAGACGGTGCAATAACGAGCCCTCTGGTGAAGATGTCCGCAAACTGTGCAGTTGAGGGAACGTGGAGCACACGAACATGGCCGAGAGCAACCTTCTCTCGAACAAAATTAATATCTATATCGATGTGCTTTGTTCGACTATGCTTCACAGGGTTCCCTGGCATGTAGACAACAGAGATGTAGTCACAATAAACAATAGTCGCATGTTGGATAGGTCGATCAAGCTCCAATAATAACTGACTTAGCCAAATAGTGTCAGCAATAGCATGTGCAACAGTGTGGTACTCTGCCTCAGCAGATAAGCGGGAGACCATAACCTATCTTTTCATGGACCAAGAAACCAAATTATTACCAAGAAAAACAAAAAATCCGGATGTGGATTGTCGAGTGTCTATGCACCTAGCCTAGTCTGCATCAGAGTATACTGTCAAGGTATTTGGAGAAGAGGTGTTGATATGAAGACCATGATCGAGTGTGCCTTTTAGGTAACGAAGAATGTGTTTGACATGAGTATAGTGGGGAATGCGGATCATGCATGTAGAGACAAGCTTGTTGGATAACAAAGGAGATTTCAGGTCAGGTAATAGTAAGATATTGAATAGCTCTAGTTAGACTATGATAGAGAGTAGGATCTGAAAAACTTTCACCAGCAGAAGAGAGTTTGGAGGTGATGTCAAAAGGAGTACGAGAAGGTTAACAATCAGTCATACCAGCACAAGTTAGAAGGTCAAGGATGTAGTGGCGTTGAGAAATAAAAAGTTCTGAGGTGTCACAAAGAACAGCAATGCCTAAAAAATGATGAAGAAAACCAAGATCAGTCATGGAAAATTCAGCTCGAAGAAGAGAGATAACATCATCGACAAAGGATTAAGAAGAAGATGTGAGAATGATGTCATCAACGTCAATAAGTAAGTAAGAAATATTAGAATTGTGATGATAGATAAAGAGGGATGTGTCAAAAAATATATGGGGTAAATCCTATGGTATGAATGAAAGATGAAAAATGCTGGAACCAGGCCCATGGAGCCTGTTTGAGTTCATAGAGAGATCTGCAGAAGACAAACATGATTAGGATGGGATAAATTTTCAAAGCCGAGGGGTTGCAGACAATAGATAGTTTCCTGAAGTGATCCATGAAGGAAGACATTTTTGACACCTAATTGGTGAATAGGCCGTGTAGAGAAGACAACAATGCTGAGAACTGTGCGGATAGTGCTAGGCGTAACAACAGGAGAAAAAGTTGTATCGTAATCAATGCCTTGTTGTTGAGAATATCCATGACATACCTATAGAGCTTTGTAGCGAGCAAGACTTCCATCGGAGTGAATTTTTTGGGTGAAAAACCCACCTTCCACAAACAACATTAGTATTAGAAGGACGATGAACAAGATTCCATGTATTATTTTCAAGTAAAAAATTGAATTAATATTGCATTGCCTCGGCACAATTCGGATCAAGAAGGGTGGATTTATAAGTTTTAGGAATATGAGAAATAGGGACATTGGCATGTAAATTGAGACGTTGAGAAGGTAGAGAAAACCGGTTTTTCCTTGAGTACGCATAGTATGTTCGTTATGGGGCGCATGAATTAGAATAGCGTGAGGAGAGAGTGGTGACGAAGTTGAAGAAAGCAAGGAGTCTTGCGCAGCGGAAAGAACCGGCGCCGACGTGGGTTGGTCTTCTAAGGCAGGATTTGGGGCTACCACGGCATGAGTTGGGACTGCTGCATGCGAGTTTGGTGGAGATTCGGCTGCCGCAGCAGGATCGGTGGCAGGGAAAAGTTCTGCCATAGCAGGATTTTGGGCTGCCGTGGGCGGGTGTTGGGGAGATTTATCTTCCATACAAGAGCCTGTGGTAGAGCTGTCGGGTGGTTGAGCAGAGGGATAGAAGGGAAAAGGTGGGCAGGTCGAGGGTTGGGTAAGGGCTGTAGGTCCAGGGTCATTGCGTTGAGCGAAAGAAAATACGCTTTCAGCAAACGTGACATGGCGTGAGATATGAACATGGCCAGAAAGAAGGTCAAGGCAATAGTAGCCTTTGTGTTCATCGAAAAACCCAAGGAGGACGCATGGAATTGAGCAAGGAGAAACCTTGTTTTGGGAAGTGGCGTAGGAATTGGGAAAACAGAGGCAGCCGAAAACACGAAGATCCTCATAGTTAGGATGACTCAGAAAAATGGAGAGATAGGGTGTTGTGTTTGGATTAGCTTTAGATGGATGAATATTCATAATATAGTTAGCCGTGTGTAGCAAGAGAGTATGAATGATGTCATTTCTAGTACGAAGAGAATGATTGGCTTTACCGTTTTGAGGGAAGGTGTATGGTCATGAAAAATGAAGGATAACATAGTGTTAAAGAAAGAAGTTGCGATTGTTGAAGCTGTCAAATTCCCGACCATTCTCACATTGAAAAAAATGAATTGGGAGAAAGGAGTGGATAGAGATATAGCACTGAAAGTTAAGAAATATCGTATGCACGTCAGATTTCTTGCGAGAGGAAAAAGTCCAGACATAATAGGTACAATCATCGAGAATAACAAGATAAGATTTGAAGCTTGAAATACTTTCAATAGGAGATATCCATAGATCGCAATGAAGAAGTTCAAACAGAAAGGTACTAGAAGAACTAGAGGAACTAAAAGGAAGACACACGTGTTTCCCTATTTGACAAGATTCACACATAGAAGCATTATGGGTATCATGGTTACAAGAGATTGAAAATTCACTAAGGAGAGACGATAAAGCCACACTATGAAGATGGCTGATACGTTGGTGCCATAGATCAACAGAGGCCACCATGGATGTAGGATCCGCAGTGGTAGGGGAACCATAGAGGGAATATAGATCACCGGAGCTATTAAAGCGTGTGATCTCGGCCTTAGTATGGTAATCCTTCACGGACAAACAAAGTGGGTCGAATTCAAGAGAGACAAGATTATCACGGTTAAATTGACGAATAGAGATAAGATTTTTAATGAGAGATGGGGCAATAAGAACATCATGAAGAAGTAGTTGTTTGGTTTTAGAAAGAATTTGACCTTGACCAACACAATGAATAGGAATAGAGGAACCATCGCCAAGAGTAATTGAGGAGTATGGAGAAGATGTGCAGAAAGACAACAAATTACTCGAAGCAGACATATGACTGAAAGCAGTAGAATAAAAAAATCCAATCCATACGTGAGGTTCATTGTGAAAATTTTGTTTAATAGCCTGGATAAAAGTCGGGTTGGTCCCAGCTCGGTTTTGAGGGAGGTGGAAGCATCAGCAGTAGTGCGGACTGCTGTGGTGGTGTAGGCAGAAGTGGTGAAGGCGGTGGGGGTAGTAGCCACTCCCTTCAGCATACGGTGATGGAGGCGCGACACCGTAAGAAGCACCGTAGGGGACACCATAAGGACCATATGCCAGAGGTGTGTGGTATGTGTGCGTCAGTTTCCATGGAAGTAGAGGCCAAGGCGCACCAGTGTGAAGGTGCACGCCAGGCTGCCAGGCGCCAGAGTAGGTCGGTGGTTCACCGAGCGGAGAAGGGGCAGTCCAGTCCAGGGAATGGGCCATACTGAAGGAAATATGCCCTGAGAGGCAATAATAAAGTTGTTAGTATATATTCCTTATATATGGTAGATGTTTATTTTACATGCTAGAATTGTATTGATCGGAAACATCAATTCATGTGTGTTTAATAAACAAAAAGGGTTCCTAGTTATGCCTCTCTTATAGACTAGCTTGATTAACAAGATGATCAAGGTTTCCTGATCATGGACATTGGATGTTGTTAATAACAAGGTCACACCATTGGTGGAATGATGTGATGAACATTCATCCGAAGTATAGCATTACGATCAAGTCATTATGTTTATATTGCTATAACATCATACGAAGTAATCTTTATCCTTAGACCATGAGATCATGTTAATTGCTAACACCAGAAGAGTATCTTGATAACATCAAACGTCACACCGTAACAAGGTGACTATAAAGATGAGTTCCGTACTACGAAGGTGTTATGTTGAGGCTCATGGATCAAGAGTGGAATTTGTCAATCCAGATGACGGATAGATATACTCTAGGCCCTCTCGGTGATATCACATTAAGATAGCTTGCAAGCAAGTGATGTGATCACTAGAATGTTATATCACGGGAACGAGAAAAGAGTGCATGTCGGTAATGAGATCAAACTAGGTATGGAGATACCGATGATCAAATCTCGGACATGTAATATATCGAGAGACAAAGGGATTTAGTTATAAGCGTTAAAGGTTCTCACGATCACAGAAGTTATCGTTGAATGTGTAGGAGTCAGTACGGATCTCCAGGTCCCACTATTGATTATTGATCGGAGAAGAGTCTCGATCATGTCTGCATTATTCGCGAACCGTAGGGACACTTAAGAGTTACCGGACACCATTTTGGAGCACATATGTTTCAGACGAAAAAAATTACAAAGCACAGGAATTGTTTCAATAGAAACTGGAAATTGTTTCGGGTGAAATTGCAGAAAGTGGTTCTGCATGTGGTATTGAAATATTGCAAGGGGCTATATGTGAATGTTTGTTAATTAAAGTAATTAACAAAATTCTGAATAAATTTAATAAAAAGAGTTTTATTAAATGAGAGAGCATTAAATTTGGAGAAATTAAGAGGCATTTTAATGTGGAGGGGTTACCACCACATGAATGGGGGAGGTGAGAGGTCACCCCCATGCGCCGGCCATGGAGAGAGGGGCACCCCCTCCCCCTATAAAAGGCCACCCATTTCCTCCTTCATCCATACACCTCCTTTTGAAGGATCTCTCTCCCTCTCTAGAATTATTCCCCCATGGTCTCAGATTAGAGAGATACATGTTCCTGGTGGCATTTCGTCTGGAAGGAGTTGCTGCTTCTGCTGGATCGCTGGAGCGAGGAGGTGGAGGTTATCCGGTGGCTTGAACGTGTGTGCGAGGGCGGATGCGCTGCTGAGTTGCGGCGCTCGGACTTCCTCACGATCTTTAGATCGGCAAGTGTACGACTACATCAACCACGAGTTCCTACTCGTTAACAAAACTCGTTGTCTTTAAGGGTAAGTTCTTGTTGGATGTATGTCTACCCGTTGCTTTGTACCTAGTAGATAGATCTTGGCGTGTAGTTCACACCGTAGGAAAAAAAATGTTTTCTATGATGCGGACCCAACAGTGGTATCAGAGCATGATCTATGCGTAGGTGCTTTGCACGGGTAGTACACATATGTTTATATGTGGGCGATGATGATCATGTTATTGCATCTTCTATGTATTTTGGATATTGGTGGCATAGTGGGATGAAGCGGCCCGGACCAACCTTACATGTCATCGTACATGAGACCGGTTCCACGACTGACATGCAACTTGTTTTGCATAAGTGGCTGGCGGGTGTCTGTCTCTCCTACTATAGTCAATATCTGATTTACAACGAGTTGCTAATAACTTAGTTATCCTCGTTGTGGTTCATGTTCGTAGGTGAGAACGGTTCTATCTCCGAAAGCCCTAAGCCACGTAAAACTTGCAATTGATAAATTAGAGGCGTCTAGTTTAGATCGTTGATGGGCTAGTGTATTGATATGGTATTGTTGTAAGTAGATGTATGATAGATACTCTTACAACACACTCAATGTGTAAGTTCCATAGACCTTGACCTTACACACAAAGGAATGATAGAGATCATACCACGATGCAAGTGATAGAGATCAAATGCATGGACCATATCATCTCACTTTACACATTAGATGTTAGCATCTTATACTGCTAGTTTGGCGCTTTTGGTAGCATTATAAGATGATCCCTCATTTAGATATCAAGATAAAAATGTGTTCTTCCTTAAGTATGCACCGTTCTGTGGATCGTGTTTCGAGACATCACGTGATGATCGGTTGTACTCGAATCTACGCTTTCATAGGAACAGGTGTAAGACAGTTTTACACACGCGAATACTAAGGTTCTTACTTGGCGAGCCTAGCATGTACAGACATGGCCTCAGAACACGGACCGAAAGGTTAAGCATGAGTCATATAGTTGATATGATGCCCATATAGATGCTCGCCTTTGAAGCTAAATCAACTCACGTGATGATCGGACTTGGTGTAGTGGATTTGGTTCATGTAATCACCAAAAAGACACGAGGGATGTCATTTTTGAGTGGGAGTTCATTAGTAATTTGGATTAGTTGAACTAAATCTATCATAAACTTAGTCTAAATAAACTTTACAAATTCTATTGTAGATGGAACCACCTGCTTTTAATTTCAATGTCTTCATGGAGAAAGAGAAACTTGCTGCGAATGGTAGCAACTTCACCAACTGGGCTATGAATTTGAGGATTCTCCTCACTGCTGCACAAAAGCAATATGTGCTAGATGCGCCGCTAGGCCCCCCACCAGCTCCTGATGCCCCTAACGAGGAAAAGAATGTCTATGTGACTCATCAGGAGGACCACAACTTAGTTCATTGCGGCATACTGTATGGGCTAGAGTCAGAACTTCGAAAGCGTTTTGAAAATGGCAATGCCTTTGATACCATGGGAGAATTGAAAATGATTTTCGATACCCATGCTGCCGTAGAGAGTTATAATGCTACATAAAAGTTCTTTAGCTGCATGATGGAGGAAAATAGCTCCGTTAGTGAGCACGTACTCAAAATGTCTGGGTACGCCGATAAGCTTATGTCCTTGGGAATAACGATTCCCATTGACTTAGGCATACATCGTGTTCTCCAATCTCTGACACCTAGCTATAAGAGCTTCGTGATGAACTATAATATGCGGGGCATGAAGAAGTCTCTTCCCGAGTTTCTGTCAATGCTTAAGACTGCAGAAGTGGAGATTAGGAAAGAACATCAAGTGTTGATGATAAATAGGACCACCGGCTTCAAGAAAGACGAGAAAGGCAAGCACAAGGGAAAGAAGGGTGGCAAGTCTGTTGCCACGCCTGAAAAGAAACCCCGAGCTGGCCCTAAGTCTGACACCGAGTGCTACTATTGTAAGGGGACTGGCCATTGGAAGCGCAACCGCCCCAAGTATTTGGCGGACAAGAAGTCCGGCAAGGCAAACAAAGGTATATGTGATATACATGTTATTGATATGTACTTGACTAGTACTCACAGTAGCACCTGGGTATTTGATACGGGATCGGTTGGTAATATATGTAACTCGGTTCAGGGGCTATGGAACAAGAGACAACTAGCAAGGGATGAGGTCAGAATGCGGGTCGGCAATGGATCAAAAGTTGATGTGATCTCCGTCGGGACGCTACCTCTCCATTTGCCATCGGGATTAGTTATAAACCTAAATAATTGTTATTTAGTGCCTGCACTGAGCATGAACATTGTATCTGGATCGTGTTTGATGCAAAGTGGTCATTCCTTTAAATCTGAAAACAATGGTTGTTCGATTTATAAGAATGATATCTTTTATGGTCATGCATCTATGTTGAATGGTTTATTTCTGTTGGATCTCAATTGTAATATTACACACATTCATAATGTTAATGCTAAAAATATTAAACTTGATGATGATATGTCTACATATATGTGGCACTGCCGTCTAGGTCATATTGGCGTTAAACGCATGAAGAAACTCCATTATGATGGACTTTTGGAATCACTTGATTTTGAATCATTTGATACATGTGAGTCATGCCTTATGGGCAAGATGACTAGAACGCCGTTTTCTGGTTCAATGGAACGGGCGACATATCTATTGGAAATCATACATACTGATGTGTGTGGACCAATGAGTGTGTCGGCGCGAGGTGGATATCGTTATTTTGTTACTTTCACGAATGATTTGAGTAGATATGGGTATATCTATTTGATAAAACACAAGTCTGAAACTTTTGAAAAGTTCAAGGAATTTCAGAATGAAGTGGAAAATCATTGTAATAGAAAGATCAAATTTCTACGGTCTGACCGTGGAGGAGAGTATCTAAGTTACGAGTTTAGCACACACATGAAAGAGTGTGGAATAGTTTCACAACTCACGCCTGCCGGCACACCACAACGTAATGGTGTGTCGGAACGTCGTAATCGTACCTTATTGGATATGGTTCGATCTATGATGTCTCTGACTGACTTGCCACTGTCATTTTGGGGTTATGCACTGGAAACAACTGCATTCACTTTAAATCGGGCACCATCTAAATCCGTTGAAACGACACCGTATGAATTATGGTTTGGAAACAAACCTAAGCTGTCATTTCTTAAAGTTTGGGGATGCGATGTTTATGTGAAGAAACTTCAACCGGATAAACTCGAACCCAAAGTGGAAAAGTGCATCTTCATAGGATACCCTAAGGAAACAATTGGGTATACCTTCTATCACAGATCCGAGGGCAAGGTTTTTGTTGCCAAGAATGGATCCTTTCTTGAAAAGGAGTTTCTCGCGAAAGGTGTGAGTAGTCGAAAGGTAGAAGAGGTTATTGAATCTTTTCTTCATGGAATGGCGAGTGGCGTAGCACTGGAAGTTGTTTCGGAGTTGACTTCACCTAATGAAGAGAGAGCTAATGGTAATGATCATGAAACTCCGAAAGAGGACACTACCGAACCTCGCAGGTCAAGTAGGACACGTGCAGCTCCTGAACTGTACGGCAATCCTGTTGTGAATTTCATGGTTGATGAAATGGATGACCCTGCGACGTATGAAGAAGCGATGATGAGCCCGGATTCCAACAAATGGCTAGAAGCCATGAAATCCGAGATGGAATCCATGAACGAGAACCAAGTTTGGAACTTGGTGGACTTACCTCACGACCGAAAGGCCGTTGAGAATAAATGGATTTTCAAAAGAAAAACTGATGTTGATGGTAATGTGACCATCTATAAGGCTCGACTTGTCGCAAAGGGGTTTCGGAAAATTCAAGGAGTTGACTACGATGAGACATTCTCTCCCGTAGCGATGCTTAAGTCAGTTAGAATTATGTTAGCAATTGCTGCATATTTCGATTATGAAATATGGCAGATGGATGTCAAAACTGTGTTCCTCAATGGTAATATTGAAGAAGAGTTGTATATGATACAACCTAAGGGTTTTGTCGATCCTAAGGATGCTAATAAAGTATGAAAACTTCAGCGATCCATCTATGGACTGAAGCAAGCATCCCGGAGTTGGAATCTCTGCTTTGATGACGTGATCAAAGAGTTTGGATTTGTCCAAACTTATGGAGAGGCTTGTATTTACAAGAAAGTTAGTGGGAGCAATGTGGCATTTCTGATATTATATGTGGATGACATATTATTGATTGGAAATGGTATAGATCTTTTAGACAGTGTTAAAAGTTATCTAAACAGCAAATTTTCGATGAAAGACCTTGGTGAAGCATCATATATATTAGGCATTAAAATCTATAGAGATAGATCAAGGCGCCTAATTGGGCTATCGCAGAGTACATACCTTGATAAGATATTAAAGAAGTTTAATATGGACGAAAGTAAGAAGGGGTTCTTACCTATGTTGCAAGGCAAGACATTGAGTAAGACTCAAAGTCCGGCTACGACGGAAGAAAAAGAGATGATGGATAAGATCCCCTATGCCTCGGCCATAGGCTCTATTATGTATGCCATGCTATGTACAAGACCGGATGTGGCACATGCTATTAGTTTGACTAGTAGGTACCAATCTGATCCAGGTTCGGAACACTGGATCGCGGTAAAGAACATCCTCAAGTACTTGAGAAGAACTAAGGATATGTTTCTTATATACGGAGGTGAAGAAGAGCTAGTCGCTAAGTTTTATGTCGATGCTAGCTTTGACACCGATCCGGATGACTCTAAGTCTCAATCCGGATACGTATTTCTCTTGAACGGAGCAGCAATTAGTTGGAGGAGTTCCAAACAACCTGTGGTGGCTGGATCAACGACGGAGGCGGAATATGTTGCTGCTTCAGAAGCGGCGTAGGAGGCGGTTTGGATGAAAGAGTTCATCACGGAACTAGGTATGGTTCCCAGTGTGTTGGACCCAATGGTGATCTATTGTGACAATAATGGAGCTATAGCCAACGCAAAGGAACCGAGGTCTCACAAGAATTCCAAGCATATTAAGCGCCGGTTTCACTCCATCCGCGAGCATGTCAAGGATGGAGATATAAAGATTTGTAAAATACACACGGACCTAAATGTAGCAGATCCGTTGACTAAAGTTCTCCCTAGGGCAAAACATGATCAACACCAGAACTCCATGGGTGTTAGATTTATCACTATGTGAACTAGATTATTGTCTCTAGTGCAAGTGGGAGACTGAAGGAAATATGCCCTGAGAGGCAATAATAAAGTTGTTATTATATATTCCTTATATATGATAATGTTTATTTTTCATGCTAGAATTCTATTGATCGGAAACATCAATACATGTGTGTTTAATAAACAAAAAGGGTTCCTAGTTAGGCCTCTCTTATAGACTAGCTTGTTGATTAACAAGATGATCAAAGTTTCCTGATCATGGACATTGGATGTTGTTAATAATAAGGTCACACTATTGGTGGAATGATGTGATGAACATTCATCCGAAGTATAGCATTACGATCAAGTCATTATGTTTATATTGATATAACATCATACGAAGTAATCTTTATCCTTAGACCATGAGATCATGTTAATTGCTAACACCTGAAGAGTATCTTGATAACATCAAACGTCACACCATAACAGGGTGACTATAAAGATGGGTTCAGTACTACCAAGGTGTTATGTTGAGGCTCATGGATCAAGAGTGGAATTTTTCAATCCAGATGACGGATAGATATACTCTGGGCCCTCTCGGTGATATCACATTAAGATAGCTTGCAAGCAAGTGATGTGATCACTAGAATGTTATATCACGAGAACGAGAAAACAGTGCATGTCGGTAACGAGATCAAACTAGGTATGGAGATACCGATGATCGAATCTCGGACATGTAATATATCGAGAGACAAAGGGATTTAGTTACAAGCGTTAAAGGTTCTCACGATCACATAAGTCATCGTTGAATGTGTAGGAGTCAGTACGGATCTCCAGGTCCCGCTGCTGATTATTGATCGGAGAAGGGTCTCGATCATGTCTGCCTTATTCGCGAACCGTAGGGTGGCACACTTAAGAGTTACCGGACACCATTTTGGAGCACATATGTTTCAGACGAAAGAATTGCAAAGCGCAGGAATTGTTTCAATAGAAACCAGAAATTGTTTCGGGTGAAATTGCAGAAAGTGGTTCTGCATGTGATATTGAAATATTGCAAGGGGCTATATGTGAATGTTTGTTAATTAAAGTATTTAACAAAATTCTGAATAAATTTAATAAAATGAGTTTTATTAAATGAGAGAGCATTAAATTTGGAGAAATTTAATGCATTTAAAGTGGAGACTTTAAAAGGGAATGTGAAGAGGCATTTTAATGTGGAGGGGTTACCACGACATGAATGGGGGAGGTGAGAGGTGACCCCCATGCACCGGCCATGGAGAGAGAGGGCACCCCCTCCTCCTATAAAAGGCCACCCATTCCCTCCTTCATCCATACACCTCCTTGTGAAGGATCTCTCTCCCCCTATAGAATTATTCCTCCATGGTCTCGGATTGGCGAGATACATGTTCCCGGTGGCATTTCATCTGGAAGGAGTTGCTGCTTCCGCTGGATCGCTGGAGCGAGGAGGTGGAGGTTGTCCGGTGGCTTGAACGTGTGTGCGAGTGCGGATGCGCTGCTGAGTTGCGGCGCTCGGACTTCTCACGATATTGAGATCGGCAAGTGTACGACTACATCAACCACGAGTTCCTACTCGTTAACAAAACTCATTGTCTTCTAGGGTAAGTTCTTGTTGGATGTATGTCCACCCGTTGCTTTGTACCTAGTAGATAGGTCTTGGCGTGTAGTTCACACCGTAGGAATTTTTTTTCTATGCTGCGGACCCAACACAGACCTGCATGATCCCCATCCACGGGTCATGAGGGGGGCGCCAAATGGGAACACTAGGGGTGCAGGAGCCGGTGGTGGAGCGCCACCTACAGTAGCCGAGGCTGATGGAGTTGACGACGGTCATGGCGGTCGATACATGAGTTTGTTGCCGTGGTAGTTGGGACTAGGGCATGAGCCAGGAGGGGGCTACACCGACGGAGGCGGTGGTGCAGGCAAGGCAGGCGCGGGAGGTCACGAGATGGCCACAAAAACCTGATGCAGCGAGTCCTTGTTGGCGATGGCGCGGCCACCAGTCTCTGACCAGTGGGCCACGCAAAACGCTGGCCCCCTACATCGGCGGCTGTGGCTAAGCTAGCCTGCTGTGAAGGCAGGAAGCGCAAGAAAAAGGAACGGCCAGGATTGAATGAGAGGGAGCATCCAACGGCTGGTATTCGGAGCAAGAATGTTACTTCTACTAGATGCGCTGGACAGACTGCGTGTGCCGGTGCCCGGTATCCAAAGAAGACCGCCTTGCAATCTGAGTTCACGTGGGGTGTGCCTGGATGTCCGTCGTCACCACCCAGCTTGAGTTTGACCAAGCCGATCCCCGTCGGAATTTCTTCTCCACCAAGTTCCTTCAGAGCAAGGCAACATGCTGACCGATCGCACTCATCTTACACGAACACTTGAAGAAACCATAAACAAATGGGCACGATCGTTGGACTACCGCATCTCGGCGACACGTCTATATAACCCGAGGCCTAATTAGTACCGTAGATTACCCGATCTCCAGTAAAAGTCCACTCCAATCAGATTCTATTACTGTACTAGCACACCACTTTGATTGTCCCAATTCTCGAGAGAACTTTGAGAGCTAACATGGTTCTTGCAATGACGCTGGTGTCGGTGCCCTGGGGCTTCCTGGTGTGCGGCCTCCTATGCCTTGCGCTGCTGCGGCAGGGCGCCAAGCTGCTGGACATGCTGTGGTTGCGGCCGCGGCGGCTGGAGCGGGAGCTCCGCGCGCAGGGCCTCCACGGCACGCCCTACCGGTTCCCCATCGGCGACATCCAGGACTACGGCCGGCTGAGCAAGGAGGCCTGGTCGAGGCCCTTGCCGCTGCGGTGCCACGACATCGCCCCCCATGTCGCGCCTTTCCTCTACAACACCCTGCAGGAGCACGGCAAGACGTGCTTCTCTTGGTTCGGCCCCCTCCCCAAAGTGACCATCAGCGACCCCGACCTCGCTAAGGAGGTGATGTCCAACAAATTCGGGCACTTCGAGAAGACCAAGTTCCCGGCGCTATCCAAGCTGCTGGCAGAAGGCCTCGCTAGCATCGAGGGCGACAAGTGGGCCAAGCACAGGCGCATCCTCAACCCTGCATTCCAGCTCGAGAAAGTCAAGGTAACTGAATAATGTTTCTTTAACTGAATGTTTCTTAAAATGCGATGGGCTGTAGAATTGATTGTTCCAGTGTGTGACTGCAGAGCATGCTTCCAGCCTTTTCTGCGTGCTGCGAAGACCTCGTCAGAAGATGGACGGAGTCTCTCAGCTCTGACGGTTCATGCGAGCTGGATGTTTGGCCGGAGCTCCAGAACCTGACTGGAGACGTCATTTCTCGCACCGCATTCAGCAGCAACTACCTTGAGGGAAGGAGGATTTTCGAGCTGCAGTCGGAGCAATCTAAGCGTCTCATGACAAACATTCAGAAAATTCTCATTCCTGGCTACTTGTTAGTTACTCATCAAACTTCATTAGCTTCTGCAAATTTAACAACTAATATATTTGCAATGCATCCTAGATATTATACACTCACATGGAACGTTATTTGGCATTTTCAGGTCCATGCCAACCGAAAACAACAAAAGGATGAGTGAAATCAACAAGGAGATTGAATTGATTTTACGAGGTCTTGTTGGCAAGAGGATTCAAGAAATGAAAGAAGGACAAAGCACCAAAGATGACTTACTTGGCTTGTTGCTAGATTCAAACATGAGAGACGTGGATGAGCATGGGCAATCCAGCCTGGGGATGACAATTGAAGATGTCATTGAGGAATGCAAGTTGTTCTATTTTGCAGGAATGGAGACAACGTCGGTGCTACTCACGTGGACCATGATCGTACTAAGCATGCACCCGGAGTGGCAAGACCGTGCAAGGGAAGAAGTCACTAGTCTATTTGGAAAACACAAACCCGAATATGAAGGCCTAAACCGACTCAAAACAGTAAGTCATAATATTGAAAATATTGCAATTGATTTTGCTTCATTCCATGATGTACAATATTGACCACATGGACTTTTCGTTTCAATGTATAACTCGCTGCCTTGCTTGAACTTGTAGGTGACCATGATCCTATATGAGGTTCTCCGGCTATACCCACCAGCAATAACATTCAACAGGAAAACTTACAAGGAGATGAAGATTGGAGGCATCACGTACCCCGCTGGAGTGATGATTGAGCTTCCTGTGATGTTCATCCATCACGATCCTGACATTTGGGGTAGTGACGTCCATGAGTTTAACCCCGAGAGGTTCTCCCAAGGGATCTCCAAGGCATCCAAAAATCCAGGCGCTTTTCTCCCTTTTGGTTGGGGGCCACGGATATGCATCGGCCAGAACTTCGCACTACTAGAGGGTAAGATGGCGATTTCCATGATCATTCAACATTTTGAGGTCGAGCTTGCACCGTCATATAGTCATGCGCCACATACCATCATAACAATGCAACCAATGCACGGGGCACAAATTAAACTTAGAGTAATTTGATCATGGAAAGTTATTTTACTTGTATTGTCGTGATTATGTATGATCTATTACGCATTATATTTCCTGCTCTTAGGTAATAGTTTTGTAGATTTCCGGACATGAATATAAAGTTGTGCTAAAATGGTATACGTGAGGTTGCCTGTATGGTGCATAATTATGATGAAGGAGACATCAACTTGTATGCTTTCACAATATAGAGTTGTTTAATGTATAGTGGAAAAACAAATATAACACTCACAATAGTTTTGTGGTAGTCTATTATGTTTTTTGGACACTTCCATATCCGTCCACATTTGTGCTATTACATGTTCAATCAACATTCAACCATCATATTTTCCAACCCACTCCATATAGTGTTAATCAAATTTATCGGAGAAAGCATTTGGGGAGATTATCCCTAAAAAATTGAATATAAAAATTTAAGTTAGAACTATCTGTAGGACAATGGAACCTTGTTGAAATGTAAAAAGATGCAAACTGGATTTATAATGTGGCCAAAAAAGCACATTTCTTTAGAATTAGGTTTGGATCAATTAGCACAAATAACAATACTGCAATGCAAGTATTATGTCGTGGAAGGCACACCCATCGCGGATATGTTCAGCCTCATTTGGTAATAAACACATTGTCAAAAGCACACCCGCCGCATGATATATTTGGCGGTATTTAGATATTGAGACCTTATAGATCAAAAGCCGGCACAAATTGGGTACAGTGGACATATCAGGTGCGACACATGTACTTGCCATGTTAGGTACATATTTTCGTGGCACATAGTTTAATCATGATCAACTATGTAAAACATTTTCTCCATGTCATTTAAATTGTAATTTCCATTTTGTTATGATACAAAATTCATTCTACTGAGATAGAAATTAAAACGTTACACTACAACCACTTCTTATGGGATCAATTCCTTGGATATTCCCATTACATTTGTTAAAACAAGGTACTGGTGTGAAACATTCACCAGAGCTCTTGCGTTCTCATTAACAGAGAAGCCCTTGAGTTTCTCTCTCTTTACCACATCCTAAACTAACAAACAAACTACAGAAACTATATAACAAATACACCTTTTGTACAAAGTGTACATCTCTTTAGGAAAAAACTCTTAGTTATTCTTGGAATCCTTGAGAACCTCTCCTTTTCTACACATGGTTCTCTGCTCCACACACTAGTGACCTTGCCACAAATCTACTCTTCATCTTCTATGCAAAGGTTTTGCCTGTCGTCCTCCTCGCAGAGGATCTGAAGGAAAGATAAGCACCATTAAATAATGGGAAGAGGAAGGCGTAACACGATATGTAAAACGTCCCGGTCGTTTGGTCGCCTGATGTGGCGACTCTGGAGGCCCCCCACACTGCCACACAGAAACCTCCTTCCAGCAGCCCCAACCACCATGTCGCCGCTAGAGGATGCTGCTCGATGGCGGATGGTGACGGCGGGGTGAACTGGGCCAGCCTTTTCTTTTCTTTTTTAGCCCTACATCTTCCTCTTCGATCTAAAGGATGTGATCTGGTCTCCATGTCCTTCTCGCATTGTTCCAAATCCGATCGAGAAGCCCAAGATGTGACCATCACGGTGCAGCATCTCCTCCGGTAGCTGGAGGCTAGATTGTTCAGATATCGTTAGTAATCAAGACTGTACCTGCGACCTGCTACCTCTTGGCTCCTAGGTGAACATGCCATCAATCTTCGTGCATGAGGTCACAGTGTGCACATGTTCATCATGGGAATTTCCTTACTCCTCATCGCCGAGGTGTGTGGCTGCTACAGGATGATGCCAAGACATGGTGGTTCAAGGGTGAGGTAGTCCTCCACTATTGTGCGTCTTGGTGCGAAGTATGGAGATCCAATCTGGCCAACCAAGATTAGGCCAAGTTTTCGACTTCATGGACGTGCATGCGCATAGCAGGTGCGGCCTAACGCCATGGTGATCTCCATCCACCATTGGCCAGGCTTGCGTGATTACCAAGGTGTTGATGTGGGATCATGGCGGTCGTGCTTGAAGAAGACCAGAGAAGCTCTGAAGGTTCTATCTCACATGCTCATCTTGAGTCAAGAAGATTCATCTGAGTACTTGAAACTGATCATAAGAAGTATGTGTGTCGGACAATCGGCATTTTCTATGAGTGTTCTCGACAAGTGGTGGTGACCCTAATTGACTTTGTTCTTGGTAGTGCTCTTTGAGCTACATGTCTTAGTTTTTGAGGCGAGTGCCCTGAGTCTAACCTTAATTGTTTGTAGCTAACAATGGTGGCTTTCTAGTCATTTCCTTGTTGAAGGAATTGTATGGATATTGGACCTTCTCTAGGGTGAAAACCCAATATTTGAGCATGTTGGTTAGACCAGATAATAGAGGTGTCCGTGCACTATTATCTTCGTGGAGGCATTGTTTTGCAGAAGCTTTTTTGAGTTTAGGTGTCGTCGCCACTAGTGGTGCTCTTGCTACTGAAAGGAATATGCCCGAGAGGCAATAATAAATGGTTATTATCTTATTCCAGGTTTATAATAGATGTTTGTTTCTCATGCTATAATTGTGTTAACAAAACGTTGATACATGTGTGTTTAATAAAAAATAACATGTTCCTAGTATTGCCTCTTATTACACTAGCTTGTTGATTAACTGATGATCAAGGTTTCCTGATCATGAACATTGGATGTTGTTAATAACAAGGTCATATCATTAGAGAATGATATGATGAACATTCACCCGTAGTAGATTTAGCAATATGATTATGTCCTCTGATATCTCATACGATGTAACTCTAATCCTTAGACCATGAGATCACGTCAATCACTGACTCCGGAAGAGTACTTTGATTCCATCAAACGTCACACCATAACAGGGTGATTATAAAGATGTTGTCGGGTACTTAGAAACTTTTAGTTGAGGCTCATGAATCAAGAGTGGGATTTTTCCATCCCGATGACGGAGAGATATACTCAGGGCCCTCTCGGTGATATCACATTAACATAGCTTGCAAGCAGGTGATAAGATCATTAAAAATGTTATATCACGTGAACGAGAAAATAGTACTTGTCAGTAACGAGATAAAACTAGATATGGATGATACCATACAAGTAAAATATCACGAGACAAAAAGAATTAGTTATTGCGAATAAGGTTCACATGATCACTAGTTTATTGTTGAACTAGTGAAAGTCATTATAGATCTCCAGGTCCTGCTAATGATTATTGATCGGAGAGAGTCTTGATCATGTCCACCTAGTTCACGAATCCGTAGGGAGACACACTTCAAGGGAGTTGACACATTTGAGTAGATAGGGAATATCGGAGAAAATACTGGACAACGCAGGAAATTGTTCTGATAAATCTGTCGGAATAGTTTCGGTGTATCGTATTAATGCAAGAGATTGAATTGTTGATGTGTTCATTAAATGAAGTACTCATTAAATGAGTGGCATTAAATTAAGTGAATTAAAAGAGATTTTAGTGGAAAGACTCTTGATTTTGAGTGGAGAATAAATGAGAGAAAGTGGAGATCAATTTTTGTTAGTGGAATGTCCATCCACATGAATGAGGGAAGAGGTGGGGGACCTCTTTGGCCGCTGGCCATGGTAGGGTCTTCCCCTCCCCCTATAAAAGATGGGGTGGAGCACCTCCTCTCTCACACTCATCCTCCCTCATCTCATGTGTCCTTTGGTTGGCATCTTCCTTCCCTTTCTAGCCTTGTCCATTGCCACAAGCACGATGCTTAGGCGAAACCCTGTTCAAGATCTTCTCCACCACCATGTTGTAGTGTTGGTGGAGTTTTCGAGGATCCCTACTTCCGATGGCCAGCTGGAGTAAGGGACGGAAATCATCGGCGTAAGGGACGGAAGTCGTCGGCACACCGTACGTGTGACCGATTACGGAGGCGCTACCCCTTTGTGGCGCTGATCGTCTTCGCGTCCTTGAGGATGGTCGTGTACAATTTACAATAGCCACATTTGTTTGTAGGAATGTTATCCCGCTTTATGGTATTTAAGGGTGGGTCTATCTGAAATCCTTACAAGTATCGCTTAGATTCGATCTTGGCAGTTGCAATTGTAGGATTTTTTTTGTTTTTCATGCAATGAACCCCATCAGCTAATACGATCCTCAGATTTCTTTGGCGGTGTTTTTGTTTTCTTTTTTATTCTTATTTTGTGTTTTTTGGTTGTGTGCATCCTTAATATCTAGACTTGCTCTAGATATTATGTTGTTGCAGAGGTTGTGTGTAATTTGTATTATGTTGGTATTAATGTATTCCCTTTATTAGAAAAATGTAAAAGAGAGGAATAATACATACGAGAGGGTCAGAAGAACCGGTGGAGGAATCATGCATGGGTTAAGCATATTATGCGACATCATCGCCCGAGGACAACATACAAGTATTCATATTGCACCATACACTTTGGTGGGGAGTGTTGAGATCTATGGTTCAGAGTGTATATAGAGAAGTGTTGGGACCAAAGGTTCGGAGTGAGTGCTAGGATCTTGGGTTCTTAGTGGAGGGATGGGAATGTGGTGTTGTGGGGACTAAGAAGATGAGGAGTGGGTCACACGAAGATACTAATTTCACCTATCCCATACACCAAAAAGATGTCTAAAGACATCAACGATGCATAGCCAAGAAAAATTAAAAAGAGAGAAACAGAAAACAAAGACACCATCTTGTGATGAACACTCGCAACAATAGCACTCTAACCTCCACCGAAGGCAACACCCGGACTACAAAAGATATTATCTATAAGCAATGCCTCCAAGAAGAAAACAATGTACAAGCATTATCGTCACGCAATCAAAGATCTTGACTTTTCAACCTGGAGAAAGTAGATTGTACAAAACAATCTCTTCAGCAAAGCCACTGCCATGTAGAACAAATGAAGTCTAGACCTTGGGTTTTCACCCTAAAAATCATGACTCGGTACTCAAAGAATACCACCAAAAATGCATTCCACCTGTGCTGCCACCCCGTCTCGCCAAGGTTGTTGTTCCAAGACACCAAGCATCCGACACACAGGAAGAACTTGTGCAGGAATTATCATCACAACCAATACACCTCTCCACCATTTCAAACCACCTACCCACCATGACTTTCTCCACATCTTCCAATATAATGGAAATCTATTTTTAGACATGTCCCATGGCATGGAAAAGAAAGCGAAGCTTCATGTCACACCCTCATGAAGCAACACTGGCTGAAGATAAGGGCGCGCATGACCGGATCAACTCCGAGCTGGATATCCAGTGGCGCCATGCGCCTAACAACGGAAATCTCTGAGTGAAAGACCAAAACTCGTTGGATTCCATGTCGAGGAGTTTGACATGAAGCATATCGACAAATTGGCACTCGAACATCAGCATGGCCATACCACCTTTATATAGATCCAGCATGCCCCCATGCCATCGAAGGGGCCAGAATGTCCGCCACCCCTCACAACGACCATAGCCACAACGTCCTAGTCGCATCATGATGCCACACATAGGTGCCAAGACACTGCGAGGCTGTCAGGAGCCATGCACACACAAAACAACGCCTCCTTCTTCTTGGGACACGACCCGGTCGAGCCCAGATCGGGCCTGCCACCATGTTGGGCGTGACCGCCACTGGAACAGACACCCTGTTGTCATCGTCGCTGGTCCTAGACCACCGCCTTGAATCCCTGCCTGCCCCGCCAGGTGAGCAGAGAATCATGCCCACCAACTTCCGTGGAGAGCCACCGACCGCCATAGGGAGCCCCAAACCCTTGTGAGAGCCGACGTAAGATAGAGCCTGCCGCCACCAAATCCGCCCGGTCTTTGCCCGACGGATGGTGTCGGTGATGGTAGGGAGGTGGGTGTGGGCCAAAGGGGATAGGTCGGCGCCGGGACGATCCGTCCGAGTAGCTAGGGGATATATAAAATGTGAGGAGGGAGTAGGAGAGTGGGGTTATAATTTTTTATGCGCCCTTGTGTAAACGTGGCACAACTATAGGTGCATTGGCTTTTCATAGGGTCCATTCGTCCATAACGAGTGGGGCCAATATTCATTTCAGAATTTTAATTTAGGAGCCCACTCTACCAATTGCTCATTTTCAAGTTATAATCTCGCTCATGCTTGGGTTGTGCAAGTTGGATGTCTCTTTTGTTTCCTGTTATGACCGGTGACTCCAGCTAGGGCTTTCTATAAAAAGGTTGGACCATTTTAGCTTTTCTGCAAAATAAATACTTATAAGTGACCACCGACCGGTGGCTGTAGATTAGGAAATGTGCACCCAAATCCATCTGTCAGGATTTCGATGTTGTCATCATTCTTGTTCATTGGTGAATCTGTAAGGAGCAAAACTCCAAGGTGTTTGAAAACACACAACACTCAGTAGAGGATCGAAAAACGACATGCTCCCTCGAGCGCTTGCGAACTAGCCACACCACCATTTGCATCGCCACCTCACCCTTTCCCTACCTCGATACGTGATCCACCATTGTTGACGAGATCAGGCCGCACCTATGCTAGGGCGGTTCGTGGGTATTTTCGGGTTGAGTGAGAGGTATCCACGATGATCGCAAGATGTGAGGAGAGGGGTCCGCCAGTCATTGCTGATCTATCGTTGTTGCTCTTCGCCGAAGAGGGTCAGGATATGCGATCCTCCACAGAGGACTATTGTTGTGGAGGGAAGGTGTGATTTGAATCATGCTAGCCCATGTGTTGGCAACGGGGGGAGACATGACGCGGATTGAGGCCACCTGGCCAGAGCCATGGTGGGGTGAGAATCCGTGCAAATGCGGTGAAGACGGGTGTGACTGGTATGCTTCCCTTGTCTAGGCATGCCGATAAGGATGAGGTGGTTGAGTCCTTCTTCCGACTGCTCTAGGAAATACCCTCTTTGCTGCGGGCTAGGGTTCCGACCAAATCCCAAAATATCATATGGATTAGGAAGGTGTTGTTTGGGAGTAGGAAGTTCATGTCAACATATTGTTATCCCGCTAGAGGTAATTGTGTTCCTACGTCGCGTAATTTCTCCTTCTTGAAGGATTTCTGGAGTGCGGAATCGGGAAGAGCTACCTTTGAGGAGGTTCTTAGGGTGGGGGAGGAGGAATAGGAGACAATGGCAGTAAATATGGTGTTGGACGCAGCCTTCACAAGCGAGGTGGTATGCAGGGCTCATCGCTACCACAAAACTCTGCCTAGGGGAAGACAAATCTCCCACCGCGTCCAAGATTGTCAGGTATTCTGACTTTGATAGAGATTCATGACCATGGTCAGGAGCAACAGTTGGGAGGAGAGGCTTCCATGGGGATGTACCCGATGATGAACACTAGGATGTGGAATCAGGTTGGTTAGATGCTATTTTCGCAACAAAATCAGATGATGTATATTCCTTAATGGCCTTTCCATATGCCATTCATCCATGCATATGTAGTTTCAAGGGCCTTTTGTTACCAGTTAGACCAGTAGTGCTAGGGGTAGTATTAATCAATACAACTCTGGTAAAATCAAGGAAGTGTCAAAATCTTCTAGTAACAAGAGTCAGAGTCAGAGCTAGATACAAGAGAATAGTGACAAGAATTCAATGCAGACAAATAGCCCCACTGCTCTTGTGTTTGATCCTAAGTACATGTATATTATATGTTATAACCATGGAGAACCAAACCACTTTGTAGGTTTGTGACCCATAACTAAATGCTACTTTATTTGTGGTAAGCCTGGTCACCATATGGATGATTGACATGAATGGTACAAACGTCTACCAACTTCTAAGTATCTGGGTAGTGTGAATGCTAGCCTATGTTTCTTTCGTGTGGATGTAGAGGGGCTAGAAGCTACCAAATGGATGAATTTTGGTAATGTGGGGGTTGTATAGATTGTGGAAAAGGAGATGCTACTAAGGAAGAACTAGGTCAGAATTTCACAGAGATGTGGAATACCAATTGGTATTGGCAAATCAGATAACTTAGGGGCAAAAAAATCTGATCAAACTTCCCCCAGCCAAAAACATCAATGAGTTGGTGGAATATCAATCAATCTAAAGAAAAGGGTGGTGTGTGTGGCCTTCTCTAAATTATAGGGTGAGCAAGATCCTTTTGGTGATTCAACTGAAGTCTAGGTCAAAGTGGAGGGCAACCCAACAAATAGTGTACTTGGAAGGTTATTTCTCAGATTTCGTCTTCTTTAGGGGTACTGGTAAATGTGCACTGACATATTACCTTCAAAAGAGTTTTCAAGACTGTTAGGATAAAAGTATCCGTCAGAGATGTTGACAAGATCCCAAAGGATAAGCTTTTTGAGATGGAACAAAATCTCCACATTATATTGTTTGATGTATAGGAAGATGAAGGCTCTGAACCTAGGGAAGTTGGTGACAATGGAGGTGGTTAAGACTCTCAGAATGGTGACGAGGGCCTAGGAGATTATTTCATTAATCACATATCTAAGGGCATCCAAAATCCTATGGACACTAAGACTAACACCTCATTTAGAACACCTGATAATAGGGGTCCAAAATAGAGGAGGTGGAACTGTCATGACAGGAGGTGAGAGTGTTAATAGGCAGCTTGAAGAATGTATTATGAAGAAGGTTTTGGAGACTTCTAGCTCTGTAGTCCATGTAGTGAACAACTTGGTATGCTTAGCTCGTGAAGAGAATATCACTACTGACTTGTTGGTCTCTATGGAAGAGGAGGAGGAACATCAGATTATGGTTGTTGAGGCTATACAAAACATTGTTGTTGTTGTCTGTCAGAATCTTGGATAGAAGCAAAAGCATTGGGGACATGTGGTTGCAATAGGAACACATAGAAGAATTCAGAATGATGGGCGAACTATTGTGGAAAAATCCCAGACTCTAAAGAAAGCTACAAATCTATAGGTCCCTAAAAGTAAGCTTGTTATTCATGGTTTAAATAATTCCTTTTCCATATTAGACAATGCTATTCTAATGCATAGATCTAGGGATTCTAGAATTTCTTCAGGTGAATCTGATGAATGTATTAGTAGTAATATGGAGACTATTAAGGAATTAGAGCTGGATAGACTTAAAGCTTTCCATTCTGATCACCCTAACATGTTCGTCCCTAGTGATATTAATGAATGTATTAGTAGTAATATGGAGACTATTAAGGAATTAGAGCTGGATAGACTTAAAGCTTTCCATTCTGATCACCCTAACATGTTCGTCCCTAGTGATATTAATATCATTGTTGAGGAGTTCTCTAGATCTGGTGGTGCCTGACATGTGTATACCCTGCAGGTACTTGAGCTTGGTATAAACGGTCCAGATACGGTGGAAGCCCACGGTGTTGCCACGGCCCAATGAATACTTCGAGTGGCCCACGAACTCTCGATGACTTGCGAGACAAGAAGAAGTTTAAAGATAGAAAGTTTGAAGGGAAAACCCTAATCTGTAACCGACTCGACCTGCTACCCGAGACCTGGCCTATCTATATAAAGGCTAGGAGGGGGTAGCGAGGAGGACACACACAACCCTAGTTTCCAAAACCCTCGCTAGATTGCATCTGCGCACCATTGTAATCGTCGATTCCTTCGTTAATTCCAAGAGCAGACAAGCATGAGTAGGGACCTCTACAAGGCCTGAACCTGGGTAAACCTTGTGTCCCTTTGTGCTTGTTTGCTAGCCGATTGATGCTTCCAGTGCTCCCTCCTTCTCCAAAACCCAAGTCCATAACAATGGGCATTGATGAGTTAAACCCTCGTCAATTGGCGCCGTCTGTGGGAATTGGAAGTGCTGATGTTGCGGCTTCTTCGGCCCCATCAACCGCGATCTACAACTCCGTAACAGTGGAGATTCGCCATCTCTTCTGCGCATTCGACTTCACCGTCCACACGCCGGCCATTCGCCCAGCTTTTGAGTCCGTGGGCGATGGAATCAGCCTGGCAATCGGGAGCTTCCGCTTCCAAGTTGGTCAGATGGGCACGCTTCGTATGCCTGACCAGCCAACGGAATCCGCGATTGCTCCAGCATCGTGGTTCCCGCCACAAATCGGTACCCTCAGCGAGCTCAACACCTCAGCAACAACTGAGAGCACGAATAGCAACAGCAGTCGCGGATCCGATCTGGGTGACCTAGAGACGGAAGATGGAGTCTACGGCTCTAGATACGAAATTTGCGGAAGAAACAGCTTCCCCAACCACTTCATGTGCGCCGTCATCAATGCTGGTAAAACCAGTGCCAATCGCGAAAACAGTGGCAACGGTCTTGATCCACCCAATGGTGGCATACCTAACGGCGGACCACCCAATGGCGGCCCCACCAACGGTGGCAATGGCGCACCCGTCAACAACGGAGGGGCTGTCGAACCTCCAACCATGGTGAATGAGTACACTGGCAAACGTGTCGTCATCAAGCTCAACGACCTCGAGTGGGCTCGCTGCCGAGAAGCCCTGCGAGGCAATCCTCTGCCCCCTGCCACACCACAAGAGCTGCTGATGGGATATCATTGGCTACTAAAGGAGGAGTACAGACGCCAATTACAAATGATTGCGCAACTCGAAGCGCATAAAACGGCGGCGAACGAGTCAAGTCTTTGATGGGCTGGGCTCTCCTCCCATGAAGGATCCTCCTCCAAAGGCAACGAGTATGTGGCCAACAAGAGGCGATCTCGAATGGCCCACCTCACTGAGCAGGAGCGCATAGAAGCTGCGAAAGTCCTCGACTTCAGCTCTATGACAATCGACACATGGGGCAACGTGGTCCCAAAGACGTCGCAAGCTGTGGTAACAACGACCACCATGTACCTCCTCAACAACCAGCCGCCGGCTGGAGATCCCCGAGCCGCCATGCACCGATCTACGATTGCGGGCTTGGGGTTAATCGAGGACGCTCTCGACAAAGAACCAACACCGGAGCCGAAGAAAAGCAAGGCTCTAGCAAAACACTATTCCTCACCCTCGTCCAGCGACAATATTCATGATCTGTCTCGATGTCACCGCTCACGACGACATGACCACGACTACGATGCGCGTGATGACATCACGCAGCAAAAAATCGACAAGTCAAGGGCATGACGTGCCCGATCGATTGACTCAGAGGACGAAGACATAGAACTCTGGGGCGCCAGATGCTTCAGCAGGGCTATCAGGCAGAAGCGAATGCCCAAAGGGTTCAAGCTCCCATCGGAGAACCCAAAATTTGATGGCCTGCAGGACCTAAAAATCTGGTTGGAGGACCACATCTCCTCCGTCAGGCTCCACGGTGGGAGTCGAAGCACGGCCATGCAATACCTGCAGCTACAGCTGCAGGGCGCCACCCGAGCATGGCTCAACAACCTCCCACGCGGATCCATTCGCAGCTGGGAAGAGCTGGTCTACAGCTTTGTGCGTAACTTCAAGGGCACCTACAAAAGGCCCACGTCAATCAAAGAACTGAGGTGCTGCCAGAAAAGGTCGGGCGAATCGCTATGCTCGTACATCTAGAGGTGGTCCATCATCAAGAACCCCACAGAAAATATCTCGGAGGATCGCGCAATCGACGCATTCAATGGCGGCGTTCGTCACATAGAGCTCAGGGAGGAGCTGGGCCACTCGAAGCCCAAAACAATTGACCACCTGATGGAAATCGCGAATCGGTGGGCAGATGGAGAAGACTCGGTGAAAAACTGCGTTCACTCTGACAATGAAGCAGAACTCGAGCACAGACGCGATCTCCGAAGCAAATGTTGAATGCGCATCTACGATGACCATGACGATGTCAACATGGTCACAGCCGGCTATGCCGACAACCGCAACAGCAACTATCGTAGTGGTGGACACTGCGACTTCGGGAAAACCACGCAGGTATGGCAGCGCCGCACTCACGAAGAGGCACTCGTGACAACAATCGAGGACAAACTGTCCGGGCCGTGCAACGTGCACTTCTACATCGACAAGCACGACGGCAAGAAGAAATCTAGCCACCTTCTCAAGGACTACCACGAGTTCCTCAAACTCCATGAGGGTTTGGCTCGGATGAATCGTGACGCAGTCAACAGGGGCTACGGAGTCGCCCAAGCGCTGTAGCACATGGAGATCCTCCACCACTACCTAGAGTGCCACCACCCACGGCTGCACCGGTCCACAATAAAGGCGGTGAGCCATACCCACGGGCTGTGGGCAACGTGATGATCCAAAAGGGATGCCCATCAAATCAGGTGCAGAAGGCCATAACCCGCCAAGTCAACTTGGCGACAAATTCACCACCATCCACCACTGAGTACCTCAGTGTAAGCGACTCCTGCATCACCTTCGACAAGCGCGACCACCCGCGCCAAGTACCTCACCCAGGCCACCGTCCCCTCGTACTCGAGGCACAAATAGGAGGCTTCGACATGAGTCGTGTCTTCATGGACGGTGGAAGCGGCATTAACCTCATGTTCGCAAGTACCTTGCGAGCGATGAGGATCCCTCTGACCTGCCTAGAGGTCTCGGACACGACATTCCACGGCATCGTCCCAGGCAAGGGCATATATCCCATGGGCAAAATCAATCTCGATGTCATCTTCGGCACGCCGAAAAACTTTCAACGCGAACACATCGACTTCGAAGTCGTCGACTGGCCCTCACAGTACCACTGCATCCTCGGACGCGTCGCGTTCGCTAGGTTCATGGCAGTACCACACTATGCCTACCTGCATATGAAAATGCCAAGCCCAAACGGTGTCATCACAATCAATGGGAGCTTCGAGAGGTCCGACAGCTGCGACAGGGAATTCAACAGAATTTCCGAATCCTTCGGCATGCAGGAAGAACTCGCAAGATTGAAGGAGTCGACAGACAACAGTCTGCCTCCCCTGAGCCGGCCAAGTTCACCCGACCTATCATTTGACTCGTCGGTGCACACGAAGAAAGTTCAGGTCCACCCATCATACCCGGCCAAGACGGCCCTCATCGCCAACAACTTGAGTCCCGCATAGGAACTCGCGCTCGTCAAATTCCTCCGTGAGCACTAGGAAATCTTCGCCCGGTGTCCAGCAGACATGCCAGGGGTTCCCAGGGAATTCGCTGAGCACGCACTCAATGTCAACCCAGATGCAAGGCCATTCAAACAAACAATTCAGCGACTGTCTGAACCAAGAGCAAAAGCGGTTAGAATGGAGATCAACAGACTCCTCGACGCCAAATTCATACACGAGATCAAGGAAAGTACCTGGCTCGCCAACACGGTGCTAGTACCCAAAAAGGACACAGATATCCTACGAATGTGCGTGGATTTCACCTCCCTGAATAAGCACTGTCCAAAGGATCAGTTCCCGCTACCGCGAATCGACCAGATCATCGACTCCACCGCGAGATGTGAGCGTCTCTACTTCCTCGATGCCTACTTAGGCTATAATCAGATTCGAATGAAGGAGAAAGATCAAGAGAAAACAGCGTTTACAATGCCTTTTGGTGTGTTCTACTACAACACAATGCCCTTCGGGCTAAAAACGCAGGAGACACCTATCAGCGGTGCATGCAGGCTTGCCTCAAGAACCAAATTGGTCGCAACATCCAAGTCTATGTTGACAACATCGTAATCAAAACCAAAGAGGAAGCCTCACTAATCGACGATTTACGTGAAACCTTCGACAACCTCGACCGCTACCGGATCAAGCTCAATCCGAACAAATGCGCCTTCGGCGTACCATCTGGGAAACTACTTGGGTATCTCATGTCCGCAAGAGGGATCGAGGCAAACCTGAAGAAAATAAAAGCCATACTAGCCATGGAGAAGCCAAAGAACGTAAGAGGCGTCCAACAGCTGGCTGGGTGAATCGCAGTGCTCAGTCGATTCATCAGTCGAATGGGCGAAAAGGCACTGCCCTTCTACTAACTTCTCCGCAAAACTGGCAAGTTCGAGTGGACCAATGAGGCGCAGGAAGCATTCGAAGACCTCAAGCGTCCACTGTCTACCTCACCAGTACTGGTGACCCCACGCGAAAGGGAACCACTGTTGCTATACATCTCCACCACCAACCAGGTGGTTAGCATAGTACTCGTGGTGGAACGAGTCGAAGAAAACAAAGTCCATAGGGTACAGCGCCCAGTCTACTACCTCAGCGAGGTGCTCACGCCAACAAAGCAGCGATATCCACACTACCAGAAGCTGGCATACAACGTCTTCATGACAGCCAGGCGACTGCGCCACTACTTTCAGGAGCACCCAATCGTGGTGGTCAACGACGCCCCGCTTGGGCACATCCTCAACAACCCCGACGCCATCGGACGAGTCGTGCTTTGGGGAATCGAGTTGTCGCCACGATACATTACATATGAAAAGCACGACACGATCAAGTCACAAGTTCTCCCTGATTTCCTCATGCACTAGATGGAGAATCGGCTCCCTGAAAAGCCAGATATGTCTTACCTCTGGACAATGCACTTCGACGGATCCAAGCGAAAGGACGGAGCTAGCGCAGGTGTCATACTGACATCGCCCTAGGGAGACAAGCTGAAATATATCCTGCGAATGCAGTTCACCACCTCCAACAACGAAGCTAAATACGAGGCCCTGTTGCACGGGATGCGGATGGCAAAAGCCTGCGGCGCTAAGAGGCTAATCATCTACGGCGACTCCAAGCTGGTCGTCAACCAGACAATGCACAAGTGCGATGCGCTGAACGACAATATGATCGCCTACCGCGACCTCTAGGACACACTCGAAGGGGACTTTGATGGCTGTGAGCTGTGGCACGTAGGCCGCGAAAGTAATGAAGAGGTAGATGCACACGCCAACATTGGCTCCACCTAAACCCCCATACCACCTGGGGTATTTCTTGAGCGTATCTGCGAATGCTCCATCAAGCCAAAGGCAGCAGAGAAGAAAACAAGCGCAATAACGGACTCGGGGGCTATGCCACCCAATGAGCCAATGGCACCCAACGACCTGGAGCTCGACACAGGACTTGAGGGACCAATGGGGGTCATGATGATCGAGCCATCTTGGACTCAACCCTACGTCACATACCTTCTCAGCAAAAGGCTGTCGGACGACCCGACGGACGCGCGACACATCGCATGGCGATCCAAGGCATTCGCTGTCATCAACGGCGAACTATACAAGCACAACATCATAGGAGTACTCCAACGGTGCGTCTCCAACGCAGATGCAAGGGCCGTCCTCCTCGACATCCATGAGGGGACTTGTGGGCACCACGCCGGCAGTCGCGCCCTCGTTGCCAAAGCTCTACGAGCTGGATTCTACTGGCCCGCGGCCATGCGCGATGCCAAGGACATCGTCCAAAGATGCAACACTTGCCAACGATTCGCAGACAAACCACACACACCTGGCGCGGAGCGCCGGCCAATACCATTGGCTTGGCCCTTTGTGCAATGGGGACTCAACATGGTCGGCAAGCTTCCAAAGTCCTCGCGAGGAGGCTACGTCTACCTCTTGGTCGTAGTCGACAAATTCACCAAGTAGATAGAGGCCATGCCGGTGACAAACCAGTCAGGAGCCAGGGCAGTCAAGTTCTTCGAGTCCATTGTCTATTGCTTTGGAGTGCCACATAGCATCATCATAGACAATGGAACAAACTTCACCTCTAAGGAGTTCCAGGGTTTCTGCGAAAACCTGGGAATCAATGTAAGCTATGCCTCCGTAGCTCATCCACAGACCAACGGTCAAGTCGAAAAGGCCAACAGGCTCGTCTGCGACGGAATCAAGAAGCGACTCCTTCGGCCACTCGAACAAGCCGCATGATGCTGGTAAGACAAGCTGCAATCCGTGCTCTGGAGCCTACGAACAACCCCAAACAGTGCCACGGGGTACACCCGGTTCTTCATTTTGTGCATGGTGCTGAAGCAGTACTACCCGTAGAAGTACGCTTTAAAGCCCCACGGGTAGTCGCGTACAGCGAGCAGGAGTCCACACATGCACTCGAAGACTCCTTCGATCTCCTTGATGAAGCACAGGAAATCGCAGCAGAAAGATCAACGATCTACCAACAGAATCTGCGCAACTACCACAGTAGAAGGCTACGCCCCAGATCCTTCGTCGAAGGAGACCTGGTCCTGCGACTGAAATAGCAAGAGCACCTCAAGCTCGAGTCCCCTTGGGAAGGACCATACATGATTATAGAAGTAATCCCAGGTGGTTCCTATCGCCTCAAAGATTTCAAGACAGGAGTCACATACTCCAACCCCTAGAACGTCGCGCAGCTGTGGCGCTTCTACCCTCAGTCATTTTTTTCTTTCTTACATTACAAATAAGGCTATTCAGCCAAGGCTACTTAGCCACACATTGTACCTCGTACTGATTCTGCGAGTAAATAAAGCTAAGTGCCCTGAAACTCTGTGTTTTTCTAGCAATTATATCACACGGGGGCTACGCCACCCTTTACACAACTGTTCTATGAACCAATCGCAATGTCCTGAGTAGCTGACGCAATAATCGAACCCTTGACAAACACCAACCCAGCTGCAATGCACCTGGCAGGTTGGCAAGGTGCTGAGATAAACACATGTTAGGCTAACAAAAAGGACTCACATAGTGCAACGCACTTGCAGAATGTACGAACTAGCAAGCTCCTTACACATCAATGACAATCAATTATATACAACATATATACGAACTTAACAACACTAGTACATTTATGTGCAGGATACAAGTTATACTACTACTACAGCAAACGAACGTTTGTCTGCTCCTCGAAGAAGTCAACAATCTCCTCTGCTGGACGATCCACCGCCTGGTAATGTGGAACCATATTCTAGGTCGAACCTGCTGGCAGCGCCGGCGGTCCAGCAGCAATCGCTGCAACATCTACATCAGGCCTATGTAGTCGCACTAGCGACAGAGCAGCCTTGGCACCAGCCACTAACTGCTGACACACGCACTCGCAAACTGCGCTCAAGTCTTGAAACTTAGCAATGAGAGACAACAGGCTCGAAGGAACGACGTCCAGCGGAAACATTGTCTGATAGATATTCCTTAAGCATGATTGCGATTTCTTTAGAAAATGAAGCACTCGCGAGGCACGATCCTGCAGGGTAGCAAGTGCGATTGCGCGATCATGATCCACCCAGAAGTACCCACTTGCCTGAAGCTATTCCTGGGTCAGGACGTTCACGCGAATGGCAATCCTGTCCTTCTCATCCTGTGGATGACGCGCGCTGACAACTATACCAAGCAAGAGGCAAAAGTATGAAGACAACGAACTACCACGATTGACTACAAGAAAAGATAAGGAGGCAGAAAGCTAACACTTGAACTAGTCACCCAGCTGCGCCACCTCCCCTAGTAGATATTGCTCGCGGGCGGTGGCCTTCTCCGCCCTCGACTTCCACACATCCATGTTACCGTGGAGGACGGGCAGTTCGCGTTCCAGCTGCTTAACGCGATCGCGCAGTCATGAAAGCAGGGACAGCTCATCCACCTTTGAGTGCGACTGTGCTAAGGTGTCACCAGTGGATGGCGGATCCCGAGGCTGACTCGAAGGACCACTCGATGTGCCCTATCACAAGCTAAGCAAGAGATAATAAGAAGACCAAGCAACACATGGACAAAAACTCAAGTGCATTCAAACATAACAAAGTATCAACAGAGACACCCGCCAGTGGCATGTTCTAGACAAAAGGGGTCGAGCTATTAACTATTACAAACATAACTACCGAGGAGCAACTTGCTTCTTCGGCTTAGACTTCGGCTTCGGAGGCTTCATCGAGTCCGTGGCAGTATCAGACGCCACAGACTTCCCGCCGGCCCCTGACATCGTAGCCTTTGCCGCCTTCTTGGCTCGCTGCAGCTCCTCAGAATACTTGGCACTATGTTGATGAGTTGCGGCCCGTACTTGCCGCAGACAGTTGCAAAGGGAGCAAAAACTACTTGTTGCCCATCTGCACCGACGGGCATCGCCTTGGAGACTACAGCTGGATCCATCTCCACTCCATGGGATTGCACCATGGCGAGTGCCATGGTGGCGCCGACCGCGCGGTGCGATTTGGGATACCTCCAGCAAGGGACTCCACCAGGTCATCCAAGTTCTCAATCAGCTCAGCCTTGGGCACCAGCTCCTCGCGGATGCGACTGAGAATTCCCTTAGCTTTGGTCAGCGTTCCCTGAATGGACGCGCTGTGGTCTTTGACTGCCGCGACAGCACCTTCCAAGGCATCATCGCGGCGAAGCACTTGGGTGTCAAAGCTCAAACCGCTAGCATCTACACAGAACAAAGCGTCAGCACAATAGCAATACATTGAAGAAAGAAGCAGTCAAGGCACAAAAGGGAAAATACCTGAAAGAGACTATGCAATCGAGAAGAGTTGTTCTTCGAACAAATTCTCCCTCGCAGCGATGGAGGTGCGCAAATCCTCTTCGCGTTTCCACGATTCATCAAGTGCAGCGACTGCCTTGTCGCGACTCTTCACCGCCGCGGCAAGCGTCTTTTCAAGAGAAGCGGTTTCGCGAAGAAGCACGTTATGCTCAGCTGCATAACATACAAGATGGACCGTCAGTCGAGTATGTAAAATATCACAGTGATGAAGAAGAAGAAGAAGAAGAAAAAAAATACTAACTTTCAACCACGCGATGGCGATTGTCCAGCAATGCGTGCTGTCGACCCATTGCAAGTACTTGCTCCACCAGGCGAGCAGCTTCCTTCACAATAAGCTGCAACAGGAGAAAAACAAAAGGATCAGCAGATAGCATGGATGACTAATTGGACTGCAAGTAAAGGCAACATCACACATACGTACTCCTCTAGAGACTCCGAAGTCGATTGCCGCGCCGTCGTCCGGACAACTATCTGGTGCTCCACAGCGTGTGGAGAACTTGATGAATTGTGCCCGGAGTGGGCCGCTAATGGAGGAGAAGGAGTTCACTGATGTCTACGTACTTCTATTCTTGTAGACAATTGTTGGTCTTCCAAGTGCAGAGGTTTGTAGAACAGTAGCAAGTTTTCCCTTAAGTGGATCATCCAAGGTTTATCGAACTCAGGGAGGAAGTGGTCAAAGGTATCCCCTCTCAAGCAACCCTGAAATCAAGATACAAGAAGTCTCTTGTGTCCCCAACACACCCAATACACTTGCCAGGTGTATAGGTGCACTAGTTCGGCAAAGAGATAGTGAAATACAAGTGGTATGGTTATAAGACAACGGTGCTAGAAAATAGCTTGATGGCATGGAAGAGACTAAAGGCAAACTGAAATAAAGATGGAAGCAAGCAAACATGTAACAGATCCAATTGCAAACGGTGTTTCAATATTTAGAAACAAGACCTAGGGATCATACTTTCACTAGTGAACACTCTCATATAAATATATTATCTTCATGATACTACTCTGAACTACTCTCCGGTTGGACACTCTAATCCATGGTAGGGCTATAACAACACACCTCAAAGTAAGCCTTTCCCATCTAGATAACCCCACACTAACACCTTGAGCTCTAGATGGTTCCAATAAACACCACAGTTTCATAGAAACATTCAGCTCCAAATATAACTCATAACAAGTATTTGTAATCTCTAGCCTAAGTGCCACCATGGTGTGCACGCTGTCACTTCCACACACATGGGGAGAGCAGAGATCTGTTAAGCACTTGAGTAGAAAGGTAGATCTACTTGATTACAAAGCTCATGATCACAATATGATCATGCATAGAGAGAGATGAACACATAGCTATCGGTAGAACCCTTAGCCTCGAGGAAGAACTACTCCCTCCTCATCATGGGAATCAGCAATGCCGATGGAGATGGCGGTGGAGATCGATGGAGATGGCGGTGGAGATCAATGGAGATGGCTCCAGGGGCAGTTCCCCGTCCCGGCAGGGTGCCAGAACAGACACTTTCTGTCCCCCGAATCTCCCCTTCGGTGGCGGCGGTGCTGCGAAACTTTTCGTGGCTAGAGGCTTGACGATTTAGGGTTTTTGCCTCAAGAGGAATATATAGGCGAAAAATGCAAGGTCGATGGCCGGCCAGGGGGCCCACACCATGCCCTGGCGCGGCCATGGGGGACCCACGCCTAGGGGTGGTGTGGCCACCCTGTGGCCCCTCTCCGTCTCGTCTTCTGGCTCCGTGAGTCTTCCAGTAAAATATCAAGTTCGGCTTCTGTCCCGTCCAATTCCGAGAATATTCATTTTCTGACTTCCTGGAACCAAAAACAACAGAAAACAGGCAGCTGGCACTGTGGCTCTTGTTAATAAGTTAGTCCAAGAAATCATATGAAAAGTACTCCAAAGTTGGAACAAAACATAAGAAAGTAGATAAAACCAAGCATGGAACATAAAAAATTATAGATACGTTAGCAACGTATCATTCGCTCAACAACTTCCTTGGCATTGGAGTCCGTGGATCTAGATTCCTTCAAAAATTGGATGTCGCTAGAAGATGACGACGTTGGTTGACTACGGAACAAAACCAACATCAGGAAATGCAACTCCAAAAAGAACCAAGATGAGATTGTATACTTACCAATCAAACTTATCAAAATCGAAGGTTTGGTCCTCCGACTCCGACGACTCCTTCGGCAGCCGCATCTTCTTGCGGGCAGATGGCTCCATGGAACTCATAGGAACAGCAGGAATCGGCGACTCCGCACCAATAGCTGGGCCTTCTGGAGTCGAAGGAGATGACACATCCGAATCTTCGATGCGCGCACGCTTGCGAGTGTCCGGACTGCTAGACTCGGGGGCTTCTTCCTCCTCTTCAAATGGGACGATCGATCCTGACTTTTCATCTTCATCTACTTCGCGAGGAATAACCCCCTCAGGAAGAGGGGGCAAACTGGGAGACACCTTCCAATCCTGCATACAGAAAACAAGTCAGCACACATCAAGAAATTAGAAGCATTCGATAAAATAAAGCTACTTCGTAGCACAATCATACCTCAAGAGGAGGGTTAGAAGCATCAAATGGAGGCACGACTGGTTCACCGGGGAGTTTATCCTTGGCAGTGTACTTGGTCAACAATCGCACCCTCTTATCTACTTCACTCGCGAAAATGCCATCGACAGATACGCGAGTGACATCGTCCACACCAACCCATTGGAACATGGGGTGGATTCTAGCCTGCAGGGGCTGGATGCAACGTCGCAACCATGTGTGAATGAGGGCGCAACCTCCCTCTTCTTTACCCATGCGACTCTCGAGGTCGCAGACGTGCTCGTACATCACTTCTGTCTCCTCAGACTCGTCGGGCATCACTACATTCTTCCAAGAATGCCTCCTCCTGCACGGCGTCGTGGGATCAAAAGGCACGAGTCCGAAGTGTTATCCGTTGGCCTTCTGGTCGCGGATGTAGAACCACTTGTCCCTCCACCCTTGGACGGATGCCATGATCTTGATATCGAAGTATGTGACGGAGGAGTCGACATGGACACCGCAACCTCCTACGTCATAGACTACGGAACCAGATGCCGACTGGCGCTTCAGCTTGAAAAGCCGTTTGAAGAGACCAAAGTGTGGCTCGATTCTGAGCAAGCACTCGCAAAGTGTAATATAGCAGGCGATGTGGAGAATAGAGTTGGGGGACAGATGATGCAGCAGGAGCCCATAGAAACAAAGAAGGCCCCTAAAGAAAGGATGCAGGGGTAGAGACAGACTGCGGATGATGAACGCTAGGAACATCACCCGGAATCCAGTAGGAGGACAAGGAGTTACCTCACGGCCCGGCACTCGCGAGTCACCAACCACGGGAGATAGAACTCCATATGGACGAAGAAGACGGAGCTTAGACGCTTTGATGATGGACGCGCACCACACACCGTTGGTGACGCGGGTGCCCGCACCCTTCTTCTTCCCAGCGCCGACGGTGCTGGTGCCCGCAGCGGCGAAGCCGCCTTTCTTCTTGGCAGTAGCAATGACGGCGGCGGACTCAGCGGAAGCGCCTCCTTTCTTCTTCCCCATCTTGCGGTGGTGATGCGAGCAGAGGAAATAACTCGGAAACACATGGAGATGGTCCAGCGCCGCAAAACGGGACGAACTTTAAGAGGCAGAGAGCAACAGCAATGGCGATGGAGGCACAAAGCAGAGAAAGAGCATATGGGAAATTACCGCAGCTGCGCTGCTACTTAACCCCCTGGCGGATGCAATCCAACGGCAAGCAGAAACCCATCGGACGTGTGGCGCACATCGCAATCCACACGTGGAGAGACTAAAACGCGAACCGTCCCCCACTACCTCCATTACGCGTGGAAATCGAGGAGGCACAGTTAAAATGAAAGATTACGCACGCCCGATCAAGTCAGGGTCAGAAAATGGGACCCACCGCTCGTCACGTCCCGTCAAAGCCGCTCACGCGGGAACTGAGGTCATCACATCGTCAGCACTGATGTCATCAAAGATTGAGCACTAGAAGACTTCGACTACTTTAATCCTTGCTCGAGTCTTTGATTCCATCAAGCACTCTGGGGCTACTCCCATAGGGAGCGGTGGTCGCGTACCCTACGATTTTCTTTTCTGCATGAATATGGACATTCAAAGCATACCCAACCACTCGAATCTACGATTCAACTATGGATCATGGGTTACTCCCATAGGGAGCGCCAGAAATAAATTCGATTGAAACAAGCAAACAAAAGACGACAACAGTTGCAAAAGTTTTTTAGTCCCTGCCTGAGTCTTCGACTCAACCAGGCACTTGGGACTACTCCCATAGGGAGTGCTGGTCGCGCACCCTATTATTATTTGTACATCGTACTATGTATTGATAACATTCACACTCGAAGTCTATGGCGACACCACCTCATATTTTCCCTACAAAGAGATTGCGTCTCTCGGGTCACCCGAATCATCTCCGCGATGACAAAGAATTCGGATGTCGCGCTTGCAGCGTGAAGATAAGACCTGAATAAGGCCTAGCAATGCATTTGCTGCGCACTACCAGAAATATATCCATGCCTACAGGTACGATGAACATGCCTTGACGGACGCGTCGAGTGCTCACACCCATATACTGGAATTTGACTCTTGTAAGACCTCCGCAGCTTGAGTCAAATTACACCAGCACTTTTCTGAATTCAAGTCCGAGGACTCGAGTTCAAGTAGATTGCGTTGTTTTTCCCTAAGATAGTTAACTGATACCGATACATCGGTTAAATCAGGCGCGCATATCAATAATCCCTATGACATAACAGAACACTCGAAAAATACTCAGTCATGCACTCAAAAGGCTTCGTAAAGTCCCTAGTCGAATCTGCGATTCCGCTGGACACTCGGGGGCTACTGACATGGGTATACCCTGCAGGTATTCGAGCTTGGTATATACGGTCCAAATACGGTGGAAGCCCACGGTGTTGCCACGGCCCAATGAAGACTTCGAGTGGCCCACGGACTCTCGATGACTTGCGAGACAAGAAGAAGTTTAAATATAGAAAGTTTGAAGGGAAAACCCTAATCTGTAACCAACTCGACCTGCCACCCGAGACCTGGCCTATCTATATAAAGGCTAGGAGGGGGTGGCGAGGAAGACACACGCAACCCTAGTTTCCACAACCCTCATCAGATTGCATCTACGCACCATTGTAATCATCGATTCCTTCGTTAATTCCAAGAGCAGACAAGTAGGAGTAGGTACCCCTATGAGGCCTGAACCTAGGTAAACCTTGCGTCCATGTGTGCTTGTTTGCTAGCCGATTGATGCTTCCAGCGCTCCCTCCTTCTCCAAAACTCAAGTCCATAACAATGGGCATTGATGAGTTAAACCCTCGTCAGTGCCCATAGGGATAAATATGATCTTTCGACTTATAATAACACTAGTGAATATTGTTCTATTGAGTCACCTTGGATTGAGGTATGCAGTAAAAATAATAGTAGTAATAATAAATTGATTTTTAGATCAAATGGTAGTAGGTTTCATATGGAATAGCCATGGGCTAAATGGGCCTGGGAAACTGTCTTTTATTGGGTTACCTGAGACTAAGAAGGAAAGTTTTACCTCTTCTCAGCTTTAAACCTTAGACCCATCAAGTTTATATTTTTGGAAATGGATTCCAGCTACGGGTATTGCTGGTGGTATCCTAGTTTGAGTCGGTTCTGATGTTTTTGATGTTGTCTGTTGGGGTATTCACAAGTACTGTATTTTTTGTGATTATCGAAAACAAATGTCGCAATGTCATTTGGATGTTTATCATAGTTTATGGAACTTCTTATGAAGAACGTAAGCTTGAGTTCATTAATGAACTTCATGATGTTATGGCTAGTTGGTATGGGCCTACATTAGTAGGTGGAGACTTTAATTCGATTAGAAATAGTACTGAGAAAACATTAATAACATCAACCAGAGATGGACTGATCTGTTTAATGATTGGATTAATAAATTCAGCTTTATGGAGTTACACAACTCTGGTAGAAAATTTACCTGGGCCAACAACCAAGATAATTTGATCATGGCCACTCTAGATATGGTGTTTATTTCTACTTGTTGGGATAATTTATATCCATCAAGTTTAGTTAAGGCTTTGCCTAGATTATGTAGTGATCATACTCCTTTGGTGGTTGACACTAGAGCTCTAACCATTCCTAAAACTAGAAAATTTAGGTTTGAAAAGTAGTGGCTGTCTCAGGAAGATTTATCTCAAGTGGTGGAGAAAGCATGGAAAGCCCCATGTAATTTAGTCAAACCTATCGATATCTGGCAATTTAAAGTCAGAAATTTTAGGAGAGTTGTTAGGGGGGGTCTTCTAATATTGAATCTACACAAAACAAGTTGAAACAATAACTTATTGTTGACTATGATTTACTTGATATTTTATCTGAATCTCAACCTTTATCCCCTGTCTCTAAAACTAGAATGAAAAATATAGCTTCTAATTTGACATAGATGTGGAAGAAGGATCAGATTAAATCCAAACAAGGGTATAGGGAGAGGCATATCCTAGAGGGTGATAGGAATACTACCTACTTCCACTCCATTGCTAATGAAAGGAGAAGGAAGAAACAGATAACATCTCTTCAAGGCTCTAGTTGTAATGGATGACACTGCTGGTATTATTAATATTGTTGTAGAATATTATAACAAATTGTTTGGTCTGGAGCACAAGCTAAACACTGATATTGCTAGTGATTTTTGGAATGATTCAAAGTTAGTTAGTGATGAATAAAATGTTTTCTTAGAAGCCGACTTCACTAAGAAAGAAATAAAAATGGCTATTTTAGCTCTTATGATGAGGGAGCTCCTGGACCTGATGGCATGTCATTTCTATTTTATCAAAAAAATTGGGACCTCAGCAAGGATGACGTAATTCCTACGTTTAATGATTGGAATAAAATGGATTTGGAGCTTGATAGGCTTAACTTTTCTCTATTGACCTTGATTCCTAAAGAACCAAATGATGTTACTATCAGAGAAGTTTAGGCCTATAGCCTGGAAAATTATAGTTTTAAGATCTTTTCCAAATGTGTTGCTACTAGACTTTCTGTGGTGGGATAAGATCTTATTTCTCCAAACCAGACTGCCTTCCTAAGAGACAGATATATCTTGGAAAGTGTGGTGTCGTCTGATGAAATTATTCATGAGGTGGCGCAGAGTAACCAATCTAGTTTTATTTTTAAAATTGACTATGAAAAGACGTATGCCGACGTAAATAGAGAGTTTATTATTAAGATGTTGGAATCTAGGGGTTTTGGTCCTAAATGTATTTACCTTTACAAATATTTGTTACATAAAGGTTCTGTTGGTGTAAGGATTAATGATGTTAATAGTGAGTTCTTTGTTGCTGGTAGAGCTATCAGTTAGGGTTATCCTGCCTCCCCAATATTTTTTTTAAACTTAGTGGCTGATGTGTTCACTAGAATGCTGATAAAAGCTGCTAACAATTACCATATTAATCACTTGTTGCCTGGCTTCAATCAAACAGGGGTTATCAGCATGCAACATGTTGATGACACCCTGATCTTCCTTCAGAAAGATCTGAATCAAGTCATGAATCTCTAATGGTTATTGTCTTGTTTTGAATAGACATCAAGCATGAGAATTAATTTCCATAAGTGTGAGCTAGTTCCTATAAATGTTGGAGCTGATGAAGCTCAGATTTTTCTCAGTCATTAAGTTGTAAGTTGGGGGGCATTTCCTATAAAATATCCAGGGGTTCCTCTTCACCATAGTAAATTGAGTAGAGAAGATCTACAACCTATTGTAGATAGTCTACTCAACAGAGCCTCTGGTTGAAGAGGTAGACTTTTATCTCATGCTGCCAAATTAGAGCTTGTGAGGAATATTTTGGCTAGCATCCCTCTTTATTTTCTTAGTGTCATCAAGTTTCCTAATGGGCTATTAAGCTGATGAACTCTCGAATGGCACGTTGCCTATGGGATAACTATGAGGGAAACTTTAAATATCATCTTGCTATCTAGGGCCTTGTCTCCCAAAAGAAAGAATATGGGGGTCTAGGGATTCCAGATCTAGCTGAAATGAATTTATGTCTTCTTGCCTCTTGGGTCAAGAGATACCATTTAGATGATAATAAACTTTGGAAACAAATTATTGATCACAAGTATAATGTGAATTCTCCTAACATCTTTGATTCCTCCTCTGTTGGTGTTTCCCCTTTTTGGAAAGGTGTTCTATGGGATGCTAAATAAGCTAAGATAGGATATCTATGGAAGGTTGGAAATGAAAGGAATGTATAATTTGGGGAGGATCAATGGTTTTGTTCATCAATTTTAGCCATTTAGTACTGGGAACTATATGTGATAGTTAATGAGAAATCTACAGTTATTGCTGATATATGGGATGGGGGTCAACTAAAGATGCTTTAACCATAATTTACTCGTTAAATGGTATGAGGTTTTGCAGATAGCCCAATTTATTCACTTTAGGGATGATGAGGATGCTATTGTGTGCAAATATGAAAGTAAAGGTGTCTACGGTGTTAGCTCTTTATATGTTGTAGTTAATTTTAGGGGGGTTATGCCTATTTATGTATATGCTTTGTGGAACATTAAGGTGCCCCCATAAAATTCACTTTTTCATGTTTCCTATTTCTCATAACAAAGTTCTCACTGGAGACAACTTGTCTAAGAGATAGTATGTGGATGATTTAACATGTGCTTTATGTTCTGAACCTGAAACATGTCTACATATATCGTTTGAATGTGTGGTAGCAAAGGCTGTCAGTCCGAAGTTGAACATGGTGTGAGTGCTTGGAATGGCAATATATGTTTTGAGTCTATAGCTAGCATGTGGTTGATTGAGAACAAACATGAGATACATAATACCACTAATGTTGTTGTCTTGTGGGTCATCTGGAATATTAGGAATGACTTGCTTTTTAATAGATCTAATTGGTCTGGTTTACAGATTATTTGGAGGAGGATAGCATCTATGTTTTCCGAGTGGATGGTCAAGTTCTCAGGAGATGCAGAAAGCAGCTAGGCAATGTGACTAGGTTGGTGGAGCAACTAGCTGAAAAAGCTCCCCCATTGCTCTATCCGGATCCTGGTTGAACCCGAAGAACCTGATTTGGTACGGAGCTGGTGCTGGTGGAAGACGCCCTCCTAGCGAATGCTGATGAAGATCTGGCATGGAAAATCACTACGGGAAAGCTGGCGCAACATCTAGAAGAGAACTCACCCAAGCTGATTGATGATGGGAAGGTGGTGAGGGTGGTAGACAATGCCTAAAAATCTTAGTCTCCTTAGTATTTTCTCTGTTGTGGGGATATTATACTTTTCATGTTTGCTCTGTTTTGAGATCGTGTGTTGATCTCTTTCAGTAGGCGCTGAGTTTAGACTGAAAACTGACTAAAGCCGTAAGACTGGTTTCTATGAAATGGAACCTGGACGTGGCCCTTTTCCTCTGAAAAAACAACACTCGGCAGAGGAGGTTTTTGAACTGATCTGAGAGGATATCAGTCTTTGGTGTGCAGCTGGCAAAGTGATCACGGTGTGACTTTAGGGAGCTTCACCTCTCCCTGTTCTGTGTTTTCCCGCCTTTGCTGTAGTTTGGGCATGTCCAACTTCAGTCCTAAACTTGTGCTCCACCTCGGAGCTGTCTCTTGTAACTAGTTCTTTGCTTAATAAAGATTGGCCATTGGCCTTTCGATTTCTTTGACCGCCAACAATGTTATCTGTGGAAAAATCGAGAAAACAATTGTATCAGAAGCGGCGGAGACAAGTGGGGGTTTCTTTGATCGATCATTTCCCGGTTGGAATTTCTTCTTCTCCAAGCTTGCTAAGAGCATGTTCATCGAGTCTTTAACTCCAAGAAATCTTTTAACAATGGGATGAAGAGACTAATCCAGTCCAGTCATACCTCTATAATTGATCCAAAAAGAGTCATACCTCCGTATATTAATATAACATGATGCCAAACTAGTCTTACACTCCACGAAATCTTAAATGTAAATTAATAAGAGGCTACTCCTACTCGAACTCTGTGACAGATCGATACCTCTATTTAACATGATGTCAAATACCGTACGGTATTCACAGAGTCAATGTACACTCGCATCAGCTTCTAGTCTCGTCTCCCACATCTCCTGAGAAAAATGGATTTTGAATTCGCAGCTATTGCCTCGGTGCCATGGAGCTACCTCTTGTACGGGCTCCTGTGCTGTGTGCTCCTGTGGCAGGCAGGCCTGCTGCTGGACCGGCTGTGGTGGCGCCCGCGGCGGCTGGAGCGAACGCTGCGCGCGCAGGGCATCGGTGGCACGCCGTACCGCTTCCTCATCGGCGACCTCAAGGACTTCGGCCGGCTCAACGATGAGGCCTGGGCGAGGCCCTTGCCGCTGCGCTGCCACGACATCGTGCCCCGTGTCACGCCGTTCCTCTACAACAACGTCCGGGATCATGGCAAACCGTGCTTCTCTTGGTTCGGCCCGGTCGCTAACGTGGCCATCACTGACCCTGAGCTTGTGAAAGACGTGCTGTCCAACAAGTTCGGCCACTTCGAGAAGCCCCAGTTCCCGGCTCTGACCAAGCTGCTTGCCAACGGCCTGACGACCCACGAGGGAGAGAAATGGGTCAAGCACAGAAGGATCCTCAACCCTGCGTTCCATCTTGAGAAGCTCAAGGTCAGTGGAAAAAATCTACTCCTACTTAGGTTGTGTACTGCTTATGTCGTTTCAATTTGACGATTTTGCTTCTGTGATGATTACTTATATATGTTCGTTTATAAAATAATTTGCAGCTCATGCTACCGGCTTTTTCTGCGAGCTGTGAAGAGCTTGTTAGCAGATGGAAGGAGTTCCATGGTTCTGACGGTTCGTGTGAGGTGGATGTATGGCCGGAGCTCCAGAACCTCACCGGAGATGTCATTTCTCGCACAGCTTTCGGTAGCAGCTATCTCGAAGGAAGAAGGATTTTCCAGCTACAGTCCGAGCAAGCTAAGCTCTTCGTTGGCGCAGTCCAAAGGATTGTCATTCCGGGTTACCTGTGAGTTAGTATTATGTGATTCCTCGAGTCTTTCTTATCGCTTTTGCTTCTTTTTTTTTTACTCCCTCCGACCCATATTAGTTGACTTGGATTTTTCTAGATTCAGGTGTATCTAGTACTAAAACATGTCTACATACATCCGAATCTAATAAATTCGAGTCAACTAATATGGGCCGGAGGGAGTAACAAATTTCAGTTTGCATCTACGTATAAATGTTCGCATATTTTAGGTTTTATTGGTCACACGTGGAGTCATCTGGAGATGAGATGGTTGAATGTTAATTCCAACGCATACAAATATGGCCGATTTGGGAAAAGTTCTAACATTTGATAGATAAACATTTTTTCTGTTGGTTATACTCATTTATGTTAAGGGAACTGGCTGGTGTATTGTAGGTTCTTGCCGACCAGAAACAATAGAAAGATGCGCAAAAACAACAATGAGGTCGAATCAATTTTACGAGGTTTAATTGGAAAAAGAATGCAAGCCATGGAAGAAGGTAAAACCTCTGAAGGAGATCTACTAGGTCTATTGCTAGAATCAAATAGGAGGGACATAGACGAAAATGGCCAACCTAGTCAAGGAATGAAAATGGAAGATGTCATCGAGGAGTGCAAGCTATTCTACTTGGCAGGAATGGAGACGACATCAGTACTGCTTACATGGACGATGATCGTCCTAAGCATGCATCCAGAGTGGCAAGATCTCGCAAGGGAGGAGGTCCTAGGTTTGTTTGAGAGAAACAAACCTCATTACGAGGGTCTTAGCCGACTCAAAATTGTAAGTGCAACATTTAGTTTTGCTTGGCCGAGTGGTTAAATTGTGGAAGGATTTTATCACAGAAATTGCCTATAGAGTTATAAATTAAAGGTGTGCTTTGTCTTTGCACTAATTGCAGGTGACCATGATCCTTCACGAGGTTCTTCGCTTGTACCCATCAGCTACCGTGTTTAGCCGAAAAACTTATAAGGATATGGATATCGGAGGTGTCAGATACCCTACTGGTGTGTTCATCGAGGTGCCCGTGTTGTTCATCAACCATGACCCGAATATATGGGGAAGTGACGTGAATGAGTTCAAACCTGAAAGATTTAGCCAGGGGATTTCCAAGGCATCAAAGCAACCAGGCGCATTCTTATCATTCGGTTGGGGGCCACGGGTCTGCATTGGCCAGAACTTCGCACTCCTTGAAGCCAAGATGGCGCTAACCATGATCCTTCAACATTTCGAATTCGAGCTTGCATCATCGTACATACATGCACCACACACCGTGATGACGTTGCAGCCTATGCACGGTGCACAAATTAAGCTTAGAGCTATCTGAATACATATATTTTGACGTTGTTAGTGCTACTTGGTTGTGAAACATCAGCTTTGTCCGAGTGGATAAAAATACCATCTTTATGTATTCGTTGGTACGCTTGATATTGTACTATATAAACAGTTGTAGAATCTTCTTTGCCACATAGGAACCCTAAAGTTCCCCTAATAAATGATATTGTTGTATCCTTAAGAAAGATTAACTGCACTGCACTTCACCACCAGGTGGCCTTGCATCTTAATAGAACCAGTTGGTATAGGATTGTTGACTTCAAGTTGTCTTGATTGGATTTTTCTTTGCGATCATATTCGTTATTTTACATAAGTATAGTATTGCTTCTCTTAGTGCAACACCTTTACTCCTTCCCATTTTGCCAAAAAAGAATCTTGATGCAACCCAAAGATAAAGATTTCACTTCCATAAAAACTACTACCTCCGTTCTGAAATATAAGCCTTTTTAAAAAGATCATTTAGCTGTCTAAAAAGGCTTACATTTTGGAGGGAGGTAGTACTACTTAGTAAAGATCAACTATGTGGTAATTGTACCATGTGGTCATTGAAAGAATTGGCATAATTTTATCTATTGCAGCATGATTCTTATTTTTTATACATGAGGTTAACTTTGGTTTATCCAACGACGAGCAAAGAAATGTGATTCACCATATCATATGTATAAAGTTGGTCCTTCTTACCGATTCAATGTGGTCACTTAAATATCCTACATTAGGCTGAATTAGCTCGTTTTACACCTTAGCTCATCCATGTGAATGGCATATGCTAAAACACCTTCATAAGTTTTCTCGGCCACTCTATGTTAGGAGATCATGTCTCTCCATCTCTTAGCGGGAGAAAAATTATTGTCCTACAGAGACACAAGTTTCGTTTGTGAGAAAATAAGTTTAACAAAAACGTATAAGCTCAATTGTTCTTTTATATGTTCCATCTATTGTTCCAAGATCTATCTATGCAGATGTATAGTAACAAGTGGAGATTCGGTGTTCATACCTTTAAAAACCAGAAGTGGTTAACGTTTCGAGGGAAACATGGATGACGTAGTAGAACTCGCCCGACCTCAAGGTCGCAAAGCTCCTCGCAAGTCACCCCTTGTCCTCATACGATGTTGCCGACCTCATGCTCGTGTCGACGTCCAAGCTCCAAGTTCCAAGCAAAAGCACCACAAGTGCCAGTGCATCGTGGCCTTACACACATATGATGTACAGACGTCTTGAGTTGGAGGTGTCTGTGTGAGGTGGGACTGATAATGGGATTAGTTGCTAGGGTTCCTCAATATTATATAGAATGGGGAGTGGGGAGTAGAAAGTCTGGGCCATTTGAGCAAGTGCGGTCCAGACATCCAGCTTTTTGAACCACATTCACAAGGTCCCATAAGGAAATTGCATAACACTTTCCTTCACTCTGTAGCCACACACGAAAAGGATTGGAGTAATCTAAAAACAAAATACAAGAAGGATTGGAGGAGACGGATGGTCTTGCTTTAATTGCGGAAGAGGATCCCTCAAAAAATAAAAATTGCAGGAGAGGAAAAGGTAAATATTCGTGTTCTGGGTCTATGATAAAAAATGTAAACAACCGAGTCTAACATGCAACCGTTTGTTAGTGTTGGGTCTCACCCCTTAGTCTGATGCGTTTGACCAGTCAGCACGACGCTTACCATTCATGGCGCAATCGTAACAGCCTCCATCAAGCTACCGCGGTATTCGGTGTCACCGGGCTTGCCAGTCACATACCACAACACCATAATACGCCGGTATCGAGTGTGCCACGGCATATAAGTGGCCGCCGTGACAAAATAGCGTCGCGGCAGCCTATCCACCGCGCATCCAACTATTGCAGGTACTTTTCTCTTGTGTCGTCCCAAAAATCTACCGGGTATGGGAGGTATTTTTGTAGTGCTTCAGATGGTCGGCGTGTTTCCGTACAATGACTAGGACGACGAGTTCTGCTGCCAAGAGTTGATGTAGTAGATGCCTATTCGTTGTATTATCCTTAGATGTCTGAACATATAAGGACTACTTTTCTCATTTGTCTATTATACATGTGATGTTCTACCTTTTGACTTTATTCTCGTGGTTTCTTCCACAATTATTTTGCTTCATCAAACGTTATTTCTTGTGTCCGCATCCCGAGGGGCGCCACACATACTCATGGATTCACAATTTTCTAGACTCGCTTATACGTGTTACGACATGTATAAACGAGTAGACACTAGAACGGTACAACCGCAAGTAGGCGCGTCTTACAGTAAACTTTGGCGTTTGATCGTGAGTCGTTTTGTCTACCACATGGGCTCTAGTGAAGGAAAGAGAAGCATGTGCGCCAGACGACAAAGACACGAGCGAGATGTTTCCTTCATACATGAATGCAATAAAAAATATTACCATTTAGCGCGTGCACGTTTAGACCTAAACGGTATTAGCCTCAAGCGCGTACTTCTTATCAAACAAAGTTTCTCGGTATGCGAGATTTCATGAAACGTTATGTTTACTCGCCGCGCCCTGGAGTGCGCAGAGAGAAGTCTAGTACTTATATAATAGTGATCTTATTTTAGTAACACCGCAAAACAAGAAGAAAGAGTATCCATGAGGGTGAGATGTTTTACCTCCCCTTCATTTGCCACAAGGCATTCAACTAGGTCAATAATACTTATTGGTAAGTGTCTAATCATATGAATTGCGATAAGACGCTCAAATGTGTGTCTAGTGTACTTGTTGTGTGACTACTACTAATATTATCACATTGATTAATATTTTTCAGATTAAACTACCATCTAAGCAATACTTACAAGGACCGAAGTGCTCCACCACTAGTAGAAAACAGTGCATTACTCCCAGTACGTTTGGGCATTTGGTCCCTGTTTGGGAACCGGGACTAGAGCACCCCTCCTCCCCCCTTTAGTCCCTGTTCTGTAACAAACCAGAACTAAAAGCGCTCCACGTGGATGCCGCGGAGAGCAGGGGTGGAGGACCTTTAGTCCCGGTTCGTACCACCCCCTGGACTAACTGATCTCTGTCGTGGCAGAAAAACACCTCAAAACTCTACCGCGTAGCCATCTAGAACTGGAGAGCAATGGTAAGTTGGTCTAGGTCCAGAAGGTAAGTCAAAGTTGATCGCCACCTTTATGGATATGTTCACAACTATCACATGTAGCTCGCAATTTTCTGAACCTGTGATATCATCCACGGGGTAGCGACGAGCCATCGTCAATGCATCATCATCAATCGGGAGCTCCGTGGAAGCCACGCTGCTTTTCCGCCGAGATGGTGGGTCGGTAGCATCGAATGCAGGATCTTTGTCCTACCGCTGAGATGGACCAGTAGTTTGCTCGCTAAGTGTGTTTATTTTCTCTTGCTGCATCCTTAATGTATCTTCTATATGTTGCATCCGGTGTGCCTCCCTATCCTTTCTCCTCTGATGGCTTTTATCGAGATATTTCTTCCTGTCATCGGGAAACCCGAGCTTCCACGGAACAGAGCCTTCAGTGCCTCTTGTTCGTCATTTGTGTTCTTTATTCCCAAGGGCGTGTGGCATCTCGTCGTTCTCTCTGTCGGGATAGAACTTCCCCTCATGCACATCCTTCACTGCAGTTTTTAGGGCTTCTAAAGGTGTTCCAAGATGTTCTTTTGAATAAATACACTTCCCTGTTTCTGGGTTCAACTTTGCCCCATGCCCATAGAACCAAGACTTTTCCCTATCGGTCCACCTCGATGTCTCTGGATCGATACCTTTATCAATCAGGTCATTCTCAGCTTTCTCCCACTTAGGCCTGGTAGCCTTGTAGCCACCTGTCCTCATAACATAGTGATATTTCTTCAGCGTAACATCTGCCTTGTTTATTTCTGACCTTTTCATAGCTTTAGTCGATTTCTTTTCTTATACTCCACAAATTCACCCTAGTGATCTCTTAGCTTCTCATTTGCTCTAGTGAACTCTAGAGTATTTTCTTCCAGGACATACTTCTTGTACAATCTTTTCTCGTGGTCTCTGAATTGTGAGGTCATCTTCTTAAGAGCCCACTCTTTAAATTTTGGCTCTATAATTTTGTGTTCTGGATGCACCTCTAGCAGTAGGCTGAAATTTGTCATGAGCGCATTCCAAAGATTATTTTTGCATCTATCCTCAACATAACTAAATCCATCTGCCTTTTGCTTATTCCATTCTCGAATGGTGATTGGGATAGTGACCCTAATAAATCCGCATTGACTTATAAATAATCTTGGGTTGTGCTCGGGAGCAATCGGGGCGCCATCTGTAGTGACTTCCTCGATCGTGAACCTAGCATCGTGGGACAATATTTTTGTCGGGCCTCGTTTGCTTCTAGTAGATTTCTTCGATCCGGAGGGCTAAAAGAAGAAAGAATCATTAATATATAAACAAATCAATTAATGCATCTAGTCAGCAGCGGCTTAATTTATATACCTCTTCGGACTTTGTAGTCAAGGTTCCCTCACGGAGCCGTCTCTTCGCTCACTGGAGTCGTATCTTCCCTCACCGGAGTCGCCTCCCTGCTCGAGATCCTCCTCCACTCCCTCACCGGAGTCGCTCAGATACTGCGAGGTGGTATCATTACCGGCTGTCATACCCTGCAATATCTCTTCTTGACCAAGGTCATGTTCCATAGTTTCTGCAAAGACTTGCTAATTATTTTAGTGCTATAAACACAGCAAAGCACTAATAAATTAAGTACACCGCGCGACATGGTTGTCGCGTCCATCCATCTTCCCTATATGGCATGCATTGCCGCGCCCGTCCATCGGCCCTATATGAAGTGCGTTGTCGCGCCCTGCCTAACCTCAAACTACTACTACCAATACCACAAATACTACTATATGAAGCTCACAGAAATGCAATAGTACTACTACAAATACTATACAAATACTACTACAAATACTATACAAATATTATACAAATACTATACAAATACTACTAATACTATACAATTCCACTAATACAAATACTACTAATACTATACAAATACTAGCTACAAATACTAGTAATACTACTAAAAACACATAATAAAAAGACTACTAATAAGACAAAAAGACTACTAAAAATACTACATAACAAAAGGACTACATAATAAAAGACTACTAAAAAGACATAATAAAAAGACTACTAAAAGACAAAAAAGGAAGTCACGCCGCCCCTACACTACCGCGCCGCCCTAGCTGCTCGCCCGGCCCCTACATGCAATGTCGCGGGTCGCCACGCCACGCCGCCTCTTCTCGCTGCGTCGTCCCTTCGTCTCGCCATGCCGCCACAGCCAGCAGTAACCCTAACTAACTCTGTCACTCGGCTCGATTAGAGGAGAAGGGGCGCACCTAGACGGCAACGATGGCGGCGATTGGTGGTGATGGTGGTGGCGGTGGTGGTCAGCACGGACGGAGAGGAGGAGGAGCGCGGCGGACGAACGGTGGACGGCGACAAAGAGGGAGGGTTCACGGTGTAGTCAGGCAGCCTGCCGGCGTCATGGTCGATCATCTTCTTTGGCGCCTCCTTTGCTCGATCGAAGAATGAGATGGGGATTTTAGGGAGAAGGGCGGTGCGGGTTATATGGCAGGGGCTTTAGCCCCAGGATATGCCACGGCCCGAGACTAAAGATATTTGGCAGCAGCCCAGAAGCCGCGTGCCAACCGTCCACCTTTAGTCCCGGGTCGTGGCATGACCCGGGACTAAAGGGCATTTCGAAAATTATATTTGAATTTTGTGGTATAAATTCTGCTTCCCGCTTATTGTATATTAAAATGTTAATAAAAGAAGTAAATAATATATATGTAATAAATATATATATATAGCATATCAAAATGTTCATAACAAAAATATATATCTAATTAAATATAATTTATTTTTTATAAAAATTCAATTATTTAATATGGTAAATCATTTTTAGAAGGGTTTTTAAATGGTAAATCATTTTAAAATAAAGAATAATAATCTATGGCCTCCAAGACATTGATTGCCATGTTGAGATACACATGATCTAATGCTCATGATTTTTTAAAAAAAGGAATACTTGGCAAGAAGTCGGTCCAGTTTGAACTACAACTACATGATATAATGCTCATGATTTTTTGGAAAAAATATTTTTAGACTCATAATATGATGTTTCTTCAAATATCTAATGCAAGTCTTAGCGAGGCTCATCCCCTATCTTCATGCCCGCCAGTTTGACAATAGATTGAAACGGGAAAATTTGGAAACAGGCATAATAAATTCAAAAATGGTCCAAACAATGTAAATCATTTGCGTGGTATCATATTATATGACATAGTTGCAAGGAAAAATACCAAACTTGGTATATTGATTCCATCTCAAATATCCTTCCCAAAATATGCTATCATGTTCGAAGTTTCATGGCTTTCAGTCCAAATGTACAATGTTATTGCCAGAATCGAGGCATAGTTTGTGATAGTATGTCCATATTATGCACATATGTATATCTTAGATGGTGAACAATGTTGCAGGAGAAAGTTTTTCTTTTCCTCGAACGGAAAAGCCATTTTTTATTTTACGAGTGCAAATAACGGGGTGTTTTGTGAAGCAACCACCAAAGGCTAATTCTAAATTATACCACCCAATTTTTCAAAAATACTAAATCACCTTACATGGACGATGTCCCAATCGGGGTATCTCAAACCTTTTCGTCCACCCCGGGTGAAAAAGACAAATGTCTGCCGAATCAGTAGGAAGTGGGTCCGGTTTGAACTACAGTTACATGATCTAATGCTCATGGTTTTTTGAAAAAATATTTTAGACTCACAATATGATATTTCTTTAAAGATCTAATGCAAGTTTTAGTGAGGCTCGTCCCCTATCTTCATTCCTGCCAGTTTGACAAGGGAAAAATATAGAAACGGGCATAGGAAATTCAAAAACGGTCCGAACAATGTAAATCCTTCGTGTGGTGGCATATTATGTGATATAGCTGCAAGGAAAAATACCAAACTTGGTATATTAATTGTATCTCGAAAAATCCTTCTCAAAATGAGCAATCATGTTCGAGGTTTCATGGTTTTCGATCCAAATGTACAATGTTATGGCCGTAACCATGGAGTATCTTCATCATTTAACATGATGATTGGGTCAGTGTTCACTGTGAAGGGAAGAATTTCATCAAACTTATTATAATCTTATGACATGTTTATCTTGTCCTTCACTCCCACGATATTTTTTCCTAAAAGAACTATGTGGCGCTTTGGCTCATCGTATGTTGTATCTGTTTACTTTTTTTATCGGTTTGGTAGACATATCCTTCACATAGAAACCCTGAGCCACGTCATTGGCTAGGATGAATGGTTCGTCTATGAACCCAAGATTATTGAGATCAATTGTTGCCATTCCATACTTCTTGTCTACCTGAACCCTGCCTCCTATCAGCTTGATCCATTTGCACCGAAACAAAGGTACCTTAAAAGAAGGTTCATAGTCAAGCTCCCATATATCCTCTATGTTACCATAATATGTGTCCTTTTTCCCATTGTTGTTTGCTGTATCAATGCGGACACCACTATTTTGGTTGGTGCTGTTTTATCTTGGGTGATCGTGTAAAATGTATTCCCATTTATCTCGTACCCTTAGAAAGTCAATACAGTCGAAGATGGTGTCCTGGCCAACAAGTACAATTGATCTCCAATAGTAGTGTTATTCATGAGATGTGTTCGCAACCAACCACCGAAATTCGCCATATGTGCATGTGTAATCGAGTCGTCAGACTCCCCCGGATATTGGGAGCGTAGAATATTCTTGTGTTCATTGATATACGGATCCACCAAGGTGGAACTTTGTAGAACTGTGTAGTGTGCTTGAGTGAAAAAAGTCCCGTCTCTACATATTATTGCTTTCTTTTCTAGCATGCCTTTTCCACTCAGTCTCCCCTCGTTCCGCGATTGAGGAACACCAATCGGCTTAAGGTCAGGAATAAAGTCAACACATAACTCAATAACCTCCTCTATTCCATAGCCTTGGAGATGCTTCCTTCTGGCCTCGCACGGTTATGAACATATTTCTTTAAGACTCTCATGAACCTCTCAAAGGGGAACATATTGTGTAGAAATACTGGACCAAGAACGACAATATCTTCCACTAGGTGAACCAGGAGATGCGTCATAATATTGAAGAAGGATAGTGGGAACACCAACTCAAAACTAACCAGACACTGGACCACATCATTTCGTAACCTTGCTAGAGTATCTGGATTGATTACCTTCTTAGAAATTGCATTATGGAATGCACATAGCTTCACAATGGGTACTAGAACATTTTCTGGTAAAATCCCCCTCAATGCAACCGGAAGCAATTGCGTCATAATCACGTGGCAGTCATGAGACTTTAGGTTCTAGAATTTTTTATCTACTATATTTTTTATTCCCTTTATATTCGAAGAGAAGCAAGACGGGACATTGAAAAAAGATTTCCTTCTCTTTTATGGTAAGAGTGTAGCTGGAAGACCTTGATACTTCTCTGGATGTAGGCCATCTCGTTCTTTCATACGTTGATGGTCCTGCCATGCTTCTGGTGTATCTTTTGACTTCTTGTACACGCCCAAGAATCCTAGCAGGTTCATGCAAAGGTTCTTCGTCACGTGCATCACATCGATTAAAGAGCGGACCTCTAGGACTTCCCAATAGGGTAGCTCCCAAAATATAGATTTCTTCTTCCACATGGGCACGTGTCCGGTAGGGTCTGATACGTTGCTAACGTATCCATAATTTTTGATGTTCCATGCTTAGTTTTATCTACTTTATTATGTTTTGTCCACACTTTGGAGCACTTTCTATACACTTTCTTGTACTAACCTATTAACAAGATGCCACAGTACCAGCTGCCTGTTTTCTGCTGTTTTTGGTTCCAGGAAAGTCAAAAAATGAATATTCTCAGAATTGGACGAGACAAAAGCCAAAGTAAGTTTTTCACCGAGGGGGACACGGAGCCAGAATACGAGACTGAGAGGGGCCAGGGGCCACCACACCACCTGGCCGTGCGGCCAAGCTTGACCCGTGCCAGGGGGTGGTCTGGTCGCCTAGGGCACCCCCTCGGCCTCCCCTTTCACCTATAAGATGCCTCCGATATAGAAACTCTAAGTACCCGATCAAAATTCCACGAAAGAGTCTGTAGTAGCTAGATGGCTGGTTCTTCTCCTTTGTGCTATCATGTTTAGATCTTGTGAGCTCCGTTCATGATCAAGATCATCTATTTATAATTCTACATGTTGTGTTTGCGGGGATCCGATGGATATTGAGATGCTATTTCAGATTGATTATTGATTCTATCATGTCTTCGTTATTTGTGATCTTGCATGCTTTCTATTGTTAGTAGTTATCTTTGCCAAGTAGATGCTAGCAACTCCAAGAGTTAGTATTTATGCTCGATAGTGGGTTCATGCCTCTAGTAATCTGGGAAAGTGACAGAAATCTCTAAGGTACTAGATGTGTTGTTGCTACTAGGGAGAAAACAACAATCCTTTGTTCATAGAACAATCGTATTGTTTACTTTACATGCAATGCATAATGCAATTATCTGTTGCTTGCAACTTAATACTAGAGGGGGTTCGGATGATAACCTCAAGGTGGATTATTAGTCATAGATGTAGTTGGATTACGGTCTATGTATAATGTTGTAATGCCCAATCGAATCTCAAAGGAGTCAAGATGATTAGTATATGCATGTATTGCTTTCTTGATGTTTGTCAATTGCCCGCTGTAATTTGTTCACCCAACATGTCATCTATCTTAAGGAGAGGCACCACTAGTGAACTATGGACCCCGGTCCTTTATTTTATCATCAATCTACAACTTTTTACTGCTTTCTGTTTACTTTTTGCAAACTATTACTTTCTTCCACACAATACGTTTAATCCTTTGTTTTCAGCAAAACCGGTGAGATTGACAAGCTCACTATAAGTTGGGGGCAAAGTTCTATGGTTGTGTTGTGCAGGTTTCCACGTTGTTGCTGGCGCCGGTACTGTGTCCTGCCAAAGTCTAGCTAGCAACACCTTGGAGGTGTTTCCTTTCTCCTACTGGATTGATAACCTTGGTTTCATAACTGATGGAAAACTTACTGTGGTGCTCATCATACCTTCTGATATGTTGCGAACGTATCTATAATTTTTGATGTTCCATGCTTGGTTTATCTACTTTCTTATGTTTTGTTCCAACTTTGGAGTACTTTCTATACACTTTGTTGGACTAACCTGTTAACAAGATGACACAGTGCCAGTTGCCTGTTTCCTTCTCTTTTTGGTTCCAGAAAAGTCAGAAAATGAATATTCTCGGAATTGGACCGGACAAAAGCCAAAGTCGATATTTTACCGGAAGACTCACGGAGCCAGAAGACGAGACGGAGAGGGGCCACAGGGCGGCCACACCATGTGGTTGCGTGGGCTAGCCCTGGCCGCCCACCGACCTTGCCTCTTCGCCTATAAGATGCTTCCTGATGCAAAAACCCTAAATCGTCAAGCCTCCAGCCACGAAAGGTTCTGCAGCGCCGCTGCCACCGAAGGGGAGATTCGGGGATAGAAATTCTCTGTTCCGGCACCCTGCTGGGACGGGGAAGTGCCCCCGGAGCCATCTCCGTCGATCTCCACCACCATCTCTGTCACCATTGCTGATTCCCATGATGAGGAGGGAGTAGTTCTCTCTCGAGGCTAAGGGTTCTACCGGTAGCTATGTGTTCATCTCTCTCTATTCATGATCTTATTGAGATCATGAGCTTGTAATCAATAGATCTACCTTGCTACTCATGTGCTTTAATAGATCTCTGCTCTCCCCATGTGTGTGAAGTTGACAGTGTGCACACCATGGTGGCACTTAGGCTAGAGATTACAAATACTTGTTATGAGTTATATTCAGAGTTGGATGTCTTTATAAAATTGTGGTGTTTGTTGGAACCATGTAGTGCTCAAGGTGACAGTGTGGGGTTATCTAGATGGGAAAAGCGAACTTTGAGGTGTGCCGTTATAGTACAACCATCGATTAGAGTGTTCAACCGGAGAGCAGTTAAGAGTAGTATCATAAAGAGAATATATTTATATGAGAGTATTCACTAGTGAAAGAATGATCCCTAGGCCTTGTTTCTAAGCATTGATACATCGTTTGCAATTAGATCTGTTACATGTTTGCTTGCTTCCATCTTTATTTCAGTTTGCCTTTAGTCTTTTCCCACATCAACCACACGCTAGCAAGCTATTTTCTGGCACCGTTACCACTTATAATTATCTATTACACTTTTATTTCACTATCTCTTTGCTGAACTAGTGCACCTATACACCTGACAAGTGTATTGGGTGTGTTGGGGACACAAGAGACTTCTTGTATCTTGATTGCAGGGTTGCTTGAGAGGGGATACCTTTGACCACTTCCTCCCTGAGTTCGAAAAACTTGGGTGATCCACTTAAGGGAAAACTTGCTGTTGTTCTACAAACCTCTGCACTTGGAGGCCCAACAATTGTCTACAAGAATAGAAGTGCGTAGACATCAAGCTATTTTATGGCGCCGTTGCGGGGGAGGTAAGGTAAAAGGTACTCACATCCTCCGGTGTGAGTGTTCGAAGTTATTTCCTTTAGATTCTACAATTTTGTCTTTTTGTTTCTTGTTTTCACTAGTTAGGCTTAATGGAAAACAACAACAAAATTAGAGAGCTTTATAGTATTTATCTTGAGTTAGGACATGAAGTGTTTGAAGTGAAAATTAAAAAACCTATGGAACTTTATCTGCGTGCTAATAGCAATGTTATTAGTATGAATTCTTTGAACACCAATATTGCTAATGCTATGTAAAATTCTAAGCTTGGGGAAGCTAGTTTTTATGAAAATGATCTTTTTAGTCTCCCAAGCATTGAGGAGAAAATTTACTTTGATGATACTATGCCTCCAATATATGATGATTACAATGATGAATATGATATTTTCAGTCCACCTACTATTGAGGAGAAAATTAATTATGATTACAGTATGCCTCCTATATTTGATGATTATGGTGACGAGAATAATAATGATAGCTATTTTGTTGAATTTGCTCCCACTACAATTATAAGAATGACTATGCTTATGTGGAGAGTATTAATTGTTTTATGCATGTGGCTCATGACAAGAATGTTTTATCTGATAGTTATATTGTTAATTTTATTCATGATGCTACTGAAAGTTATTATGAGAGAGGGAAACATGGTTTTATGCATCTCAATATTATTAAGTTTCCCCTCTTTATGTTGAAAATCTTGAAGTTGCACTTGTTTTGCTTTACTATGCTTGTTGCTTTGTGCTTTCATGACTTGTTTCTTTACAAGATTCCTATGAATAGGAAGTGGGTTAGACTTAAATGTGTTTTGAATTTGCTTCTTGATGCTCTCTTTTACTTCTATTCATATTTCTTATGTGAGCATCTTCTCAAACTACCATGCCTAACTTAAAGGCGTTAAAGAAAAGTACTTATTGGGAGATAACCCAAAAGTTTTAGACGAGTCTTGGAAGTTATTACTTGAGTAATAACCGCTCCTTATCCTTTTTATTTGCTTTTTGTGCCAAGAGTAACCTCTAAGGAGAGAGAGGTAATGATTGGGAAAGTTGTTGTCCCGAAACAGATTTCTGTGATTCACCATAAAAATTCGTGTAAAATCTTTGTACGTCCTTTTGAGGCGTGAATTGTTGTGCTTATGAACCAGTTTGTTATCTAACTTTCGTTAGTTCAACATTTTTTGATTTGATCAAGAGAAGGACTTCTAAAAAATTCGTCTTTACCTGCTGGTCTGTTTTGACAGATTTCTGCCATTATTTGCATTTGCTTCTTGTTGGTTCCTTTTTGAGTTCTTTTGGGGAATTGAGCTTTTTGAGGAAAGTGCTACAGTAGCTTGTGTTTTAATGGAAGTTTTATTGGTGTTGGAACTGAACCTAAAGACCTATTATTTTGAGTGCACTAATGTTTCTAATAAAGATTGTGTGAAGTTTTGTATGAAGGAAAAATTTCAGGTGTATGGAAGGAATGAGTAATGAGATGAAGGATGGACTAAATCTCAAGCTTGGGATGCCACGCGTGTCACCTCAAGAAATATCCAAGAAGTACAAGCATCAAAGCTTGGGGATGCCTAAGGCATCCCTTTCTCCATCAATAAAAATCCCAGGTTTCTTCCAAACGCTCCATTTTTATTGTTTCATGCACAGTTGTGTTGTTCTTGGAGCGTCTTATTTTTTGTTTCCGTTTTAGTTTTTCATTTGCTTGGTTTTCTTAGTTTGATGAATAAATTGGTTGCACCCCCTCTAAGTTTTGTTTGGATTGGAAAAGAGTAGGAAAGTTCATGCTTAAGTGGTCAAGAGAGCTTGTTTTTGACTGTGCCCTATGCTTTGTCATGCCATGCTTGATATTGTTTTGGCTTTATGCTTAGTATTCTTTGCTGTAGCATGACTTGTTATAAATAATTGAGATTGTTTAATGTGCCTTTGAAGAATCATGTGTTGTTTTAGCATATTAAAGCATAGTGTTGTGGTATTCTCCTTTGATGCTTTATTTGGGTTGACTTGGCGCATGCTTATACCATGTTATGACTATCCCAAGTCACCATAGCCTTGATGATCGTTTAGTTTTCAACTTGTAGTATCACTTTATGCTTTGATTAATGATGTTTTGTCGCTCTGGATGATTATGCCCATTATTGCTCTCTTAGTTTGTCGCTCCCAGTCTTTTGCTAGCCTCCATAACCAAGTATGAGTTCCACTCATGCATCTAATTCCTTAAACCAAGTTATTCCAAAGAGTCCACCATACCTACCTATTAGCATATGCTATTCCAAGTATATTCATGTTTTTATCTACCTTCCGAATTAAACTTGTTATGAGAAAACTAGTGATTAAAGCTCTCACAAACTTGATGGCACACTTTACTTTCTTGCATTTAATAAACTTGAACCATTGTGTCGTCTATGTTGTATATGCTTGCACTTATTTGTTGGGGATTAGCAGAACCATGCTGTCATGGGGAACGCTTTCAACATTGCACTTGTATTTTGTACCTAGTTGATATCATGCTCTTTTGTCTATGGATGTCGTCGGTGTGAAATGAAAGGGGAGCTTGTAAGTCCATGGAGTTATGTATGTGTGTTAGAGAAACGCCTGGGCCACAGGTCTAATCCATGTTGTCATGGTGGAAACCTGTAGCGTAACCATAATGAGCTGTCTATTAAACATTCTTCTTATAAACAAAGAGTCCGATATTGAGAAAAAGAGAAAAGAAAAAAAGATTTATAAAAAGAGGAAAGAGAGAAAAAAGCACCATTTTCCCATTGTAAATAAGAAGATTGCTGAGATGCTCGTTGTCTGCTTGCCTTGTCATTTTGATATGGGGATTCTTCCGTATCATCGGGCAAGGGGTACCCCGTTGGCGGTTCTCTATGATACACATGTACTTACGATGACAAGAACTTACCGGTGACTACACTTGAGTAGCATGAGGAGCGACCCTCGTATTCAAGGGACATGAGATTTCCAACTTATACTTCGTCAAGCATATACTCCATAGTTTGTCCACTTTAACCTTAATCACTTCAAGATGATTATGATAGGGGCAATGAGAGCTGAAAGCAAATAAGTACCATAATTTTTGGAAGCTCTTTATGAAACTTGAATCTCTACTTCCTTCTATGAAGGCCTTTCTTCCACTTTTATATTGAGTCTCCACCTTCTATCTTTATGCACCTGCTTTGAGAGCATAGTGGCCATTCTTAGTCCTATGTGCATTGTCCCAAGACTTGTTGACTGATGCATAAATCGATATTGCTTGTTCTTAAACTACTTGTATCTAGTCACTCTTATGAACTTTGAAGGTGTCCTATGCATTTATATTTGCTACTCTATGAGGGACAAGCTGAATGCCACTATGCTATGTTTTCTTTATGTGAAACAAACAAACGTCTTGCAAAGCATTGTTATTCATGAATCTTTTGTTTGTGCCTTTTCATGTTGCAACATAGTTGTTATGTCTTATTGCTAGAACTTTGTCTTTCATGCTATGTTGAAGTACTATGAACCCAGCTATCAATGTTTTACAAATACTTTGATCAAGTTTATGATGGTGCATGTCACCTCAAAAATTATTCTTTCTTTTTATCACTTACCTACTCGAGGACGAGCAGGAGTTAAGCTTGGGGATGTTGATATGTTGCAAACGTATCTATAATTTTTGATGTTCCATGCTTGGTTTTTATCTACTTTCTTATGTTTTGTTCCAACTTTGGAGTACTTTCAATACACTTTTTTGTAATAACCTATTAACAAGATGCAACAGTGCTAGTTGCCTGTTTTCTTCTGTTTTTGGTTCTAGAAAAGTCGGAAAATGAATATTCTCAGAATTGGACCGGAAAAAAGCCAAAGTCGATATTTTACCGGAAGACTCACGGAGCCAGAAGACGAGACGGAGAGGGGACACAGGGCGGCCACACCATGTGGTGGCGCAGGCTAGCCCTGGCCGCGCCACCAGCTGGTGTGGGCCCCCTAGCCGCCCACCGACCTTGCCTCTTCGCCTATAATATGCCTCCCGATGCAAAAACCCTAAATCGTCAAGCCTCCAGCCACGAAAAGTTTCGCAGTGCCACCGCCACCGAAGGGGAGATTCAAGGGACAGAAAGTCTCTGTTCTCGCACCCTGCCGGGATGGGGAAGTGCCCCAAAGCCATCTCCATTGATCTCCACCACCATCTCCATCACCATTGCTGATTCCCATGATGAGGAGGGAGTAGTTCTCTCTCGAGGCTAAGGGTTCTACCGGTAGCTATGTGTTCATCTCTCTCTCTCTATGCATGATCTTATTTAGATCATGAGCTTGTAATCTATAGATCTACCTTGCTACTCAAGTGCTTTAATAGATCTCTGCTCTCCCCATGTGTGTGAAGTTGACAGTGTGCACACCATGGTGGCACTTAGGCTAGAGATTACAAATAGTTGTTATGAGTTATATTCAGAGTTGGATGTCTTTATAAAATTGTGGTGTTTGTTGGAACCATGTAGTGCTCAAGGTGACAGTGTGGGGTTATCTAGATGGGAAAAGCGAACTTTGAGGTGTGCTGTTATAGTACAACCATCGATTAGAGTGTTCAACCGGAGAGCAGTTAAGAGTAGTATCATAAAGAGAATATATTTATATGAGAGTATTCACTAGTGAAAGAATGATCCCTAGGCCTTGTTTCTAAGTATTGATACATCGTTTGCAATTAGATCTGTTACATGTTTGCTTGCTTCCATCTTTATTTTAGTTTGCCTTTAGTCTTTTCCCACGTCAACCACACGCCAGCAAGCTATTTTCTGGCACCGTTACCACTTATAATTATCTATACCACTTTTATTTCACTATCTCTTCGCCGAAGTAGTGCACCTATACACCTGACAAGTGTATTGGGTGTATTGGGGACACAAGAGACTTCTTATATCTTGATTGTAGGGTTGCTTGAGAGGGGATACCTTTGACCACTTCCTCCATGAGTTCGATAAATCTTGGGTGATACACTTAAGGGAAAACTTTCTGCTGTTCTACAAACCTCTACACTTGGAGGCCCAACAACTGTCTACAAGAATAGAAGTGCGTAGACATCACCTTCCTCTTGGGGTTCCCCAACGAGCTCGTTAATACACGAGTCAGCAAGTATATTTTCTAGCACCGTTGCCGAGGAGTCAAGGACATCTTCACAAGGGGAGTCCCTCATAACCAATCTCTTTACTTTGTTGTTTTTGTTTTGCTTAGTTTATTTCTGCTTTGTTTTCTTGTTCTTTTTAACAAAAATACAAAAAAAATAGTTCCTACTATAGTTGTTATTTTCGTTGGTCTGTTATTGTCTTGCTTTATCATGCTTTCTATAAATGGTTGGTTTTTTTGAAACTGAATCTAATTGGCAAGGGGCGTTCACAAAAGAACAAAAATATTATTATAAGGAACATCGCTTGTCACAAAAAGGGAAACACTTATGAGAACAAATTAATAAATTGTATACCATTGCTAGAAACGTGTGCTCTACTTATAATGTTACTTATTGCTTTGATAAATCTTGTTGTTGTAAGAGGTATAAACACCTCCCTTTTCAATGTGAGTATAATGATGATGTTACCATATCTTCTTATGTTAAGGGAAATTATGACTTTTATGATGTGGAACAAATTGAAGAATTTTTTGCTTGGAAGGGTGCATTCGAACTAGCTTATTTGCTTGAAAATACTGATGATGCACCTTATAAATATGAGGTTTATGATATACTTAAATTTTGCTTTGATAAGTACAAGGAAGAAAATAGCTACATTCTTGAATATATGAATAGATGCTTCCCACAAACGGAAGAGACTAATGCCTTGCAGGAGATTATGGAAGAAGAAATTGTTGAAACAGGAAGCTCATTAGATGAAAAATAGGAGGAGAGTGATGAATAAAAGGAGGAAGAATGTATTATCTACCCATGCTTATCTTCTAATGAGAGTAACTCTTTATCCCTTACATTATTTGATTGTCTCCCATGCGTACCAAATGAGGATGAATGTTATGCTCATGTTATTTGTAATAATCCTTTATTTGTGCCTAACTTCTAAATACATTGTACTAAAGAGTTTTGTTTAGAAAACATTTATGATAAAGCTTTAGACAATGTTCCTATATTGAATGATCAATCATCTTGTTATAGAATTGTTAAAAGTGGGTTTGAAGGTTTTAATCCCACTATTTTTGAGCTTGATAAAAATTATGTGTATATAGATCAGGAAAAGCATACTTTATGTGATAGTTATATTATTGAGTTTATTCATGAGGCTACTAAAAATTATTATGAGAGAGGAAAATATGGTTGTAGAAGTTTTCATGGTACTGAAACACCTCTCTATGTGCTGAAAGTTTTGAAGTTGCTCTTGTTTTACCCATTCTTATTACTATGTGCTTCTTTAATTTATTTTCCTACAATATTCCTATGCATAGGAAGTGGGTTAGACTTAAATGTGTTTTGAATTTGCTTCTTGATGCTCTCTTTTACTTCTATTCATGTTTCTTATGTGAGCATCCTCTCAAACTATCAAATCTAACTTAAAGGCGTTAAAGAAAAGTACTTATTGGGAGATAATCCAAAAGTTTTAGATAAGTCTTGGAAGTTATTACTACCGTAATAACCGCTCCTTATCATTTTTATTTGCTTTTTGTGCCAAGAGTAACCTCTAATGAGAGAGAAGTAATGATTGGGAAAGTTGCAGTCCCGAAACAGATTTCTGTGCTTCACCGTAAAAATTCGTGTAAAATCTCTATACGTCGTTTTGAGGCGTGAATTTTTGTGCTTCTGCCCCAGGTTGTTATCTAACTTTCGTTAGTTCAACATTTTTTGATTTGAGCAACATAAGGTCTTCGAAAGCATTGGTTTTTACCTGCTGGTCTGTTTTGATAGATTTTTGCCATTATTTGCATTTGCTTCTTGTTGGTTCCTTTTTGAGTTCTCTTTGGGGAATTGAGCTTTTTGAGGGAAGTGCTTCAGTAGCTTGTGTTTTAATGGAAGTTTTATTGGTGTTGAAACTGAATCTGAAGACTTATTATCTTGAGTGCACTAATGTTGCTAATAAAGATTGTGTGAAGTTTTGTATGAAGGAAAAATTTCAGGTGTATGGAGAGAATGATGCAATCAGATGAAGAATGGACTAAAGCTCAAGCTTGGGGATGCCACACCATGTCACCCCAAGAAATATTCAAGAGGTACAAGCGTCAAAGCTTGGGGATGCCTAAGGCATCAACTTCTTCATCAATAAAAATCCCAGGTTTCTTCCAAGCACTTCATTTTTATTGTTTCATGCACAGTTGTGTTATTCTTGGAGCGTCTTCTTTTTATTTTTCATTTTGGTTTTTTGTTTTCTTGGTTTTCTTAGTTTGCTGAATTAATTGGTTGGATCCCCTATTTCATACATTGGTTTTCAAATAGTTTGGTTTGGATTGGAAAAGAGTAGAAAAGTTCATGCTTAAGTGGTAAAGAGAGCTTGTTTTTGACTGTGGCCTATGCTTTGTCATGCCATACTTGATATTGTTTTGGCTTTATGCTTAGTGATATTTTCTGTAGCATGACCATGTTATAAACAATTGAGATTGCTTAATGTGCCATTAAAGAATCATGCGTTGTTTTAGCATATTAAAGCATACTATTGTGGTATTCTCCTTTGATGCTTTATTTTGGTTGACTTGGCACGTGATCACACCATGTTATGACTATCCCAAGTCACCATAGCCTTTATGATCCTTTAGTTTTTGACTTGTAATATCACTTTATGCTTTGATTAATGATGTTTTGTCGCTCTGCATGATTATGGCCATTATGGCTCTCTTAGTTGGTCGCTCCCAGTCTTTTGCTAGACTCCATAACCAAGTATGAGTTTCACTCATGCATCCAACTCCCAAAACCAAGTTATTCCAAAGAGTCCACCATACCTACCTATTAGCATTTGCTATTCCAAGTATATTCATGTTTTTATCTACCTTCCGAATTAAACTTATTATGAGAAAATTAGTGATTAAAGCTCTCATGAACTTGATGGCACACTTTACTTTCTTGCACTTAATAAACTTGAACCATTACGTCCATCTTTGTTGCGTATATGCCTGCGCTTTATAAGTTGAAGTTAGCAGAACCATGTATCATGGGGAACGCTTTCAACATTGCACTTGTACATTGTACCTAGTTGATATCATGTTCTTTTGCTTATGGATCCTGGTGGTGTGAAATAAAAGGGGAACTTTTAAGATCACGGAGTTTGTATTTGTGTTAGAGAAACGCCTGGGCCGCTAGCCTAAGCAATTCCTAATCATGGTGGAAACTTGCAACATAACCATGATGAGCACTCTATGAAGCATCATCAATAAAAACCTATGCAAATAGCAAATAAAAAGATCGATGAGATGCTCATTGTCTGCTTGCCTTGTCATTTTGATTATGGGATAGCTCATGTATCATGTGCAAGGGGTACCCCGTTGGCGGTTCTCTATGATACATATGTGCTTACAATTACAAGAGCTTACTTGACTAAAGTTGAGTAGCATGAGGTTCGGTCTTCGTAAGTAAGGGGCATGGGATTTCAGCTTATAACTTGTCAAAAATATCCTCTTAGTTGTGTCACTTTAACCTTAATCACCTAAAGATGCTTATGATAGGGGCAATGAGAGCTGAAAGCTAATAAGTACCATAATTTTTGGAAGCTCTTTATGAAACTTGAGTCGCTACTTCCTTCTATGAAGGCCTTTCTTTTACTTTTATGTTGAGTCTCCACCTTCTATCTTTATGCACCTACTTTGAGAGCATAGTGGTTATTCTTAGTTCTATGTGCATTGGCCCAAGACTTGTTGATTGATGCATAATTTTGATATTACTTGTTCTTAAACTATTTGTATCTAGTCACTCTTATTAACTTTGAAGGTGTCCTATGCAATTATATTTGCTACTCTATGAGGGTCAAGCTAAATGCCACTATGCTATGTTTTCTTTATGTGAAACAAACAAACTTCTTGCAAAGCATTGTTATTCATGAATCTTTTGTTTGTGCCTTTTCATGTTGCAACATAGTTGCTATGTCTTATTGTTAGAACTTTATCTTTCATGTTATGTTGAAGTACTATGATCCCAGCTATCAATGTTTTACAAATACTTTGATCAAGTTTATGATGGTGCATGTCACCTCAAAAATTATTCTTTCTTGTTATCACTTACCTACTCGAGGACGAGCAGGAGTTAAGCTTGGGGATGTTGATACGTTGCTAACGTATCCATAATTTTTTATGTTCCATGCTTGGTTTTATATACTTTCTTATGTGCTATCCACACTTTGGCGTACTTTCTATACACTTTCTTGGACTAACCTATTAACAAGATGCCACAGTGCCAGCTGCCTATTTTCTGTTGTTTTTGGTTCCAGGAAAGTCAGAAAATGAATATTCTCAGAATTGGACGGGACAAAAGCTAAAGTCAGTTTTTCACCGAGGGGGACACGGAGCCAGAATACGAGACGGAGAGGGGCCAGGGGGCCGCGACACCACCTGGCCGCGCGGCCAAGCCTGGCCCACGCCAGGGGGTGGTCTGGCCACCTAGGGCACCCCCTCGGCCTCCCCTTTCACCTATAAGATGCCTCCGATACAGAAACCCTAAGTACCCGATCAAAATTCCATGAAAGAGTCTGTAACAGCCATCATCTCCATCCCTAGATCGGGAGGGATCTGAAGCTCTTCCCGGCACCCTGCCGAAGGGAGAATTCACACTGGAGGCCTTCTTCATCACCATGCAAGCCTCCGGTGTGATGCGTGAGTAGTTCATCATTGGACTACGGGTCCATGTAGTAGCTAGATGGCTGGTTCTTCTCCTTTGTGCTATCATGTTTAGATCTTGTGAGCTCCGTTCATGATCAAGATCATCTATTTATAATTCTACATATTGTGTTTGCGGGGATCTGATGGATATTGAGATGCTATTTCAGATTGATTATTGATTCTATCATGTCTTCGTTATTTGTGATCTTGCATGCTTTCCGTTGTTAGTAGTTATCTTTGCCAAGTAGATGCTAGCAACTCCAAGAGTTAGTATTTATGCTCCATAGTGGGTTCATGGCTCTAGTAATCCAGGGAAGTGACAGAAATCTCTAAGGTACTAGATGTGTTGTTGCTACTAGGGAGAAACCAACAATCCTTTGTTCATAGAACAATCGTATTGTTTACTTTACACGCAATACGTAATGCAATTATTTGTTGCTTGCAACTTAATACTGGAGGGGGTTCGGATGATAACCTGAAGGTGGATTATTAGTCATCGATGTAGTTGTATTACGGTCTATGTATAATGATGTAATGCCCAATCGAATCTCAAAGGAGTCAAGATGATTAGTATATGCATGTATTGCTTTCTCGATGTTTGTCAATTGTCCCGCTGTAATTTTTTCACCCAACATGTCATCTATCTTAAGGAGAGCCACCACTAGTGAACTATGGACCCCGGTCCTTTGTTTTCTCATCAATCTACAACTGTTTACTGCTTTTTGTTTACTTTCTGAAAACTATTACTTTCTTCCACACAATACGTTTAATCCTTTGTTTTCAGCAAAACCGGTGAGATTGACAACCTCACTGTAAGTTGGGGTCAAAGTTCTGTGGTTGTGTTGTGCGCGTTTCCACGTTGCTGCTGGCGCCAGTAGTGCGCCCTGCCAAAGTCCAGCTAGTAACACCTTGGAGGTGTTTCCTTGCTCCTACTAGATTGATAATCTTGGTTTCATATTTGAGGGAAAACTTACTGATGTTCTCATCATACCTTCCTCTTGGGGTTCCCCAACGAGCTCGTTAATACACGAGTCAGCAGCGTCATTTGGAACAATTTGACCGCCAGGACCCTTTTCAAAGATTACTTCTAGATCCTTGACCATACCAAACACATTATCATCAGTACATGGGACATGCTTATTCCGGCAATCTTCCTTACCTTTGAAATGCTTGCCTTTCTTTCTTATGGTATGCTTGGTCGGAAGAAATCAATGACTCCCCAGGTACACAACCTTCTTACCTTTATGCAAGTATGTAGCTTCAGTCTCATCTAAATAGTGTGTGCATGCATTGTATCCCTTTATTGACAATCCTAAAAGGTTACTAAGAGCAGGCCAATCATTGATGGTTACGAAAAGAAACGCTCATAGGTCAAATTCCTCCTGTTTGTTCTCATCCCACACACGTACACCTTGTCTGTGCCACAACTCTAAAAGTTCTTCAACTAATGGCCTTACACATCAATGTCGTTGCTGGGTTGTTTCGGTCCTTGGATGAGCGCTGACATCATAATGACCTTCCGTTTCATGCACAACCAAAGAGGAAGGTTATAGATACATAGAGTTATAGGCCAGGTGCTATGACTGCATCTCTGCTCTCCAAAATGATTCATGTCATCTGTACTTAGACCAAACCTTAAGTTCCTTGCGTCATCTACAAAGCCCGGGTACTCTCTCTCGATTTTTCTCCACTGCGACCCATCAGCGGGGTGTCTCAAGATATTGTCTTTCTCGCGGTCTTCTTTGTGTCATCACAACAACTTGGAATGCTCTTTGTTCCTAAGCAAATGTTTCAACTGTGCTATTATAGGAGCATACCATATAACCTTGGCAGGAACCCTCTTCCTAGGGCGTTTGCCCTCAACGTCACCAGGATCATCTTGTCTGATCTTATACCTCAATGCACCGCATACCAGCCATTCATTCTTATTCTCGTACTCCTCACCACGGTAGAGGATGCTTTCATTAATGCATGCATGTATCTTCTACACCTCTAATCCTAGAGGGCATATAACCTTCTTTGCTCCATATGTATTGGCAGTCAATTTGTTATCCTTTGAAAGCTTCTTCTTCATTATTTTCAGTAGCTTCTCAAATCCTAGAGGGAATACAACCTTATTTGCTTCATATGTATTGGCAGTCAATTCGTATGTAATCCTAGAGGGCATACAACCTTCTTTGCTTCATATGTATTGGCAGTCAATTCGTATGTAATCCTAGAGGGCATACAACCTTCTTTGCTTCATATGTATTGGCAGTCAATTCGTTATCCTTTGAAAGCTTCTTCTTCATTATTTTCAGTAGCTTCTCAAATCCCGTGTCAGATAAACCATTCTCTGTCTTCCATTGCAGCAATTCCAATGTGGTACCGAGATTTGTGTTGTCATCTTCGCAATTTTGGTACAACAATGTTTTGTGATCATATAACATGCGCTTTAACTTCAACTTCTCATTTTCATTTTCGCATTCTCTCTGTGCATCAACAATGGCCCGGTGAAGATCATCAATGATCTCATCCGATGCCTCTTCATCTTCAGCTTCACCCATTGCAGTATCACCGTATTCAGGAAACATAGGATAGTTCTCAGCATCCTCTCCTTCTTCATTACCTTCCATCGTAACCCCTCTTTCTCTGTGCTTGGTCCAACAATTGTAGTTGGGCATGAAACCGGACCGAAGCAGGTGGGTGTGAAGGGTTCTTGAGGGAGAGTAATCCTTTTGATTCTGACATATAACACATGGACAACGCATAAAACCATTCAGACTGTTTGCCTCGGCCACACCGATGAAATTTTAATAAGGACCGTAATGATCTCTCCAGTACGTTGGTCATCGTACATCCATTGCTGGCTCATCCGCATTATATAATTAATTTTATAAAAAACATTGTAGAAGATCTAGAGAAATGACCACCACTGTACATCGACACATGCATTGTATCAATGACAAATGAAGGGATTAAGTTGCTAACCTCGATCGAGGATGAAAGAAAGAGGAGAAAGCTTAAGTATGACTCGGACACTTTATATCATGTTTGTTTTGGGTGAACTCAAGTGGCATCATTCCCTCACGCATTTCATCGAGCACCTCTTGTGCATAGAGGGGGAAAACAAAACAACATACACCACTTGTGCATTAGAGGGGGAAAATAAACCATCTCACACAAGCATGTGGGGCTGGGGTACATATATATACAGGAACATGGACCTTTAGTCCCGGTTCCTGCCAAAAACCGGGACTAAATGGGTTGCGGTAGCTGCCACGTGCGGCCAAACCCTTTTAGTCTGGGTTCCTAGCATGAACTGGGACTAAAGGCCCCTCATGAACCGGGACAGATCGCTCCCTTGTCCCGTGCGTCGCCCTGGCCTTATGAACCGGGATTAATGTGAATCTTAGTCCCGATTCGTAAAGCAAGCGAGACGGATTGCTCCGGATGCGCATCGACGGAAGTCATGTTTTCTACTATTGCACCAGCAACACGAGTTAACGGTCTAGTCCATCCAAGCTTTTGAAAAGCAACATCATGACTACATTAGTGTTCCATTAGGAAGCGTAGTGCACCCTAGTGGTGACGAAATGATATCTTTGTGAAGACATGGACTAAGAGAAATGCCCACCTTCCTTTTTATCCTTGCAAGGTATATCATCACCACCATAGAGACAAAGATATAACTAAGAATAGCTAGATATTTCCTTTTTATATCATTTTTCTTCATATAGCTACCAAATGCAGCTATTCGCAAATATAACATATGATGTATCCGATGTGTAATCAAATAAAACTAAGGTTTAATATTGTATTTGCATACATCTAATAGGATCCTAGGTCTGCACTAGAGATGATTTAGAGTAAAATTGTTTGCAATGTCTGGAATAAGCATACGGATGGTTCTAACTAATCCCGTGGGAATTAACAACATAAGTCGCTTACAATCATCAGGAAACGCATACGGTCAAGAAGGAATGCGCGTCCGTGAAGACCCTAAAATTCGTAGACTGTTGGCTTTACAAAACTGTATGCCCTTTCACACACAGATAAATAAACCATGTGCGTAGTAGAGTCACATCGCAGACCCATCAATAGAGGCGGTTGGGAAAGTTGTGTGCGACGAAAACTTTCACGGTGTGTGAAGACATGTTCTGTACTAGTGTGTATGGTGAAAGGAGAGGTCAAATTGAGCACCGACCAGTGCGGTGCCTAACAACCCATGGCCTGATAAGGCTAGGGATGCCATGGGTCCGGCCGGGTATAACCGAACCGAAACCGAAAACCGAACCTAAAAAACCTAAATGCAACTGAATTCCTGATTTTTTCAATTTTTTGGTTAGGTTACAGTTAGCAGAATTGCTAGCCATAGGGCTCTCGGTTATTTAGGTTTTAAACCGGAAAACTTCAGTTTTTACCAAAATTAACCGAACTCACTCTCTCGTTCGGAGCCCACAGGCGAGGGCGCGAGGCCACAGCCCATAGCCCAGACAGGCCCAAGTTCTCGCTTTGTCGGTCCGGTCTCCACCTTCTTGGTCTCCCCCCCCCGAAGGCCCGCATTGCATCGGCATCGCATCGACGCAGGAGCCAGGAGAGACAGGCGGGCGGAAAACCCTAGTTCTTCTGGCGGCGGCGCGCCTTACTCCGGCCACCGGCGACGCTCACCTCAACTTCCAGCCACCGCCGCCGCTCCCCATAATCTCCATCTTCTAGTCTCCACTCCTCCACGGCTCCACCCGCTGTTTCCGTCCCCACGGGCCACGGGCACGGCGCCGAGCCTGGCAGCGAGCGCGCCATCCTCCGGCTCCGGTCGTCCTGTCCCCTACTCAGGTATCACCGTACCAGTAGTCTAGTACCACAAGTCCACTACTCCTTTGCTTGAGAGTTGAGGGATTTCGGAGATTTACATGTCCTATTTTAGATGTATGATGATAATTTGTGTCTTCTTTTAGATGTCAGAGTAATTTCACCAGATACTTCGGTATTGATCTTGGTTTTAATGGTGATGGCCGGAGTGATGGCACTGTCATTGGATCTGTTCCTATTCCTACTCCAGATGTGACCCCAGACAGCAGTGTGAAGAAACATAGGAACACACGTAGTCTGATATGGCAGCACTTCACTGCCCAAGAAAAGGATCCTCAAATATTATTTTGGTTACTACCAAAACCGAACTGAAATATTATTTTGGTTACTACCGAAATCGAACCGAAATATGGCAGCACTTCATCTTCTATATTATTTGCTATTTGCTGAGCAATTCATTTCACAAACTTGTTCCTGAAATATTAATCTTTGTGATTATACTCCTGTGCATATAGTATTACTTTGGGACAGAATATATTATCCTGTGCATCTGTGATTTTTTGACTTATAGCTCTCTTGTTATATTTTTAGATGAAACAAAAAGGTCATGCCAGGAATTTCACTTGACTGAACGGAACGCACTACAGGAAAGTCAAGCAAAATGTTGTCTGGCTTTCAAAAAATTGCGTCAACTTTGGTTATTTTGGTTACTACCGAAACCAAACCGAAGATTATTGGTTATTATCGAAACCTAATCGTATTCTCGCATAAAACCGTATTTATCAAAGTATTGCAATCGTATTTACCGAAAAAACGTATAAACCGAACCGATTTAACCGAACGCGCAGCCGGAGCCATGGAGCCATCAGCTCCCAAGGTTGGCTTGTGGCTCCATCATTTGGCATGTTGATCTTTTTTCCCTATAGTTTCTTGATATATTTTTGGTTTATTTTATATCCTACATTTCATGCGAAAGTTGAATTGCTAAAACTGACATTGGTTCTAGTATTGTTATTCAAAGTTTGGCAAGAACCTGTGCAGAACCATAAGTAAAGTGGTTAGAAAAGTATATGTGTTTTAGACATATCAGGCGGCACAGTGTGTGGTGGCGTGTCCATCTCCGGTGGCGACCTAGAATATGAGTTCATTGATGATGGTTAAGTATAAACCTGACTCTGATCCAATAGTTAGTGGTATATTACTCAAAATCTCAGGACCATGGAACTTCTGAGGCCTATAATGGTATGAGGTGCCCCTTCACCTCTATGTCAGGTTCGGTCTAGCTCGATAGGTGATATCAGAGGCAACCCATGCGAGGTCGTCGTGCTAAACCTTCTGTTCGCATCAACAAGAAGACATCCCTTTGTCGCCACATGATGTGACTCAAAACAGGTGCTACAGCTGGAAGAAGGGTTGTATGTGACATTTCCTACTTCCAGCATCTCGGCCGGTAGATTCCGTTAGTGAGACATCTTTGGACCGATATAGGGATTTATGACAATGACGGGTTCGATGAGAAGTATGCATACTCTGTGGTGTGAACATAATATCTCTGATGAAACCATGTCAACGCATGCCAACGCCGCGTCCTTGCTGAAGGTGGTAGCTCGAAGCTCGGCTTTAGGGATAAAAATCTAGAGATTGACTCACGGTTGGACTTATCATCCGTACATGCGACTGGCCCTGTTTGAAGGTTGTGGAGTCATGTATTTCTTTGGTTTCAATCACTTGTCATAGGGTCTGTGGTAGGTCGGGGAGTTCCGTTGTGACGCAGCTGGTTTCATGATTGACTTGTTGCCTGGATTTGGGAGACATTTTTAAAAATAAATAATATATGGCTACGACATCCACCGACACAGAAGCCGGGGATCTTTCCTCCTTTAGAAAAGATGAAGATGGAATGGAAAGAGAAGGGGAGCAAGTGGGGGATGAACTACGGTGGTGGTCAAACCCTGACTAAGAAATGTGAAATTAAATTGAAAAGTCAGTTTCGCAAGATGGGGCAATGCGTGTAGGGCGTTGGAACAGCTAATCCAAGTCCTCTCAACGTAATACACATATTTAACGCAACATCCGGACCGGACCAATTTGCACGTCGCATTGAACCAGAGGAGCATGGCACGTGTTCTACCAACACATGTTGTTCCTCTGCTACCAGATGCATATGCGTCGTCTGTTAGTACTACTACGCAGTCCGGTCGTCCCATGCACACATATGCATGCACACCCGATCTAAGATTAAGAAAAAGCACACGCAATTGAAATAAGCGAAAGACAATACTAGTGGCTAGCCATCACACATGTGCCTCGATCGATCTCTGTGTGCTCCGCTGCCGACCAAAGCGCGTATTCCCAGGTCCCGGCCGGCGAATGTAACAGGTGCCGTCATGCACGAAGCTCCCGCCGACCACCAGGCTAGGAGACTAGGCTACAAAGGAAAGGTGCACGATAAGATTAGGTATATGGCCATCAGGCCATGTATATGTAGCTGGCCATTTCTTGCACGTGTAATTTCCATTGATCGTACAGACATTTTCTTTCCAGTTTTGTTTTAGTTTCTTACGGAAGTACCACCATAGTTGCTTTCGGTGCACTGTGTACGGTCGGGACCACCCATATTAGCCATATTAAAGGTACATACCTCGTTTTTTTTGCGTGCGATTTGGACCTTTACGACCAGCGGTACGAAAACACGCTGTTTCGGATATGATAACCCTTCCCTCAGCAGATAGTACTACTAGTCGTTTCCGACTAAACACTGACAAATATAGCCGCTTGGACACAAACCCAGATCATTTCGCCTGTTTGGGTGTGCAACGACGAGCAGCTAGGGTCGGTGCCGTGCCGCGTTTCCATGTTTTTCCTCGTCCACTTTTGCACATATTTTCTCACACGACTTTTTCAGGGCCGGGGTTATATGAAAAGACGACACCCACCCGCGCGCCGGCCGTGGACTGTAGAACCATCCCGGAAACAAAGGCCAAAAATGTGTAGGAACGGAACTATGCATGGTCGTGGCAGAAAATTAAGCACGGGGGTGAAAAGGACATCTCATGATCGTTCATTTATATATAGCAGCGGTGCAATGCTGATCGAGCAGACACAGCACTCGTACTCCCACTTTTCTCACAGCACGATCAGAGAGAGAGAGAGAGAGAGAGAGCGAGGAAATACATCAATCAATCCCACTCTCCGGCGGCCCTCTTCTACACAAACTAGCAACGCCATCGGTGGTGGTCGGAGCATGGCGACGAGCGTGGCAGGATCGCCGCCGCCTGCTTTTCCATGGGAGCAGCAGCGGCCGGTGCTTCTGTACGCGGTCGCCGGCGCGGTTCTCGCGTGGTGCGCCGTAAGGGCGCTGGAGTGGGCGTGGTGGAAGCCCCGCCGTCTAGAACGGGCGCTAAGGTCGCAGGGCCTCCGGGGCACGGCGTACCACTCCCTCGCCGGCGACGCGCAGTTGCTCGAGCGGCTCAACAAGGAGGCCAGGTCCCGGACCATGCCGCTCGGCTGCCACGACCTTGTGGCGCGGGCCATGCCGCTGTTCCACCAGACCATGAAGGAGCATGGTGCGTCTTCTACTTCTCTTTGCTTTCTCTTTCTTTTCCTTGACCCTAATTTCCGCGGGAAGTCATCATTTTTTATCTGCATTAGTTTTTACCTTCCCCACACACCGCCATCTGAAAACGAACAATCAAACATGTATGTGAGTGTGTCCATGAAAACGAAAAATCAAACATGACCACGAGCGAGGCTGGGACCTTTACATATTGGAAAACAGAATAGGTGCTTATACTGATCAGAAACAGATTCAGGGTTACGATCCATCCATGGCTACGAAATTAAAAAAAATATTGCATGAATGTCGTTCTCTGTTAATTTGTAGTGTTGCTAGTGCTACATTTCCCATCGAGTGAAAGGTTTGGCATATACTGTACATGTATTGCAACAAGTTGGTATCAGACAAGAACATTAGACCAAGAGGAATTACAGATCGAGAGGCATCCGTGGATAGGAACATATTTGCCAGAATAGTATCAACAGGGAAATGCCATGCTGCATGATTACACCAAAGGTCTTACTCCAATAGTAGACAGCATCATTCCCTGCTATGGAGAGACCAACTCAATAGTCCAACTGGAAAGGTACCACACCACACTAGCTAATATTGATGATGACTAGACTTTACATCCCACCATTGTGTTTTAAATGGACGCGTCAAGTTTGGGGTACCCGTTAATTAACAATATACGCAATCTAATGTTCTAGCGACATCTTTGGTGGCATCTCATCACCACTGCAGTCTCCCACACTCAACGAACAGAATAACATGATGATAAGTACTAGTCCACTTTATTAAAAAGAGACTAGCTGAAAATGAAATTAATTGGAAACGTGCATCATTATAGAATGCTAACAGGCTTTCGCTCTAACTGTCAAAAAATTACTATTTAACAGGTAAAACGTCGATCACCTGGTTTGGACCGGTGCCTAGGGTGACCATCACCAAGCCTGAACTGGTGCGAGAAGTCTTGTCCAACAAGCACGGCCACTTTGAGAAGCTCAAGCTTGGCCGGCTTCAGAGGATGCTGCACAACGGTGTGGGTAGCCACGAGGGCGAGAAATGGGCCAAGCACAGGAAGATCATCAACCCTGCGTTCCATCTCGAGAAGCTCAAGGTTATAATTATTCTATGGTGTCACTGACACGGCACACTGGAACAACTGTTAGCTATATATGTGAAACAGACTAGACCTCAGACTGTAACAAAATTTCTGTTCCATTTTCAGCGCATGTTGCCGGCTTTCGCGGCATGCTGCACGGAGCTGGTGCAGAGATGGGAAGGTTTAGCCGCGGGTGACGCTCCATGCGAGGTAGATGTCTGGCCTGATATGGCGAACCTGACAGGGGATGTCATCTCCCGCGCCGCGTTCGGCAGCAGCTACCTCGAAGGCAGGAGGATCTTCCAGCTTCAGGGGGAGCAGATCGAGCTCACCGTGATGACCATGAACAAGATACATATCCCTGGTTACCTGTGAGTTCTTCGCTAGCTCAGCACAATAACAGATTGCAATATTGCTCCTGCATGCAGTACTGATGCATGCATTTTCGTATGTCCAGGTTCTTGCCAACCAAATCCAACCGAAGGATGAAGCAGATTGCTGCGGAGATCGGGAGCATCCTAAAAGGGATCATCGCCAAAAGAGAGAACGCCTTGAGAGCCGGCGAAGCTACAAGTGACGACCTTCTCGGGCTGCTGCTAGAGTCCAACATGGAACACTGCAGGGGAGACGGCAACTCCAACGCCGGCATCACCACGGACGACGTGATCGGAGAGTGCAAGCTCTTCTACTTCGCCGGCATGGAGACCACGTCGGTGCTGCTCACGTGGACGATGATCCTGCTCTGCATGCACCCGGAGTGGCAGGACCGTGCCAGGGAGGAGGTCATGCACGTCTTCGGCGATAGAACACCAGATTACGACGGCTTGAGTCGCCTCAAAATCGTAAGTTGTAGTACTAGTACCATCTTCGTCTTACCCCTTGGCTAGATTCTGGGTCCTGTACGATTATTTAGACTAATGCTGCTTCAACCGCAATCTCATTTTCAGGTGACCATGGTGCTGTACGAGGTGCTGCGGCTGTATACACCGCTGACGTCGCTCCACCGCAAGACGTACAGGCCGGTGGAGCTCGGCGGCGTCAGGTACCCAGCGGGCGTGCTGCTCATGCTGCCATTGCTGTGCGTCCACCACGACAAGGAGGTTTGGGGCGCGGACGCCGACGTCTTCAGGCCAGAGAGGTTCGCCGAGGGGATCTCCAAGGCGTCGGTGGACGCGCCGGCGTTCTTCCCGTTCGGCTGGGGCCCGCGGATCTGCGTCGGCCAGAACTTTGCGCTGCTCGAGGCCAAGATGGGGCTCGCCATGATCCTGCAGCGCTTCTCCTTCGACCTCTCGCCGTCCTACACACACGCGCCCTTCCCCGTCGGCCTGCTGCTGCCAGAGCACGGCGCGCAAGTCAGCCTCACCAGGCTTCAATGACCTGCATATATTACAAAATCAATTGGTTAATCTGCAATTCTTCATGTACAGCACAGCATAACTGGTGGACTCTTAAGACTCACTGACCCACTCAACAACGTATAAAACGCATGGTTGCGGGGTTGACTTTCTACGCATGTCGGCTCTACTCTTCTTCTTCTTTTTTCTTTTTTTTTATTGATAATAGCGGCTTCGTTTATTGATCAACTGGCACAGTGGAAATAGGCAGACAACATCTTTAATGTTTAATTTGTAATTATTCGAGTCACCCCCTTTAAGTTCATACAACGGTGAATATATATATATATGGTTTAATGAAATGAGGTTCAGTAGTCTCAAAGAGATGTCTATCTCCATTCGTAACATATGTACCGTACACTTTTGGTTTTTTTTTTAAAGAGTATATATTAATATCAAAGGATATCAATTACACCAATCTCTGCAATAACGCATGCACTAGTGGCCTTACGGATGCACACAATCCAGAAAAAAAAATAAAAAAAATAAAGTCCCACGACAGAGAACGATTAATTCCTCGAAACAACGACAATAGCACCACTAGAACAACACTAGTAGTGCGACCACTCGTGAGATATCAGTTACACCTGGTCTCTGCAACAACGCATGTCCTAGTGGCCTTACGGATGCACACACCCAGTAAAAAAAGGAATTATAAAAAAGAAAACTCCTGCTAGAGAGAACGATTTCTCGAAGCAACGACACTAACACCACCAGAGCAACACCAGTAGTTCAACCACTCTAATAGCAACATCTTACAGAAGAAAATAGTGCACAAGCGCCGTCATCACTGATCAGACATCATAGGTTTTTACCCTGGAGAAAGTCCTCACTCGCAAAACAGTACCTTCAATAAGGTCACTGCCAGGCACAACAATTAAGGTCAGACCATGGATTTTCACCCTGCAAGGTAAGACTGGGAACTCCCACTAGTGGAAATTGAGCATTTTGTCCCGGTTCGTAAGGGGCTTTAGTCCCGGTTACCCAACTGGGACGGAGCAATCGGGACTAAAGCCCCAACCCTTTAGTCCTGGTTGGACTGCGAACCGGAACGAAAGGGCGGTCCACATGGCCGCTGGCTGGAGCGAGGGGGGAGGGGCATGCGTCCCGGTTGGGATCTATGTGTCTCTACCGCGACAGGATTTTTGCACTTTTTGTGCCGCGGCAGAGAATTCATTTTATATATTTTCATTTATTTTATTTCCCCTTTATCTATTTTCTTTTTATTTTGTGTTTTGCACTCAGCAATGAAGAAACCATTATATTACAAAACATCTTCCGATTATATTACACAGCAAGTATCGAACATATATTACATTCATGCATATATACAATATAAAGTATTTTACGATCCCTATTACATTATCATCATCTTCCGATAGTATTCTCCTTTTGGATCTAGGACCTATGCATCTAAGAATCTCGCAATTTCCTCTTGGATTGCTTGTATGCGATCCTTTGGTAGATCGTCCCGTAACCGTTCGACCTATTTTAAAAAAGAAGTCAACATATATAAATGAAACTAACCACAATTGATGGTAATAAAACAAAATTCTGAATATTGTTTACATACTCGAAATTGTTCTAAATTTTTGCCCTTCTCACAGGTCGTCTGACGAATGAACTCGCAAATATAGTATCCATATAAATTATTTCCGGCTGCCTGTCTCAGACACTTTACGAGAACAGAGTTCAATCAAAATAATAATAATTAAGCATGATAATGGTATCAAAACTAGAATCAAAGAGATGCCCGGATCTAGCTAGTAGTACTTACATTTAGTGGTTTAAATGTAAGCTCCTCTTGTCAGGAACCCTTAGCCTTGTTGGTGAACCGTTTTCAAGCGCTGCCCGATAAAGAAAATGAATAAAATGAGTTATTAATTACTTGATATCAGTAAATAGACGAAAGTTGCCGATATAGTGTCATAATGACTGAAATTACCGCTAGAGCATATCCTACATGTTTGTCCACTTCTCAAGGAGTTTACGTTTAGAGTCCATGACTTGTACTACTCCATTGTCAGGTTGAATGATTAGCAGAATAAAATAGAAGATGTGTATGCATAACACATCAATTAAACACTTAATATCGAGTAAGCGAAATAGAATGTGTACAAGACAATAACACTCACTCGATGTTATAAGGTAATAATATTTCCCTTTTGGTTTCTTGAAACCTTAACGCCATTACAACTTTATCCTCTGTTTTCTTGGGATTAAGTTTCATAGTAACTTCATGAACCCAATATGGGTCAATGAACCTAATGTCATAGATCTGTCCTCTTCTGCATTCGAGAATCTTGAGTCTGTATAATATAGTGAGTATGATTATACATGCGATAAACAAAGTGAGCTAACTAGAGACTTAATTACATAAATAATACTTACAGACAATAGGCACTGACAATCAATTTGTTGAGGGTGTCTTGATTGTAAAACTGATGTAGTTTGGAAAATTCAATTAGTATCTGGGTATCTCCATACCCGTAATGCTCGTTTAGAAACTCCCAGCACTATGCAGTTTGCCCCTTCCTTTATGGCTTCCATGTACTAATTATGCAATCTTCGCATTTTTGTTGGTAGATACTTAACGTCCTTAGGTCTGACGAGAGGTTCCCCGTACTGGTATTTGTATTTTTCCTCAGCCACAGGGAACTCTAACTGGGCTACATACTGAGCAATAGTCATACCTTGAGCAGTGGCCGCTTCTCCATACATTGCAACAAACTCCGGATCATACTACTCGCCCGCACATTTGCTCAACCCCACCCCGGTATCAGAAACCACCTTCAGTGGGGGGCACGATTGGTTTTTCTGTAAACTAAGTTGGGGAACTGATTTCCCGCTTCCACTACTACTCTTTGACCGCACCATTGACTGATGTGACTTGAGAATAGAGCGGTCATAGTCTGATGACAGCCTTGGCTCGGGTTGTGAAGGGTCTTCAACATTTTTTGCACTTTGGCTTTTTCTTCCTTTGTGCTGGGAACTCTAGCTCTTTCAGCCACTTCAGGTTATCAAACCACTTTTTCGTTTCATCCTTTACGATCACCATATTCTCCTCTCCAGTATATTCGTAAGGTCTCTTGAGAGGAACCTTTGGTACTTTTGGGAGGGGCGCTAGTAGACGTTTCGGTGATCGGTTACTCTTCCGCTTTTGGCCCTGAGCCTTTTGTACTTTTGGGAGGGGCTGAGATGGCTGACGCGGTGGCGAAGACAGCCGTGCTGGAGAAAGGGCCTGTTTTGGTGGAGATGGTTGCGTTGGAGAAAGGGCCTATTGTGGCAGAGACGGTGCCTGCCGCGGCGACGACAAAGATGGTTGATGCGCTGGAGACGGGTGAGGCTGCGACAAATGAAGTTGTGCTCTGAGAAGTGGATGGCCTTGGCGTCCAATTTGGAAGCACGATGTGTTCCTTTCACCATATAATGGTCATGTTTTTTGCTTCTCCCAGTTTAGTCACATCCCCTTCACCTACAGGGTAGTCAAGCTTGAGATGTGTGAATCCGTTCATAACTTCATCCACCCCGGCAATAGTGTATCCCTGTGGAACTGGAGAACAATGGTAAGTTGGTACCGGTCCAACTAATGGTAAGGCATAGACGACCGCCACCTTCATGGTTATGTTGACAACTTTCACATGTAGCTCACAATGTTTCATCTCCGTGATATCATCCACTAGGTAGCAAAGAGGAGCCATCGCCGGTGCATCATCACCGGGGAGCTCCATGGAAGCCATGCTACTTTTTCGATTAGTGGATGGGACGGTAGCATCGAAGGCAGCTTCATCTACCATGTGCCGCTTAGATGATCCGGTAGTAGCTTGCTGGCTAAGTGCGTTAAGTTGATCATGCTACTTCTATGTTGCGCATCCGATCTGCCTGCTTCATTACTTCAATTTCCTCCCGTGCCTTTCTCCTCTCACGGCTTCTATCGGGATATTTCTTCCCGTGGTCGGGAAACCCAAGTTTCCATGGTTTGGAGCCTTTTGTGCCTCGTGTTCGTCCATCGTGTTCAGGGTTCCCAAGGGATAGTGTGAGCTCGTCATTCTCTCTATCACGAATGAACGTCCCATCTTCAACGGCCTTTACTGCATTTCTTATGTCTTCGATGGTTATGGGAGTTTCTTTATGTCTTATGTTATATATACACTTCCCTTCTAAGTCCAATGTGCCCCCATGCCCGTAAAACCAATTCCTTACATGTTCGATCCAATTGTATGGCTTTGGAGTGATCCCTTTCGCAAGATGGTCGGACTCGAGTTTCTCCCACTTAGGCTTGCTAACCTTGTAGCCACCTTGCCCCATAGTATGGTGATACTGCTTTTTAGGAGCATTTGTCTTATTCGTTTTAGACCTTTTCTTAGCTGGCGCCGATGTCTTGTACGCCACAAAATCAATCCAGTAGTCTTTTAGCTTCTCAAACGCTCCAGTGAATTCCGGAGTCTTCTTTTTCACGACATAGTCAAGGTGCAATCTTTTCTTCTAGTTGTTGAATTGCTAGGCTATCTTCTTAAGAGCCCACTCCTTGACTTTTTCCTCCATGTGTTTCTTTAGTTCCTCCTGAGTTGGAATCTCCTCATCTGGATCCACCTCATCTGGATCCACCTCTAGAGTCGGTAGGGTGAAATTAACCATGAGCTTTTTCCAAAGCATATCTTTGGCTAAGTCGCTGGCATACAGAGCTTCCGGATCCTTTGGCCTATTCCATTCTCTGATAGTGATCGGGTTGTAGTCCCTAACAATAACTCCGCATTGGCTTACAAATTTATTTGCAGCATCAATGGGAGCCTTCGATTCGCCATCTAAAGCGACTTCTTAGATCCTGTACCTTTCATGGTCTCCCAACTTTCTAGCTGGACCTCGTTTCTTCTTTGCAGAAGATTTGCTCGATCCTGAGGGCTAAAAGAAGAAAGAGTGTTAATATATCTATATAAACAACGGAGGCTTAATTAATTAATATATATGCACCTCGCTAGAGTTTGTATTATTTAATGTTCTCTTGTCGGCTTCTCCCTCACCGGAGCCGTATGTTCGGTCGAAACCTGGATCTCCCTCACCGGAGTTGTTCAGATATAGCGAGGTGACATCGTTATCGATATGTCCTCCCTCGTTGATAATATCCTCGAGCGCCATTTCCTTTTGTTCGTGTCTTGGTTCCATAGTTTCTGCAAAAGGGGAAAAGTGGATGAGTCGAAGCGGCCAAGCGAGGAGGTTAGGTAGGAGAGATTTGACAGCCTAGGGTGTCGTGGTTTGATGATTATATAACCTTAAATGTAACCCTAATATATGCTTGACAATTTAAAATGGGGTCCGAGGGATATAAACCGTAATTCGAAGAAACCCTAATATATGGCGCGCGTTGCCGCACCCGTCCATCGTCCCTATATGGCGCACGTTGCCGCGCCTGACCCAAGACATTACTCCCCTGAACAAATGTGAAGCACCTGAATGTTTCTACTTGCACCTGGCAACACTAGAGCTTCCCTAGTGTGCCTCTAATTCAATGGTAACACTAGTACAACCCTAGCGTACCACTAACACAAAATGGTCATATTAGTACATCCCTAGTGTGCCTCTAACTCAATGGTACCACTAGTACATTCCTAGTGTATGGCTATCACAAAATGACTACACTAGTACATCCCTAGTCTGCCTCTAACTCAATGGTACCACTAGTAAATCCTTATTGCACCCTACACCGACATGGTCACACTAGTACTTCCCTAGTGTACCCTTATAAATAATTGCTCGAAATACTACTTACTCATCCATCGAGACAATCCATTTATAAAGTCATTTCCATCATATCAATATCATAACATGATTTCCACCCGTAATATCTAAATAGTATGGCTAAGCATATTACTCTGACGATATATCATATCCTTAGGCAAGAATACCAAAGCTATTATAATAGGAAACTCATAGCATGACATACTACAATATTAGTTCTATCATGCATAATACAAAATATCACTAATGCATAATAGAAATAATAGGAAATAAACTAACTAGCTAACTAACTAATACTTCTAACTAGCTAATACTTCTAACTAAAAAATAACTAATCTAATCATAATAATTAACCTATTCTAATAACTGAAAAGAAAAAAAGAAAAAATAGAGAAAAAAATGTGGAGCTCACCTGTGAGCTCCCGTACGGCGAGGAGAGGCGCGGAGGCGATGGACGGGCCGGCGTGGGCAGCGTAGTGACGGGCATGGGCTGCACGGCGCGGGGACAGGCGCCGCGGGGATGGGCAGCATGGCTCCTCTATCTCCTCCCTGGCGGCACGGGACTCCACGGGCGCGGGCGACGACTGTTCATGGATCGTCGGAGAAGCGGCGGCGCGTGGAGGCCGGCGACGGGGCGGCGGTTGGGCAGCCTAACGGCGCGGGTGGAGGTCTTCGTGGGCAGTGGCGGCTCTGCTCTATTCGCGTGAAAGGAGAAGGATGGGGGAGAAGGGGTGTCGTGCGGTTATAAAGCAAAAGGCCTTTAGTCCCGGTTGGAGCCACCAACCGGTACTAAAGAGTCTTTAGTCCCGGTTGATGGTTCCAACTAGGACAAATGCTCATATGTCCCGGTTAGAACCACCAACCGGGACGTACGTCCTATTATGGGATGGCTCGAAATAGCGCGCCCAGAGGCCGTTTAGTCCCAGTTGGTGCTTCCAACCGGGACTAAAGGTCATTTTTTCAAATGTTTTTCAAACTTTTTTGTCCAGATTTCCGCCTTATTTCTTATTTAGGTGTTTAAATTTGTAATGGTTTTTAAATGATAAATCATTTTAAATTTGAAAAAACTTTTTAACATGAAAAGTGTTTGAATTTGAATAACTAATTCCGAACCATTTTATTTTTTCTAAAATAATTTTTCAAACTATTAACCATTTTCCGTTTTCAAATAAAAATAGATTAACTAATAATTGTTGCATACTTTTAAATTTGAAAAAACTTTCAACATGAAAAGTGTTTGAATTTGAATAACTAATCCAGAATCATTTTCTATTTCCTAAAATAATTGTTCAAACTATTAACCATTTTGCCATTTTCAAATAAAAATGCATCACAGAATGAAAACAGGGGATCTCGACAATCTTGGATACAGAGACAAACCATTCGTCCTAGCCAATGGATTAGTCATAATCATGTTTAGCCCTATAGTACACAGCTTCAGGGTCATCTTCTGAATCATCTTCGTCGTCGTCGCTATGGCATATTTCGGGGATCCTCAGCCCTTCCTCGGGTTCTGCACGGGGGAACCAGGGACCGTCAACCATAGCATATTTTGGAAGCACCTGTCACTCCGGTCTCGGATTCACGATGCGCGGGGAAGGGGGCTCCCGGATTACGACGCCGCTATGCACGCAGCCTTCACCACTGCCACCCTTCTTGTGGCTTTGCGGTGGGTGCAAGTGCGGGTACCGCAGACGAGGATGATCTCTCTCGACGATGTAGCACATCACACCGGTGATAGTCCGGTTCGCCCACCACTGGCGATGACCGGCTTCGTTGTGGTTCACCGGGGGTAGGCCGTCACCCTCGTACCTGGCAAACTCACTTTCCCACTGGTTAGCGAATAAGGCATTCCAGGTGTCGTAGTTGTCGGGATCCTAATAGGGATCCATCCGCTCCTCTGGCGTGAGCTCTAGGTAGAAGTGGTTCGTGATGGCCGCTTGGCAGGCGAAACCTTGAGGCACGAGAGGGACATGAACTCCTCCAACGCGCAACATCTAGTCAGCGGGCAGCCGGTAGCCCGACGGGCATGGGTAGCTAGAGGCGCATAGCGTCTCAGTCTCCCCGAGTATTAGAATTGCCCAGTATACGGTGTCCATTGTTGTGAGAGTGGAAAGTGTGAATGTGTGGATAGCCATGGCACGGTCGGCCTAGATATAGAGGGAAAGGGCAGGAAAACATGGCGGGAAGCGGTGGGAAATGGCATTAAATATCTTTAGTCCCGGTCAGTGGCTCCAACTAGGACTAAAAGGCCCGGTTCGAAAGAAAGAGCGGGAAAACACAGCGGGAAGCGGTGGGAAATGGAGGGAAAATCTTTAATCCCGGTTAGTGGCTCCAACTGGTACTAAAAGGCCCGGTTCGAGGAAAAGGGTGGGAAAACATGGAGGGAAGCGCTGGGAAATGGTAGGAAATATCTTTACTCCCAACTAGTGGCTCCAACCGGGACTAAAACACCTCGACAAGGTTTGAGTGTCGGCATTATGTCATGAGTGTCGACACGATGTTGTGCTGCTTAATCTATAAATAGGCATCCGTGTGAAGTTATCAACTGCAAATATGGTGGTGTGCGAGAACAGGGACACCACTATGGCCAGCTTGAGCGAGATGCCTAAGGATCCAGTCCCCAGGCATCTTTTTTTAGACATAATTAATAAACCAAGTTTGGTATTTTTCCTTGCAACTATGTCACATAATATGACATCACATAAAGAATTTACATTGTTCGGGCTATTTTTGAATTTCTTATCCCCGTTTCAATATTTACCCGTTTCAAAATATGGTCAAACGGCGGGCATGAAGATAGGGGATGAGCCTCATTAAAACTTGCATTGGATATCTGAAGAAACATCACATTGTGAGTCTAAAAATGATTTTTTTTTAAATCACGAGTATTAGATCATGTACATGTAGTTCAAACCGGACCCACTTCCTACCGAATCGGTAGACATTTGTCTTTTTCTCTAGGGGTGGACGGAAAGGTTTTAAAATCCTCAGTTGGGACATTGTTCATGTAAGGTGGTCTGGTACTTTAAAAAAATGGGGTGGTAGTATATGTTTATTTAACATTTGGTGTTGCTTCACAAAACGCCCCGATTTTGGCACTCGGAAAATAGAAAATGGCTTTTCCATGTGACAAAAAATAAAACTTCCTCCTGTAACATTGTTCGCCATCCGAAAATGCACATGAATACACAATATGGGCATAGTATCACAAACTATGCCTTGATTATGCACATAACACTAGTCATTTGGGTCGAAAGCCATGAAACCTCCAACATGATAGGTCATTTTGTGAAGGTTTTTTGAGAAATAATCAATATACCAAGTTTGGTATTTTTCCTTGCAACTATGTCACATAACAGCACGCGGAGGATTTATATTGTTCGGACCATTTTTGAAATTCTTATGGCCGTTTCAATATTTACCTATTTCAAACTATGGTCAAAACAGAAGGCATGAAGATATGCGATGAGCCTCGTTAAAACTTGCATTGGATCTCTGAAAAAACATCACATTGTGAGTCTAAAAATAATTTTTTTAAAATCACGAGCATTAGATCATGTACCTGTAGATCAAACCAGACCCACTTTCTGCCGAATCAGTAGATATTTGTCTTTTTCTCCAGGGGTGGACGGAAAGGTTTTAAAATCCCTGGTTGGGACATTTTTCATGTAAGATGGTCTAGTATTTTTTAAAAATGGGGGTGGTAGCATTTTTATTTAACGTTCGGTGTTGCTTCACCAAACGCCTTGATTTTGGCACTCGGAAAATAGAAAATAGCTTTTCCATGCGACGAAACATAAAACTTCCTCCTACAATATTTTTCACCATCCCAAGATGCACATGAATTCACAATATGGGCATAGTATCACAAACCATGTCTCGATTATGCACATAACATTGGTCATTTGGACCGAAAATCATGAAACCTCGAACATGATAGGTCATTTTGTGAAGGTTTTTTGAGACATAATCAATATACCAAGTTTGGTATTTTTGCTTGCAACAATGTCACATAATATGACTCCACGTGAAGGATTTAAATTGTTCGGACCATTTTTGAATTTCTTATGCCCGTTTCAAGCAATGGTCAAAACAGTGGGCACAAATATAAGGGATGAACCTTGTTAAAACTTGCATTGGATTTCTGAAGAAACATCACATTGTGAGTCTAAAATGATTTTTTTTAAATCACGAGCATTAGATCAGGTACCTGTAGTTCAAACCAGACCTACTTCCTATCGAATCGGCACACATTTGTCTTTTTCTATAGGGGTGGACGGAAAGGTTTTAAAATTCCTGATTGGGACATTGTTCATGTAAGGTGGTCTAATATTTTTGAAAAATGGGGTGGTAGTATTTTTTATTTATTGTTTGGTGTTGCTTGACAAAACACCACGATTTTAGCACTTGGAAAATAGAAAATGGATTTTCCATGCGACAAAAAATAAAACTTCCTCCTGCAACATTGTTCACCATCCCAAGATGCACATGAATGCACAATATGGGCACAGTATCACAAATTATGCCTCGATTATGCATATAACATTGGTCATTTGGATCGAAAGCCATGAAACCTCGAACATGATAGGTCATTTTGTGAAGATTTTTGAGACATAATCAATTACCAAGTTTGGTATTTTTCCTTGCAACTATGTCACATAATATGAACTAGAGGTACACAATATGAGGCCATGAACCCATCTTGGCGTATTTCTCTTGCTTATGATCGCTTTGCCCGTAACCATGGAGCATCTTCTTTGCTTAACGGAATGCTTGGGTCAGTTTTCACTATGAAGGGAGGAATTTCATCAAACTTATTATAATCTTCTGACATGTCTGTCTTGTCCTCGACTCCCACAATGTTTCTTTTCCCTGAACGAACTATGTGACGCTTTGTCTCATCGTGTGATGTATTCGTTTGCTTATTTTTTTTCGTTTTTTTCGATATGGAGAACATGTCCTTCACATAGAAAACCTGAGCCACAAGATTGGCTAGGATGAATGGTTCTTCTCTGTAACCAAGATTGTTGAGATCCACTATTGTCATTCCGTACCACTGGTCTACCTTTACCCCTTCTCCATTCAGGTTGATCCATTTGCACCGAAACAAAGGGATCTTAAAAGAAACTCCATAGTCAAGTTCCTATATCTCCTCTATGTAACCATAGTATGTGTCCTTTTGCCCATTCTTGTCGGTTGCATCAAAGTGGACACCACTGTTCTTGTCGGTGCTCTTTTTATCTTGGGCGATCATGTAAAATATATTCCCATTTATCTCGTACCCTTGGTAATTCAATATAGTAGAAGATGGTGACCTAGCCAACAAGTAGAGCTGATCTTCAATAGTGGTGTCATTCATTAGATGTGTTTGTAACCAACAGCCGAAAGTCTTCATGTGTTTATCTCTAATCCAGGAGTTAGGCTTTCCCGGGTTGTTGGAGCATATAATATTCTTGTGTTCCCCGATATACGGAGCTACCAAGGTGGAATTCTGTAGAACCGTGTAGTGTGTTTGAGTGAAAGATTGTCTGTCACTACATATCATTGATTTTTTTACCAGTGCGTCTTTTCCACTTAGTCTCCCCTCATGCCGCGATTTAGGAACACCAATCGGCTTAAGGTTAGGAATAAAGTCAACATAGAACTCAATGACCTCCTCTGTTCCATAGCCCTTGGAGATGCTTCCTTCTGGCCTAGCATGGTTATGAATATATTTCTTTAACAATCCCATGAACCTCTCAAAGGGGAACATATTGTGTAGAAATACAGGACTTAGAATGGAAATCTCTTCGACTAGGTGAACCAGGAGATGCGTCATAATACTGAAGAAGGATGGTGGGAACACCAACTCAAAACTAACAAGACATTGGACCACATCCTTCTGTAACCTTGTCAGAATATCTTGATTGATCACCTTCTGAGATATTGCATTGAGGAATGCACATATCTTCACAATGGATACTTGAACATTTTCCGGTAGAAGCCCCCTCAATACAATCGGAAGCAATTGCGTCATAATCACGTGACATTCATGAGACTTCAGGTTTTGGAATTTTTTTCTCTGCCATATTTATTATCCCCTTTATATTAGACGAGAATCTAGACGGCACCTTGATACTGTAAAGGACTTCAAAAAATATTTCCTTCTCTTCTTTCGTAAGAGCATAGCTGGCAGGACTTAAGTGACACCTTTTATCCATCTTATTCTACGGATGCATGTTCTTTGGGTCTTTCATATGTTGTTGGTCCTCACGTGCTTTTGGTGTATCTTTTGTCTTCCCATACACTCCTAAGAAGCCTAGAAGGTTCACGCAAAGATTCTTCGTCACGTGCATCACGTCGATTGAAGAGAAGACACCTAGGACTTTCCAATAGGGTAGCTCCCAAAATATAGATTTCTTCTTCCACATGGGCGCGTGTCCGGTAGCGACGTCATTCGGAACAGATGTACCGCTAGGACCATTTCCAAAGGTTACTTCTATGTCATTGACCATACCAAATATATCATCACCAGTAGGGAGGTTAGGCTTCTACCGGTGATCTTCCTCACCTTTAAAATGCTTGTCTTTCTTTCTTACTTGATGATTGGTCGGAAGAAATCGGCGATTCCCCAGGTACACAACTTTCTTACATTTATGCAAATATGTAGCTTCAGTATCATCTAAACAGTGTGTGCATGCCTTGTATCCTTTGTTTGCCTGTCCTGAAAGCTTACTAAGAGTAGGCCAATTATTGATGGTTATGAAAAGTAACAATCATAGGTCAAATGGCTCCTGTTTGTGCTCACCCCACACATGTACACTTGGTTTCCCCACAACTGTAAGAGTTCTTCAACTAATGGTCTTAGGTACACTTCAATGTCATTGTTGGATTGCTTTGGGCCTTAGATGAGCACTGGCATCATAATGAACTTACGCTTCATGCACAACTAAGGAGGAAGGTTGTATATACATAGAGTCACAGACCAGGTGCTGTGACTGCAGCTTTGCTCCCCAAAAGGATTCATGCCAACTGTACTTAGACCAAACCATAAGTTCCTCGCGTCACCTACAAAGTCCGGGAACTCTCTCTCGGTTTTTCTCCACTGTGACCCATCAGCGAGGTGTCTCAACTTCCCGTCTTTCTTACGGTCTTCATTGTGCCATCGCAACAACCTGGCATGCTCTTTGTTTCTAAACAGATATTTCAACCTTGGTATTATAGGAGCATACCACATAACCTTAGCAGGAACCCTCTTCCTGGGGGGCTCATCATCGCCATTAACATCACCAGGGTCATCTCGTCTGATCTTATACCGTAGTGTAGTGCATACCAGACATTTATATAAATTCTCGTACTCCTCACCGCGGTAGAGGATGCAGTCATTAATGCATGCATGTATCTTCTGCACATCTAATCCTAGAGGGCAGAGAATCTCCTTTGCTTCGTAAGTACTCTCGGGCAATTCGTTATCCTTTGGAAGCTTCGGCTTCATTATTTTCCGTAACTTCTCAAATCCCTTGTCAGATAAACCAGTATCTTCCTTCCATTTCAGCAATCTAGTGTGGTACCGAGCTTTGTGCTGCCATCTTTGCAATTTGGGTACAACAATTTTTTGTGATCCTTTAACATGCCCTCCAACTTCAAGTTCTCCTTCTCTGTTTCACAGTCTTGCTTTGCATCAGAAATGACCCGACCAAGATCATCAACGGGCTCATCTGATGCTCGTTCTTCAACTCCTTCTTCATTCTCTTCCATTGTAGTATCATCGTATTCAGGGAACATATGATAATAGTTGTCATCATATTGTTCTTCTTCATTGTCTTTCATCATAACCCCTCTTTCCCCATGCTTGGTCCAGCAATTATAGCTAGGCATGAAACCTCTCCGAACCAGGTGGCCACGAATGATTTTCGAGGAAGAGTACTCCTTGATGTTCCAACATTGAACACATGGACAACACATAAAACCATTCTCTTTGTTTGCCTTAGCCACATCGATAAATTTATCCGCGCCTTAACGGTACATGGATTCACGTCGGTCACCATACATCCAACCATGCCGGTTCATATGCATCATATAATTAAGTTTATAAAAAACCATTACAGAACATCATGAATAGTGAGATGACCACTTTACATCGACACATGCATTATTATATCAATGACCGGTGAAAGGATAAGGTTGCTAACCTCGATCGAGAAGGAAAGAAAGAGGAGAAAGGCTTAAGTGTGGCTCGGGCACCTCATATCATTTTTGTTTTGTGTGAAATCAAGCGGTATCATTCTCTCAGACATTTCATCGAACACCTAATGTGCATAGGAAAAAAACTAGCACACACACCTCACTCCTTCCACCAAGAAAAATAGAGGGAGGGGCTGACTGGAGCGACGCATTTATAGGCGGACTATTCGTCCCGGTTCGTATTACAAACCAGGACTAAAGGTGTGCGGAAGGCCACATGTCTGACGCACGACCTTTAGTCCCGGTTCGTATTACGAACTGGGACGAATAGTCCCTTACGAACCAGGACGTATGCCCCCCGGCTCCCGTGCGTCGCTCGGGCCCCTTGAACAGGGAAAAATGCGAGCATTAGTCCCGGTTCGTGGCGGAACTGGGACAAAAGCTCTGGGAGGCTCTGAACGAAAGGAACTTTTTCTACTAGTGTCCTCCTGTGTTGTCGCCCCCACAAATAGTCACTAGTGCGAGTCACAGATCACACAGTCAGTTCCTCGTCGCCACAAAGACTCAAATCATCATCGTTTCCTTGATGTTCTAGCTTTCCTGACATTCTCTGCATCTGACTTCGACATGGATCGTTGAAGACATGACAGATGATGGTAATAGATATCAGAGCTTCGCAACGCTCCCTCTAAAACCAAACGGCCAGAAAAACATAGGTACGCACCAAATTCAATCAGATCTAGCAATCTCCAGGCATAGCCCGCCCATGGGAGTTCGTCGGCGGAGCCGTCCGGAACTCGCCCCTCCAGACTAGATCATCGAGGATAGGCAGCAAATAGGTCTTCCCTTGGCGGAGAAGGAACCCTAGAGCCGCCACCATTATTCAGGCCGATCCAGCAGTCCCTACACCGTCGATCGGCTTCCTACGAATGGAACGAGCGGGTCAGCCTTCAGCCCTTTCAAAGCCATGGATGAACCCACAGATCGGTTAGAGAGAGACCGATATGCAGCGTCACCGCCTAAGGCAACCACCACGCGGCTTCCAACTATGCACCATTGCTCCCATCTTTTCCTCCGTACCTACTTTCCAAGCCACAGGCGAACGCCGCTCGGGCTAGCGCCACTGCACGCCACTTGGATCCACCAGCACCGCCCCTTGGTGTCCACCCCCTGGCGCGAAGAGGATCAACAGAGTCGCGCAGATCGCCCGCTGCTTTCGGTAGCCTAGGCTTGGCCGCTACCACTAGCGCGAGAGCAACGGCGAAGGCTGGCTAGGGTTCGGAGGAGGCGCCCCGTGGTCGCCTGGCCTTTCAATTGTTGAAATAGTTAAGATTTTTTGAACGTGAGCGAAACCCGGTGACGTGGGGTCTCCATGGTAATGCACATGGGTTATGAACTTCGGTTTTTGGGAAGGAGCTATGCGCTTGTGATTTCTTCGGCGAACAGACAACAAGAGATACAACTTTATCTAAATTCAGACCCTTGGAGGAAAAATCCTACTCTTGCTTGTGTGTTCTTGATTGCATTGATGAAAATTACAAGTCGTCGAGCTGGCTGTGGTTGCGTAGATTGGATCTGGCCTGTTTGCAATGAAATTTAAGGTTGTGTAGATCTCTTCTCCTCGGTGGCCCCTCCTAGCCTTTATATGAGAGGTTAGGTCTCAGGTACCGTGATCGAGTAGGTTATAAGCTAGATTCGAACTCTAGATTTTCAACGCAAGTTGTTTCTACTCTTCTTCTTTTTTACAATAGGATATATATTGCTTCATTTATTGATCAACTGGCACATAGTGCCTCACACAAATAGGCAGGCAACATTTTTTTAATGTTTAATTTGTAATTATTTGAGTGATCCCTTTTTAAGCTCATACAATGGGGATTTATGGTGAATATATGGTTTAATAAAATGAGGTTCAGTAGTTTTAAAGAGATGTTCATCTGTAATATATCGCGCACTTTTGAATTTTGTAATAGTTATTAATAATATATGCATTTTATAAGCATACAACTAAGAGTATAAATTCTTAAACGTTTATCTTTATTTAAGTCTGTTTATTTCAATTGTGTATTTCAATTAAAAATATTCTATTTATCTATCTTTTTTGGATAATGAATGCTTTATTACTTAAAAATTAAGTATTACACCCCGACATCTACATAACTATGATGCACATAGCCGCCACAACTCCGAACACCAAAAATCAAAAAGCAAAATACAAGAGATCATATGGATGCTGCATATCACCTAAGATGATGGAGAACTAATCCAAAAATCATGTTGACATCAATGTTAGATCAAAAATATCCTTGTCGTATCCTTCGAGCGTGTACAGGACTCCGTAAATAGGTTGTGATACTCCACACTTTGTAAAGACGACCATAAATGGATCGTACCGATGTTTCGGTAGATAACCTGTATAAGAGAATAACTTTTATCATGAAGATGCTTATCATTTTTACATAGCCAAAGAGACCAAATAATGATAAGTGCTTTCACCCTAATAAGAATTCTATTTGTCTATCTATCTATCTTATTAGACAAACATAAAAAACATTTTTGATCCACATGCTTGCGACTAAGATCTAAATGTCCAGATATGAGCAACATGATGAATAGACCGGTCCACGTACGCAAACATATATATCAAACCCAGTCAGCGCGCCTATCTTGATACAAATACGGGATGTCATGTGTACCTTTACTAGTTATGATGGAAAGCCTTAACATGAGCAAACTAGATGCACAAAGCTACTCCATACGGCCACACTAACCATTCCAACAATGTCCATACCAAAAGTTTGAGGCTAGTTAATCCTTTGTGAGTTAGAGCTTACCTTTGTTATATATGTTTATATTATTATATTATAGTTTGTGATGTTTTTCGCACTTTTCTGCATGTTTAAATTTATATTAGAGTTTGTTTCCACCAAAGACCATCCGAAAACTTATTTGCATTGTACATCATCCATTTATTCGCCAGTGGGTTAATTTATATTTCACTTAGTTTACATTAGCTTTTATGTACTAGTATCTATGATTCACATATATGACATATATGTTGTAGCAAGTTTCTAAATCTTTAGAAAATATAAGTTAAAGTTAGTGAAAAAAAATCCATGAAGTGCACTGACTTCCTATATGAAATCAAAAAAAACACTATGGTTCCTAACTTGTCATGCTAAACTACAGATTTCTTTTTAACTTCCTCCACTTCTCAGTAGTTTTGCTTTTCACATCAAGAAATTCTACATCAAATGCAAACGCATTGAATTGTACCTAAATTTTGTGTATCTCTACCCGCCACATCAGTTGGCAATGTATGCTTATATTACTGTTATTACCAATGTCTAAGATAACATGACTATTGTTGTATGATTCATCAAGATATTGTTAGTTTATCATAGAGGCAATATTTTATCAGCATACACCTAAATGAAATATTACACTTGGTATGGTGTATTGCTTCCAACCATTACTTTATCACCAGCATCATCATTTTGCTTTCTTTTCACATAGTAAGTTATCTTGCAACATAGAAATTTGGCATCAGTGGACCAAGTTTTTGTTAGCTAATGTCATATGTTCTGCACCCATAGCACATATGTTGATATCAGTGCACCAATTGTTTTACCTAATGTCATGAATTCCATGTACATGATTCTTAGATGGTTTTGTTCTTATTAATGAACCGCTCCTTTGTCATCTCAAACCAAAACCCTAGCGGTAATAGCTTTGATATCCTTTTAATCAAACATTGCACTCTGCCATTTGGATATAAAAATATTGGTTCCGTTTTATTATCTATAGATTATACATTCCAAATTTATAATGAGTTTCTGCTTAAAATAACCATTCTAGACCTCATAGTACTCGTAAGAAAAATATATCCTTTGAATTTTATTTTGAGTTCAATATAATAAGTTGTAGTCATTTCTATGGAACTGCACCAGATATTCGACTAAGAGGGTTTATGATAAAATTGATCTATAGCTACAAGTGGCAGTGGTGTATGAAATAAATCATAAATCCCAACATCACCATTGAATCATCAACATATGTCTTTGCATTTTCAATAGATATCCTCTTATCTCGGGCAAAAGAGAAGCCATGGGACCGATGGATTAGTGGTGTGCTTCACCATTGATCATGCCATATAAGAACACTATTTCCCACACCTCGATATACACTGGTAAGGTCTTCAAAAATATCCTGCAATACAATGCAGCTTCTCCACCAATATGAACCTTGGAGTTGTCTTTATTGGAAATTTATCCATTCTGGTAATATGCATTCCACACTAAACTGACCCACATGATAACATGATAATTGTAGAACTTATACGTTGTGTTTGGATGGTTGATTTCAGGTCTAGTATTGGACATTGACATTGTTTGCATATCCTTGGCATTCAACCTATGCATTTGGACCAAATATTGAGAATCATTCTATTGGCCTACATATCATGTTCGTTGGATATTTGGTATGGTCGAAACGTTTTCTTGCCTTCTCGTTTTATCTCTGGCTCGTTACCCTCACAAACCCCTCGATATTCGGTCTGGTCGAAACATTTTATTTCCTTAAGGTCTTATCTCTCGTTTGTTCCCCTCACAGACCCCTCGCTCGACTCCCTGCTCCTCCTTAGAAATATAGAGGCGACACAAACCCCTCGCTCGACTCCCACCATCGCCCCCTTCCTCCTCCGGCGATCCAAGGCGTCACCACTTTCCCGTCCCGCCTCCCTCACCATGTATATCCTTCACCACCACAACACTCATCCATATATATTCTTGCAGAAGAGAGGGCACCAAGTAACCGACCACAGGCCATCCGACACAGCTACACTGCCAGCGGCCTCTGTACCTCTCTTCCTGGACCACCGCCCTCTCCTCTCTTGGTCACACGGGGTTGCTATCTCTATCAATCTCACATATATGTTTCCATGAATCACACATGGCCATAGGAAGATGACTAGCTCGATGTACTCTTTGAAAAAAATATTGTTTGTTTCCTACCTAGACTTGCATTCAATCAATCTCGAATGATTTTTGGCCATGTTGCATGTAGTGTGTAGCCACCAGCGGAGCGCCTTGGAGGTGAAACTGGAACCCCCCTTCAAAAAGCAGCGCACATATTTTCTAGGCCATATTCTCTCTATCGTAGTCTTTTGCTTCCTAGTTGGCAATTGAGCACACAGGACTAAGAGGAGCAAGGAGAAAGACAAGACCTACTCCCACCTCGGCCTGTTGCTGATTGTTGGTTATGCGATGGGATGGGTCCTGCTGGGCAGTAGGAGTAAGTTAGATTTTCTGTATTACCTTGGGGCTTGGGCCATTAATTGAGTCTAAATGTTTTTCTTGTTGCCCATCGGTGCATCGATCTTGTTGTCTCGTAGTAGTCTGGTACTATGCCATGTGAATCAAACAATTATTATTGGCCATTTGCAAAAAATTATTGTTGGCCATCTCGGTGGATCCTAGCCATAAGTAACTTCTCTCTTATTTGATAGATCAATTCTAGCGTAAATCAAGAAATGGAGTGCATTTTCAAACTTAAATCATCTCTTGTTGTTACAATTTGTTACAAACAGAACTTAAAATTGTAGCAAAATTTGTATGCATGGTTCAAAAAATCCAAAAAGGTTCTATTTGGCCCCCTCTCTGCTTTTGTTCACGCTCACCACTGTGTATAGCAGCTCATTGTTCCTATCATATGAAAGTGCTAGTGAATTGTGTGTGTGGGAGAGTTCTTGTGAATTTTGATGCTTGTGATTTTCCATGTTGATTGTTACTATCATAATAAAACAATATAACGAAAGTCTCATACAACTACAATTTCTCACTTTGACCATCCAAACAACATTTTGTATGCATAATTGATATCAAGTCTCGGTTCCGAATATCTAAACATCCAAATAAAAATATTGACATTCAATCTCAATATCAATATCCTGGGTATTGAACACTCAGCCCAATATAGTGTCAAGCCTCCCAATACAAACATCCAAAGGGAGCATTAGATTTTTTTGATTAATAGAGCCTTATTCGGTTCTCTCAGATTTAACACTCCCAATCCACAACTTTCTTAGGAAGACGGACTTTTTCCACTAAACTAGACATTTGTCACTCTTGTGTATGTCTATACCATACAATAAAAAGATTCTAGTGAATTTCTGAATGTGATCTAGGTGAGTCATATGAGCTTTCATGTTGGGGTTAATTTGCTCTAGAGGCAATAATTATTATTATTATATTATCACTTGTTCAATATATAGGTTCATCGAACTATGCTAAAACTGAATCTTGATTGTGAGAATCAAAGGAAGCATCACATGAAGGTGTTGTAAAGATGAATGAACCAAGGTGTTTCTAGTCCATCCTCTAGGACTAGCTCATGTATTGAGTGGTTGATGATCAAGTTTCCTGATCATGGTATAGGGTATACCGCCAACTATGAGAGTATATTTTCTAGAGATACAAGGGTGATACGTCCAAAACGTATCTACTTTCTCGACCACTTTTGCTATTGTTTTTTCTCTAAACTTGTGTGATTTGGATACAACTAACACAGACTGGCGTTGTTTTTAGCAGAATTATCTTGGTGTCTAGTTTTTGTGCAGAAAATCAACTATTAGGAAAAATGCTGGAAAATATGCAAAAAATCCTATTTCACCAGAAGACTCACGGAGCCAAAAGACGACACAAAGTAGGGACACGAGGGGCCCACACCACCTGGCCGCACGGGCTAGGCCAGGTCGTGCCTAGGGGTGGTGGGGCCGCCTCGGTCACCCCCTCGGCCTCCCTCTTCTCCTACAAGTTGCCTCTTGACCTAAAAACCAAGGGGGGTTCGACATTTTTCTAGAAAGAGTTTCGCTTCGCCGCCACCACCAGATTCCGCGAATCAGCACCATAAACTCCATTCTGGCACCCTGCCGGGATGAGGAATTGGAGGAGATCATCGCCATCATCGCCACCATCGCTTCTCCATCGACCATCCATGTTTTCCCCATCTATGAGTGAGTAATCCCCCGCTGTAGGTGATACATTGCAAATGTATCTATAATTTTTGATGTTCCATGCTTGGTTTTATCCACTTTCTTGTGTTTTGTTCCAACTTTGGAGTACTTTTCATATGCTTTCTTGGACTAACCTATTAACAAGAGCCACAGTGCTAGCTGCCTGTTTTCTGCTGTTTTTGGTTCCAGGAAAGTCAGAAAATGAATATTCTCGGAATTGGACGGGACAAAAGCCAAAGTGCCTATATTTCTGGATGTCATCAAGTGCCAGAATACGAGACGGAGAGGGACCAAGGGGCCACCACACCACCTGGCCGCGTGGCCCAGCCTGGCCCGCGCCAAGGGGTGGTGAGGCCAGCCCTGGCACCCCCTCGGCCTCCCCTTCCAACTATAAGATGCCCTCGGGACGTCAACCCTAAGTACCCGATCGAAAATCCACGAAAGAGTCTGTAGCCGCCGTCATCTCCATCCCTAGATCGGGAGGGATCTGAAGCTCTTCCTGGCACCCTGCCGGAGAGGGGAATTCACCCTGGAGGCTTTCTTCATCACCATGCAAGCCTCCGGTGTGATGCGTGAGTAGTTCATCCTTGGACTACGGATCCATGTAGTAGCTAGATGGCTGGTTTCTCCTCCTTTGTGCTTTCATGTTTAGATATTGTGAGCTCCGTTCATGATCAAGATCATCTATTTGTAATTCATACATGTTGTGTTTCCGGGGATCCGATGGATATTGAGATGCTATTCCAGATTGATTATTGATTCTATCATGTCTTTGTTATTTGAGATCTTGCATGCTTTCCGTTGTTAGTAGCTATCTTGGCCAAGTAGATGCTAGCAACTCCAAGAGTTAGTATTTATGCTCGATAGTGGGTTCATGCCTCTCGTAATCTGGGGAAGTGACAGAAATCTCTAAGGTACTAGATGTGATGTTGCTACTAGGGAGAAAACAACAATCCTTTGTTCATAGAACAATCGTATTGTTTACTTTACACGTAGTTCGTAAAGAAATAATCTGTTGCTTGCAACTTAATACTGGAGGGGATTCGGATGATAACCTAAAGGTGGATTATTGGTCATAGATGCAGTTGGATGGCGGTCTATGTATAATGTTATAATGCCCAATCAAGTCTCAGAGGAGTCAAGATGATTAGTATATGCATGTATTGCTTTCTCGGTGTTTGTCAATTGCCCCGCTGTAATTTGTTCACCTAGCATGTTATCTATCTAAGGAGAGCCACCTCTAGTGAACTATGGATCCCGGTCCTTTTTCTTTACATACAATCTATAAACTATTTATGCTTTGTTTTTACTTTCTGCAAACTTTTACTTCTTTCCATTCGATACGTTTAATCCTTTGTTTTCCGCAAAACACGGTGAGATTGACAACCTCATCGCAAGTTGGGGACAAAGTTCTGTGGTTGTGTTGTGCAGGTCTCCACGTTGCTACTAGCACCGGTAGTGCGCCCTGCCAAAGCTCAGCTAGTAACACCTTTGGGGTGTTTCCTTGCTCCTACTGGTTCGATTAAACCTTGGTTTCATAACTAAGGGAAAACTTACTGCTGTGCTCATCATACCTTCCTCTTGGTGTTCGCAACGACCTCTACGTTGAAAGTCGAGCGCATCAAGATCTTTTCTGGCGCCGTTGCCGGGGAGTCAAGGACATCTTCACAAGGGGAGTCCCTCATAACCAATATCTTTACTTTGTTGTTTTTGTTTTGCTTAGTTTTCTTTTTGCTTTGTTTGCTTGTTTTGATCTTCAAAAACACACACAAAAATTAGTTTTACTTGTTTTTCTTTCTTATTTGAAAACCCAAAAAATGACTACTCTTGAAAACACTAAGTTGTGTGACTTCACTAGCACCAACAACAATGATTTTATGAGCACACCTATTGCTCCACCTGTGGCTGAAAATACTTTCTTTGAGATAAAACCTACTTTACTCAATCTTGTTATGAGAGAGCAATTTTCTGGTATTGGTAATGAAGATGTTGCTTCCCATCTAAATAACTTTGTTGAACTTTGTGAGATGCAAAAGCATAGGGATATAGATGGTGATATTATTAAGCTGAAATTGTCTCCTTTCTCTTTGAGAGGAAAAGCTAAAGAATGGTTGAATTCCTTAACTAGGAATAGTATTGATTCTTGGACTAAATGCAAAGATGCTTTTATTGGAAAATACTATCCTCCAGCTAAGATTATATCCATGAGAAGTGAAATAATGAAGTTTAAACAACTTGATAATGAGCATGTTGCTCAAGCTTGGGAAAGAATGCAATCTTTGGTAAAGAATTGTCCCACTCATGGACTGACTGCTTGGATGATCATCCAAACTTTTTATGCAGGATTGAGTTATTCTTCAAGGAACCTATTGGATTCAGCTGCTGGAGGTACCTTTATGACCATCACTTTGGGTGCTGCAACAAAACTTTTGGACAATATTATGGTTAATTATTCTGAATGGCATACTGAGAGAGCTCCACAAGGTAAGAAGGTAAATTCTGTTGAGGAAACCTCCTCCTTGAGTGATAAAATTGATATTATTATGTCTATGCTTGTTAATGGGAAAGCCCATATTGATCCAAATAATGTTCCTTTAGCCTCTTTGGTTGCTCAAGAAGAGCAAGTTGATGTGAACTTCATAAGAAATAACAATTTTGGCAACAATGCTTATGGTAATAATGCTTATAGGAACAATTTTGGTAACAACAATCATAAGCCATATCCTCCCAACAATGGTAATGCTTATGGAAATTCTTACAACAATAATAAGAGTGCTCCCTCTGAACTTGAAGTTATGCTTAAAGAGTTTATTAGTAAACAAACTGCTTTCAATAAAACTACTGAGGAAAAACTCTCTAATGCTGAAAGAAATATAGCATCTTTGGCTGAAGCTCAATCTACTTTGAATAAAATGGCTTCTAAACCTGAAACTAATGAGAATCCCTTTGCAGCTACTAATGCCATACAAGTAAGAATTGATGAAAATGTTAGACTATTAGCTGAATTACATGCTAGGTGGGAAAGAGAAGATGAAATTGCTAGAAACATTAGTGTTTCTATCACCACCACTAGTGTTGAGGCTAGTAATAGTTCTACTACTTCAGATGATAAAGTTGATTTTGATCTTGATGGTTGTAATATCTCTGAAGTTATTAAGTTCCTACAAAAGCTTGCTAAAAGTCCTAATGCTAGTGCTATGAACATGGCTTTTACAAAGCACATTACTGATGCTCTCATAAAGATTAAAGAAGAAAAGATGAAACATAAAGCTTCTATTCCTATAAAGCAAGAAGATGGTTGGGAACCCATCATTAATATGAAAGTGAATGACTTTGATTTCAAAGCTTTGTGTGATCTTGATAGTAGTGTTTCTATTATGCCTGGAAGGATTTATGATATGCTTGATTTGCCTCCTCTTGAAGATTGTTATTTGAATGTCCCACTTGATGCTAATGCTAAAAAGAAACTCATGGGGAGTCTTAATGATGTTCTTATTATGGTTAACGATTCCTATGTCCCCATTGATTTCTATGTTTTGGATATTGAATACAATGCTTCTTGTCCTATTACTTTGGGAAGACCTTTTCTTAGAACTGTTGGTGCCATCATTGATATGAAAAAAGACACCATTAAATATCAACTCCCACTCAAGAAAGGTATAGAACACTTCCCTAAAAAGAGAGAAAATATTTATTTTGCTTCTCCTATGAAAACAAAATTTGGTCTTAAAGCTTCTTCATTTGAGAACACTTGATTCTTTCTTTTCTTCTTCTGCCTAACTTAAAGGCGTTAAAGAAAAGTACTTGTTGGGAGATAACCCAAGAGTTTTAGATGAGTCTTGGAAGTTATTACCTCTGTAATAACCGCTCCTTATCCTTTTTATTTGCTTTTTGTGCCAAGAGTAACCTCTAGTGAGAGAGAAGTAATGATTGGGAAAATGGTTGTCCTGAAACAGATTTCTGTGCTTTACCGTAAATATTCGTGCGAGAGATCTGTATGTCCGATTGAGCTGTAATGTTTTGTGCTTCTGCCCCAGGTTGTTCGCTAACTTTCGTTAGTTCAACACTTTTTTATTTGAGCAACAGAAGGTCTTCGAAAAAATTTGTCTTTATCTGCTGGTCAGTTTTGACAGATTTCTGCCATTTTCTGCATTTGCTTCTTGTTAGTTCCTTCTTGAGTTCTTTTGAGGAATTGAGCTTTTTGAGGGATGTGCTACAGTATCTAGTGTTCTAATGTAAGTTTATTTGGTGTTAGATCTGAACCTTGAGACCTATTTATCTTAAGTGCACTAATGTTGCTAATCAAGATTGTGTGAAGTTTTGTATGAAGGAAAAATTTCAGGTGTATGGAAGGAATGAGTAATGAGATGAAGGATGGACTAAAGCTCAAGCTTGGGGATGCCACACGTGTCACCCCAAGAAATATCCAAGAATTACAAGCGTCAAAGCTTGGGGATGCCTAAGGCATCCCCTTCTTCATCAATAAAAATCTCAGGTTTCTTCCAAACGCTTCATTTGTATTGTTTCATGCATAGTTGTGTTGTTCTTGGAGCGTCTTCTTTTCGTTTTCGTTTGCTTTGGTTTGCTTAGTTTGCTGAATAAATTGGTTGGACCCCCTCTTCCATACATTGGTTTGCAAATAGTTTGGTTTGGTTTGGAAAAGAGTAGGGAAAGTTCATGCTTATGTGGTAAAAAGAGCTCGTTTTTGACTGTGGCCTATGCTTTGTCATGCCATGCCTGGTATTTTTTTAGCTTTATGCTTAGTATTCTTTGCTGTAGCATGACTTGTTATAAACAATTGAGATTTCTTAATGTGCCTTGGATGAATCATGCGTTGTTTTAGCATATTAAAGCATACTATAGTGGTATTCTCCTTTGATGCTTTATTTGGGTTGACTTGGCGCATGCTCACACCATGTTATGACTATCTCAAGTCACCATAGCCTGTTTGATCCTTTAGTTTTCAACTTGTAGTATCACTTTATGCTTTGATCAATGATGTTTTGTCGCTCTGCATGATTATGGCCATTATTGCTCTCTTAGTTTGTCGATCCCAGTCTTTTGCTAGCCTCCACAAGAAAGTATGAGTTCCACTCATGCATCCAACTCCCTAAACCAAGTTATTGCAAAGAGTCCACCATACCTACCTACTAGCTTATGCTATTCCAAGTATATTCATGCTTTTGTTTACCTTCCACTTGTTATGAGAAAACTAGTGATTAAAGCTCTCACGAACTTGATGGCACACTTTACTTTACTTGCCTTTAATAAACTTAAACCATTGTGTCTTCTATGTTGGATATGCTTACACTTATTTGTTGGGAATTAGCAGAACCATGCTTTCATGGGGAACGCTTTTAACATTGCACTTGGTACTTGTACCTAGTTGATATCATGCTCTTTTGTATATGGATGTCGTCGGTGTGAAATGAAAGGGGAGCTTGTAAGTCCATGGAGTTATGTATATGTGTTAGAGAAACGCCTGGGCCACTGGTCTAATCCATGCTGACATGGTGGAAACCTGCAGCGTAACCATAATGAGCTGTCTATGAAGCATTCTTCTTATAAAAAAAGAGTCCTATATTGAGAAAAAAAAAGAGAAAAGAAAAAAAAATACTATGAAAAGAGGAAAGAGAGAAAAAAGCACCATATTCCCATGGTAAATAAGAAGAATGCTGAGATGCTCGTTGTCTGCTTGCCTTGTCATTTTGATATGGTGATCCTTCCGTATCATCGGGCAAGGGGTACCCCGTTGGCGGTTCTCAATGATGCACATGTACTTGCGATGACAAGAACTTACCGGTGACTAAACTTGAGTAGCATGAGGAGCAGCCCTCGTATACAAGGGACATGAGATTTCTGACTTATACTTCGTCAAGCATGTACACCATAGTTTGTTCACTTTAACCTTAATCACTTCAAGATGCTTATGATAGGGGCAATGAGAGTTGAAAGCTACAAGTACCATAATTTTTGGAAGCTCTTTATGAGACTTGAATCCCTACTTCCTTTTACAAAAGGCTTTTCTTCCACCATTATATTGAGTCTCCACCTTCTATCTTTATGCACCTACTTTGAGAGCATAGTGGCCATTCTTAGTTCTATGTGCATTGTCCCAAGACTTGTTGATTGATGCATAACTTGTTATTGCTTGTTTTAAACTATTGTATCTAGTCACTCTTATGAACTTTGAAGGTGTCCTATGCATTTATATTTGCTACTCTATTGAGGGACAAGTTGAATACTATTATGCTATGTTTTCTTTATGTGAAACAAACAAACGTCTTGCAAATCACTATTATTCATGAATCTTTTGTTTGTGCCTTTTCATGTTGCATCATAGTCTCTTTGCTTATTGCTACAACTTTGTCTTTCATGTTATGATTGAAGTACTATGATCCCAGCTTTGAATGTTTTGCAAATACTTTGATCAAGTCTTTGATGGTGCATGTCACCTCAAAAATTATTCTTTCTTTTTATCACTTACCTACTCGAGGACGAGCAGGAGTTAAGCTTGGGAATGTTGATACATTGCAAATGTATCTATAATTTTTGATGTTCCATGCTTGGTTTTATCCACTTTCTTGTGTTTTGTTCCAACTTTGGAGTACTTTTCATATGATTTCTTGGACTAACCTATTAACAAGAGCCACAGTGCCAGCTGCCTGTTTTCTACTGTTTTTGGTTCCAAGAAAGTCAGAAAATGAATATTCTCGGAATTGGACGGGACAAAAGCCAAAGTGCCTATTTTTCTAGAAGTCATCAAGTGCCAGAATACGAGACGGAGAGGGACCAGGGGGCACCACACCACCTGGCCCGCGCCATTGGGTGGTGAGGCCAGCCCTGGCACCCCCTCGGCCTCCCCTTCTGACTTAAAGATGCCCTCGGGACGTAAACCCTAAGTACCCGATCAAAAATCCACGAAAGAGTTTGTAGCCGCCGTCATCTCCATCCCTAGATCGGGAGGGATCTGAAGCTCTTCCCGGCACCCTGTAAGAGAGGGGAATTCACCCTAGAGGTTTTCTTCATCACCATGCAAGCCTCCGGTGTGATGCGTGAGTAGTTCATCCTTGGACTACGGATCCATGTAGTAGCTAGATGGCTGGTTTCTCCTCCTTTGTGCTTTCATGTTTAGATCTTGTGAGCTCCGTTCATGATCAAGATCATCTATTTGTAATTCATACATGTTGTGTTTGCGGGGATCCGATGGATATTGAGATGCTGTTTCAGATTTATTATTGATTCTATCATGTCTTTGTTATTTGAGATCTTGCATGCTTTCCGTTGTTAGTAGCTATCTTGGCCAAGTAGATTCTAGCAACTCCAAGAGTTAGTATTTATGCTCGATAGTGGGTTCATGCCTCTGGTAATCTGGGGAAGTGACAGAAATCTCTAAGGTACTAGATGTGATGTTGCTACTAGGGAGAAACAACAATCCTTTGTTCATAGAACAATCGTATTGTTTACTTTACACGTAGTTCGTAAAGAAATAATCTGTTGCTTGCAACTTAATACTGGAGGGGGTTCGGATGATAACCTGAAGGTGGATTATTAGTCATAGATGCAGTTGGATGGCGGTCTATGTATAATATTGTAATGCCAATCAAATCTCAGAGGAGTCAAGATGATTAGTATATGCATGTATTGCTTTCTCGATGTTTGTCAATTGCCCCGCTGTAATTTGTTCACCCAGCATGTTATCTATCTAAGGAGAGCCACCTCTAGTGAACTATGGATCCCGGTCCTTTTTCTTTACATACAATCTATAAACTGTTTCTGCTTTGTGTTTACTTTCTGCAAACTTTTACTTCTTTCCATTCGATACGTTTAATCCTTTGTTTTCCGCAAAACACGGTGAGATTGACAACCTCATCGCAAGTTGGGGACAAACTTTTGTGGTTCTGTTGTGCAGGTCTCCATGTTGCTACTAGCACTGGTAGTGCGCCCTGCCAAAGCTCAACTAGTAACACCTTTGGGGTGTTTCCTTGCTCCTACTGGTTCGATTAAACCTTGGTTTCATAACTGAGGGAAAACTTACTGTTGTGCTCATCATACCTTCCTCTTGGGGTTCCCAACGAGCTCTACGTTGAAAATCAAGCGCATCAGTAGGCTATGGGGATGGTAGGGATTGGATGAGATTGTTCATGTAATGGCATCAGATTGTTAGGGCATGGTGCCTAGTATCTATTATTAGTGCTTTTTGACTTTGTTGCAATTTGTTATGCTTAATGCTTGTCACTAGGGACCGAGTGCCATGATTTCAGATCTGAACATGTTATTGATTCATTATGATAGTATTGTTGATGGTCTTACATGCAAGTTGTATACACACATTGTTGTCCAGAACCAATGGCCCCGAAGTGACAGCAATCGGGATAACCGGAGGGAATGGCTTTGATGTGAGGATCACATGTGTTCACTGAGTGTTAATGCTTTGCTCCGGTGCTCTATTAAAAGGAGCACCTTAACTGCCAGTAGTTCCCTTGAGGCCCTGCAACAAACGGGGTGATAGGACAAAAGATGTTGTGCAAGTTCTCATTGAGAGCATGTATGACTATATATGGAACACATGCCTATGATTATCTAGTACTTGGATGCTTTATCTTATTTATCTGCAATTGCCCTATGTCTTGATTGCCTTGTGAATTGTCTTGTCCATGCAACGCCCGTCCATCCATCCCTATGCCTACCGCGCTTTAATCCTACCGTTTACTACTATTGTTACTATTGTCTTTACTTTTACTACAGCTGCTACTTTACTATTGCTACCATAAAATTATTGCTACTGATAAACTGCTGTGAGCAAGACTGTTTCTAGGTGCAGCTGAATTGACAACTCAGTTGTTAAGGCTTATAAATATTCTTTGGCTCCCCTTGTGTCGAATCAATAAATTGGGTTTCACTTCTCTCGAAAATACTGCGATACACCCCCTATACTTGTGGGTCATCAAGACTATTTTCTGGCGCCGTTGCCAGGGAGCATAGCTCTATTTATCAAGTTCACTTGGAATCACTATTGTTCGCTGCCATCCATCCATCATGGGTAAGTCTCGTGATGGCAAGGTTCCTATTTTACCATCCACTACAAAGAGAGGTATGGTTCTGAACACCTCTGTTTCTCTTGATTCACCATCTGTGATGAGTAAGCTCCTTACACCACCACATACACATGCCACACACACTGCTACTAATGTTGAATCTAAAACTTCTGATAATTATGATGATGCTTCTATTGTGCTTGATAAGAGTGGTTCATTAGGTCCTTTCCTAGATGCTACGATTGCTAGAACTATAGCTGGAAATACTGAAACTCCTAATGAAGACACTACTACACCTGTTAGTTCACCTGAGTCTAGAGAGAGTTATGATATTGAATACGGTTATATAGAGATGACCGATGAATTTATTAAAGAATGTCAAAACACCCATGATAGGAGTGCTATTAAGAGTCTCCTTGAGAGGCATACTATAAAACCCAAATTTTCTCCTAATGCTAAGTTTGCTGCATCTCCCATAAACATTAAAGATAAGGATTATGATTTCTCTCTTTATTTATCTTACATAACTATTGTTGAGAAAGAACCTTTTTGTGGGACAAAGAATGAGAGTGCGGTAGCACATATGACTGAGCTTTCTACCATGAGTGGCCTGTTTTCTGATGATATTAAGATGTGCACCTACTTTATTGCTAAAATTTTCCCTTTTTCATTGAAAGGAGAAGCTAAAACTTGGTTTAATAATTTAATTCCTGGATCTATTGATAGCCCTGATTGCTTGATTAGTACCTTTCTTCAGAAATATTTCCCTCCTAGTCCTAGACATGCCATTTTGTAGGAACTTTTTGATTTTAAATAGGGAGAGAAAGAGATATTGCCTGAATCATGGGCAAGGTTTTGTGCCTTGATTCATGCACAAGCTAGATGTGCATTACCTAAAAATGAGCTTCTTGATATATATTATAATGGACTAACTGAAGAATCTAGGACATACCTGGATAGTTGTGCTGATTGTGTTTTTAGGAATAGGACTCCCAAGGAAGCTGAAGAATTAATGGCTAAAATAAGCAAGAACTATGAAGATTGGACTCCTCCTGAACCAGCTATACCTGAGACAACTATACCTGAACCAACTATTCCTGTGCCTATACCAACATCAAAGAAGAGGGGAGTTATTGAACTGAATGATGAAGTGATGAAGGAAGCCAAGAAATGTCTTAAGGAGAAGGGTATTAAAGCTGCAGATGTGAAGAATTTACCTCCTATAGAAGAATTATGTAAGCCAATTTCCCACTCATCCACTATTGAGGTACACTCTCTCCAACACTCTGATGAATGTGATATTCCTTACTCTAAACATCCTGATCAATGCTTAGAAGAATTTGATATTTTTATTGTTAAGCAAGATAATTTTAATAAAAGGGTGCAAAATCATCTAATGGAAAACTCAAGAGCTATTATTGAGTTAAAAGATATTGTACAAAGAACCTCTAATGATGTTAAAATGCTTGTTAAACACTTCCAAATGATTCAAACTCAAATTGATCAGCTTATTAAAGTACAAAAAGACATGCTAGTTAATGCTGCTAAAAAAACATGCTTATGAAATTAGAACTAGAAGTGGTGTTGCTACCCAGGATCCTCTATATCCTGAGGGGCATCCTAAAAGAATTGAGCAGGATTCTCAACAAATTGAAAATAGTGGTACTTCTCCTAAGAAAAGGAAAAAAGAAACGTAAAACTATTGTAGAATCTCCTGAACCTTCAATAGATCCCAATAGCATATCTGTCTCTGATGCTGAAACTAAAAGTGGTTATGAGGAAAATGATGTTCCTGATAAAGAAAAAGTTGAAGAAGAACCTGAAAGGCACACTAAGAATACTAAATACACTAAAGAAGATTTTGTTGCTAAGAAACATGGTAGTGAAAGAGAGTCTTGGGTCCAAAAATCTATGCCTTTCCCTGATAAGAAACACAAGTTAAAGGAAGATGAACACTATAATAAGTTTTGTGAGTGGATGAAACCTTTATTCTTGCAAATTCCTTTGACTTATGCTATTAAATTGCCTCCTTATTCAAAGTATATGAAGGATATTGTCTCTAATAAAAGGAAGATCCCTAATGAAGAAATTTCTACTTTGCTTGCTAATTATTCCTTTAATGGTAAGGTTCCAAAGAAACTTGGAGACCCAGGGACTCCAACTATTCCTTGTTCTATTAAAAAATAGTTATGTTAGAACTGCTTTGTGTGATTTAGGAGCAGGAGTTAGTGTTATGCCTTTTTCTCTCTATAAGAGACCTCAACTAGAAAAACTAATACCAACTGATATATCTTTGCAAATGGCTGATAAATCTACTATTGTTCCTGTTGGTATATGTGAGGATGTACCTGTTCAAGTGGCTCATAATTTCTTGATATTAACTAATTTTGTTGTGCTTGAAATGCCTGAAGATGATAATATGTCTATTATTCTTGGGAGACCTTTTCTTAATACTGCAGGAGCTGTTATTAATTGTAATCAAGGAAATGTTACTTTTTATGCTAATGACAAGGAGCACACTTTCTATTTCCCCAAGAAGATTGATAGGAATTATGTCCTAAATTCAATTGAAAATGTTGAGGGTATTCAAGTTGGAGAAATATATTGTCCCATACCACGAGAAAATATGAAATTATTATGATTGGGACCATTGCTCTCAAGGTTGAGGTAACATAGTCATTAGTGGAATACAAAGTTTTGTTTCATATAAAATTGTTTTGGTAACAAGACCTGATCAACCTTGTTAACAAAAGGATTTTAATGAACAAAACAATGTTTCCACCATGATTATCTCCGCTTACTTTTAGGTTATCCATTTTAGTTTTTTCTTTCACTTAGTTTACTTTTCTGTTGCTAGTTGCTTGCATATTAGAGTGTCTTAGAACTTCTGAAGTTTAGGTTTCGTTTTGCTTTTACATCATTTCAAAATCACTTTTCTGCAGAAAAATCATTCATCAATACCTGAAAAATTGCTCAAATATAAAGTGTCTTGAAAAATTCCATAAAATTTATATTAAATTTTTACGTGAAAAAAGGGGCAGAGAAGTGCCTGGAGAGTACTAGGGGGCCCACCAGGCAGGCACACCACCTGGTGGCACGGCCAGCCTAGGGGCGCGCCTGGCAATGGTGTGGGCCACCCCTGGCCCTCCACTCACTCTCTCACTTGCCACTTCCTTCTCTCTCCCGAGAAAACACCAGCTCATTGCTCGAAATCGCGTTCTTGCTGTTTTTGCCCACGATTTTTTGATCTCCTTGCTCAACCCATCTTTGTTGCTGAAATTTGGAGCATTTGTTCTCCGGTATGTGACTCCTCCGCTTGTCCAACTAGATTTGTGTTTAGCGGATTTTATCTTGAGTATTTTGTTGCTGTAGGTGACAGGTTATGTGACCTTGTAAGCTTGTTCAATGCTTAGAGATATTGTTTTGATGCATGTTTTGGCCTCTTACAAGTCCCTATGAGTAGTTCCCTTCATTATGTATTCACTTTGCAATCACTTGTCTAATGGATGTTTAAATTTCAGAATAGAAGATGAATGAACACCAACTCAACCAACATGAACTGAGGGTGCCTGAAGTTACGAAGGTTCACCAAGAGGAGGAAGTTTTTCCTTCCATCTATCCATGCCCCGAATTCATGAGGGCTGCAGGGATTTCTCAGGACTTCCATAGTTTAATTGCTAATGCAGGATTGGAGCATTTTGTGGGAGATGAACCTTACCAATTCGTGAAACTAACTATGTCTGTGGTGCAGGACTTTCGATTTAGTTGCTCTTTGCCTAACCCCATGGTTCACTACAAAATTTACAATATAGCTGTCAACCTTCCTCTTGATGACTTTTGTGCAGCTATTAAGGTACCTCAGTGGGGATCGTGTGGAAGGATTAAAGAGCGACCTGCACCACTCATGGACCTGTATGCAGAGATTTGCCAAGGGAGCAGCTTCTCAAAGGAGAGTGGAAAAATTCGTAACATTCATCTACCGTCTATTCGCTACTTTGCTTACTTTATTGCCAAGTGTGTTCTTACTAGGAAAACTGCTAATAAGTTATCCTCATATGATCTAGCATTCATCTCAGCTTCCTTAAAACGAGATAGGACTTATAACTTGGGTACCTTGATAGCTTTTCATCTTGGCGTGAACTGCGAGAAAGGTGGAATTTGTGGAGGCCTCATTTCCTCTCGTTTATTGGCTTTGCATGGTTTAGTGCCTCATCATTTAGACCTACGGTTTCCCATAGAGAGACTTGACCTTAATTCCATGATACAGCATAAATTTGTTTCTTCTTGGGTTAATTTGAGTGATTTTTCTTATGAAATAACCTTTCTCAAAGCTGGCTAGAGAAGGAGTAAGTCCGAGCGAGTTGTTCTTTTGCCTGCACATGTTTTGTTTAACCTTGATAACAGGGTAGGATGGTCACTCACCGAGGAAGAACTCGATGCATACTTGGGAGAGCTCTCCCAACAGGAGCAGGATACTGGAAGGGAGGTTACAGATGATTCGGTCCAGCCCTCGAATGAGGGGGAGTCTTCATATCAGCAGACCTATGATTGGGGAGCTTCTTCTTCTTCGCAAGGGCCTTACCACGATCATTCTTACGATGACCCGCCTGCTTGGAACCCTTACTCGCATTTGGAGTGATACCCACTTAGGCCAAAAGCCTAAGCTTGAGGGAGGTACATCGACACCACACTCATCTACATATCATGTTTTAGTCGGTACTTTGTATATCCATGCTTTATTCTCTATTTAGTTTTCGTTCTTTCTTTACTTTTGCTTTCTAAAACACAAAAAGACCAAAAATATTTTCTTTGTTTCTTTTTGTTTGCTTCTTTTTCTTCTTTGCCTTGGTTTGCTTTTTTTCCTTTTGGATTTGTTTTAATTATTCGAAAAACCCAAAAAGATTTCGCTTTGCTTGTTCTTTCTTTTGGTTCCTGCCTTTAAAAAAATCAAAAACACCAAAAATATTTGGTGTTCTTCTTTGGTTTTGTGAAGTCCGTTGTAGGGTTCGGCCGTCCTCAGTGGAGTTTGGTTTCATATTATTATTCAAGCCACAGAAGTGAAGGGAAATAATGAAGATTAATGACAACTTGAGGTGTGGTAAGAGGCTGGTAATGAACTCTATCTGTTTTCATTTTTGTACATATACTCATCATTGTGGGCATGCTTAGTCCGCTCATGTAGGGTGTATGTTATTTATGGATGCTTAGTAGTTCTTGCTTTCTTATGATTAGCTCCAGCTTGCTAATAGTTTGTAGCATGTCATATGAATGTTTGCTTGCATTGCTCTATTCATAACTTGGAATGACACCGTGGTATCCTCTTCTGAATGTTTCACTTGAATTGACTTGGCACATGCTCACGCATGCATATGAATGAAATAATCAGTTAAGCCTCGATGAATTATTTTGCCTCAGGGGTCTTGAATCACTTTCATGCCATGATTAGTCCTATTTTGTTGCAAGCATGATTATGACAGTTTTTGCTCTCTCGTTTGTCGCTCCCTTACTTTTGCTAGCCTTCACTTGTGCTGAGTATAATCTTTACTCGTGCATCTAACTCCCAAAACCAATATTGCCAAAGTGTCCACTATACCTACCTATTAGCATCATTTGCTATTCCGTGCATCTTAAGTATGCCTTGTTTTCTTCCGAATAAAATGTTTGCTTGTTATGAGAAAGTTAGTTAGTAAAGCTCTCACGAACTTGATGGCACACTTTATTTTCTTGCACTTAATAAACTTGAACCATTGTGTCCATCTTTGTTGCGTATATGCTTGCGCTTTATAAGTTGAAGTTAGCAGAACCATGTATCATGGGGAACACTTTCAACATTGCACTGGTACTTTGTACCTCGTTGATATCATGATTCTTTTGCTTATGGATCCCGACGGTGTTAAATAAAAGGGGAACTTGTAAGATCATGGAGTTTGTATGTGTGTTAGAGAAACGCCTGGGCCGCTAGCCTAAGCCATGCCTAATCATGGTGGAAACTTGCAGCATAACCATAATGAGAATTCTATGAAGCATCCTCAATAAAAACCTATGCAAATAGCAAATAAAGATTGTTGAGATGCTCATTGTCTGCTTGCCTTGTCATTTTGATTATGGGATGGCTCATGTATCATGTGCAAGGGGTACCCCATTGGCGGTTCTCTATGATACATATGTACTTACAATGACAACAGCTTACTTGTGGCTGAAGTTGAGTAGCGTGAGGTTCGGTACTCGTAAGTAAGGGGCATGAGATTTCAACTTATAACTTGTCAAGCATATCCTCTTAGTCGTGTCACTTTAACCTTAACCATTTAAACATGCTTATGATAGGGGCAATGAGAGCTTAAAGCTAATGAGTACCATACTTGTGAAGGGTTCCGTAGCAGAAAACAAAAAATTCTATCTACTCGAACACTAATACCAGGATCTATACTATGTAGACATAAGTAACGGAGAAGGGATATGGTATTCATACCTTTGAAGACCGAGGCACGCCTTAGGCAGGAAGGCGTATATTGATGAAGACAAGCAGCACCCCAAGTGTGGTGCCTCCGAAGTTTGTCACACGTCTGGTGTAGGAGACGTCAACCGGACTCCGATCCAGCCGAGCAGCGGAAGAAGTAGATGCCGAATCGCAGATCACACGACGGTGGTGTGTGATGTCTACGCACTTCTATTCTTGTAGACAGTTGTTGGGCCTCCAAGTGCAGAGGTTTGTAGAACAGCAGCAAGTTTTCCCTTAAATGGATCACCCAAGGTTTATCGAACTCGGGGAGGGAGTGGTCAAAGGTATTCCCTCTCAAGCAACCTTGCAATCAAGATACAAGAAGTCTCTTGTGTCCCCAACACACCCAATACACTTGTCAGGTGTATAGGTGCACTGGTTCGGCGAAGAGATAGTAAAATACAAGTGGTATGGATAATTATAAGTGGTAACGGTGCTAGGAAATAGATTGATGGTGTGGAAAAGACTAAAGGCAAACTGAAATAAAGACGGAAACAAGAAAACATGTAACAGATCTAATTGCAAACGGTGTATCAATGCTTAGAAACAAGTCCTAGGAATCATACTTTCACTAGTGAACACTCTCATATAAATATCTTCTCTTTATGATACTACTCTTAACTACTCTCCGGTTGGACACTCTAATCAACGGTAGGGCTATAACAGCACACCTCAAAGTTCATCTTTCCCATCTAGAAAACCCCACACTGTCACCTCGAGTACTAGATGAGTCCAACAAACACCACAATTTCATAAAGACATCACACTCCAAATATAACTCATAACAATTATTTGTAATCTCTAGCCTAAGTGCCACCATGGTGAGCACGCTGTCACTTTCACACACATGGGGAGAGCAGAGATCTATTAAAGCACTTGAGTAGCAAGGTAGATCTACTTGATTACAAAGCTCATGATCACAATATGATCATGCATAGAGAGAGAGATGAACACATAGCTACAGGTAGAACCCTTAGCCTCGAGAGAGAACTACTCCCTCCTCATCATGGGAATCAGCAATGGTGATGGAGATGGCGGTGGATATCGATGGAGATGGCTCCGGGGGCACTTCCCCGTCCCGGCAGGGTGCCGGAACAGAGACTTTCTGTCCCCTGAATCTCCCCTTCGGTGGCGGCGGCGCAGCGGAACTTTTTGTGGCTGGAGGCTTGATTTTTTAGGGTTTATGCCTCGGGCGGCTTCTTATAGGCCAGAGGGCAAGGTCGGTGGGCGGCCAGGGGGCCCACACCATGCCCTGGCGCGGCCTGGGAGGACCCGCGCCATGGGGTGGTGTGGCCACCCTGTGGCCGCTCTCCGTCTCGTCTTCTGGCTCCGTGAGTCTTCCGGTAAAATATCGACTTTGGCTTTTGTCCGGTCCAATTCCGAGAATATTGATTTTCTGACTTTCCTGGAACCAAAAACAGCAGAAAACAGGCAACTGGCACTGTGGCTCTTGTTAATAGGTTAGTCCAAGAAATCATATAAAAAGTACTCCAAAGTGTGGACAAAACACAAGAAAGTAGACAAAACCAAGCATGGAACATCAAAAATTATAGATACATTTGCAATGTATCAGTGTGAAGGTGGAGAACTCAGCCACGAGGTCCTCCACAATATTATGGAGAAGTCCTCAATGGATCAGAGAGAGCATGAGAGGGAATGGGATGAATCCAAAGGGGGAGGGGAGACCCCTATATATAGTGGGAGGGGGCGCACCACCTAGGGGCCAGGTGGTGTGGGACTAAACCCAACACCCGCCGGCCACCTAGGGGCAGCCGCTGGCCCTAGGTGGGCCCTACTGGGGCAGCCCACCAAGCCCAGGCCGACTGGCCCCCTCTCCCTAGGCGTCATGCCCTATTGGGCCTCCCTTCGGGTGAGGCCCATTAGCATTATAGTGCCTTTAATAATAAAATAAAATAAAATATATATTTAATATTAATTCTCCAATTAACATTCAGATACACATATTATATTATTCCTTCACTCCAAAACACCTTCCGGACCCCTTCCGATCTCCATTGGATGTTACCCAGAACTATTTCGGTTTCTCTCTTTCTATTTCTCGCCTCATCTACCCTAAGCGTCCCTACCCTTAAGCGTGACATCCTTCGGTTCAGAAACACTCCGGACATGATTGAGACTGCTCTCACATTAATGATCAACAGAGGGACCTAGATGGCCATGTGATCCCCGTGCGTTTCACGAATATAATCGCTCGAACCGTGAGATAGTCGTTCCCCATTCCCTTTGTCATTCGATACCTAATTCATCAGAGACTTGATCTTCGGTATCTCCATACCTTAGTTTAATCTCGTTACCGATGAACTTGTTTTCTCGTTCTCATGTAGTTGCATTCCGTGACCTAGTCACATGCTTGCAAGCTTCATTAATGCAACGTCGCCAAGATGGCCGCATGTATCTGTCTGTTACATGGACTAGAAAAATCTTGGTCTTGATATGTACTCCTCTACGCATTCCTTTGGAAAACCTGAGTGGCACCTTTTTGATCACCCTGTTACAAGATGATTCTTGATAACCATCTAAGCTTCTTCCGGAATGGTGATTTGCATTACCTCACAGTCGAAGGATCAGGTTGCGAGGTTCTCTGTGTTTTATCATCAATGGTGAACTTTGTAACTAGATCTCATTAAGATATAATGGTCGGATGTTTGTCTATCATGTTATTCAACTAATAACATGACCTCATTGTCAGTTGGCATAAATGCCCATGACCTTGAAACCCAGACCATCCTCATGACCAATGAACTAGTTCGCTAGAGGTAACTAGAGATACAGTTTGTTTACATACCACACGTGTATTAACGTTTCGTATTAACACAGTTATACCACAGTATGTAACGTATTATAAACATATAGGAGATATATCAAATAATACACTTTATTATTTGCCTCTAGGGCATAACTCCTTTAGTCTCCCACTTGCACTAGAGTATAAACAAAACTAGTTTACAATAGGTAGGAACCCAACACCAATGGAATCTCGGTGTTGTTCGTGCTTTAGTCAAAGGATCTTCCATATTCAGTTCCGTATCTATTTTCCAAATCTTGACTTCACCTTCATCAACATTCTGACGGATGACGTGAAATCTAAGCTTGATGTGTTTGGCTGTGGAATGAGTCATTGGTTCCTTTGCGTTTGCAATAGCTCTCGTGTTATCACAATAGATCATCACGGGGTCTTGCGCATTTGGAAAAACTTCCAGTTTGATGACGAAATTCCTTAGCCAAACAGCTTCATTTGTTGCATCAGCCCCAACAATATATTCAGACTCCATTGAAGATTGCGCCACCACCGGCTGTTTCTTGCTCTTCCAGCTTAGCGCCCCACCATTCACCAAGAAAACAAATCATGTTTGAGACTTCGAGTCGTCATGATCTGAATTCCAGCTCGCATCTACATAACCCGTTATGTTTAGAGCTTCATCATTTCCTCCATAGATTAGGAATATATCCTTTGTTCTTATCAGATACTTTAGGATATTCTTTACAGTTGTCCAGTGATCCGGTCCTGGATTACTTTGGTATTGGCTCGTCAAACTAAGAGCCAATGCCACATCAGGTCGTGTACTTAGAATTACATACATGATAGATCCTATGGCTGAAGCATAGGGGATGTAAGACATCTTCTCTCTATCATCGTCCGTTACAGGACATTGAGTCATACTCATTTTGCAATTCTTCATCGTAGGTGTAAGACCCCTTTTGGTGTTTTCCATTTTGAACCTTTTCAAAATGTTTTCTATGTAAGTACTTTGACTCAATGCTATTAGGTGCCTTGATCTATCTCTATAGATCTTGATTCCTAATATGTATGCAGCTTCACCTAGATCCTTCATGGAAAATTGGTTACTCAAATATGCTTTCACGTTTTTCATAAGATCCACATCGTTTCCCATGAGTAATATGTCATCCACATATACTACTAAGAAAACAACTGAGCTCCCACTCGCTTTCTTGTAAACACAGAACTCTTATTGATTTTGGACAAATCCAAAACTTTTGATCACTTGATCAAAACGTTGGTTCCAGCTCCGACATGCTTGCTTCAATCCATAAATGGACCGTTGAAGCTTGCATACCTTTCCAGCATCCATAGGATTAACAAAACCTTCCGGTTGCATCATATACAACTTTTCATCAATGTGACCATTGAGGAATGCGGTCTTGACATCCATCTGCCAAATTTCATAGTCGAAATGTGCAGTAATTGCTATTAAAATCCTGATAGCCTTAAGCATCACTACGGGAGAGTAAGTCACGTTTTAGTAAACTCCTTGAATTTGTTGAAACCCCTTTGCGACAAGTCGAGCTTTGTGAACGGTCACATTACCATTTGCATCTGTCTTTTTCTTAAAGATCCATTTATTTTCCACGGCCTTGCGGCCTTCTGGAAGATCCACCAAGGTCCAAACTTGGTTCTCATGCATGGATCTTATTTCGGATTTCATGGGTTCCAGACATTTCTCAGAGTCAGCACTATCCATAGCTTCTTTGTAGTTTGCAGGTTCTTCCTATTCATCTAGGATGACATACATTACAAGACTACTGTACCAATCAGGAGTGGCACGAACTCTTGTAGACCTGCGAACCTCAGGAGTCTCGACATCATTGTTTTGATCATCATCAATGGGTTCTTCCTCCATGTTGGAGAGCGGTTTCTGAATAGCTTCCGTTGCGCTACTCGGAATTTGGAGAGAAGGGTCAACAATTTCATCTAACTCAATTTTCCTTCCACTCACTTCTTTTGCAAGAAACTCTTTCTCGAGAAAGGTGTCGGTTTTTGCGACAAGCGTATTGCCTTCGGCTTGATTGTAGAAGGTGTATCCAATGGTTTCCCTTGGATATCCTACAAAGATACATTTTTCCGATTTGGGTTCGAGTTTGTCAGGCTGCAGTTTCTTAACGTATGCCTCACAACCCCAAACTTTCAGAAATGACAACTTTGGCTTCTGCCCATACCATATCTCATATGGGGTTGTCTCCACGGATTTGGATGGTGCCCGGTTTAAAATAAAAGCGGCGGTTTCTAACACGTATCCCCAAAAAGACACAGAAAAATCAGTCAAAGACATCATGGACCGCACACTATCCAATAGGTTTCGGTTACGACGTTCCGACACACCATTACGTTGTGGTGTTCCGGCTGGCGTAAGCTGTGGGATAATCCCACAGTCCTTTAAATGCATGTTAAACTCATAAATCAAATACTCGCCTCCTCGATCCGATCAAAGGTGCTTGATTTTCTTGTTAAGTTGATTCTCTACCTGTTCCTGAAACTCCTTGAACTTTTCAAAGGTTTCAGACTTGTGCTTCATTAAGTAGATATACCCATATCTGCTTAAGTCGTCAGTAAAGGTAACAAAGTAACGATAACCATTGCGTGTTGAGATGCTCATTGGTCCACATACATCCGTATGTATGATCCCAAGTAGGTCTACAGCTCTCTCCACTATACCAGAGAATGGTGTCCTAGTCATCTTGCCCATGAGGCACGGCTCACACATATCAAGCGATTCGAAATCCAATGATCCAACAATCCCTTTTGAATGAAGCTTCTTCATGCGTTTTAAGCCAATGGGACCAAGACGGCAATGCCACATGAACATGGAATTATCATCACTATGTTTACATCGTTTAGCATCAACACTATGGATGTGTGTATTGCAATCAAGATCAAGTAAGAATAAGCCATCACACACAGGAGCATGAACATAGAAAACATCATTCATATAAATTGAACAACCATTTGTTCCTGATTTAAACGAATAACGGTCTTGCAACAAGCAAGACCCACTCACAATATTCATACTCAGTGCGGGTACATAATAGCATTTATTCAAAACCAATAATAATCCTGACGGTAGATGGAGATGCAGGGTGCCGACGGCCATCACTTTGACTCTCGAGCCATTGCTGACGCGCATCGTCACCTCGTCCTTCCTCAGGCGCCTCCTACTCTACAAATCCTACTGAGAGTTACAAATGTGAGCAACAGATCCGGTATCAAATACCCAAGTGTTACTCCTGGCGCTTGTAAGGAACACATCAATAACATGTATATCATATATACCTTTGTCCGTGTCGACTATTTTGCCAGCTCGCTTGTCTTCAAGGTACTTTGGGCAGTTGCGTTTCCAGTGCCCATCCCCTTTGCAGTAGAAGCACGAAGTGTTGGGCTTATGCCAGGCTTGGCAGTCTTTGAGGTGTTGGGAACAAACCTGCCATCCCTCTTAGACTTCTTACCCTTCCCTTTCCCTTTCTGGCCCGATTTCTTAAAATTGGTGGTCTTGTTAACCATCAACACCGTGTGCTCCTTCTTGATTTCAACCTCAGCAGTTTTGAGCATGGCGAACACCTCAGCAAGGGTCTTAGTCATCCCTTGCATGTTATAGTTCATCACAAAGCTCTTATAGCTAGGGGCAGCGAGTGCAGCACCCTATCAATCGCGAGCTCCTCCGGGATTTTGCAATCCAGGGCATTTAAGCGCTTAACGTAGCCAGACATTTTGACCACATGCTCACTAATACTGTTGTGCTCTTCCATTTTAGTAGAGAAGAAGAGCTCGGAAGCATCATACCTCTCTACACGAGCCTGTGGAGCAAAGATGGCCTTGAGATCCTCAATGATCTCAAAAGCGTTCATCTTCTCAAAATGCTTTTGAAGCTCCGGCTCCATGGCATAGAGCATTCCACTCTGGATGAGGGATAAATCGTCTGCCTTGGACTGCCAGACATTCTTTTCGTCCTGGGAGGCGGAATCTGCAGGCTTAGCCGGAAGCTCAGCCTCGATGACATAAGTCAATTTGTAGGGGACTAGGAGGATCCTAAGATTGCAGAACCATGCGGTGAAGTTGGTTCCATCAGTTTTCAGCTTGTCCTTCTCGAGGAAAGTGCTAAGGTTGAAGGTGGGTGGGCGAGACATCTACAAAGGATTTGCAAAGTGTTTAGACTATGTTCATAATAATGAGTTCAAGTTTTAACTAAAAGAACTCCCACTTAAATGAACATCCCTCTACTCGTTTAGTGATCACATGATCCCTATCCCCTGCACCTCCCCCGATCATCACGGCCATCAGTGCAGTATCAAAGGTGGACATTCCCTAATGTCGATCACATCAACTATGTGATTCATGCTCGACCTTTCGGTCTCCTGTATTCCGAGGCCATGTCTGTACATGCTAGGCTCGCCAGTTCTAACTCGTGTGTATTCGCAGTGCAACATGGCTTGCACCCACTGTATGCGAACGTAGATATGTCTGACCCCCGATCATCACGGCTGGCCTCATACCGAAGAACTTTCTTGGTGGTGCACACACAAGGGGAATACTATAACTGGAATACTATGAGGGATTATCTTATCATGCTACCGTCGAATATAAGTATATATCAGCATAATAAGTAATACTTTGAAAGTAAAGTGTTATGACATGGTTATAGCTTTATGATCATCATCAATAGCCTCAATGAGAGTTTCACAAACTTGTCATTGCCATGTTATAATACTTACCCCTATGCAATAATAAAGATAGACGCTTCTATTTTGTCTATTGCATGTTTTACGCGGCTTTAGGGCTTTCGTAGTAGAACCCCTTCCCTCCTACGAACATCGAGCCACAACATGGATTCAATGATTGCCGTTCTTCTTCCCTTTTTAGGGCCCTCTAATGTCAATGCCATATCAACTACTACAGAGAGACAGACACCCCCCTAAGCCACTTTGATTCGTGGACCAGTCTCGTGAATCACCATGTGAGGTCGGTTGGGGGCCGCTTCATCAAACAGTGTCGCGATATCAACAATAACATTAAAGAGGGTAGCAACTAGAGAATCAATGCCCACGTATCTCTATGTATTCTATCCGTACGACATGTCTACCCATAGACCCGCTCTGATACCACTAAAGGGTTCCGTAGCAGAAAACAAAAAAATTCTATCTACTCGAACACTAATACCAGGATCTATACTATGTAGACATAAGTAACAGAGAAGGGATACGGTATTCATACCTTTGAAGACCGAGGCACGCCTTACGCAGGAAGGCGTATATTGATGAAGACGAGCAACACCCCAAGTGTGGTGCCTCCGAAGTTCGTCACATGTCCGGTGTAGGAAACGTCAACCGGACTCCAATCCAGCCGAGCAGCGGAAGAAGTAGATGCTGGATCACACATCACATGAGGGTGGTATGAAGGTGGAGAACTCACCCACAAGGTCCTCCCCAATATTACGGATAAGTCTTCAATGGATGAGAGAGAGAGAATGAGAGGGAATGGGATGATTCCAAAGGGGGAGGTGAGACTAAACCCCACACCCGCGGCCACCTAGGGGCAGCCGCCGGCCCTATTGGGCCTCCCTTCGGGTGAGGCCCATTAGCATTATAGTGCCTTTAATAATAAAATAAAATATATATTTAATATTAATTCTCCAATTAACATTCAAATACACATATTATATTATTCCTTCACTCCAAAACACCTTCCGGACCCCTTCCGATCTCCATTGGATGTTACCCAGAACTATTCCGGTTTCTCTCTTTCTATTTCTCCTACGATGCCTCATCTACCCTAAGCGTCCCTACCCTTAAGCGTGACATCCTTCGGTTCGGAAACACTCTGGACATGATTAAGACTACTCTCACATCAATGATCAACAGATGGACCTGGATGGCCATGTGATCCCCGTGCATTTCACGAATATAATCGCTCGAACCGTGAGATAGTCGTTCCCCATTTCCTTTTTCATTCAGTACCTAATTTATCCGAGACTTGATCTTCGGTATCTCCATACCTTAGTTCGATCTCGTTACCGATGAACTTGTTTTCTCGTTCTCATGTCATTGCATTCCGTGACCTAGTCACATGCTTGCAAGCTTCATTAATGCAACGTCACCGAGATGGCCACATGTATCTGTCTGTTACATGGACTAGAAAAATCTTGGTCTTGATATGTACTCCTCTACGCATTCCTTCGGAAAACCTGAGTGGCACCTTTTTGATCACCCTGTTACGAGATGATTCTTGATAACCATCTAAGCTTCTTCCGGAATGGTGATTTGCATTACCTCACAGTCGAAGGATCAGGTTGCGAGGTTCTCTGTGTTTTATCATCAATGGTGAACTTTGTAACTAGATCTCATTAAGATATAACGGTCGGATGTTTGTCTATCATGTTATTCAACTAATAACATTACCTCATTGTCAGTTGGCATAAATGCCCATGATCTTAAAACCCAGACCATCCTCATGACCAATGAACTAGTTCGCTAGAGGTAACTAGAGATACGGTTTGTTTACATACCACACGTGTATTAACATTTCGTATTAACACGGTTATAGCATAGTATGAACATATTATGAACATATAGGAGATATATCAAATAATACACTTTATTATTTGCCTCTAGGGCATAACTCCTTCAACTTTCAGCATTTGGAAGCCTTTCAAACTCTTCAAAACCTTTTCGTTTTCCTTGTTGAGTCTCCACATATTCTATGAGCACTTTCTTGAGAGCATGGTTGTCATTCTTAGTGTAATGTGTTTGTCTCAAAACTTGATTAATTGTATTATGAACTTGATGCTTGTATCTTTGATATCTTTACTTCTAGTCTTCACTTGAACTTCAGAGGTGCCTTGGCATTCATATTTGCTCTACAATCAAAGGCAAGCGAGATTCCACTCTATCATACCTTTTTATGAGCATTGTAATGTTGCTTATGTTTATGTTTCATGCTACTTATTATTTTTGGGTTGGGATCTCTTCATAGCTTGCAATGACTATTAAGTAAACATTAGTTGCATAATCTTTATTGTGAATTGCCTAAGTAGTTGATCACATGTTGAGAATATATACATCATATGAAGCAAATGTGTTTGTGAAAGTTTCTTTTATCGCACTCAGTTTTCAACTGAATTGCTTGAGGACAAGCAATAACTAAGCTTAGGGGGAGTTGATACTTCCAAAACGTATCTACTTTCCCGAACACTTTTGCTATTGTTTTTTCTCTAAACTTGTGTGATTTGGATACAACTAACACGGACTGACGCAGTTTTCAGCAGAATTACATTGGTGTCTAGTTTTTGTGCAGAAAATCGACTATCAGGAAAAATCCCGGAAAATATGCCAAAAATCCTATTTCACCAGAAGACTCACGGAGTAGGACCACGAGGGGCCCACACCACCTGGCCGCATGGGCCAGGCCACGCCTGGGGGTGGTGTGGCTGCCTCGGTCACCCCCTCGGCCTCCCTCTTCGCCTATAAGTTGCCTCTTGACCTACAAACTAAGGGGGGTTCGACGTTTTTCCAGAAAGAGTTCCGCTTCTCTGCCACCACCAGATTCCGTGAATCAGCACCAAAAACTCCGTTCTGGCACCCTGGCGGGACGGGGAATCGGAGGAGATCATCGCCATCATCGTTTCTCCATCGACCATCCATGTTTCCCCCATCTATGAGTGAGTAATCCCCCGCTGTAGGCTATGGGGATGGTAGGGATTGGATGAGATTGTTCATGAAATGGCATCAAATTGTTAGGGCATGGTGCCTAGTATCTATTATTAGTGCTTTTTGACTTTTTTGCAACTTGTTATGCTTAATGCTTGTCATTAGGGCCCGAGTGCCATGATTTCAGATTTGAACATGTTATTGATTCATTATGATAGTATTGTTTATGGTCTTGCCTGCAAGTTGTATACACACATTGTTGTCCGGAACCAATGGCCCCGAAGTGACAGCAATCAGGATAACCGAAGGGAATGGCTTTGACGTGAGGATCATATGTGTTCACGGAGTGTTAATGCTTTGCTCCGGTGCTCTATTAAAAGGAGCACCTTAATTGCCAGTAGTTCTCTTGAGGCCCCGTTACAAACGGGCTGGCAGGACAAAAGATGTTGTGCAAGTTCTCATTGCGAGCACGTATGACTATATATGGAACACATGCCTATGATTATCTAGTACTTGGATGCTTTATCTTATTTATCTGCGATTGCTCTATGTCTTGATTGCCTTGTGAATTGCCTTGTCCATGCAACGCCCGTCCATCCATCCCTATGTCTACCGCGCTTTAATCCTACTGTTTACTGCTATTGTTACTACTGTCTTTACTTTTACTATTGCTGCTACTTTACTATTGCTACCATAAAACTGTTGCTACTGATAAACTGCTGTGAGCAAGATTGTTTCCAGGTGTAGCTGAATTTACAACTCAGTTGTTAAGGCTTATAAATATTCTTTGGCTCCCCTTGTGTCGAATCAATAAATTAGGTTTCACTTCCCTCGAAAATACTGCGATACACCCCCTATACTTGTGGGTCATCAAAGGGTATGGAGCAGATCCACCGGATGATTTACTATGTTGTTAATAGTAATATCATGTTTTTACTAGTAATATCATTATCTTATGCATGAATCCTTAAGACCATGAGAATATCAAGTACCCTCGTATCATAAGGTTTGTGCTTGGTCTTGTCCCAATTTCCTACTACAAAGGTAGTAATAATGGCTTTTATGATATAAGCACGAAAGTATGTCGGTGGACTTGGTTAGTTCAACAAGTGGGATCTCGCTCCTCCTGACGATGGAGTGATATTCTCTGGGTCGAGTCAGTATTACGATGCCACCCAATCATTTGTGTAGACACAATTATGATGAGATCGTAAAGGACATCGGAATACAGATACGAGTTAAAGAGAGTGAAATAATAACTAGGGTAATCGATATAATGATCAAGAGTTGATTCATGAGGATACAAATATCTTGCCTCAGATTGTCACAGGAATATCACAAAGCTGAAGGATTAGTATACGTATATTATGGGTTCACTCGATGTGATATTCACATAGTGAAATGGGGAATCGTCATGGGTATTTAGGCTCCGATGTTGGTTATTGATTCGATAGCCTTCAGAGTCATGTCTACTTACTACCGAACCCGGTCAAGATCACATGCTTAAGGTCTTACGATAAGGTTGTGCTTGTGACCTACATGGTAGGTAGGAGAGAGAGATGTCTGGAATGGTTTCTGGACTGAAATAGTTTTGGGATTCATTGAGACACCTCAGAGAGGAATCATAACTATTCCGGTGACATGACCTAATTTGGGAAAGTTGTTCTGAAGTTATCGGTGGTGATTTCGAGGTTCATCGTAATCATCCTGAGATAGTGGTTATGTCGGAGAGCTTCCGTAAAGGTTCTGGAATATATATAAGATCGAGGTACTAGGAGCATCTGAGAGAAACTAGAACCGTTACAGAGTGCCAAAAGGGGTTCCAGTGGTCGAAGTGTATAAGAGCGGGCAGGCCCACTAAGGGGTGGTGCCTGGGCCACCAGGGCCCACCCATGGTCGGCGCCCATCCCTCCCAAGGGTTGGCGCATGGGATAGAGGATGCCACCTCGACTTTCCTAGTTTGGTGCATTTCTTAAATCAGAAGGTATCTAGTTAGATATCTATTTATGGAAGGTTTGATCATATCTTGTAAATAAGGAATATATTGATATTGGCACATTTCCAAGATTGAGATCATATAAAATAAAAAGGGGATGATATCCTAATTGGAGGAGATAAATGACCTTCCATAGGAGGGGAGATCCCCTCCTTGGTTGTTGCCCCTAGGGTAGGCGCGCACCTTCCCTCCCCTCCCCTCCTCCTATATAAAGGCCCCAGCCCCTCTCCTCGAACACACCACAACTCCTCGTGAGTTCTATCTCTCTTTTGCTACACCATAGTAGTATTCTCTGAAAGGCTGCATGACAAGCACCATTGGCATCGAGCTCTACATGTCGTAACACTAACGGGTCGCAGTATTGTATGAGTGCAATCCACAGAGGGATCATATGTTTGATCCTATTATCAAGTGGATATTCTCCTCGCAGCTGGGAGAGATACACCTAGCTTAGGGGATTGACTCGTTCGTCTTCAACATCGTCATCGACCGATGTCCTCTTCTGCATCAACATCGATATGAGATCTAGATCTAATCTCGCTAGTGTCTTCATGGTTAGATCTTGGTTGTTCGTGTAGGAAAAAAAATTATTGTTTTGCATGAGCAAAGCTAAAAGGAAAGCATGCTTGTTGTGATGTGAAACTTGATATGATCAAGGCTTATGATAGAGTGGAATGGGCCTATTTGCAAGGAATAAAGCAAAAAAAGTCGGTTTCAATGAGCAGTGGGTATCGCTGATTATGAGGTGCGTAAGTATGGTGAATTTTCCGATTAAAGTAGATAGGGAGTGCTTGGACTCGTTTAAGCCCTCTCGTGGTATCCAACAGGGAGACCCAATATCACCGTACTTGTTTTTATTATGCGGAGAGAGTTTATCTTCTTTGTTGAAAAACTATGATGGAGGGTGGGTTGACATGGGCACCCGAGTTAGTCCACAATCACCCTGGATTTCTCAACATATTTTTGCGAATGATTGCTTACTCTTTATGCGAGATGATGTACGGAGTGCAGAGAGGCCGAACACCATTTTGGACATCTATAGTACTGGCTCAGGAAAAGTGCAAATAAATTGAAGAGCTCCATCTATGGCAGTCCAAACTGCTCCGAATTCATTAGGACGATAGTTAGGGACACTTTGTAGATTATTAGGGAGGACCTTACTGAAAATTACTTGGGGCTTCCTACGGCATCAGGTCATATTACCAAAAACAATTTGAACATACGTTGAGAGAGCAAGAGGTCATATGCAAGGGTGGAGTGAGAAGAAACTTGCATGTGCAGGGAGAGAGGGGTTGTTGAAGTCAGTGATCCAGGCGCTACCAAACTATTCTATGAGTTGTTTCAAACTCACAAAATATTTGTGTAAGAAATTCTTGGCAGCGATGTCAAAATACTAGTGGTCCAGGCCTCTTGATAAGTCGGGGTTGCACTAGCAAGCCTAGGATAAAATGGCAATACCAAAGTGTAAAGGAGGCGATGGTTTCAGAGATTTGGAGAAGTTTAATGATGCAATGTTGGCTAAGCATGCGTGGAGATTACTAGTGCGACCTGATAGCCTATGTGTTCGAGTATTGCTTGGCCATTATAGCAAGGAAGGAGACATTCTTTCAACCTCATGGCCCCAGGGAGCCTCAGCGACTTGGAAAGCCATTATAAAAGGGCGTGAAGTATTGAAAAGGGCTTAATTAGAAGGGTTGGCGATAGCCATACTACCGAAATTTGGCACGATAGATGGATTGATGGGGTTATGAGTATGAAACCGTTGGGAGGAGCCTCAGATGAACCTATGTCATTTGTGTCTGATTTGTTACATGAGGACTCTAATCAATGGAATTCTGAGAAGTTACAGCGGGTATTCTTCCCTCTGGATGCCGCTGCAATCCTAAGCATGCCTATGCCGACAATGGAGCAGGTGGACTTTTGGGCCTGGGCATGGAAAAAATCTGGTATGTTTATTGTTCGATCAGCTTATAAAGAGCCTGTCCAGCATCAAGGTTTCATTGATCCGTCGGGAGGCTCTTCTACGGCAGATGAACATAATTGGATGGCTCTCTGAACACTGAGAGTTATACCAAAAATACGGATGTTCTGGTGGCGAGTGATAAAAACTTTCCTTCCACGTGCCTCAGAATTATGCCATAGACACATCAAAGAACTAAAGTTCTGTCCATTGGGTGGACATGACAGTGAAACTTTGTTTCATTCCCTGCTGGAGTGTGAGCATGCTAGGGCATTTTGGAGATCGACTGAAGAATTCTTTGAGTTCATATTACTGCGGTTGCATCCGATCACATGGTCTAGAGACATTCTAGGAATCACCTTAGTGAGTAGAAGGGATGCAACGACTGCAGTATCGGTAATGTGGACGATATAGGAAAGCAGAAACAGTTACAATCATGGAGATGTCAAATATCAGCCACCGAGATCAATAGAACTTGTTGATTTTTTTTGAAGCAGCATATATTAATATCAGAGGATACCAATTACACCCAGCCTCTGCAACAACGCATTGCTCTAGCGGCCATATGGATACATAGCCAAAAAAGAAAGAAGAATTACAAAAAAAAATCATATTACAGTTCCTCATTCATTGAAACGGTAGTACTACCACCACCAAGACAACACCAGAAGTCCATCTTCTCCAAAAACAACGCCTCCAAGAAGGGAACAGTGCACAAACACCGTCATCGCCCGATCAAAGATCTAGGTTTTCACCCTGAAGAAAGTCCACGCTCTCAAAACAATACCTTCAACAAGGTCATTGCCAGGCACAACCAATTAAGGCCAAACCCTGGGTTTCACCCTGAAAGATAGGACCATGATCTTCACTTGTACTGTCGCTCCCGCTTGCATATCACTGCTCCAAATGACGAGTCACGAAGCGAATTCCTCATCACCATCCGGACTCGAACCACCATTGTCAGTCCTTAGATCTCGATCTTCATGACATTCCCCATCGACATCATGGAACGAGAACATGCCTATGATATTAACAGCCAACAGAGCTTCGAAGCCCTCCCTCTAAAGCCAAACGGCTAGAGTAAAATATAGATGCGCATGATCGAATCCCACTTGATCCAGCGATCTCTCGGCCGGCTTGTGTTTCCCTGGTGATGGTGCAGCAGAAGTGGAAACATCCGGCACATGGTTGGATCAAGCTGAATTATCATGCGTGATCATGTGGGGGAGTTCGTGGTTGCTGAGTCCAGGAAGTATGAGCACATTACTGATCCTGGCACGGTGGATTATTAGCTTGTCGAGATGCGGTCATGCTCGCTTGTTCAAGGGGATGGACTCGGATCACGATCGAGACGGATTGTCAACTACTCCCTCCGTTTTAAAATATAAGATGTTTTAGCTTTGTGAAGCAAATGTATCTAGACTTTTTTAGTATGTAGATTCACTAATGTATATTTTCTTCACAAACCTAAAATATCTTATATTTTAAAACGGAGGGAGTAGTTATCAAAGCATTGGGAAGATGAAAAGGCGGACAGGTCGGTTGTACCAGATTTTATCAAAGATGAAAGCTATTGTCTCTAGTTTTTAGGCTTTTTCATTTCAGTTTGTAAGGAGGGAGGCCAACAAGGTGACACACTCGTGTGCTCGATCGGCTCTCTCTATTGATACTTTAGTAGTGAGTCATGAACTAGTCTCTACATATTTGGTTGAGCCTGTTTAATCGGATTTTTTTCATCTATTGAATATATGTCCGGCGGCCATTGATAAAAAAAGTGTCGTGTGCATCGATGCCCCCTTAGTCTCCCACCGTTTTGACAGGAAATTTTTTTAAAAAACTTAAGTCCTTAGCCATGTGTTAAATTAATAACGTCACAAACGGCAGATACATAGTGCAATTACAAATAGCTCACAAGCCACGGGAAATACAAGCAAACAAAAGATGAGCAAAAAACACAGCTTGAGACCCTAAGCCACAACTCAACACTGAGAGTGCCAGGGAGATCGAAGTCAAGAAGGAAGCCGCCATCCAAAGCATCATCTACGCCAACCGGACACACCTAGACCCATCTTCCACCTTCTTCGCCTTTGGAGAAGGGACCCCATGTCCCTCACCCTGGACCGGAGGGCACCGTACCATCGGAGGCGAAAAAGTTCTCCCAAGAACACGGGGGCACATCAGGACCTAGATAGCCGGGGAGAAGACGAGGCCATCGGGGAGCTGCATCGAGACCACCACCGCCAGAGGCACCACAACACCATGATGAATCTGCTGGACGAAGGAGCACCATAGAAGAAATGACACAAGAAAGGCAACCATCACCCGCGGGTGATCAGGACCACTGGAGCAAGGTCGCACCTGTCCAAGCGTCACTGCTGCCATAGAGGGGAAAGACCCTTTCCTCTCTCGCCCAGGCGCGAGTGCATCGATCTACCAGCAAGCAGGAGCCTTGGAGCAGCAGAGCACCAGGCAGGAACATGCCAGACACACGAGGCGAAGTCCTCGCTGAATAATACACGCCCCCACAACCACCGCCAAACTAGCAGCTTGCGCATCTCCCTGCAGTTCCCATACAACGCCTCCAAGAAGGGGAACGAGGAGCGACGTTGCCACCATCCGAGCAGCGGACCAGGGCTTTCGCCCATGCAAAGGAGAGGTTGATAGGGGTGGAACCTCGATGGAGCCTTCAAGAAGGAGCCCGGCAGCGACAGCGTTGTCAACTTTGTGGCCCACCGCAGCCAAGGGTTTCCCCCAACTCCATCCCCTACACTACCCAACCTACCCAGCAACAAGATCCGGCGCCGTCGGGCCTCCAGAGTGGGCAGGGGAGACGAGGATCACACTGGCAGAGCTTCTTCCACATATTTGGAGCCAGGGCCCCACGTCGCAACCTCCGGTCGCTGCCTCCTCGCCACCCACGCAGCCAAGGGAGGCGGAGAGCACGCACCCGGCTGTCACCTACCGCAAGTCTACGCTGTTCTCCTGCCTGGGGCTGCCGCCCCGGCATACCAGTGCCAGGGCCGGCCCTGGGGAGGGGCAGGGTGTGCGGCCACACCGGGGCCCAAAAATCTAGGGGCCCATCCCAGATTCCCAGATATAGATGTATATGGTCATACGTATGTTAGGCCAGCTGAAGAAAAACTAAAAAAGCCTATGGGTCTTGACGTGAATACATGATCGATTAGGAAAAGGGCACGTTGGTGTAGAAAGGAATCGCCATCGAGCGGCCAGGCCCTAGGACGACTCGGAACCACTCCCTTTGTTTCAAATTACTCCGTCGGCGCGCTTATGTAGGTGGGCTAGTACTCTCGCAATTCTTTATTCAAAAAAATCCTAACATTTTTGAAATAGATAGTATGAAATATGTACTGCGTATATCAAAAATTCTAAGAACTTTTTGATGAAAATGAAAAAATACTAGACCACCTAGTAAGCGTGCGCGTGGAGTAATTTGAAACACAGGAAGTACTAGGAAGGAATGATCGATCTACTCACCAGGGACATCGCCCGGCAGTCTGTCACCATCGATCTTTGAGGGAGCAATCCGCATTACCCACCGCTGGTAACATTAGCGACTTTGTTCTTTGCAGGATCCTTTTATTCCTATTTTTTCTAATTCTAAATTTTTGATCATCAGTTCATCGACTCTCCTCTCATCAATTTCAATCTTCAGGGCCATTGATCGGGGAAATATCACCAGTTTTATTTACTTTTCTCAATCTTCAGGGCCGAGCAGCCGCTATCAACTTTTTTTTGGGGGGTAATTTTGACAAAACCTTGACGCAATGGCGCCTGTAGCAAGGTAGGAAAAATCAAGCCGCCTTGCAAGACTTTTCTCAGTCACTGGCCGTGTCATGGCCAATTTTGTTCCTAGTAGTACAGAGAGATAGATGGGATCAGCACAGGGTATGGCGACTCTCGGCTTGTCCCTGATACCTCCATGGAGCTTGTACGCTCTCGGGGCCCTGGCTGGTCTGTGGTGTTCGTGGCGGGTACTAGCCGGTGCTTGGTTCGGCCCACAGAGGGTGGCCCGGGCCCTGCGGTCCCAGGGCCTCCGCGGCTCGGCGTACCGCTTCCCCTCCGGCGACATGAAGGAGTACGTGCGGCTCATCGCCGCGGCGTGCTCTGAGCCTATGCCGCTGTCGTCGCACGCCATCACCGGCCGAGTGGTGCCGTTCGACCACGGCGTCATCAGGGAACATGGTAACTCCCCTCTCTCCATTAGCTCGTACATGCATTGATTAATCTCGCGTGTGACAGACTTTTTTGGGAACAATTTTGCTCAAGTAGTACATGAGAGATGACACCTGGGCTGGATTGCGGTAAGGTTGCTCTGACTTGGTTTGGTCCAGAGCCAAGGGTGGTGGTGACCGACCCCAAATTGTTCCGGGAGATCCTTGCGAACAAGCACGGGCAGTTTGGGAAGCAGAAGTCCATTCTTGGGATCGAGAGGCTGTTGGCCAACGGGCTGACGACCCACCAAGGCGACAAGTGGGTCACTCACCGGAGAATTATCAACCATGCGTTCCATCTCGAGAAGCTCAAGGTGCCATGTCGCTCCCCTCACCGATGCACCCACCGTCGGAGGCTTAACCTGTCCATGAAACAGAACCCAGAGAGGTTAATTAACACCTTCCCTAGATTAGGACGGCTAACAGGTGTGAGTGGTTTTTGCAGAGGATGTTACCTGCTTTTGCTGCCTGTTCCTCTGAACTGGTTAGTAGATGGGCAAACTCCGTGGGGTCTATCGATGCGCAGGAGATCGATGTCTGGCCGGAGTTCCAGAATCTCACGGGTGACGCCATCTCCCGGGTGGCGTTCGGGAGCAGCTTCAGCGAAGGGAGAAGGATCTTCCAGTTGCAGTCAGAGCAGGCACAGAATGCTGTCAAGATGGCAAACGTAATGTATATCCCAGGTTACAGGTGAGCTCTACCTTCAGACAAAAGCATACTACGACTTGAGCATCTCTGTATTTTCGTGTAGTACTACTATTTCAGCCTGAAATGTCAGAAGCCGATGCTTGTTTCTTCTTCTTACGCAGGTTCCTACCAACGAAGCTCAACAGAAGGATGAAGGCAAACGCCCGTGAGGTGGAAACGCTCCTGAAAGGCATAATCACGAAGAGGGAGAGGGCGATGAAGGGCGGCCACGCCCACAACCACGATCTGCTAGGAGTGATGATGGAGTCCAACATTAAAGAAACCCAAGAAGCTGGAAGCTCCAAGCCGACGATGACCACCGACGACATAGTCGGGGAGCTGAAGCTCTTCTATTTCGCCGGCATGGAGACGACCGCGGTGCTGCTCACATGGACAGTGGTGGTGCTGAGCATGCATCCCGAGTGGCAGGACCGTGCGAGGGAGGAGGTTCTGCGCGTCTTCGGGAAGAACCAGCCGGATTCCGAGGGCATAAATCGGCTCAAAGTTGTGAGTACAGGCAGCAGAGCAAGAAATACAGTTTCTCATTTAGCTGTTGCGACTCTGCTTATCTCTCCCTCCATCTTCTCTGTTTTTGTGTAGGTGACAATGATACTACATGAGGTCCTTCGGCTGTACCCACCGATTCTACAACTTAGCCGGGAGGCGTACGAGGAGACGGAGCTGGGAGGCGTCACGTATCCACCCGGCGTAACATTTGCGCTGCCTATCGTGTCCGTTCAGCACGATCCAGATGTGTGGGGCGAAGATGTCGACGAATTTAAGCCGGACAGATTCGCGGAGGGGGTCGCCGCCGCGTCCAAGGACTCCCCGGCCTTCTTTCCGTTCGGCTGGGGGCCGCGGATATGCGTCGGCCAGAACTTTGCGTTGCTCGAGGCCAAGATGGGATTGAGCCTCATCCTGCAGCACTTCTTCTTCGAGCTCTCGCCGTCTTACGCGCATGCGCCGTGCCCGGTCTCTAGTCTGCAGCCCCAGCACGGGGCGCAGATTATGCTCACCAAACTCTAAACAACCTAGTATTAGCATCGGGAGACAGAAGGACTAGTAGGGATTATATACATCGTGGTTATCCTGGAAAACTATTGGAAATGTATATAACTAAATAAAAGATCGTATATGAAGACTGGCCTTAATTTTTGTATCCAAGATGTCACGCACATTATATGCTTCTTAAACGGTGCCCGGCTTCTATTAGATTAACTAGCACACTTGCTCGGGTATTTTTTTTTTTCGTTTTGAGACTCTTGTTTGTATCCTGTATATTAATATAGCAGGGGCGAAAGCCCGTTGCGAGAAAGATATTAGTTAAATTTCAGTTGGCACTAAAGACCATGGTTGTGATAATGAGATGACTAACATTGACGACCGCTTTGAGAAGAAGTTGAGCAGCTAGAAAGACATTTGCTCTCTTCCTATCAAGTACCTTGGGGTATCGGTACATCATCGTAAACTTAGGAATGTGGAGTGGAATCTAGTTGAATCCCGATTTGAAAGAAAATTGAGATGTTGGCAAATCAACTTACTATCCTATGGAAATAGATTGGTTCTGACAAATTCCGTTCTTACTAGTCTTCCTATGTTTATGCTATCATTTCTAGAGATACCCAAAGGGGTACGCAAACGTCTGAATTTTTATCGTTCTAGGTTTTCCTGGCAAAACGATGAACATAAAAAGAAATACAGACTCACTAAATGGAATATCCCGTGTAGACCGAAGGACCAGGGAGGGCTTGGTATAGATATACTAAGGCTCAAAAATATTTGTTTGCTCAGTAAATGGTTGTTCAAAATGTTAACTGAGGAAGGAATGTGGCAAGAGTTGCTACATAATAAATACCTTAAGAATAAAACCCTGGCTCGGGTTGAAATTAAACCTACGGATTCTCCTTTCTGGAAGGGCTTAATGAGAGTTAAAGATTGTTTCTTTCATAGAGGTTTTTTCAGTATTGGTAATGGTAGATGTACGAGATTTTGGGAAGATGTATGGTTAGGTGATTCATCTTTAGCTCATCGGTATCCATCTTTATATAACATTGTGCATCGCAAAAATGTTTTAGTTGCTGATGCTTTAGCTCATGTTCCACTCAATATTAGTTTCAGAAGAACTTTAACTGGTAATAATTGGACATCATGGATTCATTTATGCCAAAGACTGATGAATATAAACTTTAATGACGAACCCGATAGATTTATTTGGAAGCTCACACAGTCGGGTGTTTTCTCGGTTAAATCTATGTATGCAGACCTGATAAATGATCAGCAGGATTTCCCTAGAAAATACCTTTAGAAATTAAAGATTCCTCTGAAGATAAAGATATTCATGTGGTTCCTAAATAGAAAAGTATTACTAACAAAAGATACAAAATATAACCTTGCTAAAACAAAATGGACAGGGAGTAAAAAATGTTGTTTTTGTGATTCAGAGGAAACCATTCAACATTTATTTATTTCCTATCCTTTTGCGCAAATGGTTTGGCGTGTTATTCATTTCGCTTTTAATATCCCGCCACCGGCTAATGTTACCAATATGTTTGGAAACTGGTTGAATGGTATTGATAAGATCGTTAAGGCTTGAATTCAGATTGGAGTTTCAGCTTTATGTTGTCTATTTGGAATTGCAGGAATAACATTATTTTTAACAAGGTTGGAGAAACAAAAAATTTGCAGGTTATACATATGGTTGTGCATTGGATTCAGTAGTGGTCGGTTCTACTACCTATGGAGCAGCGAGAAGCTATGGCTACTGGTGGCAGCCGGCTCCTGATGGTTGCTCAGGATATCTACAACCGGGCTTCTTGGCGGCATATTAGTAGATTGGATAATGTTTAATATATGCTTGTTTGCCATTTTTATGTGGTTAATACACGTGGCGACTTTAAGCGACCCGTGATTTTGTAATAACGAGATAGACAAACTCAGTAATAAAGCAGGCTGTGTGCATCTATTGATGCAGAGGCCGGGGTGTTTATCCCCCATTTTGAAAAAAAAGACAATTGCTCTTATATGGAGATTCACTTATCCTTATTAATGGTGTACCCACTAGTTTGCAAATGTGTCCGTTGTCTTTCTTCTAAGTGCCTAAAGGCTTACAGAAAAACATAGGCTATTAAAGATAGAGGTTCTTTTGGTAATAAAGTGATAAATATAGAATAGAAATATCGGTCCGTGTCTACAATTCTCAATCAACCTAGACATGGATAACAATGGTGGATATTTGCTCCCCATAAAAGAGCTTAGTCGTTACCTCGATGTTATGCATTGTTGATACCTATAATCACCACTAGTGTTCCTTGATCCTCCCACAATTGGCATAAGAGCGGTATGTGGAGGACATGCTGGGTCCAAATGGTGAGGGGATATAGAGGAAGTTTGAGGCCCGAATTGAGATCCTGTATTAGAGTTACATTTAATGAGTTAATTGGATATACGCCACCACAATTTCCAGCTATTTGATAAATGCCACTACAACCTTCATCTTTGGGAAAACGCCATTGCAACTCTCTATACATTATATATACATCATTATGCTCATTTAAACGCACACAACATGAAATATGCACTTGTATTATTGTCGTACATATGTATATATGGTGGGATGATGGCTCAAGATATATAGATCTCGTTGGGAACCCCAAGAGGAAGGTATGATGAGCACAGCAGCAAGTTTCCCTCAGTTATGAAACCAAGGTTATCGAACCAGTAGGAGTAAGGAAACAACTCCAAGGTGTCGCTAACAACTTGGAATCCTGCACAACACCACCACAGAACTTTGCCCCAACTTATAGTGAGGTTGTCAATCTCACTGGATTTGCTAAAAACAAAAGATTAAACGTATAGTGTGGAAGATAGTAATTGCTTGCAGAAAGTAAATAGTAAACGGTAAACAGTAGATGGTATATTAATAGTAAAGGAATGGACTAGGGTCCACAGTTCACTAGAGGTGTTTCTCCTTAAGTAAATAGCATGTTGGGTGAACAAATTACAGCGGGGCAATTGACAGATTGAGAAAGCATAACAATGCATATAGTAGTCATCTTAACTCCTACGAGATTTGATTGGGCGTTACAACATAATACATAGACCGTAATACAACTTCATATATGACTAATAATTCACCTTCAGGTTATCATCCAAACCCCTTCCATTATTAAGTTGCAAGCAACAGATAATTACATTAAGCAAAGTGTGTAAAGTAAACAATACAATTGCCCCATGGAAAAAGGATTGTTGTTTTCTCCCTAGTAGCAACAGCACATCTACAACCTTAGAGATTTCTGTCACTTCCCCAGATTACTAGAGGCATGAACCTACTATCGAACATAAATACTCCCTCTTGGAGTAACAAGCATCTACTTGGCCAAGATAGCTACTAGTAACGGAGAGCATACAAGATCACAAATAACATACATATGATAGAATCAATAATCAATCTAACATAGTATCTCAATATCCATCAGATCCCCGCAAACACAACATATAGTATTACAAATAGATGATCTTGATCATGAACGGAGCTCATAAAATCTAAACATGATAGCACAAAGGAGGAGAATCAACCATCTAACTACTGTATGGACTCATAGTCCAATGATGAACTACTCACGCATCACTCCGGAGGCTGGCATGGTGATGAAAAAAGCCTCAGGGATGATCACTCCCCTCCGGCAGGGTGCCGGGAAGAGCTTCGGCCCCCCCCCCTCGATCTAGGGATGGAGATGGCGGCGGCTACAGACTCTTTCGTGGAATTTTTTATCGGGTACTTAGGATTTCTGCATCGGGGTACTTTTATAGGCGAAGAGGCAAGGTCGGTGGCTGCCCGAGGGGCCCACACCAGGCGGCGGCACGCCTAGGGGGTGGCCGCGCCAGCCCTAGGTGTGGTCACCTCGTGGCCCCACTTCGGCTGCCCTCTGGACTCCGTGTTACTTCTGATAAAATATTGACTTTGGCTTTTGTCCCGTCCAATTCCGAGAATATTTTCTTACTAGATTTTCTGAAACCAAAAACAGCTGAAAATAAGCAACTGGCACTGCGTCATCTTGTTAATAGGTTAGTTCTAGAAAATGTATAAAAATACCTCAAAGTGTAAACAAAACATAAAAAAGTTTATATAAAACAAGCATAGAGCATCAAAAATTATAGATATGTTTATGATGACCCACAAGTATAGGGGGTGTATCGCAGTATTTTCGAGGGAAGTGAAACCCAATTTATTGATTCGACACAAGGGGAGCCAAAGAATATTTATAAGCCTTAACAATTGAGTTGTCAGTTCAGCTGCACGTAGAAACAATCTTGCTCATAGCAGTTTATCAGTAGCAACAGTTTTGTAGTAGCAATAGTAAAGTAATAGCAGTAGTAAAGTAAAGACAATAGTAAGAATTGCAGTAAACAGTAGGATTAAAGCACGGTAGGCATAGGGATGGATGGACAGGCGTTGCGTGGACAAGACAATTCACATGACAATCAGAACATAGGGCAATTGCAGATAGATAAGATAAAGCATCCAAGTACTAAATAATCCTAGGCATGTGTTCCATATATAGTCATACGTGCTCGCAATGAGAACTTGCACAACATCTTTTGTCCTGGCAGCCCGTTTGCAGCGGGGCCTCAAGGGAACTACTAGCAGTTAAGGTGCTCCTTTTAATAGAGCACCATAGCAAAGCATTAACACTCTGTGAACACATGTGACCCTCACATTAAAGCCATTCCCTCCGGTTATCCTGATTTTTGTCACTTCGGGACCATTGGTTCCGGACAAAAACATGTGTATACAACTTGCAGGTAAGACCAAAAACAATACTATCATAATGAATCAATAACATGTTTAGATCTGAAATCATGGCACTTAGGCCCTAGTGACAAGCATTAAGCATAACAAGTTGCAACAAAGTCAAAAAGCACTAATAGTAGATACTAGGCACCATGTCCTAACAATTTGATGTCATTACATGAACGATCTCATCCAATCCCTACCATCCCCATAGCCTACAGTGGGGGATTACTCACTCATAGATAGGGGAAACATGGATGGTCGATGGAGAAGCGATTGTGGCATCCCGCAAAATCACTACTAGAAAATCGCGGTGTTTTTGTGCATTGCATCATCATGACCGCATGCTCATGTCATCATGCCACCTTGCATTTGAGCATCGTCATGTCATCTTGCATTTGTTTGCATAAAAATATTTTCGAAAAGTCTGTTTTGTTTTCTAAACGTCCCGTCTTGATTTTAAATTAAAACCCCGGGCCTCTGGATTATTTTGGTTTGTCTACCAACGGTTTGCAAAAGCCTTGTTTTAAATAAATAAAATTAATTGTTATTTTTTTTAGGAGGCAGCCCGCCCGGCCCGAAAGCCCAGCCGGCCACCTCCACGCCCTAAAATAAAACCTAAGCCAAATCCCAAAACCTCTTCTACCAGATAACCTACCCCCTAATCCTACCCAGCCCCAGCCACCTCACCCCGGCCAACCACCAGCCGCCACCTCACCCACCAACGCCACATCACCCCGCACACCACACGTTACACGCACAGACGCGCGGTGTACCGCCCCAACGTGACGCCCTAGCGCTGCACTACACGCCACCTGCCAGCTCTACCTAACCAGCCGCAGCAGCCGTACACAACCCGCGTCGCACCCCACGCGGATCCTACCCGCCCGCCCTGCCGACAACCTCCCCATCGAGATCTCCGCCGCAACCGGCCCCACCACTCGGCCCCGCTCCTCCTCTTCCTTCTTCGGTAGACGGCGCCGCCGGCGTCACCTCGCCACCTCTGCTACCCCGTCTGCGCCGCCCTGGCCTCGCTCCCTCGAGGCCCTCGCCGGCCACCGAGCCCCGCCGCCGCCCTTGTCTCGCTCGCCTCCTTCCTCCACCTCGTTGCCGCGCCCTCTTCCTCCGCCCCGTCTCCCTCTCCTCTGCCGCGGAGCGCTGCCGCACCCCCCCTCGGTTGCTCGAGCTCGCGCCCCGTCGCCGCCTCATCCGGCCTCTCTCCTCGCGCCGCCGACCCTACCTTCCCCATCTCTTCCACCCCATAGCCCCGGCCTTGCTCCCTCTGCACGTCGAGCTCCGCCCCTGCCGGTCGCCCCGCCTCCGCTCTCCTTGTGTCGCTGCCCGCTTGCGCCTCCGCTGGCCACCAGAAGCTCCGCCGCCATGGCCCTCTTCTCCTTTCCTCGCCGCTCCCCACCGCAAGGACAAGGCCCACCTCGAGCTCCTCGTTGTCGCGCACCACGGCTGCCCCGCCTCCACATCGTCGCCCTTCCCCGGCCGCGCGTCTCCCCATGCTCGACCGGCCGTCGGCCTTTGCCAACACTAGCCACCGCCACGTCACGCGCGCCCCCGCAGTGTCGCCGGCCGCCGCGTCCGTGTCCTCTCTGCGGCCTTTATCGCGAGCGCCGCCGCCCCTAGTTCTCGTCTACAGTCGCCGAGGCCCCGCCTCCGTCCGCTCTGTCTCCTCGACGCCGAGTCGGACTACTTCACCATGAGCACCGCCCTCTCCTGCCATCCCTCATCCTCGTACCCGTGTCTGTTGATGTGGTGTGTTTGGTACTGTTGTGGTGATTTCCTCTAGTACTAGTGGGGTTGTTCCCTGTGTTGCGTTTTGTTTCTGATCGCGAGAAGATGGGATGTGATGTTTGTTAGGGCGACCGTGTGAAGATGGATCAGTGGCGATGCTTCTTTTGACGAGTTAGACGAGTACCTCGCAAAGACCGACAAGATCGGCTCATTGCCGATGACTCCGAGGGATGCACATGGTGACACTCAAGACCCCGACCTCACGCCGGAAGACTGATCCCCCGTCGAACCCTCGGAACCACCAAGATCTTCGATCCCGATGTGTGACCCTTTTCCTGAGACCCTTATTTTATAAATGACATCTATCTTGTGCATATGAATTGTCATGCTTGCATACATGTTTATTTGTTTGGCGGTACTTGGTAGATTCACCTCATAATTAAATATGGAGTATTTATGCAGGATATCTTTGTCTTATTCTGGACTCCATTTAAATTGGTGTAGCGAACCGATGCCATGTTTCGCCCTATTAATACAACATTTAAATTGCGGGGTTTCTAAATAACCTGAACCTATTAATGAATTGTCGGGACCCCGGTTCCGCTTAATACTGCCTAATTGCACCGCATCTGCATCATATCAAAATCATGCCGGATCTTCTGCCGTAGTATTAAATATTGCATCCGGTGTTTCTTTTAGTGCTTTGCTTCTTCGCGGATTAGACCGATGAGTGGATGCGAGTATCGACAAGTTCTTCGGATATGATCCTTCGGCAGTGTTTTCCCAGGCGAGCATCTCTCCCCCTTCTACCTATTTTGTATTTATAGTCTTTACTTCCTCCTATTGATTTATTGATATCCGTGTCGCGATGCTTTAGTGTTCTGTACCAGATATATTCCTTGCAGCCGTTATATTGCCTTGGACACCTCCTATTACCCGTTGCTTGATAGACAGCTGGCCCTGCGAGTCGTAGTTGCTTGTTCAGGTGTTGCCTCGCGTCGTCGATGTTCCACAGTTGTTGGGCGGTTGGCAAATGTTTAATGGTGGTGTTGATCATGATTCTAATTACAGTTTATTAATTAATGTTAATAGTAGTTTAATGCAGAGGCACCGGTGGGCAATAGCAGTTATTTGGTTTTTAATCGCTCACTAGTGTCCCCTAGGACCCGAGTTCTTGCACCTGTTCCGAGATCGAGCGTGCTAACCACATGTGGGGTGTGTGGGCACCCCCATCGGCTTACTACCTGATTTCCAAGCACTGTACCGGGGGCCACAAGTAGTTTGGGGATTTATTACTATTCTGTACTTATGCCATGCTTTACTGCTTTATTTAAGATTGTGCGTGAAGCACCTGTACTGTTTAGGTTGTGGAATGTTTTCGCGGTATCGACAAGCCCAGTCACACTTTTCGGGTTCCCAGTCGTTTACAGCCATTGACACAAACCCTGGGTCCGTTCCGGAGCCGGCCGACTTCGTGTGCGGGTAGCTTAGTGGGGTGGCCCCCATGTACTTATTTTGGGTCTGGGAAACGTCATGACTTAGGCCCCGCCGACATACCGATGGGTGTATGTTAATTGATCTGGCAAAAAGGGTCGAAGTGCGTGTGGATATTTTGGTGCACCCCTGCAGGGTTAAATCTTTTCGAAAAGCCGTGTCCGTGGTTATGGACGACTTGGAGCACAGTTTCTCGACCATAGACAACTATAACTAAAGTATACTGTTATAATTTGACTTTTATGTGAGAAGACTAGTAAGTGGGATAACTGCCTTGGAAAGATTAAATAAAATTGCCAACTGTGTGAGTTTCCTCGGCTGGACTTCCTCGTTTGGTCTCGAGGGGGAATACCAGGATGGGTATGTTTGGTGTTAGTATCAGGTTGGATCTGAATAGGTATTTCTTATCCCTCTCTTATAGCCGCCAATATTACAGAGTCTCTATAGGTTGTTTCGTGTCGCTGCGCTGCCGCTTCAGCCCACCATACCTATGTAGGCGAGAGCCGCCGAATTCTAGCCTCGCCATGTGCTGGCCTCAGTACTGATGCTCCTCTTTTTCCTTTGCCCTTTGTCGGCACCCCTTTTGTTTTAGCAGGTTTGAGATCGCCGTCGTTAGCAGGGTTACCCTTCCGGCTTGGCCTGGGCAGGGTTATGGACGCCATTGGTTATTCTTCAGGGCTCTTAGCCCCATTTGTATCTTGTCCGTAGCCGGACGCTCTATCGTTTTTAAGGTGATTTGGATCTTTATATATTATATCTGTATTCTTGAATCATGGAGTCGGTGATGTATATATGTTCTGTGGGTCCCATCGAGGACTGTTGTGTATTGGTATTACTTTGTTTTCCACCCGCACGAAAGTTCCTGGTGGGCGTCCTTGAATCGTTTCTATGCGGGTTTGGCGGAAAGGGCTAAAACTTGCATAGGGCCGATTCGAGGGTGTTACAGCGATGGTGATGATGATGGCGATGATCTCCTCCAATTCCCCGTCCCGGCAGGGTGCCAGAATGGAGTTTCTGGTTCCGAATCGCGGAATCTGGTGGTGGTGGCGGAGCGGAACTCTTTCTGGAAAAACATCGAACCCCCTGAGTTTTTAGGTCAGAAGGCAACTTATAGGCGAAGAAGGAGACCGAGGGGGTGTCTGGGGCGGCCAGACCACCCCCTAGCGCGGCCAGGCCTAGCCCGCGCGGCCAGGTGGTGTGGCCTGGGCCCAGCCCCACTCTGTCTCGTATTCTGGCTCCGTGAGTCTTCTGGCGAAATAGGATTTTTGGCATATTTTCCGGGATTTTTCCTGATAGTTGATTTTATGCACAAAAACTAGACACCAAAGTAATTCTACTGAAAACAGCGTCAGTCCGTGTTAGTTGCATCCAATTCACACAAGTTTAGAGGAAAAACAATAGCAAAAGTGTTCGGGAAAGTAGATGCGTTTTGGACATATCAGTTTACGACGCATCAAACATCCTCAAGCTTATCTCCTGTTCGTCCTCGAGTAGGTAAGTGATAAAAAGAATAATTTTTTAGGTGACATGCACCATAACAATCTTGATCAAGGTATTTGTAAAGCATTGATAGCTGGGATCAAAGTATTCTAAACATAAGCATGAAAGATATAGTTCTAATAATAAGACATAGCAACTATGTTGTAACATGAAAAGGTACAAACAAAAGATCATGAATAACAATGCATTAAAAGACGTTTGTTTCTTTCACGTATAGAAAACATAATAAGAGTGGTATTCAGCTTGTCCCACATGGTATAGCAAAACGTAAATGCATAAGACATCTTCAAAGTTCATAAGGGTGACTAGATACAAATAATTTAAGAACAAGCAATATCAAAGTTATGAATCAATCAACAAGTTTTGGGACAATGCACATTAAACTAAGAATGACCACTATGCTCTCTCAATTGGTGTATAAAGATAGAAGATGGAGACTCAATATAAAAGTAAAAAAGAAAGGCCCTTCACAGAGGGAAACAGTGATTTCAAGTTTCATAAAGAGCTTCAAAAAATTATGTTACTTATTAGCTTTCAGCTCTCATTGCCCCTATCATAAGCATCTTGAGGTGATTAAGGTTAAAGTGACACAAATATGAGGATATGCTTGATAAGTTATAAGTTTAAAATCTCATGTCCCTTGCTTACGAGTACCGAACCTCATGCTACTCAACTTTAGTCACAAGTAAGTTCTTGTCATTGTAAGTACATGTGTATCATGGAGAACCGCCAACAGGGTACCCCTTTCCCCATGACACAGGAGCTTTCCCATATCAAAATGACAAGGTAGCAAACAATGAGCATCTCAGCGATCTTTTTATTTGCTATTTGCATAGGTTTTTATTGAGGATAATTCACAGAATGCTCACTATGATTATGCTGCAAGTTTCCACCATGATTAGGCATGGCTTAGGCTAGCCGCCCAGGCGTTTCTCTAGCACACATACAAACTCCATGAACTTACAATCTCCCCTTTTATTTCACACCACCGGGATCCATAAATAAAATAACATGATATCAACTGAATAATAAGTGCAATGTTGAAAGAGTTCCCCATGGTATCATGATTCTGCTAATTCACAACTTATAAAGTGCAAGTATATAAACAACATAGATGGACACAATGGTTCAAGTTTATTAAGTGTAAGAAAATAAAGTGTGACATCAAGTTTGTGAGAGCTTTAATCACTAATTTTCACATAACAAAAGTTTAATTTGGAAGGTAGATAAAAATATGAATATACTTGCAATGGTGTAACACACCATGCATAGGAATTTATAGTGGACTATTTGGAATAACTTAGTTTTCTTGGAGGTTGGATACATGAGTAGACCTCATACTTGGTACAGGTGGAGGCTAGCAAAAGACTGGGAGTGACCAACTAAGGGAGCAATAATGGCTATAATCATGCAAACCGACAAAACATTATCAATTAGAGCATAAAGTGATATTACAAGTCAAAAAATAAATGATCATAGAGGTTAAGGTGACGGGTTCATAGTCTTAACATGGTGTAAGCATGTGCCAAGTCAACCCAAATAAAGAATCAAAAGAGAATACCACAATATTATGCTTTTGTATGCTAAAACAACGCATGATTCTTTCAAGGCACATTAAGCAATCTCAATTATTTGTAACAAGTCATGCTAAAACAATAATCACTAAACATAAAGTCAAAACAACATCAAACATGACATGATAGAGTCTAGGCCACAATCAAAACAAGCTCCTTTTGTACCACTTATAAGCATGAAGCTTCCTACTCTTTTCCAACACCAATCAACTTATTTGAAACAACATATGAATGCGGGAGTCCAACTAATTTATTTAAACAAACAAACAAAAAAATAAAAATAAAAGCAAAGATGCTCCAAGAACAACACAATTATGCATAAAACAATAAAAATGAAGTGTTTTGGAAAAAAAACACTGAGATTTTTATTGATAAAGAAGGGGATGCCTTGGGCATCCCCAAGCTTTGATGCTTGTACTTCTTGAATATTTCTTGGGGTGACACGGATTCCATCCCCAAGCTTGAGCTTTTTTCCATACTTCATCTCATCACATTATTCTTCCCTGCACTTCAAAATTTCCTTTATACAAAACTTCACATAATCTTCATTAGCAACGTTAGTGTATTCAAGATAATAAGTCTTTGGTTTAGTTTCAACACAAGAAAAACTTCCACTAAAACATAAGCTACTGTAGCAATTCCTTCTAAAAGATCAAATGATCAAAGAGAACTCAAAGAGAAAGAGATTAAGAGGCAAATGCAAATAATGGCAGAAATTTGTCAAAATAGACCAGTAGGTAAAAACCAATTTTTTCGACGACCTTATTTTGCTCAAATCGAAACGTGCTAAACTAACAAAAGTTAGATAATAACCTGGGGCATAAGCACATAAAATTACAACTAAATTAGACGTATAGTGATTTTTCACGATTTTTTATAGTCAAGCACAAAAATCTGTTTCGGGACAGCAATTTACCCAAGTCTTACTTCTCTCTCATTAGAGGTTATTCTTGGCACAAAAACCACACAAAAATGATAAGAAGAGGTTATTACTGAGGCAATAACTTCCAAGACTCAACAAAATAAAAACTTACTAAAAATAAAAATAATTTGGCTTATCTCCCAATAGTGCTTTTCTTTAACGTCTTTCAGCTAGGCATAGGAGCAAGATTCAAGTATTTTCCAATGAAGAAGCATTAAGATCAAATTTCTCGCCCTACCATTCTTACCTTTATTCTTATGTTTAGGGAACGTATGATTGTTTGGTGGAGAAGCAAAATGCATGATGCCTTTTCCCACATCTATTATTGCTCCAAGGAGTTTCAATAGGGATCTTTCAAGTGTAATTTGTCCTTTTTTCTATACATTCAATAACAAGATAATCAGTAGACACCACTTTCCCTAGGATCTTTGTAAACACTCCTTCAGCTATTCCAATGGATAATATTGTGGCATTATTGGTAAGAGATATTTCTTCTCCTTCCTCAGAAAGTCCCCAAAGATTCAAAGATTCATAGATATATTTAGGCATAAGACAGAATTCAGACATGATATCACAACGAGCATAAAAAGTTTCATTATTTATAACAACTTTTACTGTAGGAAGCCATTTTGAAGATTCGGGATTTATTGGAACATATTCATGATGCTTTCTAAGCATGTTATATTCTTTTAAACTAGTTGTGTTGATCTTAAGAGTGTTTAATCTAGCAATAATGTTTGTAAAGGAGGAATCAGATTTTCTAGGCAAGTTATATGTTGCAACCAACTTTTTTATGGCATTAAAAGCTTCAGCATCATTGCACTGGAGGAAATATCCTCCTACTATAGCATCCAAAGCATATCTATAACAAAGAGCAAGACCAAAGAAGAAACTTCTAAGAAACAAGACTTGAGTCATTTTAGGTTCAGTTTTTTCATGTAGATCAGAAATTCTAGACCAAGCTTCTTTGAAACTCTCTTCAATTCCTTGTTTGCTAAGTAAAAATCATTTCCTCAGGTGACATAGTGATTGGAGCAATGTTAGACATAAAAGCAACTTGAAGTAGAAAAATAATTTAGAGAACTAATTTTTTTGTGTTTTTGATAAAAAAGAAGCAAACCAGTACAACTAATTTTTTGTGTGTTTTTGATAAAGAAGAAACAAGCAAAAAAAGCAAAAATAAACTAAGCAAAACAAAAACAAAAACAAAGTAAAGAGATTGGTTGTGAGAGACTCCCTTTGCAAGAATCTTCTTTCTCCTTGAAAAGGGATTGACGAGGAGGAAAAGATTGAAGTTGTCCTTAACTCCTTGGCGACGGTGCCAGAAAAGTGCTTGATGGCTCAAGATATGTAGAGCTCGTTGGGAACCCCAAGAGAAAGGTATGATGAGCACAGCAGCAAGTTTTCCTCAGTTATAAAACCAAGGTTATCGAACAAGTATGAGTAAGGAAACAACTCCAAGGTGTTGCTGGAATCCTGCACAACACAACCACAAAACTTTGCCCCAACTTACAGTGAGGTTGTAAATGTCACTAGTTTTACTGAAAACAAAGAATTAAACGTATAGTACAGAAGATAGTAATTGCTTGTAGAAAGTAAACAGTATACGGTAAACATTAGATGGTATATCAATGGTAAAGGAATGGACTAGGGTCCACAGTTCACTAGAGGTGTTTCTCCTTAAAATAAATAGCATATTGGGGGAACAAATTACAGCGGGAAAATTGACAGATTGAGAAAGCATAACAATACATATACTAGTCATCTTGACTCCTACGAGATTTGATTAGGCATTACAACATAATACATAGACCGTAATCCAACTGCATCTATGACTAATAATCCACCTTCAGGTTATCATCTGAATTTCTTCCAGTATTAAGTTGCAAGCAACAGATAATTGCATTAAGCAAAGTGTGCAAAGTAAACAATATAAATGTCCCATGAACAAAGGATTATTGTTTTCTCCCTAGTAGCAACAACACATCTACAACCTTAGAGATTCCTGTCACGTCCCCTGATTATTAGAGGCATGAACCTACTATCGAGCATAAATACTCCCTCTTGGAGTTACAAGCATCTACTTGGTCAAGATAGCTACTAGTAACAGAGAGCATGCAAGATCACAAATAATATACATATGATAGAATCAATAATCAATCTGACATAGTATCTCAATATCCATCGAATCCCCATAAACACAACATATAGTATTACAAATAGATGATCTTAATCATAAACGGAGCTCACAATATCTAAACATGATAGCACAAAGGAGGAGAACCAACCATCTAGCTACTGTATGGACCCATAGTCTAAGGGTAAACTACTCATGCATCACTCTGGAGGCTAGCATGGTGATGAAGAAGGCCTCCGGGATGATCTCTCCCCTCTGGCAGGGTGCCGGGAAGAGCTTCGGACCCTCCCCGATCTAGGGATAGAGATGACGGTGACTACAAACTTTTTCGTGGAATTTTTTATTGGGTACTTAGGGTCTCTGCATCGGGGTATTTTTATAGGCGAAGAGGCAAGGTCGGTGGCCGCCCGAGGATCCCACACTAGGGGGCGGCGTGCCTAGGGGGTGGCCGCGCTAGCCCTAGGTGTGGCCACCTCGTGGCCCCACTTCGGCTGCCCTTCGGACTACGTGTTCTTTCTGGTAAAATATTAATTTTGGCTTTTGTCCCGTCTAATTTACTAGGTTTTCTGAAACCAAAAACAGTAGAAAACAGGCAACTGGCACTGCGACATCTTGTTAATAGGTTAGTTCCAGAAAATATATAAAAATACCTCAGATTGTAAACAAAACATAAAAAAGTTGATATAAAACAAGTATGTGGCATCAAAAATTGTAGATACGTTTACGACATATCATGGGCCCCACCCGAGTTAATAGCGTAAACACCGTCTCGAATTTATCACCACTCATAATTTATGACCAGATTTTTTTCACAAATAGAAAATAAGAAAAAAGTGTTAGGAATCCCGCCTCACCCCTTGACCGCCATGCAATGCACCGCCAAACGCATCTGCCTTTCTCGGTCGTGGCAGAACATGGGAGAAGAATGCAAAGAGCTATTTTATTCAATTTTATCATGTCTCGTCCTCCGCCACATCATTGATATGAAATGTTGAGTCTGGGCTATATAATTGAGACATTGAATATGTAGCATTAAGATTTTTATTATTTTCTCTAATTTTATTCTATCACACAGTTTCTCCAATTTTCTTATATCACGTCTAGGCATATTCGATTTGGGCCCACCAAATATTCGTATGTACGATAAACAACAAGTGTATAATGTGTTTGAAGGGGCATAATGGCATATATAGAATGTACGAAGAATTGTAGTGGCGTTTTTCAAAGGTAAAAATTGTGATGGCGTTTCTCAAATAGCTACATGTTACAGTGGCGTTTATCTAATTAACCCTATATTTAAAGAATCAAAATGGAAAGGGCGCCACATTTATTTTCCTTTTCTTTCTTTTTTGGGGTAACACTGAGGTTTTATGCCCATCTGTCAAGAGTGTACGGGTATGCCTATAAGGGCGAAGAATGGCCAAATTTATATTTTTCTAAAGCTCATCAGCATGTTATTTTGGGGAAAACGGTCGGCGACCTATTTTTCGTCCGGTGATAATGCTTATCACTAGGGTGGACAACGGATCTGCTTCCCACCGGGGATTGCCTTTCCATCTCCATTCCTTTTTAACAATCAGGAAAATCTTTTTTCCATCTCCATCCCCATCACCATCCCTGTGGGGTTCCGGGATCAGGTTCCCCGTTATGTAGCATAATTCAAATGGTATTGGTAGAATTTTATGATGTCATATTTTTGCACATAAAAATATCTCCTATATGATACATATATATGTGATAAAAGACAAGAAATTAGTTTTGCAGGCTAAATATATTATCAAAACATACCAATGTTGAACATGTTACGTATAAAAACACACTAGTTTATATACATTCAAGTTTTTAACGGGTATAGGAGGGAAGGGGGTTGGGGAGACCTTATAATCCCCATCCGCATATTGAAAGTGGGGATCAAATTCTCCTATACCCGCCCTCTAAGGCCTTGTTTACTTCTCTCGTATTTTTATCCACTAGACTTTTGGGGATATGAGGGGATTTGGTGTTCACTCAATACTCTCCAATCCCCACAAATACTCTTTCCCAAAAATACTCTACCATTTAGGAGAGTTTTTAATCTAGGCAAAAGTAAGAAGGATTTGCGGGGATATCCCGGAATTTGCGGGGATTATCCCGGCCAAACCCGGAGTAGTAAACGGACTACGGGAATTGGAATAATCCCCTTCATTCCCCACAAATACACTAGTAAATACGAGAGAAGTAAACAAGGCCTAATAATTGAATTTTTCACGGTTTGCAGGTGAACAGGGCCCATTGACATCCCTACTAGTCACTAACATTTGGGTCTATCCGATCAATAATAAGTCATCGGTGATAGTTGGTTCGTTGATGTGAAAGTTTCTTATTCGTCTCACCCTTCTACACGCTTCGAATCTATGTAGCTGGAGTATGGGACAGGGATGACCAATGAGGCAATGAAAGAAGTGACGAAAATAGTTGAGCGGGAAAAATAGAGTTGCGGGACCAAGAGATCAACTTATGCCTAAATTTAAGATAATCTGTAAAACTTAAGCCTAGCAATTGAAGTCATTGTTGAGAATTTTCAGGTAGTAGGGGCTCCCTTTGGCCCTACGAAATTCTTATGCTAAGCTATTTCCGCACAAACTCTAACTAACAGAACGGAAAATAAAGACAAGAAGACGCTTCAGTCTCTCTCAAAAAAAAAAAAGCTTCATTCTGTTTCTTTGCGGAGTTGTTTACACGTCTGGAGGATACGACGAGAGATATTTTCTCATCGTGGATGGCAGCATAATCTGCGGATAGGTTCTCCGCCTTATGCGACAATTTCTCACTATGATATGTAATTCATCTTTTTTTATTTTTTCGTAACTTTGGACTTGTGTCGGCTGCGTGTATCCTAGTTATGCAGAAACCAAGTGTAATACTTAAAACTCTTTAAGTAATAAAAACACTATTTATCGAAAAAAGAACGGAAAATAAAGAAAGACAAGAAGACGCTTCTTTCTCCCTAAAAAAAAAGACGCTTCATTCTGTTTCTTTTCCTGTGCTCCCTGACACCGTCAACTGGATACGTACTCAAGTACGGCAGAAGCATGTCAGCAAAATCAACAGGATTCAGCTGCAGCAGGAAGCTTCGGTTACTCCATCAAAAAATTATCGTCGCCTTCATAGAGAGACGGCTCGTTGCCACCGCTTCCTATAAGTTTGCCGCTCTGCATAGCATTAGACAACAAACAGTGAGCTACGTTTCAGTGTCCGGGTCAGCCATGTCGATCGGGGTAGTGCTGCTATCGCAACCGTGGAGCTTGGTTTTCTCGCTGGGAGCGCTGGTGGCTCTGTGGTGGGGCTGGCGGGTGCTGGAGATGGCCTGGATCAGCCCGCGGAGGCTGGGCCGCGCCCTGCGTGCCCAGGGCCTCCGCGGCAGGGCGTACCGCTTCCCGTTCGGCGACCTGAAGGAGTTCGGGCGGCAGGTCGCCGTGGCCCGGTCGAAGCCCATGCCGCTGTCCCACGGCATCACACCACGCGTGGCCCCTCTGTACCACAGCGTGATCAAAGAACACGGTAACTGAATTCCTCCTTGAACGATGCTGTACACATTGCTCAGGGCCCGCGTGAAAATACTCGAGAAACCTGAAATTGCAGGGAGGGTTTCGGTGACGTGGTTCGGCCCGACGCCGAGGGTGATCGTGAACGATCCTAAACTGGTGCAGGAAATACTAGCCAACAAGCATGGTCGGTTCCGGAAACGCAAGTTCAGTAATGGTATCGTCAGGCGGCTGGCGAACGGGCTGGTCAGCCACGACGGCCAGAAATGGGCCACTCACCGGAAGATCATCAACCCGGCATTCCATGTCGAGAAGCTAAAGGTCAGCATATAATCGAGCACAGATAACTGATTTGTTAACTTGATTTTTTGAAATTCAAAGAGTTCTGTGCCTGGTCTGGTTGCTCCGCAGAAAATGCTGCCTGCCTTTGTCGCATGTTGCAACGAGCTGGTAACTAGATGGGAGGATCACGTGGGGTCTGACGAGGCAAAGGAGATAGATGTGTGGCCGGAGTTTCAGAACCTCACCGGCGACGTGATCTCCCGTGCAGCGTTCGGCAGCAGCTTCAGCGAGGGGAGAAGGATTTTCCAAATACAGTCGGAGCAGGCCCAGAATGTAGTGAAGATGCTCAACGCTTTGTACCTCCCAGGTTTCAGGTGAGCCTTATTCATCTCTCTGTCTCCGATGGTCGCGCATGCATTATCTATACTTGGTAATTATTGCCTCTCTTCATTTTTTTTTTCCGTTTTTTGCAGATTCCTGCCTATGCAGCTCAACAGAAGGGTGAAAGCGAATGCGATCGAGGTGGAAGCGCTGCTGAAAGGCATAATCGGCAAGCGGGAGAAGGCCATGAAAGAAGGCAATGCCAGCAACGAGGATCTGCTAGGCGTGCTGATGGAGAGCAACATCGCAGAGACCAAAGAGGCAGGAACCGCCAAGCCTATCATGACCATGGACGACATAATCGGCGAGCTCAAGCTCTTCTACTTCGCCGGAATGGACACCACGGCCGTGCTGCTCACCTGGACCATGGTCTGTCTGAGCATGCACCCCGAGTGGCAGGACCGCGCGAGGGAGGAGGTCCTGCAAGTCTTCGGGGACAACCAGCCGGACTTCGACGGCATAAACCAATTGAAAGTTGTGAGTGCAAACCTGTCACATGTGCATATATTTCGTTGAATTAGCAATTGGTTCTGACATTCTTGGGCGTCCAGGTGGCTATGATTATGTACGAGGTTCTCAGGCTGTACCCGCCGGTGATACAGTTCGACCGGCAGACGTACGAGGAGGTCGACCTAGGTGGTGTCAGATACCCACCTGGGGTGATCCTCTCGCTGCCGATCGTCTTCCTTCACCATGACCCGGATGTTTGGGGACAAGACGCCGACGAATTCAAGCCGGAGAGGTTTGCAGAGGGGATCTCCAAGGCGTCCAGGGGCGGCTCCAGAGCGTTTTTCCCGTTCGGTTGGGGCCCGCGGATTTGCGTCGGTCAGAATTTCGCCCTGATCGAGGCCAATATGGCGTTGAGCAAGATACTGCAGCGCTTCTCCTTCGGGCTGTCGCCGTCCTACATGCACGCGCCGTTCCCAGTCTCCACTCTGCAGCCTGATCATGGCGCCCAGATCATGCTCAGCAAGCTCTAGTCGCATGCATGTCTTTTAAGATTTTCAAATTTTGCGTTGCTCGGAATTTAAATCTACCTTTGTTCCATTCACCTCAAAACTGCATTCAGTTGGATTTCAAAACTCAAATAAATGTAATAAATCAAAGTGTTCAATATTACAAAACAAATTGAATGTAATAAATCGAATAGTTCAAAAGCAAATTAATGAAAACAAAAACAACTAATTGTCGTGAAGACGTCAGGCCATCCTCTTGCTTTGTTTTTAGCAAGAAGTCTCTCTGTGTCTTCTTCGTTGCGCCCTCAAATACTCTGACCTAAAGATATCAATCACTGCTTTTGTAAATCTCCTCACGGCCTCCAAAACTGTATCCTACCCAAGACGCACATAGTCATCAATGGTGTCGGCCAAACAGCCATATGCAAGTACCCTCATGGCCGCAGCACCATCACCGGGCTAGCACTGATCTCTCCTGTAGCACTCCTCTGAAGCTTTAAACCAATCATTATAGTCCTCCACGGCTCTTGTGATGGTGAGGAACAAGTCTTTTTGCATCCGAAAACGGCGTCGAAATTGCTTGTTTGTGTAGGTTACATCCCGGTTGAAATAATCGCTCATGATCTTGTCATGACCCTCGACTCTGTTTTGGTTGATCCAAGCACGGACGAACTAAGATCATCTCCTCGGCGCCCGAAAATATTCGTTCAAAATCATGATCATAGCCATTTCCAAATCTTAGTCTTCCTCATCTTCCTCCTCGGACGAAGAATCATCAAAACTCATCTCTCTCAACCTCTTCATCTACAGCCGAAGGTGCTCTAGGTCAAGCTATGCCGCGAACAAAGACGAAAAACAAATAAAGAATCCTATGGAAATTTTGTCGAATACCTTGTGCACGGCGGAGGTGTAGATTGCGGTCGGCGCAGTTTAGCCATCCAAAAGGATGCTCGATGACCGTAGGGTGAAATGGATCGTATGGGCACCTAAAGGGGGTGAATAGGTTCTACTCAAAATTTTAATTCTTTTTCGATTTAGGCTTGACACAAAGGTAATATCTCTAGATATGCAACTATAGTGAATTCACCTGAAGGAGCTGACCGAACAGCCCCCTCGCGTCGCTCCCCAGGGCGATGCCAAGGGCGATCCCCGCGCCGCCGCCAGAGCCCCCCGCCGCCAGCCTCTCTCGCCGCCACTGCCGTCGGCCCTCGCCGCGGTGGTGATGGGCCCAGCCTCCGAAGGAGGTTTGGGGTGGTGGTTGCCGAAGGTTCCCGCCGGATCTGCTGGGGCAAGGATGGTCGGTACGCTGACGTGCAGTGGCTAGGGAGGCGTCCCTGGTCGGGGTGGTGGCAGAGATCCTCTCCCGCCGGTGCCATGGCTGGCAACAGAGGTGGGACTAGACCTGGTGGCCATGGACGAAACCCTAGATCTAAATCTGGGTGTCTCCCATGTCGTCCCCCAATTCCTCTTCGATACATGGTTGGGCCGGTTCCGGTGGAGGGTCGATCCTACTCTGTCGCTGCCTTTCTCGATGTTGGCCTAGCCTACGGGCTGCTGCGAGGGGTCGGAGCGGCGGATCTTGCAGGTCGCCGGCGGGTGGCCTGGGGGCTATCGGCTAGGCATGAATAAAGGTGGTGGTCCTCTGATCTCTCGCACATCAAGACGAAAATCTACTTGTTGCTTGCCTTCATGGATCTGTCTGAAGTGTCTAGTTCCAGAAGGCTCTGCCGGCGAACTCCCATGGGCGCATCATGCCTGGAGTTTGCTGGATCAGAAGGTATTCGGTCGTGCACACCTGTGTTTTTTGCTGGCCGTTTGGTTTCAGATGGAGCGTGGCAAAGCTCTGCTACCTGTTACCATCATGTGTCATGTCTTTGACGATCCATGGTGAAGTCAGATGTGGAGAATTTCATGAAGACAGGAACACAAGGGCTAGCTATGGTGGATTGAATCTTTGGGGTGTTGAGGATCTGGCTTGGTGATCTGTGACTCGCAACAGCGTCTGTTAGAGGGGGCGACAACACAGGAGATGTTCACAGTCTTATCTTGCAGGGTGAAAACCCAAGGTCTGGCCTTCATTGGTTGTGCCTGGCAATGGCCTTGCAGAAGGCATTGTTTTGCGAGCGAAGACTTCCTCCAGGGTGAAAACCTAGGATCTTCGATCGGGCGACGACAGCGCTTGAGCATTGTTTCCTTCTTGGAGGCATCGTTTTTGGAGGGGTTGGACTCTGGTGTTGTTTTGGTGGTGTTAGTGTCGCTGCTGCTAAGGATCTGATTGCTTTAGCGGGACTTTTCTTTTTTGTAATTCTTCTTCTTTTTTTGGTTGTGTGCACCGTATGCCAATAGGGTAATGCGTTGTTGCAGAGGCTGGGTGTAATTGGTATCTTCCGATATTAATATATGCTCCTTTCCAAAAAAAAATAGTGAATTCACCTATATGCCAACCTAGCTACTAAACGAATAAAGAGCGGTGAGAGGAACAGAGTAACTGATAGTGGAGCACGCAGAGACACACGATTTGATTTACTGCGGTTACTTCCTTTTTAGGAGAAGTACATCTACGTTGGAGTGGTGGACGATACTAAGACTACCATACCACAAAAGGCCTCACCCTGTTCTCTGATGGATCTCTCCACAACTATTCAGATCCACCTTTCCACAATACGGTATCTTTCGAGGCGGTAATCGGTGCCTTTACAATGAGATCGGGGCGCGCATACACAACTGAATTGGAGGCTCTCGAGATTACAACAAGCTGCCACAACAAACAAGTTTATCAAATATCAAACAAGTTTATCAATGGTCGTCACGCGCAAGGCTGACCCAGGAGGGGTGCAGCGAGAGTGGGCCACGCCCAAGGCCCACTCGGCCGACGCTGCTCCAGGCCACTAGCTGTCAGCTGATGTTGCTGGGCTGGTTCGGGTTGGCCCACCCGGCCACCCAGTTGGGCCAGCTGGTTGTTTGCCAAGTTTCCTCCTTTTTTACTTTAATTCATTAGTCCCATATGGGGCAACTAATGGAGAGGGCACTTCCCCTCCACCTATATAAAGGGGTGCCCATGGGTGGAATTAAACACACAATTTGAGATGTTTTCTAAGGTATTTTCTTTAGAGAATTATTCCATCTCTTTCTCTCTAGTTGTCTCTATGCGTAGGCACGGTCCCAAGAAAGAACCATGCGCGCAAGAGACGTCGCACCTGCAGCATGCCGTTGCGCTGCAGGGATTCCAAACCGGAGATCTACTTTCGCACTCCCAGAAGGGATCAAGGGAGTCGGAGATCGTCATCATACACCGATGTGCACGAAACCTCGAGGGTGCCTCCAAAGAGTGGCATCTTAGATGTAGTGGGCCGGAGCTACTACACGATGAAGATGGCGCAAGGGGTGACATCGAGGAGCTTCGTGACCTTGAGGTTGGCTACGAGCACGACTACATCAACCATGTTTCCCTCAGAATGTTAACCGCTTTCGGACTACAAGGGTATGTATCTAAAACCTCGGCCGTTACTACATTACTAATAGATAGATCTTGAGCAGTTAGGGCGATCTGATGACCCACAAGTATAGGGGGTGTATCGTAGTATTTTCGAGGGAAGTGAAACCCAATTTATTGATTCGACACAAGAGGAGCCAAAAAATATTTATAAGCCTTAAAAACTTTGTCAATTCAGCTGCACCTGGAAACAATCTTGCTCACAACAGTTTATCAGTAGCAACAGTTTTGTAGTAGGAATAGTAAAGTAACAGCAGTAGTAAAAGTAAAGACAGCAGTAACAATAGCAGTAAACAGTAGGATTCGAGTGTGGTAGGCATAGGGATGGATGGACGGGCGTTGCATGGACAAGACAATTCATATAGCAATCAGAACATAGGGCAATTGCAGATAAATAAGATAAAGCATCCAAGTACTAGATAATCCTAAGCATGTGTTTCATATATAGTCATACGTGCTCACAATGAGAACTTGCACAACATCTTTTGTCCTGCCAGCCTGTTTGCAGCGGGGCCTCAAGAGAATTACTGGCAATTAAGGTGCTCTTTTTAATAGAGCACCGGAGCAAAGCATTAACACTTCATGAACACATGTGATCCTCACGTCAAAGCCATTCCACCATGTCAAGATAGGACTCTTTTTTATATAAGAAGAATGCTTCATAGACAGCTCATTATGGTTACGCTGCAGGTTTCCACCATGTCAGCATGGACTAGACCAGCGGCCCAGGCGTTTCTCTAACACATATACATAACTCCATGGACTTACAAGCTCCCCTTTCATTTCACACCGACGACATCTATAGACAAAAGAGCATGATATCAACTAGGTACAAGGTACCAGTGCAATGTTGAAAGCGTTCCCCATGACAGCATGGTTCTGCTAATCCCCAACAAATAAGTGCCAGCATATACAACATAGACGACACAATGGTTCAAGTTTATTAAGGGCAAGAAAAGTAAAGTGTGCCATCAAGTTCGTGAGAGCTTTAATTACTAGTTTTCTCATAACAAGTTTAATTTAGAAGGTAAACAAAAACATGAATATACTTGGAATAGCATATGCTAATAGGTAGGTATGGTGGACTCTTTGGAATAACTTGGTTTTAGGGAGTTGGATGCATGAGTGGAACTCATACTTGGTTGTGGAGGCTAGCAAAAGACTGGGAGCGACAAACTAAGAGAGCAATAATGGCCATAATTATGCAGAGCAACAAAACATCATTGATCAAAGCATAAAGTGATACTAAAAGTTGAAAACTAAAGGATCATAAAAGCTATGGTGACTTGGGATAGTCATAACACGGTGTGAGCATGCGCCAAGTCAACCCAAATAAAGCATCAAAGGAGAATATCACAATACCATGCTTTAATATACTAAAATAACGCATGATTCATCCAAGGAACATTAAGCAATCTCAATTGTTTATAACAAGTCATGCTACAGCAAATAATACTAAGCATAAAGCAAAAACAATATCAAGCATGGCATGACAAAGCATAGGCCACAGTAAAAAACAAGCTCTCTTTAACACTTAAGCATGAACTTTCCTACTCTTTTCCAAACCAAACCAAACTATTTGAAAACTAATGTATGAAAGAGGGGGTCCAACCATTTTATTCAGAAAACAAAGCAAACAAAGCAAACGAAAAACCAAACGAAAACGAAAAATAAGACGCTCCAAGAACAACACAGCTGTGCATGAAACAATAAAAACGAAGCGTTTGGAAGAAACTTGGGATTTTTATTGATGAAGAGGGGGATGCCTTGGGTATCCCCAAGCTTTGACGTTTGTACTTCTTGGATATTTCTTGGGGTGACACGCGTGGCATCCCCAAGCGTGAGCTTTAGTCCATCCTTCATCTCATTACTCATTCCTTCTATACACCTGAAAATTTTCCTTCATACAAAACTTCACACAATCTTTATTAGCAACATTAGTGCACTCAAGATAATGAGTCTTTAGGTTCAGTTCTAACACCAATAAAACTTCCATTAAAATACTAGCTACTGTAGCACTTCCCTCAAAAGGCTCAGTTTCCCAAAAAACTCAAAAAGGAACCAACAAGAAGCAAATACAAATAATGGCAGAAATCTGTCAAAACAGACCAGCAGGTAAAGACGAATTTTTTCGAAGACTTTATGTTGATTAAATAAAAAAGTGTTGAACTAATTAAAGTTAGATAACAACCTGGAGAAGAAGCACAAAAATTCATGCCTCAAAAGGAAGTACAAAGATTTTACATGAATTTTTACGGTGAAGCACAGAAATCTATTTCGGGACAACAACTTTCCCAATCATTACTTCTCTCTCATTAGAGGTTACTCTTGGCACAAAAAGCAAATAAAAAAGATAAGGAGCGGTTATTACTAAAGGAAAGTAATAACTTCCAAGACTCATATAAAACTTTTGAGTTATCTCCCAATAAGTACTTTTCTTTAACGCCTTTAAGTTAGACATGATAGTTTGAGAGGACGCTCACATAAGAAATATGAATTGAAGTAAAAGAGAGCATCAAGAAGCAAATTCAAAACACATTTAAGTCTAATCCACTTCCTATGCATAGGAATCTTGTATGCAAAAAAATTCGCAAAGAACAAAGTGACAGGCATAGGAAGATAAAACAAGAGTAACTTCAAAACTTTTAGCACATAGAGAGGTATTTCAATACCATGAAAACTTCTACAACCATATTTTCCTCTCTCATAATAATTTCCAGTAGCCTCATGAATAAACTCAACAATATAACTATCAACTAAAGCATGTTTTTCATGTTCTACCAAAACATAGTTTTTATCAAGCTCGAAAATAGTGGGATTAAAACCTTCAAACCCACTTTTAAAAATTCTATAACAAGAGGACTGATCATTCAATATAGGACCATCTTCTAGAGCTTTATCATAAACAATTTCTAAGCAAAACTCTTTAGCACCATGCATCTTGAAGTTAGGCACAAATAAAGGATCATCACAGATAACATGAGCATAACATTCATCCTCCTTTGGTAAGCATGGGGACAATCAAATAATGTAAGGGATAAAGAGTTACTCTATTAGAAGGTAGGCATGGGTAGCTAATCCATTCTTCCTCCCTTTGTTCATCAATCTCCTCCTCTTTTTCATCTAATGAGCTTTCGGGTTTATCAATTTCTTCTTCCATAAGATCCTGCAAGGCATTAGTCTCTTCGATTTGTGGAAAGAATCTATTAATATATTCAAGAATATAGTCATTTTCTTCCTTGTAATTATCAAAGCAAAATTTAAGTATATCATAAACCTCATATTTATAAGGTGAATCATCAATATTTTCAAGCAAACTAGCAAGTTCAAATGCATCCTTCCAAGCAATAAATTCTTCAATTTGTTCCACATCATAAAAGTCATAATTTCCTTTAACATAAGAAGATATGGTAACATTATCATTATACTCACATTGAAAAGGGAGGTGTTTATACCACTTACAGCAACAGGATTATCAAAGCAATAAGTAACATTATAAGTAGAGCCCACGTTTTTAGCAATGGTATACAATTTATTAATTTGTTCCCATAAGTGTTTCCCTTTTTATGACAAGCGGTGTTCCTTATAATAATATTTTTGATCTTCCGTGAACCCACCTTGCCAATCAGATTCAGTTTCAAAGAAAACAACCACTGATAGAAAGCATTATAAAGCAAGACAATAACAGACCAACGAAAATAACAACTAGAGTAGGACCTATTTTTTTGTATTTTTCATAAAGAAACAAGCAAACAAGGCAGAAATAAACTAAGCTTGAACAATAGTGATTCCAAGTGAAGTTGATAAATAAAGCTATGCTCCTCGGCAACGGCGCCAGAAAATAGTCTTGATGACCCACAAGTATAGGGAGTGTATCGTAGTATTTTCGAGGGAAGTGAAACCCAATTTATTGATTCGACACAAGGGGAGCCAAAGAATATTTATAAGCCTTAACAACTGAGTTGTCAATTCAGCTGCACCTGGAAACAATCTTGCTCACAACAGTTTATCAGTAACAACAGTTTTGTAGTAGGAATAGTAAAGTAACAGCAGTAGTAAAAGTAAAGACAACAGTAACAATAGCAGTAAACAGTAGGATTCGAGTGCGGTAGGCATAGGGATGGATAGACGGGCATTGCATGGACAAGACAATTCATATAGCAATCAGAACATAGGGCAATTGCAGATAAATAAGATAAATCATCCAAGTACTAGATAATCCTAGGCATGTGTTCCATATATAGTCATACGTGCTCGCAGAACTTGCACAACATCTTTTGTCCTGCCAGCCCGTTTGCAGCGGGGCCTCAAGGGAACTACTGGCAATTAAGGTGCTCGTTTTAATAGAGCACCGGAGCAAAGCATTAACACTCCGTGAACACATGTGATCCTCACGTCAAAGCCATTCCCTCCGGTTATCTCGATTTCTGTCACTTTGGGCCCATTGGTTCCGGACAACAACGTGTGTATACAACTTGTAGATAAGACCAAAAACAATACTATCATAATGAATCAATAACATGTTCAGATCTGAAATCATGGCACTCGGGCCCTAGTGACAAGCATTAAGCATAACAAGTCGCAATAAAGTCATAAAGCACTAATAGAAGATACTAGGCACCATGTCCTAACAATCCGATGCCATTACATGAACGATCTCATCCAATCCCTACCATCCATATAGCCTACAACGGGGGATTACTCACTCATAGATGGGGGAAACATGGATGGTTGATGGAGAAGCGATGGTGATGACGATGGCGATGATCTCCTCCAATTCTCCGTCCCGGCAGGGTGCCAGAACGGAGTTTCTGGTGCTGTTTCGTGGAATTTGGTGCTGGCGGCGGAGCGGAACTCCTTCTGGAAAAACGTCGAACCCCCCTGAGTTTTTAGGTCAGAAGGCATCTTATAGGCGAAGAGGGAGACCGAGGGGGTGTCTGGGGCGGCCAGACCACCCCCTGGCACGGCCAGGCCCAGCCCGTGCGGCCAGGTGGTGTGGCTGGGACCAAGCCCCTCTCCGTCTCGTATTCTGGATCCTGGTGTCCTTCGGTGAAAAACTGACTTTAGCTTTTGTCCCGTCCAATTCCGAGAATATTCATTTTCTGACTTTCCTGGAACCAAAAATAGCAGAAAACAGGCAACTGGCACTGTGGCTCTTGTTAATAGGTTAGTCCAAGAAATCATATGAAAAGTACTCCAAAGTATGGACAAAACATAAGAAAGTAGATAAAACCAAGAATGGAATATCAAAAATTATGGATACGTTTGCAACGTATCACGTTCTAACGCGGGATTTTTTTTTGTTTTCTGCTGCGAAAACCCTACAAAAACAATACATCTATTTACTACAAAGGCTCCGCCATGCATTTTTGTACTGAGGAGCATCCTATGTGGTGCCATAGTAGCACTAGCTTGGCGGATGACGATGTACCGAGTGAAAAAATCACCACCTATTCACTTTCCTTGACACATTTATCCCTAATGGATTTTTTAGTGCTAGCCCGAGCGCGTCTATTAGGCGGGTGCCTCAGCGTCTATAAGCGCCAGGACCCAAGGTCCGTGTTGTAGTGAAACTGCATCCAAATCAAGTTTTCTCTCATTGGCCCGAACCAACAACCCAATAGAATTCATGTGTAACAGACATAAGGTAGAGATCCACAGAGGAAAGATTGGAAAGCAAGAGGATATAATCCTATTGTGAAGATATTGCAATTGATAGAGACCCAAAGGGAGATATCAATGTAATAGAGTACACAATAAGAGAGATCCAACATACTTGAAGAGGATCTTGACATCTCATAGATTAAATCTAGAGGCCTTGTTGCCCCGCAAGGGTCTTCTCCACAAGGAGAGGGATGGAGCAAAGCTCCATCTTATCATTCTAGCTTTCTCTAGGGTCTAAATACGGAGATGTGATATATATATATAGCCAACCACGAGTTAGGGGTAGTTTAGGGAAAAAGTAGGGGTACATGGGTTGTGGCCAAACTCTTAGGCACGTAGGCCCATTACCAGGCCAGAGAGTCTAGGGTAGTTGGGGTCAGAGACTACGGTCCTGGCGGAAACTCTAGTTCGGCTCCTGGAGCTTGCAACACTTGGACGCCATGAGCTGGGCCGGAGACTCCGGCCTTGGATGGTAGATACTTGGATACTGGAGTAATTGGATAGAGACACCAGTGGAGATGCTTCTTCTTCTTTCTTATCTTCCATGCTTCCATGACATCGGGCTGGAATCATCAGGCTCCATCCCTGGCTTACGTACTTGTCAATATGAACATAGCATGGTCATAGGATGGAGAATGAAGTATTATACAATTCAATAGGGGAGGAATTGGCCTATATTGAAGAGATTGACATGGTGTAGGATGTGGAAACAACCGCATGCCGTTTTCGCATCAGTGCGACTTCATGAGGGTGCAGCGCGAAGCTTAGCTTTCTGGTCGGTGACATGGTACATGTCTAAGCCTAGATTTCCATGGTATTGACAAAGTTGGAGAAAGTCATGGAGGTTGTGACTGGAGGTCTTGAAGTTATAGCAGAGAGGTGTATTCTTGTGATGAAGACTATGCTGCACTTTTGTTCATGCTATTGCAAGGCTAAGGCTTGCAGGGCAATGTTCCTATCCATTCTAGACATCTCATGCGTCTGTGTTAGGTGTTTGGTAGCTTGCGGCAACAGCCTCGGCGAGCAGGAGCTAAAACACCGGGGGACTTCATTTTTGGTGGTGATCCTCGAGTAAGTCATGATTTTCAGGGTAAAATCTAAGGTCTAGTCTCTATTGGTTGTACCTAGCAATGACCTTGTTGAAGTCATTGTTTTTGAGAACTCAGATTTTTTCTTGGGTGAAAACGTAAGGTTTTTGATCAGATGATGACAACGCTTGTGCATTGTTCCCTTCTTGAAGCTATTGCTTTTGGATAAACTCTTACGTAGGCCATGTGTTTTCTCTGGTGGTTAGAGTGTTGGTAGTGACGAGGTATTTTTTTCTATTTTCTTTTTTGACTGTGTGCATTCTTGATTTTCTGGTAATCTTGTTGGTGCAGAGGCCGAGTGTAACATCCCAAATTTTGTAATTTCAGATGTTACTAGTAAGCATGCATCATATCGTTGCATCATGGCATCACACATCAAAAAATTTGCAGGTTTGTATTTTCGCAAACCCCATAGTCAATTATAGACAAAAGGGGTAAAAAGCCTTTTAACCTTTTCAACCACCAAAAATCTTGCAAAATGATTATTTTATAGTTCTATTCTAACCCTCTCATTTTTACAAATTTTTAGAGACCATTTTTGTCTAATTCGGAGTCCGTTTGCAAAAGTTATCAAACAAATAGCAATTCAGAAATTATTAAAAAAAAAACCTAACCTAACCTAACCGGGCCGGCCGAGCCAGCCCGGGAACCTATCTACCGCGCGCCAGCGAGCGAGCGAGCGGCGCGCAGCGCAGCTGCCGCCCAGGCCGGCCCAACCCGCCAGCCCGCCAGCTGCCCGCCAGCAGCCGCCAGCGGGCCCGCCCCGCGCCCGCAGCCGCTGACAGGCGGGGCCCGCCTGTCAGCTCGCCGCCTCCGAGTCCGACTCGGCCCCGTCCGCCGCCGCCGCCTCAGAGACAACCGTCTCCGGCGAATCCGGAGCTAACTCCGCGACTTCCGCGCCAAGTCTTCCGCCTTTAAATAGCCCTCGGCACGCTCTCCTAGAACCCTAACCTTTTCCGCCGCCACCACCACCGAGCGCCGCCAGATTTCTCGCCGGAGCCCCGCCGCCGCTCGCCGTCTCCAGCCGCCGTCCGCCGACGCCTCGAAGAAGAAGGACCACCGCCGCCCTCGGGAACGGGACCGCGAGGAAGAGCCGCACGTCGTCCGCCTCTCCGTCTCGCCGGAGAAGCACCGCCGCCGCCGCCGGTCATCGCCGCCGTCCGCCGCCGCCTCCAGCCGCCGCCCGCCGGTAAGCCGTCGCCCCCTCCACCTCCGACCGTCAGATCTAGATCTGACGGCCCCCAACGGTCAACCGCCCCCGGCCAACCCCGCCTCGCCACGTGGCAGCGCCGCGTCGCCGCTGCGTTGGCAGCGCGTCGACGTCACGCGTGCCCCGCGGACCAACCGCGTTGCGCCACGTGTCACCGCGTCACTGGCCCTTTTTCTTTTTCTTTTATAATGGACTGAAATTGCTCCAAATTTGTAAAATCCATAGTAATTCGAATATTAGTCCAAAAATTGCGTATAATATACCGTTGGATTCATATTTTCGAGTAGAACACAGATCTACAATAATATTACTGTTTCGCGACAACAATCTTGCAGTAGAATTAAAAGTTTAGATTGAAGTATTTTAATTCTAGAAATTTATCCGTAGCTCCGTTTTAGTTGATTCTTGTTGCCTTGGCTTTGTATCGTCGAGATCTTCTGTAGAAAATTGTCATATCTTGTTTAGGGTGTTCAGATCTGTCTCGAGGAAGATTAGAGTTATAGATCTAGTTTTGAGCTTGGTAAATTAGGGTTTAACCCAAAATACTTAAAATCTATGGGAAATCAATTATATAGACATCCCCAACTCAACAATACCCCTGGTTAAAACCCTTGATCGAAATCAAATACATCCTTGCATATTACCATGTTGCATGCATGTATATTTGACTTCGTGGATTGTTTTGTGCAAATTGTGATTGGATCCATGTTTGTTTCGTTAGATTGCTCGGAGTGCGCTGAGGAGTATTGTTGTGTAGATTGCTGCTCGGATCAAGGCAAGTTACACCACTTGTTCATATTAATGTCCCAGTTTTGAATACTATGCATGTTTTGCTCTTCAAAATAGTAGTATGCATGTGTAGGATTATTTTGGTAGATCTACTTGAAAATATTTTTGCAAGTGCGATGATTTTGTAGTATGCCATGAGTAGCTTTGTACTTAGGAATTTCCGTCCTATCAGGTTCCTCTGTTTTTGCTAAGTATTGCTTGCTATGCTACATATACACTAAGTATCATTGGGAGGGTTCGAAGACTCAAAATTTTCTAAGTATGAGAGCTCTCTCGAGCGAACTTTTCTTCTCCAAAACCCCCTTCAAAATAAAACTAAGTTTTCTTCTGGGCGGAATGGTTGTCGGGACAACGAGTGAGATTTTGGTGGAGGACGGCCGCCCAGGAATCAAAGAAGTCTGCCATGTTTCAGAATTCAGAAGCTTCTCGTGCAACCACAATACATATGGGCTCTGTCTTGGCTTAGTACTTAGTGGGAAACCTCACCGGGGTACCAACATTTGGAGGTTCTTGGCACGGTTGGATCCAGCTGGTAGAGGGGCTACTAAGGGAAGGCTTCGCCATGGTCTTGTCTGTAAAAGGACTTGATCGTGGATTGTGAGGAAAGTGCACAACCTCTCGAGAGTATTGCAATCTGATCGATCAGCCGTGTTCACGGAAACAGAACAACGTTGAGCATCTGAAGGATGGAGCCTCTAGAAGATCTTCCCCTCTCTCTTTTCCAAACTTAACGTTTTATAAACCCAGGGCGTGAGTAATATCGCCATTGGATGGGATTTTGGGAACTTGGTGCGTAATATCCAAGTGCTAGGTTGATTTGGGCACTTGGTGAGTAATATCCACGTGTTCCATTCAACCCTATACTACTTATCAAGGTTTACAAAGTAGGGAAAACTTTCCTCCTCTTTTCTTATTACACTGGTAAAATTGGCTTTACGCAAAAGAATCCCAGAGCCTACTCTTAGCTTTGCATGTAGAGATAGTCTTACTCTTTCCTTGGTGTAATTTGCCAATACATTCAAAGTATTGACCCAACTTGTTGGCTGCACGTCTTATGTGCAGAATCCGAAGATTGAAAGGTGCGTAGGGATCACGGGTCTTCACGCAGCTAGCCTGAGGCGTTGATGGACTCAAGTTTTATTTAGTTTCCGCTGTTTTATTTGAGCTAGCTACGAGCTATGCAAGTTGTAATAATTATACTCTGGATTATTCGTGTAATATTGACTTGTGTTTTACATGATATTCATCGACTGTGAAGTGCTAGCTATTGATCCAGGGACTAGCATGTTAATCACAGGGACTTAGGATCCTTAACGATCCGAGGTCGCAACAGATGGTATCAGAGCACAAAGTTGCCTGTGGGACGTGACCCCTAGGATTGGAAACCACCTTTACCATGTGTGTTATGCTTTCTATATTCTTCTAAGTTATTTGTACTCTTCTAGTATTTCTCTTCCTTATCACCCTGTGCCTAATTTTTATCTCCTAACCTAAAGATGACGGCCTTCTACTACGACACCGCCGAAGACATCAAGTGCCTGCCCTTCGGGGAATGCCTTCTAGACATCATCAAGACACTGCAGTTACCCATGCCATCAATCAAGGGAAGCGAGTTGAGGAAGATGCACAAGGAATGATGTTGGGCAATTGAAGTCATCCAACCAGGGCGCAGTCAGATAGAACCCAAGACGGAGGCCATTGTACTCAACGTCACCAGTGACTCCAAGGAGAAAGGACTTAGCATTTGCTTGCAGGAGCTCATTGGACGCCTTTGCGGATGCCACCATGAAGAGGTTGAAGGCAACTACATCAAACTCTTTGGAAGACGTGATGAGAAGGGAGTTCCGATCGAGTTAACCCCGGAGGAAAGGAAGACATGCAAGCGTCGAAGAATCCAATATCAAGACTTGGAGTTCCACATCAATGACCTTCAGAAGGGGAGCTGCCTTGAGATCGTAAGGAATGAGGAGCTTTGTGCCCTAGTCAAGGAGAAGGACGAGAAGATCAAAGAGCTAGGAGAGAAGATCAAGTCCCTAGGAGGGGAGTTCACCGCCCAAGACAAAAGGTTCGCTAATCAAGAGAAGAGGGTGCAAGATAAGAACAAGAAAATTAGAGAACAAAGTCTAGTGCTCGCAAAGAACGAGATGGAGTTCAAGAACCTTGCCACCATGTTGAAGGACCTGCGAGCAGCCAAGAGGAGCTTGGAGGAGAAGATCACGCCCGTGACTATGGGGTCAAGTTTGATCAAGAAGCTACAGAAGGAGAGGAAGGAACTCCGAGCGAAACTGGAATCTGCTACCCAGGAACTGCAAGAGGTGAAGGAACTTCAAGGAAGGCTCGAAGCTGCAACACCGGAGCCACAGGAGATGAAGGAACTTCAAGAGAAGCTTGAAGCCACGACGAGGGACATGGAGCTATACAAATCACTGCTGGAAAAGGAAGGCTTCATCATTGAGGATGAGGAAGTGGATGATGAGTAGAGTAGTTGGACCACCATTAGTTCTATAGTCGAACGTTATTCGCGATTGTAATGAGTACCAAAAATCTTATATTGGTTAGTTAAACTTGGTTGAGTGTGTGGATTTTTGTGACATGTGTGCCTTGCGTGTGTTTTTCTTGTTTACATAAGGGTAGGAGTTTATTCCTTAGACTTTCTATCTATTTCTTAACTTGTCTCCCAAACCCTCCAGATGGCGAGACGTGGAAACAACAATAACAACATGCCCCCAGAGATAGCACAACTTCTGAACTCCCAGAATCAGCTGATACAACTCTTCACTCAAAACATGCAAAACAACAACAACCCGCCGCCTCCGCCACCCCCACTGCCCCAACAGGATCGCTTGACTCGGTTCTTGAGGTTGAACCCTCCAACCTTCTCAAGTAGTGCTGAGCCACTTGTGGCAGACGACTGGCTCCGCACCATCAACAAGAAGTTAGACACCGTCCAAGTTAGACACTGTCCAAGAAGTTAGTGTTGAGCCAATTGTGGCAGACTATGGGGTCAAGTTTTCCGCGCACCAACTTGAGGGACCAGCTGCTGAATGGTGGGATAACTACCAGGTCACCCACCCCGATATTGAAGCTATCACCTGGAACCAGTTTGAAGCAGCCTTTCGTACCCATCATGTAGCCGCGGGAATCATGTCACTTAAGAGACGTGAATTCCGCGACTTGAAACAACTACACCGCTCTATCTCCGAGTATGGGGACCTTTTCAACAAGCTGGCACGTTATGCACCTGATGATGTATCCACCGATGCCAAGAGACAAGAGGAGTTCTTAAGGGGACTTAATGATGAAATATCTATTCAGCTTGTGGCTCTGAAGTTTGATAACTATCAGGAACTTCTGGACAGGGCAGTCGTAGTTGAAGCAAAGCAAAGGAGTATAGAGAACCGGAAGAGAAAGTCCACCTCACACAAGCACAACTCTGCCCCATATCAGAAGCAACGCACTTCGTCACCACCACCCCACAACCACAATGGTCACAACCACAATGGTCATTGCCATGGAGGACATAACCACAATGGCCATAAACACCGCAATGGTAATGGAAATGGCAATGGGAAGGATCTGAGTGAAGTGACATGCTTCAAGTGTAACAAGACAGGGCACTATGCGACTACTTGCCCCGAGAAGACGAAGAATGGGAATGGTAATGGAAACGGCAACGGACACAACCATGGCAATGGTAATGGAAATGGGAAGAAGCCGAACCCGTTCGTCAAAGCCACGGTGAATCATGTCTCCGTGGAGGATGCTCGTGAGGCACCTGACTCCGTGATCGGTAAGTTCAAGCTTAACTCCACACCTGCAGTTGTTCTTTTTGATACTGGTGCATCGCATTCATTCATATCAAGGGTATTTGTGGATAGAGGCAAGATACCTACGGAGACTATTAGTACTCCCCTAAGGGTAAGTTCTCCTGGAGGAGAAATAGTGGCAAACTCTGGATGCCGTGGGTTAGAACTAAGAATTGGGGCGCACACCTTTCCCACCAGCCTAGTCGTTCTGGAATCACAAGGCTTAGACATAATTTTGGGCATGAATTGGATGACCGAGTATGAGGGAGTCATAGATTGTGCCAAAAGGACTATCGCACTCACGACTCCGAAAAAGAAAAGGATCCGCTTGAAGTCAGCTTTCGCACTCAAAGGAAGTATGGTGAACTCTCTTAAGGGGGTTAGCTTGGAGGATGTGCCAATTGTGAAGGAGTATCCAGATGTGTTTCTGGAAGAATTGCCAGGGATGCCGCCCGACCGAGACATCGAGTTTCTCATTGACTTGATGCCAGGTACTGGACCAATAGCCAAGAGACCGTACAAGATGGATGTGGATGAGTTGAAGGAACTTAAGAAACAGATCAGAGAACAGTTGGACAAAATAACAATTACTGAAACAAATCTTGAAGGCAAGCTTTGATGTTAACGAGCAACACAACAACCCTTTGTTTGTTTTCGATGAACATCATCACATTTTCTCTTGCTAGTTACTTAGGCCATTGCAGTTCATGAATTGTGTTGTCCTGTATGACACTTCATACCAACCAATTCGGTATCCAATACCGAAGAACCACATTGTTTAACAAGCAAGGAATACAACCATAACATGTATATCTTCTATATGCCTAAGTTGGACATCTCCAAACTTTTATTTTCTGCCAAATATTTTATAGATTCTCTTTCAGCAATTCCTTTTCTTTTAAAAGAATCTATCAACATCAATAGTGGTGTCATCAACATGACACATGGTACAAAGCGTATATAGTCAACTACTAATACCTTTGGACTTGCACTTTGAGGTGGATCACCATCATCAAATGTTTGGTGTTCTTTCAAAAATCCATTCTTTAGTAATCTTTTAGTGTAGTAAACATTTTACTTACATCTTCTATTCATCCTTATCATGACAACTTTCATGATCAAGCTGCTATAGCTTATAAAGGTGAATTGCGAGTATAATGTTTCTTTTTCAAAACCTTTTGGAGGATTAGGACGACGAGCGTCTCCAACCTTCACAAATTCTCATCAAATATGAGGACGTATACTCTATCATGTTGTAACCAACACATTGTTTTAGATCAATACCTTTCACATATGATGGTTTCTGAAACATTACTTTCATCTCTTAGATAAACTTGATATTAAAAACAATCTTTTGAGTATCAAGAATCATGGAGGCAAACATGATACATTTGATACTAACACTGGAATTGTTACTCTTGATTTAATACTATTTATTAAACTTCATGGAGTAAATAGAGTTTGCTGAAAGTTTGCAATATGACTTATAAACTTTAAATTGACATTCAAAACAATATGATACCAGTTCGTAAAGTAAATATCCAGAATTTCTATAGTTCCACTATCTTAACTATAACTAAGCGTAAGGTGGTGAACGGATGCCAATGAGTACAACAAACTATGCAAATTCACTTTGATTGTGTTTATGATAAATTGAGTTCGACTAATCCAAATTACAAATGAACTCCCACTCAAAACAACATCCCTCGAGTTGTTTTAGTGATTACACGAACCAAATCCACTACACCAAGTCCGATCATCACGTGAGATGATGTAGCTTTAAAGGCGAACAATCAACATGTTCATCATATCATCCATATGACTCATGCTTTACCTTTCGGTATTCCGTGTTCCGAGACCATGTATGTACATGCTAGGCTAGTAAAGGTTAACCTTAGTGTCCGCATGTGCAAATCTGGCTTGCACCCGTTGTATGCACACGTAGAGTCTATCACACCCGATCATCACGAGATGCTTCGAAACGACGAGTCTTAGCAACAGTGCCAACTAAGGACGAACACTTTATTACTTGATATTTAGTGAGAAGGATCATCTTATAATGCTACCGTCGCGATCTAAGCAATACAAGATGCATAAAGGATTAACATCACAGGCAATTCATAATTAGTGTGATATGATATGGCCCTTTCTTCTTGTGCCTTTGATCTCCATCTCCAAAGCACGGCCATGATCTCCATCATCACCAGCATGGCGTCAAGGTCAGTGGCGCCGCTTCATGGTTGTCCATCATCACTAGCAACTATTACAACTACTTGGAACAAAGCTATTACAAGATGAATAGACACGCAGGTCTTAACAGAATTAAAGACAACCATTAGGCTCCTGCCGGTTGCCATATTACAACAAGGATCATTGCATACATCAAATATAATCACAATCACATGATGGCCATATCACATCACAAAACCCCTGCAAAAACAAGTTAGACGCCTCTAATTTTCTTTGCATGTTTTACGTGGTTTGGGGCTTTCAAACAATAACGGATCTTACCTACGAAACTGAACCACAACGTTGATACAAGTGTTATCAAGTGCAAAGTGTAAATTGGATCTATACTATGGTGGGAGAGACAGACACCCGCAAAGCCACTTGTGCAAAGCAAGTTACACGTCAAGCGTGGAGCAAGTCTCATGTGCGATGACATGTAAGGTTAGCCCGAGCCGCTTCATCCCACCATGCCGCAAGATGCAAAGTACACAAAGCAAAAGACGGCACGAGCACCAACGCCCACAAAACCATTGTGTTCTACTCGTGCAACAGATCTATGCATAGATATGGCTCTGATACCACTGATGGGTTCGTAGCATGGAAAACAAAAAATTTCTACCGCAAGAACGAACAAAACCCAGATCTAACCTAGATAAAAGCCAAGATCTAATCTATTAGACATGTGCAACGAGATAGATCTGTACTAACCCTTGTAGATCCGAAAGCGTTACGAGATTGGATCTCGTGGTTGATGTAGTCGATCACTTGCCGATCTCAAGATCGAGTGGACAATCCTTCCGGCGCCGCGTTCCGGCAGCGCTTCCGCAGTCGGTCACACGTGCGGAGTCGAAGCAGACCTTCCTCTCCCCATTCCAGCGAGCAGCGGAGGTAGTAGATCTTCTCCACGAAATCCCAGCAGCACGACGGCGTGGTGGTGGTGGAGTAGAGAATTCTGCAGGGCCTCGCCTAAGCCTGAGCAGAAGAAAGAAGGAGGAGAGAGGCGGCTAGGATTGGAGTGGTGGAGGAGGCAAGGGTGTGGCGCCTCCACCCCTCTATTTAAAGGAGGGAGGCGCCATGGGAGGGGGAGTCCTAGTAGGACTCCCCTCCCTTCCTTGGCCGGCGGATTGGGAGGGGGAGGAGTCCTCCTCCCCCACGACTCCTTGTCTTGCCCCACAAGGACTCCTTGATCCTTTCTTAGTTTTCAAGCAAACTCCAAGAAATCTTCCAGAACCTTCCGGAACATTCCGAAACCTTCTAGAATCCTCATACAAATACTCCGGAACATTTCCTAACTTAGAAAATGATCCCCAATATATGAATCTTATTCTCCGAACAATTCCGGATCTCCTCGTGATGTCCTGGATCCAATCCGAGACTCCGAACAACATTCGGTCTCCAACGCACATTCCATATCTACTTAAAACAACTTCGAACCTTAAGTGTGTCACCCTACGGTTCGTGAATATGCAGACATGATGAAGACACCTCTCCAATCAATAACCATCAGCGGGATCTGGAGATCCATAACGGCTCCCACATACTCAACGATGACTTCGTGATCGATAGAACCATTAACATACGAAACGAATTCCCTTTGTCACGCGATACTCTACTTATCCGAGGTTTGATCATCGGTATCTCCATACCTAGTTCTACCTCGTTACTGACAAGTACTCTTTACTCGTTCCATGTTATGTCATCCCTTGTGACCCAGTCACATGCTTGCAAGCTAACTAGATGACATTCCACCGAGAGGGCCCAGAGCATATCTATCCGTCATATGGATGGACAAATCCCAATCTTGGTCCATGCGCTTCAACACATACTTTCAGAATACCCAATAACACCTTTATAACCACCCAGTTACGAAGCGGTGTTTGATGTCATCAAAGTATCCATCCGGTGATGGTGATTAACATAACCTCATGGTCGAAGGATTAGGTTACTATGCATTTGAAAGCTTATAGCAATACGAACTTAATGACTTGATCTTATGCTACGCTTACTATGGGTGTGTGTCCATCACATCATTCTCCTAATGATATGATCTTGTTATTAACGACATCCAATGTCCATGATCAGGAAACCATGATCATCCATTAATCAACAAACTAGTTTAACAAGAGGCTTACTAGGGACTCTTTTATGTTTACAAAACACACAAGTATTAATGTTTCCGGTTAATACAATTATAGCATGGGATGTAAACATTTATCATAAACATAAAGATATAATAATAACCACTTTATTATTGCCTCTTGGGCATATCTCCAACAAAAGGAGATGGCTTGAGCTCATCAAGGACTATGACTTGGACCTGCAGTACCATCCTGGAAAGGCCAACGTTGTGGCTGACGCCTTAAGCTGGAAAGTCTATGTAAATGGGCTTACCATGGGAGAACTTCCAAAAGATTTGTGTGAACAATTCAAGGACGTTAGGTTGGAAATAGTTCCGAAAGGATACTTAGCCACTATGGAGATAGTGCCAACGCTTCTGGACCAAATTAAAGAGGCCCAGAAGGGGGACAAAGAGTTGAAAGAAATAAGAGCTAATATAAGCAAGGGTAAAGCAAAAGGGTTTCACACGGATGAACAAGAAACACTTTGGTATGAGAAGCGTCTGTGCGTTCCTGATAACTCTGATATCAGGAAGTTAATCTTTCAGGAAGCTCACGATTCGTCTTACTCAATTCATCCCGGTAATACAAAGATGTACATGGATGTGAAAGATAGGTTCTGGTGGAACAACATGAAAAGAGAAATTGCTGAATATATCTCCTTGTGTGACGTATGCAACAGAGTTAAGGCCGAACATCAAAAGCCAGCAGGACTGCTGCAGCCCTTACCTGTGCCCGAATGGAAGTGGGACAAGGTAGGCATGGATTTTATCACAGGACTACCTCGGACTCGATCTGGGTATGACTCCATCTGGGTAGTGGTCGACCACTTCACAAAAGTGGACCACTTTATTCCCATAAAGACCACCTATACGAGTGCTAAACTTGCCAAGATTTACATGTCAAGGATCGTAAGCCTTCATGGTGTACCCAAGGGAATTGTTTCTGATAGAGGTACCCAATTCACCTCTAAGTTTTGGTGACAGCTACACGAGTCTCTAGGGACACGATTGGAGTTTAGTACTGCCTTCCACCCACAAACCGATGGACAAACAGAAAGAGTTAATCAGATTTTGGAGGACATGTTAAGAGCCTATGCGCTGGATTATGGGTCTAGTTGGGATGATAACTTGCCATATGCGGAATTCTCATACAATAACAACTACCAAACTAGCATCAAGATGGCCCCATTTGAAGTTCTATATGGCAGAAAGTGTAGGACTCCGCTGTTATGGAATGGAGTAGGAGAACGTAGTTTGTTTGGACCTGAACTGATCAAGGATGCCGAAGAGAAGGTGAGACAGATTCAAGACAGGTTAAAAATATCCCAATCTAGACAAAAGAGTTATGCTGATTCCAAGCGCAGGGATGTGACTTATGAAGTAGGAGACCGCGCGTACCTCCGAGTTTCACCACTACGAGGAGTTAAGAGATTCGGAATCAAGGGTAAGTTAGCACCCCGATTCATAGGGCCCTACAAAATCTTGGGTCGCAGAGGGGAGGTTGCCTATCAGTTGGAATTACCTGAAATGTTAATAGTTCACGATGTTTTCCATGTGTCGCAACTAAAGAAGTGTCACCCAGAAATGGCTGAAACCCCACTAAAGGATACAGTTCCATTGGAAGAAGTTCAATTGGAAAACGATCTCACCTATGAGGAAAAATCCACCAGGATTTTAGAAACAACCGAGAGAATCACTCGTACCAAGACTATCAGATTCTGTAAAGTTCAATGGGATCACCATTCCGAGGAAGAAGCCACGTGGGAACGTGAAGAAGATCTGAAGAAAGAACACCCACACCTATTTGCTAACCAACCTGAATCTCGGGGACGAGATTCTTCTTAAGGGGGGTAGGTTTGTAACATCCCAAATTTTGTAATTTCAGATGTTACTAGTATGCATGCATCATATCATTGCATCATGGCATCACACATCAAATAATTTCCATCAGGTATTTTCGCAAACCCCATAGTCAATTATAGACAAAAGGGGTAAAAAGCCTTTTAACCTTTTCAACCACCAAAAATCTTGCAAAAGGATTATTTTATAGTTCTATTCTAACCCTCTCCTTTTTACAAATTTTTAGAGACCATTTTCGTCTAATTCGGAGTCCGTTTGCAAAAGTTATCAAACAAATAGCAATTCAGAAATTATTAAAAAAAAACCTAACCTAACCTAACCGGGCCGGCCGAGCCAGCCCGGGAACCTATCTACCGCGCGCCAGCGAGCGAGCGAGCGGCGCGCAGCGCAGCCGCCGCCCAGGCCGGCCCAACCCGCCAGCCCGCCAGCTGCCCGCCAGCAGCCGCCCGCGCCCGCCCCGCGCCCGCAGCCGCTGACAGGCGGGGCCCGCCTGTCAGCTCGCCGCCTCCGAGTCCGGCTCGGCCCCGTCCGCCACCGCCGCCTCAGAGACAACCGTCTCCGGCGAATCCGGAGCGAACTTCGCGACTTCCGGCCAAGTCTTCCGCCTTTAAATAGCCATCGGCACGCTCTCCTAGAACCCTAACCTTTTCCGCCGCCACCACCACCGAGCGCCGCCGGATTTCTCGCCGGAGCCCCGCCGCATCTCGCCGCCTCCAGCCGCCGTCCGCCGACGCCTCGGAGAAGAAGGACCACCGCCACCCTCGGGAACAGGACCGCGAGGAGGAGCCGCACGCCGTCCGCCTCTCCGTCTCGCCGGAGAAGCACCGCCGCCGCCGGTCATCGCCGCCGTCCGCCGCGCCTCCAGCCGCCCGCCGGTAAGCCGCCGCCCCCTCCACCTCCGACCGTCAGATCTAGATCTGACGGCCCCCAACGGTCAACCGCCCCCGGCCAACCCCGCCTCGCCACGTGGCAGCGCGTCGACGTCATGCATGCCCCGCGGACCAACCGCGTTGCGCCACGTGTCGCCGCGTCACTGGCCCTTTTTCTTTTTCTTTTATAATGGACTGAAATTGCTCCAAATTTGTAAAATCCATAGTAATTCGAATATTAGTCCAAAAATTGCGTATAATATACCGTTGGATTCATATTTTCGAGTAGAACACAGATCTACAATAATATTACTGTTTCGCCACAGCAATATTGCAGTAGAATTAAAAGTTTAGATTGGAGTATTTTAATTCTAGAAATTTATCCGTAGCTCCGTTTTAGTTGATTCTTGTTGCGTTGGCTTTGTATCATCGAGATCTTCTGTAGAAAATTGTCATATCTTGTTTAGGATGTTCAGATCTGTGTCGAGGAAGATTAGAGTTATAGATCTAGTTTTAAGCTTGGTAAATTAGGGTTTAACCCAAAATACTTAAAATCTATGGGAAATCAATTCTAAAGACATCCCCAACTCAACAACACCCCTGGTCAAAACCCTTGGTCGAAATCAAATCAATCCTTGCATATTACCATGTTGCATGCATGTATATTTGACTTCGTGGATTGTTTTGTGCAAATTGTGATTGGATCCATGTTTGTTTCGTTAGATTGCTCGGAGTGCGCTGAGGAGTATTTTTGTGTAGATTGCTGCTCGGATCAAGGCAAGTTACACCACTTGTTCATATTAATGTCCCAGTCTTGAATACTATGCATGTTTTGCTCTTCAAAATAGTAGTATGCATGTGTAGGATTGTTTTGGTAGATCTACTTGAAAATATTTTTGCAAGTGCGATGATTTTGTAGTATGCCATGAGTAGCTTTGTACTTAGAAATTTCCGTCCTATCAGGTTCCTCTGTTTTTGCTAAGTATTGCTTGCTATGCTACATATACACTAAGTATCGTTGGGAGGGTTCGAAGACTCAAAATTTTCTAAGTATGAGAGCTCTCTCGAGCGAACTTTTCTTCTCCAAAACCCCCTTCAAAATAAAACTAAGTTTTCTTCTGGGCGGAATGGTTGTCGGGACAACGAGTGAGATTTTGGTGGAGGACGGCCGCCCAGGAATCAAAGAAGTCTGCCATGTTTCAGAATTCAGAAGCTTCCCGTGCAACCACAATACATATGGGCTCTGTCTTGGCTTAGTACTTAGTGGGAAACCTCACCGGGGTACCAACATTTGGAGGTTCTTGGCACGGTTGGATCCAGCTGGTAGAGGGGCTACTAAGGGAAGGCTTCGCCATGGTCTTGTCTGTGAAAGGACTTGATCATGGATTGTGAGGAAAGTACACAACCTCTCGAGAGTATTGCAATCTGATCGATCAGCCGTGTTCACGGAAACAGAACAACGTTGAGCATCTGAAGGATGGAGCCTCTGGAAGATCTTCCCCTCTCTTTTCCAAACTTAACGTTTTATAAACCCAGGGCGTGAGTAATATCGCCATTGGGTGGGATTTTGGGAACTTGGTGCGTAATATCCAAGTGCTAGGTTGATTTGGGCACTTGGTGAGTAATATCCACGTGTTCCATTCAACCCTATACTACTTATCAAGGTTTACAAAGTAGGGAAAACTTTCCTCCTCTTTTCTTATTACACTGGTAAAATTGGCTTTACGCAAAAGAATCCCAGAGCCTACTCTTAGCTTTGCATGTAGAGATAGTCTTACTCTTTCCTTGGTGTAATTTGCCAATACATTCAAAGTATTGACCCAACTTGTTGGCTGCACGTCTTATGTGCAGAATCCGAAGATTGAAAGGTGCGTAGGGATCACAGGTCTTCACGCAGCTAGCCTGAGACGTTGATGGACTCAAGTTTTATTTAGTTTCCGCTGTTTTATTTGAGCTAGCTACGAGCTATGCAACTTGTAATAATTATACTCTGGATTATTCGTGTAATATTGACTTGTGTTTTACATGATATTCATCGACTGTGAAGTGCTAGCTATTGATCCAGGGACTAGCATGTTAATCACAGGGACTTAGGATCCTTAACGATCCGAGGTCGCAACACCGAGTATAATTGATATCTTCACGATATTAATATTTTCTTTAACAAACATGATATGAAAATCTATACCTAATAATAAAGGACGAAGTGTTTCTTGCGGTCCAACACTTTTTGGACTATTTTACCCTCCCATCAAATCACATATAACTTACTCATGCCACCGTATACCGAGTCATTTTTGGCCGTCTCAGCGTTGGAGGATGCTCGAGCGTGGCCCATACAAGACAGACCGATACAAGATAGGATAGGCCGATCACGCGATCGCGGTCCGAGATCCGAATTTTAATTAAAATCTGGCATATAGTACTACTCAGGTTTAGTCCCACCTCGAATCTTTGAATCAAAATCTACTAGTTTATAATGTTTGCAAGCTTCATTGAATATCAATGAGCTAATAACTTAAAAGAATTGAATTCCCATTGCAGTGTGATGGCTGCCTTTCAATGTGAGCTATAAAATTAAACAAATTCGATGTTGGGGAATCAGAGGAGGACGACAACCGGGACGGCCGTGGAATTTGGAGAGGAAGAGGCGGTCGGTCGCTGAAGCTGAGCGAGCGGTGGCTCCTGGCTCCTGGCTCCTGGCGGCGCGACTCGGGAGGGACGAGGGAAGCGGTCGGCGTGGTGGCTTTGGGAGGAGGTGCAACTGGGCCAGAGATGGTGGCGGGGCTAAGCGGCGGCGGCTCGGCGGCGGAGATCAGGGTCGGCAGCGCACGCGGGGCACAACAACGCATGGAGGCCAAACGAGGAGGCGGTGGCAGCAGGAGGAAGGAGAGAAGGGGACGCGTTGTTGTTGGTAGGGGCTGGTAGGTGGCGAGCGGTTCCCAAGGGTGTGTCATGTGTGCGTGGTGCTTCGCGTCCTCATGTGGTGTCGCTATATTTTTTCGTTGCGTGTTGTGTCGTGTTTGTGTGCAGCGTGAGCCTCCATGCATGTATGACCAGTTTTTCTTTTAGCGTGTGCGGCCAGCCTAAACAAGTTTTGGGACCCAAACAGAGTTATTTATTTTCGTTTTAAAACAAAGTTAGAATAAGATGGAAAAGATTTATATTAAACCAAATGAACAATTTTAAAAAGCTAACATATGATTTGCTAAAATAGTTTTAGGATTATGAAAAATATTCCATAAATTTGCAACACTTATATACAGTAAAAAGATGACCTATCATAGTTGTATGGTACAAAATATATTCGTAGCAATTATTTAGTAGAACTTTTTTCTCTAAAAATTAAAACAAGTAAAATTTACACCGCACTAGTTTTCCATGGTCATGTTGCAACGCACGAGTTTTTTCTATACTATATAAAGTACTTAATTACTAAGGTGGTAAATAGATTTGAACACAAAAAAACTAATAGTAGTTGAATCATGCTACAATAGTGACAATAACATACTGTACAACGGAATTCGTCAAGGACATCAATTAATGTACACATGCAACTAAACGAAAGATCTGATCAAACTAAAATACCAGTGAGGTTGATATCTAGGAGTTTGGATCATGGATAAGGATTAATACTGCACATCGCAATAAATCAGAGAGATAATCGATCTAGAATAGCAAGGCTATAATGTAGTATGGAAAACCGTGGCACCGTGGTGCCATGCTTATGAGCTATGTAGTGATAAAACACATACACTGTCACACTTGCAAATAACTCAGTCCATGACCTTTGAAATAGAAAACTTCTAACATCAAAGTAGCGTGGAAGGAACGTTTGAACCCAGTGGTCAAAGGAATCCAGTAAAGATCGAATATGCGTGAAATTGTGTCTAAATACTCTCGTTATTTACTCAAATTTTGATAGTCAAGGTTAAGGAAACTTCGAATCGATTGCACGAATGAAAATAAAGTCGTAACGCAGGCGTGACAGGGTTTCCGGCGGTTTTGCTCCGCCTCACGTGCGGCGCTGGCATTTCTCAGCCGTCGTCCGCACAGACACAGCGGCGGCCGCACGCGCGTGGGGGGTCACAGTACAACGCCTCCCGGGCCACGCGTCCAATGGGCAGTGGGCGCAGCCAGGAAGACGGAGCAAAGGATCAACCGCCGTCCACGCGTAGCCCACCAACTCTGTAATCTCCAAAAGCTACATACACACGTTCACCGAAGCGACCTCACTTACCAACAGGCCCTACCTGTGTTTACCCGTATCTGTCAGCGAGCCAAAGAACCTGCGGGTACGATACGTAGGCCGGTTAGACAAAGTGGGACTAATCGCTACTTAAATTAAACGGGTGGACTCCGCTCGGCATGATGAGCTACCGATCCCTGCCGTCCACGTGTACCAGAGGGCCCACGACTCATGCACCCACCACCGCTTTCTAAATGACATATGGGACCGACTGTAAACTAGGCTCACCTGTCAGTCAGTATTTCAGGATTGTCGTACTCTCGAGCGTACTAACAGAGGAATGATCATTGACAGGAAGAGGGAGCCGCAACTCACCCCCGACAATGCGAAACTAACCTAAAATTAACTTGTCTAAGTCGCTTTTGCGTGGGGGCCGCGTACCCTGCCCCACGCACCAGTGACAGCGGTGGAAGAGGCCGGTAGTTTGGCCTGCCGAACGCGGATCGGTCGTGTAGATTATGTGGTGCGGGATTAGCGAGCGATCGAGCTGTCCCCTACCTGTTGTGCTTCTCTCTCTCTCCCTCCCTCCCCGGCTCCCCCTCTCTCTCTCTTCTTGCGCGCTTGCTTGCTTGCTTCCCTTCTCCGTGTGAGCGAGACCAAGAACGGCCACAAGGAAGAGGAGGAGGAGGAGGAGGAAGCTGTACTGAGGAAGAAGGCTACGGGCAGCAGAGCTTGGTGATTGGGTACGTGTGTCTCCTGCTCTGCTTTGGTCGCGGGGGATTTCCTAAGCTTAATTTCTCGCTCGTCGTTGGATTAGCATCCGTCTGTCTTCTCACTCTCTTCTGTTTGTGATTTGTCCGGGTTTTGCTTAATTATAAGGGGGCGACGGTACGCTTGCCTAATTTAGTGCGAACTTGAGGGTAATTTCGGTATTAGTTTGATTCAGCTTGCTGTTTGAGATTGGCGAATTCTAGTCCGTGAGCTGGTTTTGTGAGTTTAAGGCAGCTTTGGACCCAACAGAAACCATGCGGTGACGGTCGTAGCGTTGGAATCATAGCATGCTCGTTGGATTCCTGCTCCCCTAAGCTCGATTACTTACGGCGGGGGTGGGGCCAGGCTAGCCATTTTTTTATGTGATGTGGGGAAATTTGCAGGGTGTGTTCCTGTCAACCAAGATGGATCACGGACGGAAGATTTGTTCTGGGGAAGGTGTTAAACAGAAATATATTTAGAAATAAGTGACTTTCTTAATAGGTGGGCTTAGATTTATGGGGATACCAAATTATCTTAGGCTGTTTGATTGGTTATAATTCACTTGCTATATGAGTAGCATTTTTTACTATATACGTAGTATTCAGGCAAAGAAATCAAGATTCTCACAGTTTTGTTGATAAAAAACTGATAGTAATTAATTCTTGTAAAACTAATAATTGGTTGCTGTTAGTTTGTTAAGAAAAGCATATTCTTTCCACTACACTAGCCTTTAGATATTTACTGGCTTCACTTTTCTCCACTAATGTATTCAGTGATATCAAATGTTTCAACAGTTGGCCTTTTCCTACCTACTGGATCTGCAGTACTTTCGACATGCTTTTTGCATATCACTGCATTAAGGATCAATAAAATGTTAAGCACCGACTGTTTAGGGACGCAGGAGTTTCATACATTCTACAAGACCACTGAAATACTGGAAGACTCACAGTTTCACCAGACTGCATTCGACCAAGCAGCCGTGGGTTCAGCGTTAATAGCTCATCAAAATGGTAAAGTCTGCATGGTTTCCATTCTGATTTACTTTGTTAGACTCGTTTGATATTTTTTCCTCAGTGGATTCTGGATTTTCAGCTTAGAATACACCTGCACGAGGCAGGTTCTTTGAGCACATATATTTCCTTGAATACAGAGTTATCGGTTCCAGTGGCGGTGCTACAACTCCACACCTGTGGTGCCAATGCATAATATTTAACAAAAATCAAGAGACTCTACACCTTCAGCCCTGCAGGTTGCGTGTAGCACCGCCACTGACCGGCTGACCGGCTCGGGTTATGTATGAAAACTGGTAGTGTGGTGATTTTGACATAACAATTCTTCGCAATATGAAGAATCTTAAGAGATGCATTGCACAAAAGCCAAAAGGAACAAACTCGTGTATACATGTGATAAGTTGCCCCTCTCCAACGACCAGTCAAAGTAAACAAACTGCTTAGTAATTACAATAAGAAACTGTTAATAAAATTATTTTCACTAGAAATTGAGGAACCTCGAGTTTGTATGCAAATAAGAGTAATGATTTCACTCGATTTAGACCTTTTTCACAGGGAAGAGGACATTATCAATGTGTCATTGTCCAGTGGTGTCAATAGGTCACAGCCTATAAGATAGAATCCTCACAGCAGCTACTTCTACAGTTATACCGCAGTGCTTTATAAAATGATAAACGCCTTAAATTGCAGGTGACTGAACATCGTTCTAAGCATCTGAAATTATTTATATTGGTATGTTAGATAGTAAGAAATTGTGAGATACTTCTTTTGTTATTTGTTGCACCTTTATACTTCTGTAGAAATGAAATACTGAATGAGATGATAGTTTGCTGCTTATTTATGTGTTGAGCAAAGATGAAAGATTAGAATCTTCATATATATATGTCCACCACTCCCCAGCACCAAATTGTCAAACTACCTTATGTTTTAGAACGCCCAGACATTTCCTTGTGTTATAATTCAACTTCAGGCTATGCATACGATGTTGTTACTATAATTAATTAGTAACACATGCATGTATGTTTCTCTCAAAAAGAGTGAATGCATGTATTGCAATTTGATTAATTGTTTGTTTGCACTTTGCACTTTGCTCTACAGCAGAAGTATCAGGGGAAGACATTGGAATTGCTGAAGTCAGCTTGGTGCAGGGTGAATCCGACACAGCAGCCACTGATTTACTGCCACTATCATTCTTGTCATGCGGTTCTAGATCTATGGTGATTAACCTTCCATTTTCGTTAAATGAAATTCAGTTCCTGATTAAAATTGCAGACTTCTGCTTCTGGTCTCTGATATCTCATTCCATAACTTCTTATCATTTGGTGTATTTCCTCTTGTTCTCAGAAGCAAATGCCTTTGGTTCATATTTCACACTGTGGTCTGAATGAAAGGAAAACATAAGCCGACTAGGACCCAGTGCCAGTAGTAAGGATTATCAGCTATTTGTCTTTTCTTCGTACAGCTAACGCCACCTGGGGTTGGTTTTAAATCTTGTAGCAAATTCGCTCAAGAATAGTATTTGGAATTTATCTGTGTTAGCTTTACGTTGGTTGTTGTTTAAAATCTTCATGGTAATAAGAAATTCCTTGCTTAATAGTCATTACTTCATACACCTATCGCAAAATAAATACTAAATGCTGTTGAGCTGTTAAAACATCTACTATTTATTTCTGCTCATGTGCATTTGGAAATCAAGAATGTGGTGGTTTTAAAATTAAATCTGATGGTATGCTTGCGATTATAAATTAGAAAACTATAAACCTGTAACATAAACTGAATTTATAAAACCATAACTTTTCTGTGATTGGACTGGCAGTAACAAACCTCTACTCCTTTAAGTGTGAATCTGTGATTGTTTCCTGCAACTTGAATTTTTTAATAGTTATTAGTAGAATGACACACCAATTCATGATAGAGTTCAAATGCTGAAAGTAATGTTGGAACGTCAAATCCCTGACTTGTACCATCATATATCTTTGCGCTCTCAGGGTCCGAGCACTCTGCTTAGACATGACACAATATTTCAGCATAAGTTGACTCAGATAATGATGTTCAATTACTTTGTGTAAATCTAACAGAGGATTATCCATTTCATAAAAAAAAGCATTGCTATTTCCGTCAAGTTATGAATTCTGGAGTGTGGAATGTTGAACCAACTATTTTATTATTTGTAGGTTCCAGTATCCGTTCCGTCATCATCTGGCCTTCAAACCATCCTAACACCTAATTCAGTCTACAGTGATATGCAGTTAAAAGATGTGAACTACGATGGTACAGGTAATATGGCTGGACTTTCAACTCTTCCAATTTTAGATGTTGACTTACTGCAGTATTTTAATTTTAGGTTCATATACCCTGACATTTCCAGTATTATACAGTAGACTATATGTTGCTCCAGTATATACGTATTTAGCATATTGTCTTCATAATGCTATCCAGTTCTTATCTTTCTATCTAATATTTGATTGCTGGATGTGCTGATCCTTTTTTTTCCCCTTATTCTGTCGTTTCAGCAATGGATGGGAGCACTGAATTTCTTCAGCTGATTCTTAGTGGCAATGATGAAGGCTACAGTAATACGACCGAACTGCAAGTTTGGGATGTTCTCGACTTCTATTTCTCAGAAAGCTTTTCTGATGTACAATTTGATAGCTTAATGGGCTTTTCAAATGATGTCAGTACTTCCTCTTATGATTGTATGAATATTGTGGACTTGGTAGAGCGGCCTGTGGCGCTTCTATCTCTCAATGAGACAGAGGAACCAAATAACGCAACCAATAAGGCTCCAGCCGACCACAGTACAATAGAACCTGATGACACTTCCTTGTACCTTCAACTGAAACCATCGGATTCAGAAACCGAAAGTACGTCTGCCTCTCATGGTGTGATAGGAACTCAATATATCGATGAAAAGCTACACTCTAGAGGTCTGCCTGATTTAATGGATGTTGACTCACCCTTCCGTCTACGCAAATCACCTGTGAGAACAAAGCATGTCACTCTTGTGCTTGATTTGGATGGTAAGCAGGCGATGACTTTGCATAATTCAATTAAACTTCTGAAGTTGTTTCTTTCTTCCAGTATTTCTGACTTAAGTATATACTGCCATCCTGTCTGCTCAGTGATTTACAATGTACAGTTATAGATATTGTAGAAAGCAAAGTTTATAGATCTTCAGACTACATTGGCTGGAAACGGCAAAAAAGTTTATGAAGAGCTATTAAATAACAGCCTGCAACAATAGTCACGGAATTTATTATGCTCTCCTACTGCTAAGGATTGTTTGAAGCAGTCCTCTTAAGTCAGAAGCAGTTTTCTTTGAAATCTTGATCATCCAGTCAGAAGCAGGGATTTTTTAATGTATTAAGCAGCATTATCTTCAGGACTGTAAAATTCAGCTTTTCGAACGAAAAGTAAAATTCAGTTGTGATGTGAACATTCTTACTACTATAATTGATATCTTAGCCTAAGATGTACTAACCACCATTTTCTTATGCAGAGACTCTTGTCCATTCAACATTGGATCACTGTGACATAGCTGATTTCAGCATTCAAGTTTTCTTCAATATGAAAGACCATACAGTCTATGTGAGACAAAGGCCCCACCTGAAGATGTTCCTTGAGAAGGTAGCTGAGATGTTTGAGCTTGTGATTTTCACAGCTAGTCAGAGAATCTATGCCGAGCAGATAATAGATAGACTTGACCCTGATGGGAAATTGATCTCACAACGAATTTATCGTGAGTCATGTATATTCTCTGATGGTGGCTATACAAAAGACCTGACAATTCTAGGCGTCCACTTGGCAAAAGTTGCAATAATCGACAATACGCCGCAGGTACCATTCCTTCCAAAATATTAGGTTTATGTTGGCTCTACAAATCCTGAATACTCTTATAGATGAACTGTAACAGAAGCCTCTCTCCTTTCAGGTTTTCCAACTGCAGGTGGATAATGGTATCCCTATAAAGAGTTGGTTTGATGACCCCTCTGACCAGGAACTAGTTGAGTTACTCCCGTTCCTCGAGACCCTTGTAGACGCAGAGGACGTAAGGCCACTAATCTCAAAGACTTTCCACTGCGCCCTCCAGCAGGATTAGATTTAGATGCATCATTGTGGTACTGATCCTGCCAGTGTACTTCAACCAACTCCATATGGTGCGCGTAATTCTTGAGAGATTAGGTATAGGAACAGCACTCAGCCATTTATGTTATGTTGGCTGTTACAAATAGCCAGTATAAACTGCAGTCGGACGTCACCTGTGTCTTGTATACTTATTACTGTTCGCCTTTCTGTGTCGCAGATCCTTGTACATAAATTATAGTATTGAATAAAGTGATCTGAATCCAATTTTGCTCAAATAGACATCGGAAGCAGCACAGACTAGCAGACTTTACATGAAGCTTTCGCTACGCAGAATATCTGTCGTGCCAGCATTCCAATCACGCAATGAAAGCAGGCTTAACTTGGTGTCGACTTATAACATCAGTACCACTTGCATTACAACCAAAAGCTCCTGCACTTCTAGCCACCAACAGCGAACTACCTAGCTAGCACAGCTAACAACAGGTGTTAAAAGAGAGAAAAAATGCACAGCTATAGCATCACAAATACAACAAGCACAGCTATCACTCCCAGCAACAATGCAGCATGGCCTGGTAATGGGACGTCTTGGCCATCTTCGTGGGTGAATATATGCGTCAAGTTCAATGATCGTGGGTGGAATTTACCCAATGGAAATAGATTCAGAGATCGAATTGGTACGATCATCCTGGCTTGGCAGGTTTCCCGCTGGTTGCCGTCTGATCGTCAATGCGCTGAAATACACACGGCTTGATTCCTTTATCGGACAGGAATCGTACGAAATTGATCCGTATCTATAGCAGTTCATTTTCATATGGAGTTGGTTAGGTTTGTCGGATTTGAAACCATAGGACTTTTTTTCTATGGTCTACTTTGCGTGCTATTCCACATAATTTTTTTTAAATATTCTATGACAACTGTGCCAAACACACCCTCAGAAAAAATCATGTGTTTTTCAACCAAGACAGAATGTATTGCAATTTTCTGTGTTATTTATTCCTGTAGGATTCAACATGTCATGACATTCTATCACCGTTTTTTCCTATTTCTGTGTTTTGGAAATCCTTTGAGCCAAACAGGCACTAATAGGTGACTACTGCCCCAAAACATGTACTCGAAGCCAGCAACAGTATGCTTTATAAGTTTATATCTTTCTGAAGTTGCACATTGATGACAAATATCTCTATACAATAGAAAAAAAGGGTTAGTTATACTTCCTTTCCCTTCTGTCTCCTCACTCTAGAAAAATATCTGGCGCCTAAATTGCTCAGATTACAAGCCACTGGACTACCCCCTTCCAGTGTGGCGAAAGGGCACACAGGCTGATGGCCCAAACAGAGCAAATACCGAAGAGGCTGACATGCTTGGACGCGTCTCCTGATCAGACAAGAAACACAATCAGCAGGGCACCACTGCAAATACCATGAATCCCGGGCTGCCCTGTGCTGTGAACTTCGCGGCATCCACCCCAAGCTTGATTAGCCGGTTCGTTTCTCACTGTTTCGCCACCAGCAAGCAGCATAGCTCCAGGAAGGCATGTCGGTCGTGTCCTGATTTGGCCACTAATACATCTGTGACATGCCGTACGGAACAACACTGACCTTTCTGTGAGCACTTGCCGCCACTCCTGATGTAGTTGCAGCAATGCCATTAAGGGATCTCGTGTATAGGTTTGTTTCTGCTGATAACCTATCCGAAGAACCCCTTGGCACTGCTGATTGGTGGAAAGGGGGCGCTCTCATGTCCAGAGCAACATCAGACACAGATGAACTGTTTGCACAAGCATAGGCCTGCTGGTGCAGCGTATACCTTTCAGCCTGCAATGGCTCGGAGCAAACTGACTTTGCTGGCGTCTGATAATAACCGTATGTTTGTGGGATTTGTTGTTGGGTAGGATAACCTGAGTTCATCGCCACTCTTCGTGGGTCATATGGATCATTAATGCCACCATTTTCATAAGGCTGAACTGGACCAACAACCCTTCCAGGTCTTGCTGTAAAATTGAGAAGCATTGTATGGTTAGATTATATAAACTAGTATCAGGCAAGGACATACTCACTCCGTTCAGAAATATAAGACTTTTTAGCTTTGTGAATCGAATGTATCTAGACGTCTTTTAGTGTATAGGTTCGTAGAGGTTCGGAGTGAACCTAGACACTAAAAAGCGTCTAGATACATTTATTTCACAAAGCTAAAATATTTCCGAACAGAGGGAGTATGAATTAAGCATGAAGTGAAAAGCACCTATTGGCACTCTTTGTGGAGCCTGTGAGGTCCTCTGGACATTGCTAGAATATTTTTCTGAATCTCGAGGATGTTTATAAGACTCCTCAGACAAAGGTTTATCCCTTGATGTGCCAACGCGGGGTTGTTCCTTGCCATGAATTGGAGCTGAGTGAACAATGGTAGACCTGCAAAAACGTTCAAAAATAATTCACAAATCCATTCACAAGATCTAATTGTCCATCCAGGTAGATTTTAGAATCGGAATATGATTATTTGTATCCTATAGTACTCTCTCCTCTCGATTCTACAGGAAGTTTGGCAGTGGGCGATTGTGAAGTGCGTCTCAGCTCCTGACACCTTAAGTTGGCCGACCAGCGCGAGTACATTGGAAATTGACCTCCATGTTCTACAATCCACATTGAATTGCATGAGGTCAACTCTAACATGGCCAAAACTTTATGTTCATAGCAAATTTAAGTGGTCATTTGGATTCAAACTTAATTAAGAGGTTTTGCCACATTTTTATGATTGTTTTAGCAGTATGAGTTTAAAGTTAGTATTTGGTTGGAACTAGGAAAGAATTAGTGAAAAAAAATATTTTCTAAAATAAGTGTTGAGTTATTTCACCTTTTTCCCTTTTGAGCTTTGTGAAGAACAGGTCGGGTGGTTTACACATGATTCTTCTTAGGGAAAAAAATATTTTTGTCATGCTGCTCCTATTATAATTTACCAATCAATTTTCATGTTGCTAAGCTCTAACTGAACACTCTTGTATGAACAAACTCCAATATGGATACCAAACGAGCACTGGATTGGTAGCTTGAGACTGTGCTTAACTTTCAAATACTGAAAGAGCACAGCAATACACACGCTCATTTTGAGATCTTAGCTACACACAAATAATTAAAAAATGTATTTCACTGTGGCTCGTCAACATAGGCTCATTTCAACATTGAAATTGGATTTGAGTTGTGGAAAATGTTGGTGTTCCAAAAATCCAAACTGTGACCTGGACCAAGCTGTTTTGAACTCCTGCCGCTAGTAAAATAGAAGATAGAGACAAGTAAACAGCATGGAACAATTATCAGTTACCTAGGAAGAGAGGTGTGCTTTCTATCCATTGGAACTACAGGGCCATTTTCACCATTTTCTTCGAGATGAGCAAATTGCTTCCTGAATTGATCAACAGCACTGCATAAACACGGGTAGAAAAGTGCCACTATCAATAGACTGTGCAAAGATACAATGAAAACAAAGGCCAAAACATGCGCAAAAACACTATATGTTTCCAAGTGTATTGTTGCTGAAACCTTGGGTATAGAAAGGTTGTCCTCTCAGTGCCATTGGTGTAGTCTTTGAGCAATTGCGGATGGTATTCCAGTATCTCACGAAATATAAGCTCTCTTATATCATCTTTTGTTACTCTTCTGCGCTCAAACTCAAACTCCATTTTTGTGATTGGTTGGCAAGATGGTTCTCTCTCAATCTTGGCAAGCCCTTTGAAGTAGGGATGAGACAATGACTGACAAAAATCATGAGAATCCATATAAATGTCACTTTATGCACCTCAATAACTCGAAAATAAAAGACACTGCTGTCGAGATGAATGCAACTGTAGAACACTAATAATGCAGTTACCTCTTCAGCGGTTGGGCGGTCCTTCGGATCGAACGCCAAAAGCCTTTGCAACAGGTCTAAGGCCAAAGGATCTGCATTAGGAAACTTATGTGAAAATGGAATCGGCTCTTTCTTTCTCATGCTGCTCAGATACCTCCTTGCTTTCTCATTCCGTACCTGGAAAGGAAGAAACTACTAATGTCAAACTTCAGTAACTTGGATAATACCTACCAAATAGACTACAAAAGGCTTCCCGAACAAAACCAGTACTATACCCGAGAAATTGTATCCAAGGATGGTGTGCCCAGAAGATCTGTCATCAAATCTAACTGATGTACAACATTTTTACCAGGAAACAAAGGTTTCCCGGTCAAAACCTCAGCAAAGATGCATCCAATGCTCCAGACATCAATAGCTGGTGTATACTGCAATTTATTAGGAACAACTGAGCATTAGGGTTAATAAAAAGACCCAGACGGTATTTAAAACATGCATATGAGTAACAAAGCCATTTACTGTTTATCAGTATCAGCATCATGATAATAATCTTTACGAGTGATCAATCTAATGATGTCTGAGATGCTTTCGCAAGTCTTGATCCAAATGTAACTCATATGATTTCTAACAGTTCATACCGAGAATGATAAGAATTCACTGTAGCACACATCAACATAAAAATGGGGTAACTTTATCTTTGAGCACTGAACGCACAACCAACAATGTGATAAACACATGAATAAAGAAACATGTGGCTATAACAATGGGAAAGGCAACGTGATAGTTTGCAGATTAAATTAGCTTTTCACATGGAAGTATTAAATTAGCTCAGTGCTTGCACCAAAATTCAACCAAGAGACTGCTACAATGGAGGGAAAGCTTACCTTCGAAAAGAAGGATCCACAGAGCTCTGGAGCTCTGTACCATCTTGTTGCAACATAATCCTGAGGTGTAATTGAACAAAGAGTCATTTATCATGATTACCCACATGCAACAAGTCGGAAATGAAAGGAAGACAGAAAATTTATAAATTGAATATATGTATTCCCTGAACATACCGTCCAAAAGATTGTTGTCGGGGTATCGTTGAATGCAACTCGTGCCAATCCAAAATCACAAATTTTCAGTTTGCAGTTAGAATTTGCCAATATATTCTTTGGCTTGAGGTCCCGGTGATAAACGTTAGCTGCAGTTACATGTTGTTATAGTATCAGCAAATACTGCGGGAAGCAAAAGGGCATATCTGCACATTATGTTTATCCAAATTTGTTCATTGAAGGAACTGTGAAGATAATCCTTTATAGTTGTTGAGAAGACTACCAGTGTATCATTTAAACCACCAAATATGAGAAGTTATCAGCAAAATATATGAAAACTCTATAAGTAATGAGGAAACAAGAACAACACACTCTATATGCAAGCAAACCTTTTCTGGTGTTCATTCTCTGATGTCTATCTACAGAGAAACTGTTTCAATGCACATTTTGAATTCAAACGAGGGGCATATAACCTTCCACGGCCCCAATCCGCCCAGTATGACACTAGTTGGTTCAGATTTTCGCTATAAATCTAAGTACTTCAGCTAATCTAATATATGACATATGGAAAATGAATGAATATGCTTAGCAATAGTGAGAGCAGATAGATGGAGGCCCAATTGAGGGAGCCTTTTATTTTCAAATTTTCGAAAGTCATATTTAAAAGTTTCAAAATATTCTGAAAAAAGTCTGGATGTAGTCATGCTTGAATATGATAATCTATAAATGGAATATGTAAAATTATTGAATATACTACTAGGAATAGTTTTACATACTGCACCAACTAGAGGACTGGGTAGCTAGTATATTTAACTGCAATGTGGTGGCCTGATGCAAGTTCACTTCAGAGCACATATACTGTATGGTATCTGTGACCTAATATCTTCCGAAATGATATGTTACCTACCAGTGTGAATGTATTTCAGAGCCCGGAGTAATTGGTAAAGAAAGAACTGGTAATGCTCCTTCGTCAAGTCATCATTGGCCTTTATAACTTGGTGGAGATCAGACTCCATAAGCTCAAAAACAACATATATATCTTTGAAGTCTCTTCTCGATGGAGGTAGCATGATATGCTTTATCTCAACAATGTCAGGATGTCTTAGGAGCCTCAGAAGCTTGATCTCACGGAGAATCCGTGCAGCATCAGATATGTGCTCAAAGATATCATGTATCTTCTTTATTGCCACTTTCTCTCCGGTGTGGACATCTATTGCAGAGCACACGACACCGTAGCTGCCCTTGCCAACAATTTCCTGAATCTTGTATCGACTTGCGTCGCCATACTCCGTGAAAAACTCCGCCTCTGCGGAACTCTGGAAAATAAGTGCAGATATTGTGTTAAGTAAGTTTCAAAAATCTGTAAATGGAAAGCTTCAGAAGCTGCCAGCAGTGAAAAGCAAGCTTCAATGATCAATGGACCATCAGCTCATGCAATCATCATATACAAACAATTGATGCCACGCTGTCCATGAACCCCGCAAACCAGAAATGGCACACTACTAGGTGGTGGGCCGCAAAAATGATGGCAGATCTCCCGATACTTTTTAATGGAAGACACTTACTTGATCATTGAAAAACTAGAAGCAGCATTAACAAACAAATAGATGCAAAATTCAACTGTTTTGTCGGCAGACCAATAAAAAAAAATCTCTGGAAGCAAGACGTTGAAGCATTCGTTGCCAACCTCGCACACAAGAATTGTGAAGTCAAAGTGCTGGTGCACAGATTGGGAGAACTCCACAAGAAAAGGCAACAGCTTTGGCCACCGACAAGGAAAAGCAACGGCCACTACGTCTTCTTTTGCGCGGGCGGCGTCTGGAGATCACGGAACGCCGAACTCGGTCAACTTTTGCATGTGAGTTACCCGAAATTCACCTGTTATAGTAAGGAGCACCGAATTTCGCCTTTTTCCCAAATATAGAAGGAAGACTGCAGAGATGCGATGGGAATGCAGAAAACGCATGGAACAAGGAGAAGAATATACTGGAGTGCAAAGAAGATGAAAGCGAGAAGGAGGAGATGATCATACATACAGGATTGCTGTTGAGGAAAAAAAGATCTGAAGCGGCTAAGCGAACTGCAGAATTAGGCCGAAAATACCGACCTTTCTGGGAATAACAACAAAAAATTCAAACGTCCGAATTGACACGGCACTAAAATAATACTACCGGAGCTATACGTGTGCTTGAACAGAAGAAACGAGAAATTGCGCCGAACAGAATAGGCAAAGGAACTTTCAGAGACCAAAATCAAAGCAAAGCATTTTTCTACGAAAAAAAAAGACAAAATCAAGAGCAGCAGCTCAGCTCCATGAATCGCCGCGGAAAAGGTCAGCTACGGCGGAATCGAGAAAATGTTGGAACCAAGCAGGGATTTCCCGAACGAAGTGAGCCCACCTTCTTGCGCTGGTCCTGCTGCATCTCGCCGCCCACCGGATCTCGCCCCGAATCTCTTCAACAAGGCCACGCCGTCGGCCACTCCCCCTCCACAGGCGGCGGCAACAACACACCCTCCAAATCAACGGTCAGACACACAGCATTTGCTCGCGCCGCGTCGCCGAGGCCGAAAGCGCGCACGCCGCAGGGCGCCGGCGGTCGGATCGTGTGAGACGACGACGAAGGGAGGGCGGAAGACTGGACGGGCGGGGAGACCCTAACCCTAGCGACGCGGCGCTGGGGCAGGGCTAGGGCTCCCGCTCTCTCTCTCTCTCTCTCTCTCTCTCTCTCTCTCCTCCTGTTCCACCTCTCGGGGTCCGCACTCGCGCTCCGGGAGGGGAATAAGAGGGAGAGAGAGAGAGCAAAGAGGGTGGAGAAAGAGGAGGACGGACGGGTGGAGAGGAGAGGGGGCAGGTAGTGTTGTTGCCATGAATCCAGCGAACGAGCGGAGGGTGCTTTGATTTCCGTGCGCGGACGAGATTGCCCCTGGGCCCTCACTTCCTGGTTTGGTTTGGTTGGCCGCCTGTCGTGTGTCGCGTGCGCCCTGCGGTTCCGACGCCGTCCGATCCGCATCTTTCCATTCTCGCCACCTTCTCCTAGCCTGCAGCGTCTGACTCCATTCAATGCTGATGCACCATGTACCTAGTACGGTAGAGTAGTTTACTGCTGGACGGTCAGTGATGACGGCAAAATGTGGTTCTCGTTTCGGGTCAATCAATCCTTTTGTCCATGAATTACTTGTGGCTTTAATTCTATTTTTAGAATAGTTTCTATGCTCACTCTGGTCAGGGCATCTTCAGCGGCGCAACCTACTTAGCACACCTAAAGAGTCTGATGCCCGTCCGTTTAGATCGGTTCTCAAACAGAAACTAGGACACGGTCCGGCGCGTCTAGGTGGCGCGTCCAGCGGGACGACCCGTTCTCCGCGATAGGCCATTTGGCAAGCGGTAAATAGATATTTTGGCATACATTGCAACAACATATTACAATAAAATGAGAGCAGTAAAAAGTAAAAATATTTCATAAATATAAATAGTACACACTAATATAATTTCCCACAAACAATCAAATATAATTCGCAAATTACATTAAACAAACTAGAGGATTATGATTACTGATGTTGATTTCCCGCATGAGACCACATATGCTCAATTAAATCCATTACTATTGGATGGTCAGTGATGGCGGGAAAATGTGGTTCTCCTTCGGGTCAATCCCTTTTTCCATTACTTATGGCTTTAATCTATTTTTAGACTAGTTTCTATGCTCACTCTGGTTATTATGATTGTATTTTAGGATATGATATCATGAGATTGATTGCTTAATATGGTGGTTAAAAATAGTAGTGATAAATTAATTCTACTACTAATACTTTATTTTTGCGGGGAAATTTTGGTTCTAATCAACTAGAAATCTCTGAAAGGGCCTATAAACTGTTGACACGAGATTATTTTCAAGTATAAACATGCTTCTACTTGCATAGTTTAAAACGTTCAAATGTGATACACAGGATCACCAGATCTTCAGTTATTTTTCTTTTATGGCAGTACATTACTCATGATATGTAAGGCCACTCGAAATTTGAACCTATATTTGATCATGAATTAGGCTAACACGGTATAAGTTATAATATGTCACAGGAGTTATATATGTATTAGTGGAGCCATAACTTGTTGTGGGGGGATAAAACAGATGTTGGTGATTTTTCTATGAAATATAAACCTATTCTTAGTTGTCTGGTTTGAAAGCCTCAAGTATGACATTCACGATTTTACCTGTTGTTCAGTTCCATTTTGGAAGTTTATTGGAAAACAATACAGTAGATTACTGTCCCATTTCCAATGTTAACATTTTATATGATGGTTGATGAGGGAGGTGGTGTTTTACCTTCTGGGTGCAAATAAACCTATTATGAAAAATACATGAAAAACAAATTTTAAAATATTAAATAATAATTTTTTTGACATTTTGTGTTGGCACACATGTTTTAATGAAAATTTTATGTGACTTGTAGACAATTTTTCCAAAAATAATAATGTTAGAGTATCCGTTCTTTTACACGGGATCTAAAAAATGTTCTCTTTTCCGAAAACTTGTGTACGAATATAGAACGTCTGGACTTACATGCAAATCTTTTTTTCTAAATTTATTGACATCTCGAAATATGTTTTCAAACAATGAGTTCATCTACATCCATGAGCTGAATTTTCGGCAACTACGGAATCAATCTTCTTTTATGAATATGCATGTAAATAAAAAGTGCTTGACCCTTTTTCACAATGGATATGAATGCTTTCATAGGAAGAGAAGAGAAAAAACCCTCTAGGGGCATGTTTGATTCCTAGGAAAGGAAAATCATAGGAGTAGGAAAAATGTAGGATTGCAATGTCATGCCCACTCCAATCCTATAGGAATTCATACGAACCAAAGTGCGTTTGATTCCACCATAGGAATCTGAAAAAGAGGTATGGGTGGATGTTTGATATCCTATGAAAACTAGTACAAAGGAATCCTTTAGAAAAAATCCTATGGGAATCAATCCTACAAATCAAACAGCCGTCGTAGAAAAATTTCCTATAGGATTTAATTCTACAAAATCCCTAGGAAAATTCTTTGAATCAAACGGACACTAGGTGTGCACCTTCGTGGACCCATTGTACATTCCCACGTAAACTTAATTTCCCTATATAAGAGCATCTCCACTCGGCCCTCCAATATCGGCTCTGGCGCAAGCAATTTTAGCCCATATGAAGAGGCGCCGACTATTTTCTTAATTTAAGGGGGTAGTGTTCCCAGTTCCCTTCCAATATATTCAATTTATATCTTATATTGTGATTCTGCATCGCCAACTCCACGTCAACCTAATCTACGACGTCGCTTTCACCGCCGCTATCACCGTCCTTGCCATTGGTGCTATCCGCCGCGTCGCTGTCCTCCTCCTCCGTGTCGGAATCGAGGTCGACGATCCCGGCGCCTCCGCCCTCCTCATGAATTCTTCATGGCACGCCGCCTTGGCTCGACGACACGCCTCTTCAATATCGGTGTAGACCGTGCGCCCGCGCACTGCCCAGAAGCGCTGCCTCCCTTCGGGATTGCGCAGATCCGGATGGAGCTGTTGCCGGTGAGCTCGGCACAGCGCGAGCTCCTTCGCCCGCTCCTTCTTGAACTTCTTCGGCCAGTACACACTGATGTCTACGCACTTCTATTCTTGTAGACAGTTGTTGGGCCTCCAAGTGCAGAGGTTTATAGAACAGCAGCAAGTTTTCCCTTAAGGTTTATCGAACTCAGGGAGTAAGTGGTCAAAGATATCCCCTCTCAAGCAACCCTGCAATCAAGATACAAGAAGTCTCTTGTGTCCCCAACACACCCAATACACTTGTTAGGTGTATAGGTGCACTAGTTCGGTGAAGAGATGGTGAAATACAAGTGGAATGGATATAAGAAAACGGTGCCAGAAAATAGCTTGATGGCGTGAAAGAGACTAAAGACAAACTGAAATAAAGATAGAAGCAAGCAAACATGTAATAGATCTAGTTGCAAACGTTGTTTCAATGCTTAGAAACAAGGCCTAGGGGTCATACTTTCACTAGTGAACACTCTCATATAAATATCTTCTCTTTATGATACTACTCTTAACTACTCTCCGGTTGGACACTCTAATCCATGGTAGGACTATAACAACACACCTCAAAGTTCGCTTTCCCCATCTAGATAACCTCATACTGTCACCTTGAGCTCTAGATGGTTTCAACAAACACCACAATTTTATAGAGACATCCAACTCCAAATATAACTTATAACAAGTATTTGTAATCTCTAGCCTAAGTGCCACCATGGTGTGCACGCTGTCATTTTTACACACGTGGGGAGAGCAGAGATCTATTAAAGCACTTGAGTAGCAAGGTAGATCTACTTGATTACAAAGCTCATGATCACAATATGATCATGCATAGAGAGAGAGAGATGAACACATAGCTACCGATAGAATCCTTAGCCTCGAGAGAGAACTACTCCCTCCTCATCATAGGAGTCAGCAACAACGATGAAGATGGCGGTGAAGATAGTGAAGAGGCGGCGGCGCGGAGGACTCCTTCCCCGCCGCTGGTATCACAGGGGAGCACCGCCCCTTAGCGCCCTTCCTTCATGGCTTTTTAGGAGCCCTTCCCCATGGAGATGGGATCCATGGGGGAGGAAAAACGTGGCTTTGGTGGCTGGAAATTCGTGGGTGGAGGTGTCTCCTACGAATTAGGTTTCCTCCCTTTACCCGTCACCCCATCTTGGGCTGCAGTAAATCGGGCCTAGCAGACCCGTCCGGACTCGGAATCAGCTAAATTTTATGTCCAGGACATTTGTCGCGAAATTTCCAACAACTTTGTAGTTTAAGAGTTTTTCATTTGACGCCGTCTTCGACCCGAAACGTGACTATCTTCAAAAAAAGTTCTGAGACAGATTTCTGGAAAATCCCAATTTGACTCCAACAAGGTTTCCATATTCTTGGTAATTCCTACACATCAAAGTGTAAAACAAGAACATTGTGCATTTTTGCAACTATTAGTAGGTTAGTCCAAATAAATCATAAAATTTATATAAAAAGGAATATCAAAAGCATATTATTAACATAAAATCATCAAAAATTATAGATACGTTATGGACGTATCACACGCTCGTGGGCGCCTACCGGGCCATCGCCTTCTTCTGCTCCGGCAGCTCGCGGCGGCGCTCCTCTATCTGCATCGCCAACTTGGCGCCACGCAAGGGCGGTGCCACAGGCACGCCGGCGTAGCTGAGCTCAAAGCCATCCGGAAGCCTCGCGTGCGGTGGCGCAAGGATGTCGTAGTGGGCGAACATCACGACCTCATAGAAATTGAGTTTGGGCATCTCCATGGTGGCGGAGGTGGCGGGAGGTGGAGAAAGGGAGGAAGAGACGCCTATATATAACCGAAGCTTTCTCCCACTGTCAGGACTAGCACGGGTCATTTTCAGATCCATCCGGCACCCCCGCTTGTCTTTCTGTGTGTAGGGTTCGGCCTAGGGACGATGGATAACTAAAAGGGCCGTGCCGGTGCTAAAAAAAATTTGTGAAAAAGACTGGACGTGATTTTGAGCGCCGGCACGCCGTAACTCTTTAGAGGTTTAGAGGGGTTTAGGGCGCCGAGTAAAGATGCTCTAAGACGACTCACACGGTCTTTCAAATGGGTGTTAAAATGGAGTACATCCCCACCTGTTGATGCCAGATGCTTATCCACAGAGATAAAGCCAAGTAGCCGACACAATCCTCCAAATTATCCATTCAGAGGAATAAAAAGGAAGCTTTTACTTGTTGTGAAACGTATTTAAACGGTGTCAAGACGTCTGCGGGATTTCCGTTGGCATGGCGCGGGGGTGGGTCACGCCTCACGCGCCCAGCCCAGCGACTGCCTCGTGTCCGCTCCCGCTCTGCTCGCCCAGCGACCTCGGGTCGGTCGTATCGTATGATCCAGCAACCGCTTTGCGTGCCTGTCAGGGCCACCCGTGGATGCATGGCCTCTCTCTCTCTCTGCCGACCACCCGTATTTTTACCGTCGCAAACTTTGCAACCCTGGCTATCGGGGAAGAAAATCAACAAAACGCTGCTCTTTGCTTCCTTTCTTCCACCCTGTACGTCTTTCCTTTCCTCCCCCTTTTCTTTTGATTTCGGTTCTTGGCTTGCTGGCCTCCGTCTGGCTAATTAGTAACGTGGGCTGGAGAGAACCAAACGTGCCGCCCTTGTTTCCGTGATTGCGTATCTGCGCTAGTAGATGACTCACCACTGCTATGCTCATTTGTCATTTTCACGTATGCACGTATGTTGTGCGCCATCGCTTCGCATCGGCCCATGACAGACATTGGCGCTTAGGCGATAGGTTAGTGGAGTTTTCAATTGATTATTATTAGCTGGTGCGTGAGAATTAGGTGGCGGGCATTTGTTATGGAATGGAGATTTCAACTAATCAGTATTCCATTGGTGTGCCCTTTAAGTTGCATCCTCAAAGGTTCCTGCTGCGTTGCTTTTCCATAAAGATAATCTGCCATCGCCCATTGTATCGACTTTCTGGTGGGGACAGGACTATTTACGATTTTCTGCCATTTCCAAAATAGAGTATTTCGTTGGAATTACTCAACTTATGAACCTACCACCTCCTCTTTCCCTAATGTGTCTTTGTAAGCACCGTCACGAGCTTTCACAATCACCACGTACATCGGGGCTCCACCAGCAGCTTCCACGTTATATTCACCGCCAATAAAACCGCTGGCTGAAATACTTCTAGAAGCGTACCAAAAGTTAATCCTACCGAATCCACAACAAATGTGTCTGGTTGCGTCAAAAAAGGTGAATTATATTCTCAGATTTCTTTCTGCTCTATGACACCGTCCTGATTTATCTTCTTCTAAATTGCATATGTTAGAAATAATGGGCCAATACAAATAAGTCCATGTAGATTTCAGATTTTCTCTTAAATCTCAAAGCTCATGTTTAATAGCAGCTCACATGTGTTTGAGACCATGTTTGGGGCAGGTCACATGCGAGTGGAGTGGGAGCTAAAGTTTAGTCCCACATGAAAAGTTGGAAGAGAGTTACACTAGTTTATAAGATAGAGTGTTGCACCACTTTGTAAGTGAGTGACAATAAGAGAGCTACACATGCTCCTCCGACGACGAAGCCGCACGCACGCACGCACGCACCGCCCGCCCGCTCTATATAAAGGCGTGCGCGGCTACCGCCACATATCACCGAATCCAAACTAGGGTTTTGCCAACCTCTCTGCTTGCATCGTCACCGTAGTCTACTCCATCCCGCTTGTCGGCGTGCACCGGCGGACGGGAGAGCAGGTCTCCGGAACCACTCGCATTTGCGATCCTGTACGGGAGAGGGCGAATAAGGTTTTTGGGAAGTGCTCTGTATCATCCCATCTGTCTAACATCTGTAATGCTACATGGTCTAATAATAAAATGCTACTTCCTACATATAATTGTTGCATCATAATTATAGCATGCTCATGTCATCATGCCACCTTGTATTTGAGCATCATATAAAACCCTTTTTTCTTTTGGATCTTGCCTCATATGCATTTATTAATTGTATTTGCCACTTGATACATTGTAGTTGGTTCTTGATATGTTGTTTAATGCCCAAATTGGGTTGGGGCATATCTTTTTCAACTCCACCACCTTAACTTGTCACCACCTTATAATTCCACCATCCTAACTATACATGAGCTTTTACATTTCCCTTTGGCATTTAAATCTAGCTCATATGTGTTGGGATGGATCCACTTCTAATTCCACATGCTTCCATTTATGCCTCATGTTGTTTTCACATTGTTGATATGTGGAGAGCCACATGGCCACCTTTGCATGCATGTGGTTAATTTCACTTGTTCTATCTTCCATATGGGTTGTTTGGGAATAATTGAGCATTGTTTAAATATAATTGTGGCCAAATAATCTTCTAGTGGAACATACACACTAGCATGGCCTATTATATTTAATGATGCTTAAATCTACCCTTACCATATTTTATCAAGCTTATGGTGTGTCCTTTAATCAACTATGGTTGTGCATGGGTGTAATAGGTGCCCATAGGCATATGTAGTTGTTTTCACAACTAATAAATGTGGCATTTATTTAATTATGCATGGGCCATGCAAGGTCCTCTTCTTTTCTTCCTTTGGGCTTCTTTTGGTCTTGGAGGGAAGTTTGTTTGTGGAAAATCAAGCAATGGGTTTTCAAAATTCAAACCAAACCCTATTTGACCACCCTCTTCCTTTTCCTTCTTTGATGCCCATTATTGCATGTGCATGCAATATAACCATCTCCTTCTTTCTCCATCTTTTCAATATTCTAGTGTTGGCCACCATGTTTTCTTTTGGGTTTTGTTTGAGCAAATCTTTTACAAACCTAACAACCTAAACTCTATATCTACCACCTCATCTCTCTTTTATCTCTCACCATGACCATGTATATGCATGTGGACATATACACCCACACCTACATCTACTCCTACACCTACACATGCATGTGAGTCTACACGTGAGCCTCTCTCTCTCTCTAATCTACCTAGTTTTACCCCCCTAAACCGAAGTAAACCCAGCCCAAAACCCACCTAGCCTAAACCCTCTTTTATTTCTCTAGCTTGGCCGAACCCTCCCTCTCCACCCTGTCCACCCAGCTCGACGCCCGTGCATCAACTGGTGCAGCCGGACCCCTCTCCCCAGTAGCCGCGCACCCCCTCCCATGTACCTCTTCTCGACACGCCCGTACAGCCGCCACGCTACCGCCGTGCCCGCCTTCCTCCTCTCGGCATAAAGCCAGGCAGAGACAGCTGTCAGCCTCATCCTCCTCACCTAACCCCATCTTTATCCTCTCCAACTACTCCCTCCTCCTTCCCCATCGAGATCCCCAGCCAGCCCTAGACCAGCCGCCGTCTACCCTGACCCCGTCGTCGTCCTGCCGCCGTCGCCACCGAGCCACCTTGTCCGGGAGGCGCGCCTGGAGCTGCTGGCCCTTCTCAACCTCCTGGACGCTGAGAAGAAACCCCAGGGGCTCTACACCGTCGCGGAGCACCACACCGGCAGAGCACCGAAGCTGGCCACTGCTACCTCTCCGCTCCCCGCTCCGGCCTGCTCGGCTTGCTGACGAGCGCCAGGTGAGCGAGCCCCGGCCTTCTGCACTTCGTTCTGCCCGCCATACCATCCTGCACCACCGGCGACCTTGCCTCACGCGCGCTCACCGCCGCACGGACACTAGCTCGCCGTGAGTTGCCCTCAAGTTCAGCACGTCCGAGTCGACACTATGCTTCGTCTCCGGCCAGCTACCCTACAACGATGGATAGCCCTAGATCCCCTCTTTCCGTTCCAGCAAGTTTTGTTCGTTACGGTGGAGCATATCTCCCGAGATCGTCCGCGGAAGATCAATGCACGCTCGATGTCTGCAGACAGTTTCTTCGTCAGCCGATGTCGCGGGTGTTCGTCGCCTGTTCCTCGTTAAATCCCCGCCGCTGTAGACGAGATCCGGCAAAGCCCCCTAAACAAGAGTTGTAGACCTATCTCCAATCTTCGTTTTTTGTTTTTGCGGCATCACCAAATTCGCCATAGTTTCGTCGCAATCCTCCTCGCAAGATCGGACCGAGCTAGCTGTTCGCGAGTGATTTCAGTTTCGTCAGTCTTCAGAGAGAGCAGCAGCCCGCCGCGTTTTTGCAAAAACACCCCTCTCTGTTTCGCCGCGCACCGGCTAGTCCCTCCGCAGCCTTTAGGCCCACCGGACAGACTCCCGGCACTTTTACATTTTGGTACCCAAGTTTTCCAGTCCTCCACCCGCAGTCCCCCGGATCCGCCACGTGTCCAGCCCCAGCTGGCGCACACGCGCGGTGGACCCGCAGTCCCCGGTCCCGCTTGTCAATCTCTGCGGCTGGGTAAACCCGCAGTGAGAAAAGCCCCTCGTAGAGCCGCTACGCCAGCTGGCGCTGACTCAGCGCTAGGCCCGCTCGTCAGTGACTCGGGCTAGACCCACCTGAGTACCAAAAGTTTCTGTGAGCCTTTTTTCCAAATAAAAACAATTCCAGGAAATGCATATATGTTTTTAATATTCAGAAATTGATATCTTTATTTTGGTAATTCCAAATAATACAAATGATATATGTTTTTGGATCAGAAAATGTGAGGAATTCAAATCTCTCATCCAATTTAATTTTTGACTAATTTAAATTTTCGAAATTGTTTAATTGCATTAAAAATGCCTTTTCTTAATTAATCAATAACTTTAAATCTATAACTCCAAATTTGTCAAATAATATGTCTAAATTGATCAGCGCGACGAGCCCGTTCTAACTATGCTTTCCATTTTCTAAATTGAAGCATGCATCATGTCATTATTAAAAACCAGAACTGTTTATGGCAATAAAACTTGACCAAATAAATAATAAAATGATTTATTCTTGTTCCCACACCTCACCCTTGCCATGCTACATTATTGCCATCTAATTTGTGCATCATTCATCATGGCATACTTGTTTGCTTGTCGCATTTTATTTAGATGCTTGTGCACCTTATTTATGTTGGCCCTTGTTTGTTTGGTTCTTCCTTCGGATAGACGCCGAGCAGGGGAAATATCAGGAATCCCAGGAGTACTATCCAGATCCACCTCTCGCTTCAACTGAGCTGCCAGGAAAGCACTACCACATGCTTGCATACATATAGTACCTATTGCCTCTATCTTATTCTTGCATCATTGAGTCGCGATTGCATTAAATTGAATCCCAAGTACTGCATGGCCTTTACTTTTAAACCCCACCGAGCTTGTTCCTCCATCCCATGAGCCAATACTACAGGAGTTGTTTGAGCCATGCGAGTCGTAGAACAGCATGTGTAGGGTATGTGAGTGTCTGATGGATAACGAGGTACCTAAACAACTTAACCTGAGTAGTAATGGGATAACTAATGAAAGAGGCACCGGTGAGCAATATCTGCTATTTGGTTTTTCATGCTCACTTGTGTCCCGTAGGACCCCGAGTACTTGATTCCTGTTCCTTGACTATTCGCACTATCCACATCCGGGAGGCCTTATGGACCCCCCTAAGCCAGAGCTTGATTCATTTCTATTTCTTGGGGCCACAAACTAGTTTGAGGTTTTATTTACTATCCTGTACTTATGCCATGTTTTACTGCTTTATTAAGATTGTGCGTGGAGCACCTGTACTGTTTTGGATGCGGAGTGTTTTCGCGGTATCGACAAGCCCAGTCACATTTTCGGGTTCCTAGTCGTTTACAGCCATTGACGCAAACCTTGGGTCCGTCTCGGAGTCAGCCAACTTCGTTGCGGGTAGCTTAATGGGGTGGCCCCCTGAAATATTTTATGAATCCTGTGATCGCTTTGTCGTGAATGCCTTGTTGGGTTTTGAGTTGGTTTTTCCGAGGTTGATCGAGTGTGTGTTGCTATTTGTGCACCCCTGCAGGGTAAATCTTTCTGAAAGCCGTGTTCGTGGTTATGGACGACTTGGAGCACAGTTTCTCGATCATAGACAAGTATAACTAAAGTACCGCTTTTAATTGACTAAATACCTGACTAGTAAATAGTGCAACACTCATGGAATGGTTAATAAAACTGCCAACGGATGGGTTGTTCGTCCGCTTTCTCGTTGGTAAGCGAGAAGGAGGATGGATCTGTTATTTTATACTGTTATAACTGTTGTTCCTAATTAACGGACATCCGTCTATCTTTGGTTAGGCGGATGGTTAGCGAGTATCTATAGACTTGTTAGTTATTATCTTTTGCTGTAATTGCGTCACCCCAGGTTGTGTCCCCTTTAGAGGCATAAAGACTTGTTGAGTACCCCTAGGGTCTCACACGATAAATTGTTTGATTCAGATGAACAGGTGTATTCGCAAGATGGATACTGGGTGGAGGAAACAGATGATGTTGGCAACGATCACTCGGTGTAGAGATTCCGGGGATGGGGATCTGCGAGATCTGTGGGCGGCATGTGCTTACTTATGTGACATCTTATGCCGATTTGCTTCTTATCCGTACTCGGATCTTGTTTTCCGCTTCCGCTTGATACTCTGATGTTTGATGTATGAGGAGCTATCCTACACTATTATCTCTATCTAGGTTATTTGGATCTTGCCGTATGGCGTTGCAATATTTCTATTTCTTTTAGATGGTATAGCTCTGAGAACTGTTGTAAGGTAGCTTGCATACATACTCACTTGTGTATGTATTTGATCTCTTCACCTGTTGCCTACGCCGCTTGTTCTTGTCCCGATGTCTTGGAAGTGGTTAGGACGGCCGACGGGTCTACACGTGGGTGGCCCCTGGGCCCCCGCTGTACTATTTTAACCACTTCCGCTTCATCCAGGCTTGAACTTAGAGCGTAGGGTCCGAGGTTGTTACAATTGGTATCAGAGCCATCCCGCCCTTCAGGGTCTCAGCCAAATGGTCGTTGTCAGTCTAGCAAATATTTTTGGTAGCTATGTATACTAGGGAAAAACAAAACGTGAGAGTAGGACTGCTTCCATTTTTCTTCTTACCCACCCACCCACCCTTTTCTGGTAAGGAAGTGTAACGTTTTCAATCCTCTTCTAAAATTCAAACTAGGATTCACGTGTTCTGGGTTTCGTAGTACCATAGGTTGTGTGTGTGTGTGCGTAATTCCTTGTCTATCTGTTGCATCCAACTTGTTGTCGCTATCAGCCTTTTGGCTATCAACTGTTGGTACATTCCATACCGACAGGCTTTTGTAAACCGACGCGATCTATCTGATTTGTTGTAGACCGACGCGATCTGTCTTACTCTTTGTTATTCGACGCTATCTTGTTAGGGGTGTTTGTTTCCGTAGTTGCTAATCTTTAGGTTCATCTTAAAAGGGAAGAGAGTTGGGATATGTGTTTTACTTATTCATGTGCGGAGTAATGATTTGAGTGCGGGATGGAGTCGCGACCATACCACTACTTTTATCATTCGCTCTTGTATATTGAATTGGTAGAGTTACTAATCTTGATTCGTTAAGTGGTTTTGCGCATATAGTGGTATTTTAATGCCGAAATTTGCAGAAATTTTTTCTTTGATAGCCTTGTGTACCAGACTCCTTGTTCAGTCGTGTGCGATATGCTTAATATCTTTTAGGTGCTTTGTACTTTGTCGATATTTTAATATCATCTTAGTAATTTGTATCCTTAATCTTGGTTAATTCCATTTGGTACTATTTTGGATTATTATTATTCTCCATTATGGTACTGACTTGAGTTTTATATCAATCACAGGATGGCACCACCACGCCATTCTGAGGAGGACATACCACCTGAACTGGGGGCTGCGTTGGCAAGTATTGCTAATGCCTTGGGAGCAATGCAACAGAACCAACAACGCTTTGAAGAAAGTGTGAGGAGGAATGAGTTTGTTCCGCTACCTCCACCTCCCAAGCGAGGAACATCAAGAGTTTTCTGAAGTTCAACCCGTGGCACTTTGAGGTGTCTGATCAGCCGCTGGACGCTGATGATTGGCTGCGTGAGATGTCAAGGTTGCTGATGACTGCTGATGTTCCTGAGCAAGAATGGGTAAAATGTGCCACTCATCTTTTGAAGGGAGACGCAGCTCTGTGGTGGGAGAATTACCTGAAGGCAAACCACTCTGGTTTTCAGCCTACTTGGGAGCAGTTCACTGGGGCTTTCAAAGAGCAATACCTGTCAGAAATTGTCATGGAAAGGATGAAGGAAGTGTTTCTCAACCTCAAGCAGGGCAATGACAATGTCAATACCTATATTAAAAACTTCACGAATCTTTCTCGGTATGGTGGCGATGATATCTCTGATGACAAGAAGAAGCAAAAGAGGTTCAGGCAAGGGCTCAATGCATCTATCAAATATGCAATCACTCATGCAAGGCCAGGGTCTTTTCTGGAACTCCAACATACAGCTCTGTAGGAGGAAGCAAGTAGGCAAGTGTTCGAGGAGTCCAAGAAACACAACCGTGATGCAGCAAGCTCTTCAGCTATGACAGCTCCCTCTAAGCGTCGTGTGTGGGTTCCTAACACCCCACCATCGCTCCCGGCTCCACCAAGACCTTCAAGCTACGCGGCAAGGCCACCAAACTCCTTCACCACGGCTCCTAGGGGCTACAACCACAACTACCCTGGAGCGCCTGGCGGAGTCCCTGGCTATGCTGCTCCACGTCCACCTGGTGCTTTTTACACTTGTGGGAACACTGGGCATCAACACTGGAGTTGTCCAATGAACAACAAAGCTCTTCCACCACCACCTCCAAGACCCGCGGCAAGTTCTTCTATGGTTCGTGCACCTCCACATCGGGCTCTCAACATCAACACCAAGCCCGGGTCCACTGTTGCTCGTGCCAACTGTATCAACGTCGCTCAAGCTGAGCATGCACCTGGAGTTGTGATGGGTATGCTTCCTGTTAACTCAGTTCCTGCACGAGTTTTGTTCGATTCTGGTGCATCGCATTCTTTTGTTTCTCACAAGTTTGCAAATGAGAATGAGTTAGCAATGGATGCGCTTCCTAAGCGCTTGATGGTCCTTTCTCCTGGGTCAACAATGGCATCGTCCAAAATCAGCCATGGCAATCAAATTGAGATTGGTGGCTCTTTGTTCCCGGCTTCCTTAATAATTCTAGGAAATTCTGACATTGATGTTATCTTGGGCATGGATTGGTTGACAGCAAATGCAGCTGTGATTGATTGTGCTGAACGCTCGGTTTCTCTGAAAATTCCTGAAGGCCATATAGTCTATTCTCTAAGTCTGACTCCTGCAATTCAGCTTTTCTCTTTGGAGGCTCTGAATGATGATGCTATGGAGGCTATTCAGAGTGTTCCGGTGGTCTGTGAGTTCCCAGATGTTTTTCCTAAAGAGTTACCAGGTATTCCTCCTGACCGAGAGGTCGAGTTTGTGATTGAGCTTGAACCTGGAACCGCTCCTATCTCCAAGCGGCCTTATAAAATGGGTCCTGCTGAGTTGGCCGAACTCAAACGTCAGCTTGATGAACAAGAGAAGTTGGGTTTCATTCAGCACAGTACTTCTTCTTGGGGTAGCCCAACCATCTTTGTGAAGAAGCGAGACAAGACTGATAGACTTTGTGTTGACTATCGGCCTCTCGATGCTAAAACCATCAAGAATAAATATCCCCTTCCGCGGATTAATGATCTATTCGACCAACTAGATGGAGCTGTGGTATTCTCTAAGCTTGACTTGAGAAGTGGATATCATCAAATCAAGATTCGCAAGGAAGATGTTCCCAAAACAGCTTTCACCACCCGCTATGGCCTGTATGAGTACACGGTCATGTCATTCGGTCTCACCAACGCACCTGCCACCTTCTCGAGGCTTATGAACTCGGTTTTCATGGAGTATCTTGATAAGTTCGTCGTGGTCTATCTAGATGACATTCTAGTCTATTCTAAGTCAAAGGAAGAACATGAAGAACACCTTCGGTGTGTCCTAAACAAGCTTCGTGAGAACCGTCTGTATGCAAAGTTCTCCAAGTGTGAGTTTTGGCTGCCTGAAGACACCTATCTGGGTCACGTCATCTCCGCCAAGGGCATTGCCGTCAACCCAGAAACTGTTCGGACAATTGTTGACTGGCTTCCACCCAAAAATGTCAAAAAAGTCCGGAGTTTCCTTGGTTTGGCTAGTTACTACCGTCGCTTCGTTCAGAACTTCTCGAAGATTGCGAAGCCTCTTACCGATCTCCTCAAGAAAGGCAAGAAATACCTTTGGTCTCCTGCATGTCAAGCAAGCTTTGAAACACTCAAAGAGAAGCTCACTTCCACACTAGTCTTGATCCCTCCAGATACATCAAAGCCTTTCCAGATATTCTGCGACGCCTCTTTGCAAGGATTGGGTGCGGTCCTTATGCAAGAAAAACAAGTTGTTGCTTATGCCTCTCGACAGTTGAAGACGCATGAGATCAACTATCCTACACATGACCTCGAACTCGCAGCAGTTGTCTTTGTTTTGAAAGTATGGAGGCACTACTTGCTTGGCAACCGTTGTGAGATCTTTTTTGATCACAAGAGTCTGAAGTATATCTTCACACAACCGGATCTCAACCTTCATTAGAGGAGGTGGATTGAAGCAATTAATGATTTCGATCTGACCATCAACTACACTCCGGGCAAAGCTAATGTCATGGCCGATGCTCTCAGCCGAAAAGCTTATGTCAACAACCTCATGGTGGAAGAACAACAGCCTCTCTTGTGCGAGGAATTCCGCCAGCTCAACCTTGAAATTGTGGATCAAGGGTATCTTCTGAACCTTCTGGCAACCCCTCTCTTGGAAGAAAAAGTTCGCTCCATTGAACTTGGTGATCCTTACACTAAAAAGATCATCTCCAACATTCAGCTCCCGAAGTATGAGTCCTTCCATGTCGACGACCAAGGCGCTCTATTCTTTGAACACCGGATGTTTGTTCCGGACTACCCGGGTTTGAGAGAGCAAGTTCTTAAGGAGTGCATGATTCTGTTCTTTCTATCCATCTTGGCGGCACTAAGATGTACATGGATCTGAAAACACAATATTGGTGGCCTGGGTTGAAACGATATTGTGCCAATTATGTCTCGGAGTGTGATGTCTGCCGCAGAGTTAAAGCTGTCCATCAGAAACCTTCCGGTCTTCTACAGCCATTGAAGCCTCCGGAATGGAAATGGAAGAAAGTAGAGATGGACTTCATAACTGGTTTTCCAAGGTCGCAGAAGGGCAACAATGCAATCTTTGTTGTCATCGACAAGCTTTCTAAAGTGGCTCACTTCTTTCTCGTCAAGGAAACAATTTCTGCAATTCAGTTGGCTGAGCTCTATATCAATAGAATTGTCTCTCTGTATGGGGTTCCTCTTGAGATCAGCTCAGACCGTGGAAGCATCTTCACTTCCAACTTCTGGGGAAGTTTCCAAAATGCGTTGGGAACAAAGTTGAACTTCAGCACAGCTTACCACCCTCAGTCGCAAGGACAAGTTGAAAGGATCAATCAGATTCTGAAAGATATGCTCCATGCTTGCGTCATCTCTTTCGGCATGAAGTGGGAAGAATGCCTTCCTTATGCTGAATTCTCTTACAACAACAGCTTCCAGAAGAGTCTAAAGATGGCACCATTTGAGGTTCTCTATGGACGTAAATGCAGAACTCCGATTGGTTGGTCGAGCGCAGGTGAAAGAACATTGTTTGGTCCCGACATTGTAACTCAAGCGGATGAGAAGGTTCACATCATTCTTGAAAACTTGAAGGTTGCTCAAAGTCGCCAGAAGAGCAACTATGACAGAAAGCACACGCACATGGAGTATGTCCCTGGTGATCTCGTTTACCTTCGCGTCACTCCCATGAGGGGCACGCACCGGTTTGGTATCAAAGGAAAGCTGGCTCCTAGATACATCGGTCCTTTCAAAGTTCGTGGAAGAAGAGGAGAAGTCGCTTATGCTCTTGAGCTCCCTGAAAAACTCAAGGTCCATGATGTTTTCCATATCTCTCAACTCAAGAAGTGCTTCAAGGATCCCGGCAGGACCGTGGACCATGAGCTCATCAATCTCCAAGAAGACCTGCCTTATCAAGAACACCCCACACAAATCCTAGAAGTCATAGAAAGAAGGACACGCAATAAGTCCATCAAGTTCTGCAAGGTGCAGTGGTCGCACCATTCCGTTGATGAAGCCACTTGGGAACGCGAGGATGAGCTCCGTGCCAAGTATCCTACCATCTTCATGTCTTCTTCTTCTTCTTCCTAGAATCTCAGGGCGAGATTCCTGTTTAGTGGGGGAGAGTTGTAGCATCCCATATGTCTAACATCTGTAATGCTACATGGTCTAATAATAAAATGCTACTTCCTACATATAATTGTTGCATCATAATTATATCATGCTCATGTCATCATGCCACCTTGCATTTGAGCATCGTATAAAACCTTTTTTCTTTTGGGTCTTGCCTCATATGCATTTATTAATTGTATTTGCCTCTTGATACATTGTAGTTGGTTCTTGATATGTTGTTTAATGCCCAAATTGAGTTGGGGCATATCTTTTTCAACTCCACCACCTTAACTTGTCACCACCTTATAATTCCACCATCCTAACTATACATGAGCTTTTACATTTCCCTTTGGCATTTAAATCTAGCTCATATGTGTTGGGATGGATCCACTTCTAATTCCACATGCTTCCATTTATGCCTCATGTTGTTTTCACATTGTTGATATGTGGAGAGCCACATAGCCACCTTTGCATGCATGTGGTTAATTTCACTTGTTCTATCTTCCATATGGGTTGTTTGGGAATAATTGAGCATTGTTTAAATATAATTGTGGCCAAATGATCTTCTAGTGGAACATACACACTAGCATGGCCTATTATATTCAATGATGCTTAAATCTACCCTTACCATATTTTATCAAGCTTATGGTGTGTCCTTTAATCAAGTATGGTTGTGCATGGGTGTAATAGGTGCCCATAGGTATATGTAGTTGTTTTCACAACTAATTAATGTGGCATTTATTTAATTATGCATGGGCCATGCAAGGTCCTCTTCTTTTCTTCCTTTGGGCTTCTTTTGGTCTTGGAGGGAAGTTTGTTTGTGGAAAATCAAGAAATGGGTTTTCAAAATTTAAACCAAATCCTATTTGACCACCCTCTTCCTTTTCCTTCTTTGATGCCCATTATTGCATGTGCATGCAATATAACCATCTCCTTCTTTCTCCATCTTTTCAATATTCTAGTGTTGGCCACCATGTTTTCTTTTGGGTTTTGTTTGAGCAAATCTTTTACAGACCTAACAACCTAAACTCCATATCTACCACCTCATCTCTCTTTTATCTCTCACTATGACCATGTATATGCATGTGGACATATACACCCACACCTACATCTATTCCTACACCTACACATGCATGTGAGTCTACACGTGAGCCTCTCTCTCTCTCTCTCTCTCTCTCTCTCTAATCTACCTAGTTTTACCCCTCCCTAAACCGAAGTAAACCCAGCCCAAAACCCACCTAGCCTAAACCCTCTTTTATTTCTCTAGCTTGGCTGAACCCTCCCTCTGCACCCTGTCCACCCAGCTCGGCGCCCGTGCATCAATAGTAACTCGACGCTGACTCAGCGCTGGGCCCGCTCGTCAGTGACTCGGGCTAGACCCACCTGAGTACCAAAAGTTTCTGTGAGCCTTTTTTCCAAATAAAAACAATTCCAGAAAATGCATATATGTTTTTAATATTCAGAAATTGATATCTTTATTTTGGTAATTCCAAATAATACAAATGATATATGTTTTTGGATCAGAAAATGTGAGGAATTCAAATCTGTCATCCAATTTAATTTTTGACTAATTTAAATTTTCGAAATTGTTTAATTGCATTAAAAATGCCTTTTCTTAATTAATCAATAACTTTAAATCTATAACTCCAAATTTGTCAAATAATATGTCTAAATCGATCAGCGAGACAAGCCCGTTCTAACTATGCTTTCCATGTTCTGAATTGAAGCATGCATCATGTCATTATTAAAAACCAGAACTGTTTATGGCAATAAAACTTGACCAAACAAACAATAAAATGATTTATTCTTGTTCCCACACCTCACCCTTGCCATGCTACATTATTGCCATGTAATTTGTGCATCATTCATCATGGCATACTTGTTTGATTGTCGCATTTTATTTAGATGCTTGTGCACCTTATTTATGTTGGCCCTTGTTTGTTTGGTTCTTCCTTCGGATAGACGCCGAGCAGGGGAAATATCAGGAATCCCAGGAGTACTACCCAGATCCACCTCTCGCTTCAACTGAGCTGTCAGGCAAGCACTACCACATGCTTGCATACATATAGTACCTATTGCCTCTATCTTATTCTTGCATCATTGAGTCGCGATTGCATTAAATTGAATCCCAAGTACTGCATGGCCTTTACTTTTAAACCCCACCGAGCTTGTTCCTCCATCCCATGAGCCAATACTACAGGAGTTATTTGAGCCATGCGAGTCGTAGAACAGCATGTGTAGGGTATGTGAGTGTCTGATGGATAACGAGGTACCTAAACAACTTAACCTGAGTAGTAATGGGATAACTAATGAAAGAGGCACCGGTGAGCAATATCTGCTATTTGGTTTTTCATGCTCACTTGTGTCCCGTAGGACCCTGAGTACTTGATTCCTGTTCCTTGACTATTCGCACTATCCACATCCGGGAGGCCTTATGGACCCCCCCTAAGCCAGAGCTTGATTCATTTCTATTTCTTGGGGCCACAAACTAGTTTGGGGTTTTATTTACTATCCTGTACTTATGCCATGTTTTACTGCTTTATTAAGATTGTGCGTGGAGCACCTGTATTGTTTTGGATGCGGAGTGTTTTCGCGGTATCGACAAGCCCAGTCACATTTTCGGGTTCCTAGTCGTTTACAGCTATTGACGCAAACCTTGTGTCCGTCTTGGAGTCGGCCAACTTCATTGCGGGTAGCTTAATGGGGTGGCCCCTGAAATATTTTATGAATCCTGTGATCGCTTTGTCATGAATGCCTCGTTGGGTTTTGAGTTGGTTTTTCCGAGGTTGATCGAGTGTGTGTTGCTATTTGTGCACCCCTGCAGGGTAAATCTTTCTGAAAGCCGTGTCCGCGGTTATGGACGACTTGGAGCACAGTTTCTCGATCATAGACAAGTATAACTAAAGTACCGCTTTTAATTGACTAAATACCTGACTAGTAAATAGTGCAACACTCATGGAATGGTTAATAAAACTGCCAACGGATGGGTTGTTTGTCCGCTTTCTCGTTGGTAAGCGAGAAGGAGGATGGATCTGTTATTTTATACTGTTATAACTGTTGTTCCTAATTAACGGACATCCGTCTATCTTTGGTTAGGCGGATGGTTAGCGAGTATCTATAGACTTGTTAGTTATTATCTTTTGCTGTAATTGCGTCACCCCAGGTTGTGTCCCCTTTAGAGGCATAAAGACTTGCTGAGTACCCCTAGGGTCTCACACGATAAATTGTTTGATTCAGATGAACAGGTGTATTCGCAAGATGGATACTGGGTGGAGGAAACAGATTATGTTGGCAACGATCACTCGGTGTAGAGATTCCGGGGATGGGGATCTACGAGATCTGTGGGCGGGATGTGCTTACTTCTGTGGCATCTTATGCCGATTTGCTTCTTATCCGTACTCGGATCTTGTTTTCCGCTTCCGCTTGATACTCTGATGTTTGATGTATGAGGAGCTATCCTACACTATTATCTCTATCTAGGTTATTTGGATCTTGCCGTACGGCGTTGCAATATTTCTATTTCTTTTAGATGGTATGGCTCTGAGAACTGTTGTAAGGTAGCTTGCATACATACTCACTTGTGTATGTATTTGATCTCTTCGCCTGTTGCCTACGCCGCTCGTTCTTGTCCCGATGTCTTGGAAGTGGTTAGGACGGCCTACGGGCCTACACGTAGGTGGCCCCTGGGCCCCCGCTGTACTATTTTAACCACTTCTGGTTCATCTAGGCTTGAACTTAGAGCGTAGGGTCCGAGGTTGTTACACGCTCTGCGTGACTCCTTGAATTCTTCAGCACGGGTCGTCTTCCATCCAAGTCGGGCGGTGCTGCCTATCGTCGTCTTCGCCGCCATCTGCTTCGATCAATCTTCCTCAAGGTTATTGATGTGACTACTTCAGTAATGGAACGGTACGTGCGACGTGCTGCTGTCTAGCTACTCACCATGTTCTACGAGTACCTGCTTAGCTTCTGCTTGTTTCCGTTCATCTTGTTGTTTAGGACATCTAGTATGTTTGTGTTACATGTGCTAGTAGCTGGTTTTGTCATGTTTAATATTCTGGAATTAATCATAGAAATTGTGCCTAATTATCCAACAATCTAAAAACCTTATTATAGGCAATTTTCTGCGATAAACATGAGACACTTGGCCGATGCGATGAAGCCGGAAAAGTTTACCTGTGTTCATTTTAAGAGGTGGCAGTATAAGACCACTATGTGACTGCAAAATCTGAAAGTATTCGAGGCTAGTGAGGGTTTACCTGAAGGAACTATATCTAAACAAGATATAACAAGTTCAAGGAAACCAGCCTTGCCTTTGTGGGATGCATTCTGGGTGTTCTTGACAACAAGTTGTTTGATGTGTACATGCACATTAAAGATGGAAAAGAGCTCTGGGACGCACTGAACTCTAAGTTTGGTGTAACAGATGCTGGCAGTGAACTATACATCATGGAGAGCTTTCATGATTACATGATGGTTAACAATCGTTCTGTAGTCGAACAAGCTCATGAGATACAGTGCTTTGCCAAAGAGCTTGAAATCCTTAAGTGTAACTTACCCGACAAGTTTGTGGCTGGGTGCATCATTACAAAGTTGCCTTCTTCATGGAGGAAATTCGCCACAACTCTCAAGCATAAGAGACAAGAGATATCGGTTGAAAACCTGATAGCGTCTCTTGATGTTGAGGGGAAGGCTCGGGCTAAGGACACCGTTGAGAAAGGAGGCGAGGGTCAGTCTAGCGACAACATGGTGCAGAAGAGGACCTTCGGCAAGAACAAAGGGAACTATAAGCCTTGCTTCAACAAGCCTGAAAAGACTACAACCTTCAAGAAGAAGAAGAAGCCGAACAAGGCCGAGCTAGGCTGCTTTACCTGTGGAGAGCTCGGGCACTTTTCCAAGGACTGCCCAGAACGTGCAGATCGTAGAGGGAAAAGTGCAAAGACTATCAACATCGTGACCGCTAGCAACACAGATGGGTATGGTAATTTATTTACTGTTCTTTCAATGTTTCAATCACCATGTTGGTGAATTGATACGGGTGGTAATGTTCATGTGTGTGCTGACATCTCTATGTTCACTTCTTATCAGGTCGCACGGGATTCTTCCGTCCTTATGGGGAATGGATCACATGCTTCTGTTTGTGGTGTTGGCACGGTGGATCTGAAGTTTACTTCCAGAAAAATCATGCAGCATGTCCCTACTATGAACAAGAATCTCGTTAGTGGCTCCCTTCTATGCATAGATGGGTTCAAGGTTGTGTTAGAGTCTAATAAAGTCGTTGTTTCGAAACATGGACAATTTATTGGTAAAGGTTATGAGTTTGGAGGCTTGTTCCGTTTCTCTCTTTCAGAGTTTTGTAATAAATACGTGAATCATATTTGTGGTGATGTTAATGATGATACCAGTGTTTGGCATTCTCGTTTATGTCACATTAATTTTGGTTTGATATCTCGGATGTCCAGCATGAGTTTAATTCTGAATTTCACTATTGCCAAAGGTTCTAAGTGCCATAGTTGTGTGCAATCAAAGCAACCTCGAAAGCCTCACAAAGCTGCCGAGGAGAGAAACTTGGCACCTCTATAACTCATACATTCTGATCTATGGGAGATGAATGGTGTGTTGATAAAAGGTGAAAAGAGATATTTCATTACTTGATTGATGATGCGACTAGATACTGCTATGTTTACTTGTTGCGCACTAAAGATGAAGCTTTAGACTACTTTAAAGTTTATAAAGTCAAAGTTGAAAATCAACTAGAGAGAAAGATCAAACGTCTTAGGTCGGATCGTGGTGGTGAATATTTTCCCAAAATCTTTGATGAGTTCTGTGAGGAACATGGCATTATTCATGAGAGGACGCCTCCCTACTCGCCCTAATCAAACGGGGTTGCCAAGAGGAAAAAACCGCACGCTAAATGACTTGGTGAATTCCATGCTAGCCACTGCTGGTTTATCAAAGGCATGGTGGGGGGAGGCTTTGTTGACTTCATGTCATGTCCTAAATAGAGTTCCTAACAAGAATAAAGAAAAGACCCCTTATGAGGAGTGGGCTGGGAGAAAACCATCACTTGCATATTTGCGCACTTGGGGGTGTTTGGCTAAGGTCAACATACCGATTCCCAAGAAACGCACTAAGACAGTGGATTGTATCTTTCTAGGACATGCTCCACGGAGTATAGGCTATAGATTTCTAGTGGTTAAGTCTGAGGTTCCTGATATGCATGTTGATACTATAATGGAATCTCGTGATGCAACATTCATTGAGAATATGTTTCCTATGAAAGATATGCATAGCACTGCTAGAATTTCTTCTAAAATATTTCCTGAATCTAGTGCATCTATTGAGAATTCTGAAAAACCACATGAGAAAGTCATAGAGAAGGATGACGATGAACCTCCCACGAGGAGTAAGAGACAGAGGATTGCAAAATCCTTTGGTAATGATTTCATCGTGTATCTTGTGGACGATACTCCCAGATCCATTGCAGAGGCATATGCATCTCCTGATGCAGATGATTGGAAAGAAGCTGTCCAAAATGAGATGGACTCGATTCTTTCTAATGGAACTTGGGAATTATAAAAACGTACCTATGGTTGTAAACCTGTGGGGTGTAAGTGGGTGTTCAAGAAGAAACTAAGGCCTGATGGTACTATTGAGAAGTACAAGGCACGACTTGTAGCAAAGGGCTACACATAGAAAGAAGGCGAAGATTACTTTGACACCTATTCACCTATCGCTAGACTGACCACCATTCGAGTATACTGTCCCTGGCTGCCTCCTATGGTCTTCTCGTTCATCAAATGGATGTGAAGACAGCTTTCCTTAATGGAGAGTTGGAAGAGGAGATCTATATGGATCAGCCGGATGGGTTTGTGGTAAAAGGTGAAGAGACAAGGGTGTTCAAGTTCTTAAAATCTTTATACGGCCTGAAACAAGCACCTAAGAAATGGCATGAGAAGTTTGACGGCATGGTCATTAATGAGGCTGATAGGTGTGTGTACTATCGCCATGGTGGGGGCGATAGTGTTATATTATGTTTATACGTGGATGATATTCTAATCTTTGGTACAAACATGAATGTGATAAATGAAGTCAAGTCTTTCCTATCAAAGAGTTTTGATATGAAACATCTGGGAGAGGCTGATGTGATTCTGAACATCAAGCTTATTAAGAACGAGAATGGGATTACTTTAACACAATCTCATTATGTTGAGAAGGTCTTGAGCCGTTTTGGCTTTATTGATGGCAAGACTTCTCCAACACCTTATGATCCCAGTTTGACTTTGCGAAAGAACAAAAACAGAACCAACAGACCAGTTGAAATATTCACAAATTGTTGGTTCTCTCATGTACTTAGCAAGCGCTACAAGACCCGATATCTCTTTTGTTGTAAGCAAGTTGAGTAGGTTCATGTCTAACCCGGGTATTGATCATTGTCATGCACTTGAAAGGGTCATGCGCTATCTATGTGGTACAATGAGCTATGGGATTCTCTATTCAGGGCACCCTGCTGTGCTTGAAGGATATAGTGATTCGAACTGGATATGTGACGTTGATGAACTCTACGCCACGAGTGGGTATGTGTTTACCCTTGGAGGTGGTGCAGTGTCATGGAGATCTCGTAGACATACCATATTGACGAGGTCAACTATGGAAGTAGAACTTACTTCTTTAGACACAACCACTGTTGAGTCAGAATAGCTGCGTGAACTCTTGATGGACTTGCCTGTGGTTGAAAAACATGTGCCAACAATTCTTTTGAATTGTGACAACCAAACTGTTATTCTCAAAGTGAACAATTCTAAGGATAACGCGAAGTCATCAAGACACGTCAAGAGACGTTTGAAATCTGTCAAGAAATTGAGAAACTCCGGAGTAATAACTGTTACATATATTCAAACAAATAAAAACCTAGCAAATCCCTTTACAAAGGGACTATCACGAATTGTGATAGAAAATGTATCGAGGAAGATGGGGTTGAGACCCATGGATGTCACACCATAGTGGTAACCCAACCTATGTGATCGAAGATCCCGTGAATTAGGATCTGGGAAGAACAAGCTAGTGGTTTGACTGAGGAGAGTATTTTGTAACCCTCTCTATGTGAAGATGCATGACTCTCAAAATCTGCCATCCTACAGGGCATTCTTGAAAGAACACACCCTCTCTATGTTGGCAACATGCCTTAATGTGTTTCTGTTGGCTATAACTAGCAAAGATGCCATCCTACAGGGCATTCTTGAAAGAACACACCTATATGAGCTCGACTGTAAACGTCGCGGTCTATGAGACTTGGGTGGTCTCTAGTAAACTCACGAAGAGACCAGGGAGTATGACGCATATGCTCCAACCCACGGGGTAGGCTACTGATACATCCATTTTGCATCACTATTCTATGTCTTAATTCACTATTATTCATTGATATATTTCGTATTGAGAGGTGATACTTATGTTATTTCATTTGTTTTTGCATGGTTGATGACTTTTGGAGCATGGACCGCTGAAGTCAGGATTCTGATAGAAAAGGTGCTGTTTGGAGGCAAAATTCGCGAAGATCAGAAAATCCGAGAAATTATACAGAAAATTCTATTTTTCCAGAAGACTCAAGATGCCAGAATATGGAGTGGATGTGGGCCACAGGGGGCCCACACCACCCCATGGCGCGGGCAAGCCCAGGACGCGCCAGGGAGTGGTGTGGCCACCCTGGCCCACTCCAGCCTCTCCCCTCTGGCGTATATCTTCCTCCCGAAACCCTAAGACTCGGGGAGCGACCACAAAAAGATTCCGCTGCCTCTGCGAGGCGAAAAACACTGAGAGAGAAAGATCTCTCCGGCAGACAGATTTCTGCTGGGCGAATTCCTTCCCGGAGAGGGGAGATCGTCGCCATCAACACCACCATCAAGCTGGACTTCATCAGGATCATCATCATCATCACCACCATCATCACCATCAGCACCCTCATCACCATCTCCATATTGTTGTAACAATTGCGTTGAATCTTGCATAGTTCATAGGGGAAACTTTCCCGGTGTTGATTACTCTTTGTAGTTGATGCTATTGGGTGAACCATTGAATTATTGTTTATGTTCTGATTGTTATACATCATTATTCCATCTCTGATCATGATCCATATGATGTCTTGTGAGTAGTTCGTTTTGTTCTTGAGGACATGGGAGAAGTCTTGTTGTTAGTAGTGGAGTTGTGTTGAGAAAGATTCAATAGATTGTTATTTAAGTTGTGGTGTACTTCTTCTAGTGGTGTCATGTGAACGTCGACTACATGACACTTCACCTATATGGGCCTAGGGGAATGCATTGTGTATTTGGCTACTAATCGTAGGGGTTGCCGGAGTGACAGAAACCTGAACCCCCGTTAGGAAACCATTGCACAAGGGACGTAAGGGTCTTAGAGTTTAAAGCTGTGGTTAGGTTTCTACCTTAATTACTTTCTTGTACTTACGGATGTTTGCAAGGGGGTTTAATCACAAGTATGTATCAAGTCTTGGATGGGACGGTACATTAGCACAGGTTCACCCACACAACACTTAGCAAGCTAGAGAAGATTAATCGACTATATGATGCGAAAGCACTTGACAGTCTTCCCATGTGTCCTCGAGAACGTTTGGTCATCTATAGAAATACAACCGGCTTGTACTTTGCTGCATAAAGGATTGGGCCACTTGCTGCATTCATTCTTACTGTCTTTTATTTACCCGTACTTTGTTTACTTGCTTTATCGAAAACCCCTAAAAATCCGTTTGCTAAGTATTTGCAGAGAATTCCTTATCAATACCACTAGCCAGCACCTTCTGCTCCTCGTTGGGTTCGACACTCTTACTTATCGAAAATACTGCGATACACCCCCTATACTTGTGGGTCATCAAGACTATTTTCTGGCGCCGTCGCCGGGGAGTGAAGCGCTATTGGAGAGTGGAACTTGTAAAGGAAACTTCTACTGTGAGTATTGTTTACTTCTGCTAGTTGCTTTATTTTCGTTATGGATAGTTCGCTGAGTTTCTTATTTGGTAATGCTACTACCACTGCTAAGGTAGTAGATAAGCCACCACCTACTGAGAAAGATGTTTTCAAAATACCTACAAGAATTATTGATCTTGTTATGGATAACTACTATGTTGGGGATGGAACTGTCCATCCCGGTGATCATTTACTCTTTATACATGAATTATGCGGGTTGTTCAAGTGTGCAGGCATTACTACAGATCAAGTTAAGAAGAAGTTATTCTCATTATCACTGAAAGGAAGAGCTGAGGAATGGTATAAGCTGGTGAAGAATGGTCAAGCTCTGGAATGGGAGGAAATAGTGCCTCTCTTCTATTCAAAGTTTTATCCTCCTAGTGAAATTCATAAAGATCGGAATCAAATATACAACTTTTGGCCTCTTGATGGAGAGAGTACTGCTCAAGCTTGGGGGAGATTGAAGTTACTAGTGCTCAAATGTCCCATTCATGAGCTCCCCAATAATATTATTATCAATAAACTTTTATGCAAGGCTCCCTCTATATGATAAAGATTTATTGGATGCTTCTTGTGTTGGATCATTCACTCGTATGAAAGAAGAAGTTAAATGGGACCTTCTGGACCGTATTCAAGACAATGCTGAAGCTTGGGAGAACGACAAAGGTAGAAAGTCAGGTATAAATTATGATTATGAATGCATTGAATCTTTTATGGGAACTGATGACTTTCAAAATATTAAAAATGCTTATGGTTTAGACTCTCAAGCTATTGCTTCTTATTTTAAGGCCTTTGCTTCTTATATTGAAGTGCCTAAAAAGAAGTGGAATAAGTATCATTAACCTTATAAAGATATTGCTAAGAGTGTTCCTGCTAGAAGTACTGAAGTTTATACTACTAATCATGTTTTACATGAACCTTATATTGAGAAAATTCCTTTCCCAGTTAAGGTAAAAGAACATTCTATGATGGCTAGTATGGTAGATGAAAGTATGAATAAAGCTGTTGAACCTGATAAACAAATGGTTGACGAACCTATGGTAGCAAGTGTGAAAGACTTTGTTGCTAAATATGAAAAAGAGGGACACCCTATCCTTGGTAAGGATACCTCTAATATTGTTTCACATAGTAGTGTTATGAGAGCTAGTATTCCTGTGTTTTCTGTTAGAATAAGTGATCATTGCTATGATGGTCCTTGTGATAGCTATATTGTTAAGTTTATGCATGTTACTGAAAGTTACTATGAGAGAGGGAAAAGTGTTCTTATGCATCTCAATAATATCAAGTTCCCTCGTTTTATGCTGAAAGCTTTTATGTTGCACTTCTTTTGCCTTCTTATGCAAGTTGCCTTTGGTTTCAATAACTTGTTTGTTTACGAAATCCCCTTGCATAGGAAGTGGGTTAGACTTAAATGTGTGTGTGTTTTTTCTTCTTATTGCTCTCTTTCACTTCAAATCATATCCCTATGAGAGCTTCTTCAAAATTATCATGCCCATCTTAATGGCTATAAAGAAAGAGCTTTGTGGGAGACAATCCAATTTTTTTTGCTTTCAGTTTGTTTTTGTTTCTTTGAGTCTTGGAAGTTATTACTTCGGTAATAACCGCTCTTTATCCGTTTTGTTTGGTTTTTGTTTCAAGATCAACCTCTAATGAGAGAGAAGTAATATTTGGGGAAGTTGCTGTCCTAAAACAGATTTTTATGCTTCACCGTAAAAATTCGTGAGAGATCTCTGTATGTCAGATTGAGCTGTAATTTTTTGTGCTTCTGACCTAGGTTGTTTTTTAACTTTCGTTAGTTTTGCACTTTTTGATTTGAGCAACATAAGATTTCCGAAAAAATTGATCTTTACCTGCTGGTCTGTTTTGACAGATTTTGCCAATCTTGCATTTGCTTCTTTATTCGATTTCCTTTTGAATTCTTTTTGGGTTTTCGGAAGGAGTTGCTACAGTAGATTTTGTTTTGATGGTTTTCAGTTAAAAGTTGAACTCAAAAGGTTTTGTCACTTCACTTATACTAATGTTGCTAATGAGAACTGTGTGAAGTTTTGTGTGAAAGAAATTTCCAGGAAGTGGAGATAATGGTGTAATAAGGAAGAGAAAGGTTTTATGACTCAAGTAATGAGTGTATGAAGATGAAGATATTGATGATTCAAGTGATGACTCCGGAAGGATCCGCTAAATACCAACTTCAGAGACCTGTAGAGTCCATTTCCAACTAGGTAACAGTTCTGGTAAGAAAAGCTCCGCGAAAATACAATCCAACTATATTTTTGCAGTTTTTAGTCAATAAAGGAAACTACGAAGTGAAAAAGGGACTGAAACGGAGCCAGGGTGGCTCACACCACCCTGTGGCGCGGGCCCTCCCCTGGCCGCGCCACCAGGTGGTGAGTCCACCCAGGACTCCGCCTCCGACTCGTTTTCTCCCAGTACCTTCCTTTTGAAGTGAAACTTCGTAATATATAACCCCCCGGATCTTCCACGGTTCGTATATCGTGTTTTCGTCGTGTTTTTGTTTCGATCTGTTTCTGCCAGGACATACTCTTTGAAAGCTTAGAAGCACAATGGTGTCTGCCGAGGATAAAGGGAAGGAAGACATGGAGGAAGACCTCCAAGACACCAGGAAGGAGCAAGGCCAACACCCGCACACCGACACTACCATTGCAAGCATTGGAGTGGTGGAAAATCCAGCCATTGGAGGGAAGCCTCCTCATCACCGTTCAGATCCCTGGTCACTTCCTCCACGCACCAAGAATCCTTTCCACACTCTTATCCATGAGCATCAATACCAGAATATGCCCAAGGAGAAATTACCCTCCAATTGGGATTTGCCTCGTTCAAGCCATGCAGGAAAAGAAGACTTCAAGGAGGAAGAGTGGGGAAAGAATAACAAGAGCTGGAATTATCAACTCGACATGATCATGATCCGCATTGAGCAAAACTCACAGCTGATTCGTAATCTCACCTTCGAGATTGAGGACTTGGGGAAACTGATCAAAGAGCTCATCAAGAGGATACCACCACCATCAAAGGAGTAATTCGTCATCAGGTTTGGCATCCCCTTGGTTTGTTCCAAGCTTGGGGGAGTGCCGCGGTATCATATCACTATCTTCTATCTTTTTACCTTGTTAGTAGAGTCATATCATGAATATAGGAGTTATTTTGTAGTATGGTTTGCATTATGGAAGTGTCCCCTCTCTCGTTAGATTTGTATCCCTTGGTGTGAGTTTCCATTATGGAGTACTAATGAGAAGTTCTATCATTCACTCTTTTGCATAAGCTTATGTTAGTTTTCAATTCGTGGTTATATGATTGATCTTGTTGTTAGTATTGGTATCACTTTGGGATCATTGAGTTAATTTAGTTGGTTTTGGCAAACCTGGCTCGGTCAGTAGCAACACCTTTTTGAGAGTTGAAAAGAAAAAGATAGAAGTACTCTAGAGAAAAATAATTTCATCATCTTTCCTTCTTGATTTTCCCATAAGTTTAGTATTCTCTAGTTAAGATCTTTTGTGCTTCCAAGGAAGATTGCATGTTTGTCTTTATCACTTGTATGTTTGGTTGTTTCCTTCAACTCTTGTACTTGCTACCCAGCCTTGCTAGCCAAAAACCTGTACTGAGAGGGAATTATTCTCGTGCATCCACCTCCTTTAAACCAAAACCTTCGCCATTTGTGTCCACCATACCTACCTAGTAGCATTATTGCTATTCCAAGTAAATTCCTATTTTATCTACCTCCCAAATTAAACTTGTTATGTGAAAATTAGTGATGAAAGCTCTCACGAACTTGATGGCACACTTTATTTTCCGCACTTAATAAACTTGAACCATTGGGTCCTTCTTTGTTGCGTATATGCTTGCGCTTTATGAGTTGAATTTAGCCGAACCATGTATCATGGGGACCGCTTTCAACACTTCATTGGTACTTGTACCTAGTTGATATCATGTTCTTTTGCTTATGGATCCCGGCGGTGTGAAATAAAAGTGGAACTTGTAAGATCATGGAGTCTATGTGTGTGTTAGAGAAACGCCTGGAACGCTAGCCTAAGCCATGCCTAATCATGGTGGAAACTTGCAGCATAACTATAGTGAGCATTCTATGAAGCATCCTCAATAAAAACCTATGCAAATAGCAAATAAAAAGATCGCTGAGATGCTCACTGTCTGCTTGCCTTGTCATTTTGATTATGGGATAGCTCCTGTGTCATGTGCAAGGGGTACCCCGTTGGCGGTTCTCGATGATACGCATGTATTTACAATGACAAGAGCTTGCTCGTAACTGAAGTTGAGTAGCATGAGGATCGGTACTCATAAGTAAGGGGCATGAGATTTAAACTTATAACTTGTTAATCATATCCTCTTAGTTGTGTCACTTTAACCTTAACCACCAAAAGATGCCTATGATAGGGGCAATGAGAGCTGAAAGCTAGTAAGTATCATAATTTTTGGGAGCTCTTTATGAGACTTGTAATCCCTGCTTCCCTCTGCGAAGGGCCCTTTCTTTTACTTTGTAGTTGAGTCAGTAAACCTATTCCCTTCTATCTCAGCAAGTATTTTGAGTTGATGTGTTTCATTCATTCATATGATGATTTATTCACTCATGTTTCTTATGTTCCTTGCTTTGCACATTGCTCTTATCTTTAAGTTTACTACTTTGAAAGCTTTCTTTGAAAACCAGCTATCTGTGAACTCCAGCAAATTATCAACTATTCTTCGACCGAGAGCTAAGTTTGCCATTACCAATTATGATTTACTTTATGTGTCTTTATTGTGTTTCCTTTACTCATTGCAAGTTGAGTTGTATAATAGCGAGTTGTCTTCTATTATGATCTATGTATTTGATGAATGTGATGCTTCTTGTCTGTATTCTTTTATCGACTCTTCACTCCATAAACTTGAGGTCATGTTTATTAAGCTCAGTTTCGCTTGGGGACAAGCGAAGTTTAATCTTGGGGGAGTTGATACGTCCATTTTGCATCACTATTCTATGTCTTAATTCACTATTATTCATTGATATATTTCGTATTGAGAGGTGATACTTATGTTATTTCATTTGTTTTTGCATGGTTGATGACTTTTGGAGCATGGACCGTTGTAGTCAGGATTCTGATGGAAAAGGTGCTGTTTGGAGGCAAAATTCGCGAAGATCAGAAAATCCGGGAAAATATACGGAAAATTCTATTTCTCCAAAAGACTCAAGATGCCAGAATATGGATTGGAGGTGGGCCACAGGGAGCCCACACCACCCCATGGCGCGGGCAAGCCTAGGTCGCGCCAGGGAGTGCTGTGGCCACCCTGGCCCACTCCAGCCTCTCCCCTCTGGCGTATATCTTCCTCCCGAAACCCTAATACTCGGGGAGCGACCACAGAAAGATTCCGCCGCCTCTGCGAGGCGGAAAACACCGAGAGAGAAAGATCTCTCCGGCAGACAGATTTCTGCCAGGGGAATTCCTTCCCGGAGAGGGGAGATCGTTGCCATCAACACCACCATCAAGCTGGACTTCATCGGGATCATCATCATCATCACCACCACCGGCATCACCATCAGCACCCTCATCACCATCTCCATATTGCTGTAACAATTGCATTGAATCTTGCATAGTTCATAGGGGAAACTTTCCCGGTGTTGATTACTCTTTGTAGTTGATGCTAGTGAGTGAACCATTGAATTATTGTTTATGTTCATATTGTTATACATCATTATTCCATCTCTGATCATGATCCATATGATGTCTTGTGAGTAGTTCGTTTTGTTCTTGAGGACATGGGAGAAGCCTTGTTGTTAGTAGTGGAGTTGTGTTGAGAAAGATTCAATAGATTGTTATTTAAGTTGTGGCGTACTTCTTCTAGTGGTGTCATGTGAACGTTGACTACATGACACTTCACCTATATGGACCTAGGGGAATGCATTGTGTATTTGGCTACTAATCATAGGGGTTGCTGGAGTGACAGAAACCTGAACCCCCATTAGGAAACCATTACACAAGGGACGTAAGGGTCTTAGAGTTTAAAGCTGTAGTTAGGTTTCTACCTTAATTACTTTCTTGTACTTACGGATGTTTGCAAGGGGGTTTAATCACAAGTATGTATTAAGTCTTGGATGGGACGGTACATTAGCACAGGTTCACCCACACAACACTTAGCAAGCTAGAGAAGATTAATCGACTATATGAAGCGAAAGCACTTGACAGTCTTCCCATGTGTCCTCAAGAACGTTTGGTCATCTATAGAAATACAACCGGCTTGTCCTTTGCTGCATAAAGAATTGGGCCACTTGCTGCATTCATTCTTACTGTCTTTTATTTACTCGTACTTTGTTTACTTGCTTTATCGAAAACCCCTAAAAATCCGTTTGCTAAGTATTTGCAGAGAATTCCTGATCCATACCACTAGCCAACACCTTCTGCTCCTCGTTGGATTCGACACTCTTACTTATTGAAAATACTGCGATACACCCCCTATACTTGTGGGTCATCAGCTGCTAGCAGCCAGGTACTGATGTCTACGCACTTCTATTCTTGTAGATAGTTGTTGGGCCTCCAAGTGCAGAGGTTTGTAGAACAGCAGCAAGTTTCCCTTAAGTGGATTACCCAAGGTTTATCGAACTCAGGATAAAGATAGAAGGTGGAGACTCAACATAAAAGTAAAAGAAAGGCCTTCATAGAAGGAAGGAGGGATTCAAGTCTCATAAAGAGCTTCCAAAACTTATGGTACTTAATAACTTTCAGATCTCATTGCCCCTATCATAAGCATCTTGAAGTGATTAAGGTTAAAGTGAACAAACTATGGTGTATATGGTTGACGAAGTATAAGTTGGAAATCTCATGTCCCTTGAATACGAGGGCCGCTCCTCATGCTACTCAAGTTTAGTCACCGGTAAGTTCTTGTCATCGTAAGTACATGTGTATCATAGAGAACCGCCAACGGGGTACCCCTTGCCCAATGATACAGAAGAATCCCCATATCAAAATGACAAGGCAAGAAGACAACGAGCATTTCAGCAATCTTCTTATTTACCATGGGAATATGGTGGTTTTTTTCTCTCTTTCCTCTTTTCATAATCTCTTTTTTCTTTTTCGCTTTTTTTCTCAAAATCTTACTCTTTTTTATAAGAAGAATGCTTCATAGACAGTTCATTATGGTTACGCTGCAGGTTTCCACCATGTCAGCATGGATTAGACCAGCGCCCAGGCGTTTCTCTAACACATATACATAACTCCATGGACTTACAAGCTCCCCTCACACCGACGACATCCATATACAAAAGAGCATGATATCAACTAGGTACAGGTACCAAGTGCAATGTTGAAAGCGTTCCCCATGAAAGCATGGTTCTGCTAATTCCCAACAAATAAGTGCAAGCATATACAACATAGAAGACACAATGGTTCAAGTTTATTAGAGGCAAGTAAAGTAAAGGGTGCCATCAAGTTCGTGAGAGCTTTAATCACTAGTTTTCTCATAACAAGTTTAATTTGGAAGGTAAACAAAAGCATGAATATACTTGGAATAGCATAAGCTAGTAGGTAGGTATGGTGGACTCTTTGGAATAACTTGGTTTAGGGAGTTGGATGCATGAGTGGAACTCATACTTTGTTGTGGAGGCTAGCAAAAGACTGAGAGCGACAAACTAAGAGAGCAATAATGGCCATAATCATGCAGAGCGACAAAACATCATTGATCAAAGCATAAAGTGATACTAAAAGTTGAAAACTAAAGGATCATAAAGGATATGGTGACTTGAGATAGTCATAACATGGTGTGAGCATGTGCCAAGTCAACCCAAATAAAGCATCAAAGGAGAATACCACTATACTATGCTTTAATATGCGAAAACAACGCATGATTCATTCAAGGCACATTAAGCAATCTCAATTGTTTATAACAAGTCATTCTACAGCAAAGAATACTAAGCATAAAGCCAAAACAATATCAAGCATGGCATGAAAAAGCATAGGCCATAGTTAAAAACCAGCTCTTTTTACCACATAAGCATGAACTTTCCTACTCTTTTCCAAACCAAACCAAACTATTTGCAAACCAGTGTATGAAAGAGGGGGTCCAACCAATTTATTCAGAAAACTAAGCAAACCAAAGCAAACGAAAAACCAAAACGAAAACGAAAAATAAGACGCTCCAAGAAAAATACAACTGTGCATGAAACAATAAAAATGAAGCGTTTGGAAGAAACCTGGGATTTTTATTGATGAAGGAGGGGATGCCTTGGGCATCCCCAAGCTTTGATGCTGGTACTTCTTGGATATTTCTTGGGGTGACATGCGTGGCATCCCCAAGCTTGAGCTTTAGTCCATCCTTCATCTCATTGTTCATTCCTTCCATACACCTGAAATTTTTCCTTCATACAAAACTTCACACAATCTCATTAGCAACATTAGTGTACTTAGGATAAATAAGTCTTAAGGTTACATTTGAACACTAGCTACTGTAGCACTTCCCTCAAAAATCTCAATTCCCCAAAAGAACTCAAGAAGGAACCAACAAGAAGCAAATGCAGAAAATGGCAGAAATCTGTCAAAACAGACCAGCAGGTAAAGACGAATTTTTCCGAAGACCTTATGTTTCTTAAATAAAAAAGTGTTGAACAAACTAAAGTTATATAACAACCTGGGGCAGAATAAAAAAAATTATAGATCAATCCGACATACATAGCTCTCTCACGAATTTTTACGGTGAAGCACAGAAATCTGTTTCGGGACAGCAACTTTCCCAATCATTACTTCTCTCTCATTAGAGGTTACTCTTGGCACAAAAAGCAAATAAAAAGGATAAGGAGAGGTTATTACAAAGGTCATAACTTCCAAGACTCATCTAAAACTTTTGGGTTATCTCTCAATAAGTACTTTTCTTTAACGCCTTTAAGTTAGGCATAAGAACCAAAGAAAGAATCAAGTGTTCTCAAATGAAGAAGCATTAAGACCAAATTTTGTTTTCATAGGAGAAGAAAAATAAATCTTTTCTCTCTTTTTAGGGAAGTGTTCTATACCTTTCTTGAGTGGGATTTGATATTTAATGGTGCCTTCTTTCATATCAATGATGGCACCAACAGTTCTAAGAAAAGGTCTTCCCAAAGTAATAGGACAAGAAGCATTGTATTCAACATCCAAAACATAGAAATCAACGGGGACATAGGAATTGTTAACCATAATAAGAACATCATTAAGACTCCCCATGAGTTTCTTTTTAACATTATCATCAAGTGGGACATTCAAATAGCAATCTTCAAGAGGAGGCAAATCAAGCATATCATAAATCCTTTTAGGCATAATAGAAACACTACTATCAAGATCACACAAAGCTTTGAAATCAAAGTCATCCACTTTCATATTAATGATGGGTTCCCAACCATCCTCTTGTTTTATAGGAATATAAGCTTTACGTTTCATCTTTTCTTCTTTAATCTTTATGAGAGCATCAGTAATGTGTTTTGTAAAAGCCATGTTCATAGCACTAGCATTAGGACTTTTAGAAAGCTTTTGTAGGAACTTAATAACTTCAGAGATATTGCAACCATCAAGATCAAAATCAAATTTATCATCTAAAGTAGTAGAACTATTACTAGCCCCAACACTAGAGGTGGTAATAGTATAAACACGAATGTTTCTAGCAATTTCATCTTCTCTTTCCCACTTAGCATGTAATTCAGCTAATAGTCTAACATTTTCATCAATTCTTACTTGTATGGCATTAGTAGCTGCAAAGGGATTATCATTAGTTTCAGGTTTAGCAGCCATTTTACTCAAAGTAGATTGAGCTTCAGCTAAAGATGCTATATTTCTTTCAGCATTAGAGAGTTTTTCCTCAATAGTTTTATTGAAAGCAGTTTGTTTACTAATAAACTCTTTAAGTATAACTTCAAGTTCAGAGGGAGCACTCCTATTATTGTTGTAAGAATTTCCATAAGCATTACCATTGTTGGTAGGATATGGCTTATAATTGTTGTTACCAAAATTGTTCCTATAAGCATTATTACCATAAGCATTGTTACCAAAGTTGTTATTTCTTATGAAGTTCACATCAACTTGCTCTTCTTGAGCAACCAAAGAGGCTAAAGGAACATTATTTGGATCAATATGGGCTTTCCCATTAACAAGCATAGACATAATAATATCAATCTTATCACTTAAGGAAGAGGTTTCCTCAACAGAATTTACCTTCTTACCTTGGGGAGCTCTCTCAGTATGCCATTCAGAATAATTAACCATCATATTGTCCAAAAGTTTTGTTGCAGCACCCAAAGTAATGGTCATAAAGGTACCTCCAGTAGCATAATCCAATAGGTTCCTTGAAGAATAGTTCAATCCTGCATAAAATTTTTGGATGATCATCCAAGCAGTCAGTCCATGAGTGGGACAATTCTTAACCAAAGATTTCATTCTTTCCCAAGCTTGAGCAACATGTTCATTATCAAGTTGTTTAAACTTCATTATTTCACTTCTCATGGATATAATCTTAGAAGGAGGATAGTATTTTTCAATAAAAGCATCTTTGCACTTAGTCCAAGAATCAATACTATATCTAATTAAGGAATTCAACCATTTTTTAGCTTTTCCTCTCAAAAAGAAATGAAACAATTTCAGCTTAATAATATCACCATCTATATCCCTATGCTCTTGCATCTCACAAAGTTCAACAAAGTTATTTAGATGGGAAGCATCATCTTCATTACCAATACCAGAAAATTGTTCTCTCATAACAAGATTGAGCAAAGCAGGTTTTATCTCAATAAAAGTATTTTCAGCCACAGGTGGAGCAATAAGTGTGCTCATAAAATCATTGTTGTTGGTGCTAGTGAAGTCACACAACTTAGTGTTTTCAAGAGTAGTCATTTTTTTGGGTTTTCAAATAAGAAAGAAAACTTGTAAAACTATTTTTTTTTGTGTTTTTGAAAAGAAAGCAAACTAGTAAAACTATTTTTTTTGTGTTTTTGAAGAACAAAACAAGCAAACAAAGCAAAAAGAAACTAAGCAAAATAAAAACAACAAAGTAAAGAGATTGGTTATGAGGGAATCCCCTTGTGAAGATGTCCTTGACTCCCTGGCAACGGTGCCAGAAAATCGCTTGATGGCTCAATGCACGGCGCCTAGAAAAGTGCTTGGTGCGTGGTGTTGATGTAGAGCTCGTTGGGAACCCCAAGAGGAAGGTATGATGAGCACAGCAGCAAGTTTCCCTTAGTAATGAAACCAAGGTTTAATCGAACCAGTAGGAGCAAGGAAGCACCTCAAAGGTGTTACTAGCTGAGCTTTGGCAGGGCGCACTAGCGGTGCTAGTAGCAACCTGGAGACCTGCACAACACAACCACAGAACTTTGTCCCCAACTTGCGATGAGGTTGTCAATCTCACCGTGTTTTGCGGAAAACAAAGGATTAAACGTATCGAATGGAAAGAAGTAAAAGTTTGCAGAAAGTAAACACAAAGCAGTAAACAGTTGTAGATTGTATGTAAAAGACAAGGACCGGGATCCATAGTTCACTAGAGGTGGCTCTCCTTAGATAGATAACATGCTGGGTGAACAAATTACAGCGAGGCAATTGACAAACACCGAGAAAGCAATACATGCATATACTAATCATCTTGACTCCTTTGAGACTTGATTGGGCATTATAACATAATACATAGACCGCCATCCAACTGCATCTATGACTAATAATCCACCTTCAGGTTATCATCCGAACCCCCTCCAGTATTAAGTTGCAAGCAACAGATTATTGCTTTACGAACTGTTTGTAAAGTAAACAATACGTTTGTTCTATGACCAAAGGATTGTTGTTTTCTCCCTAGTAGCAACAACACATTTAGTACCTTAGAGATTTCTGTCACTTCCCCAGATTACCAAAGGCATGAACCCACTATCGAGCATAAATACTAACTCTTGGAGTTGCTAGCATCTACTTGGCCAAGATAGCTACTAACAACGGAAAGCATGCAAGATCTCAAATAAAAAGACATGATAGAATCAATAATCAATCTGAAATAGCATCTCAATATCCATCGGATCCCCGCAAACACAACATGCAGAATTACAAATAGATGATCGTAATCATGAACGGAGCTCACAAGATCTAAACATGAAAGCACAAAGGAGGAGAACCAGCCATCTAGCTACTACATGGATCCGTAGTCCAAGGATGAACTACTCACGCATCACACCGGAGGCTTGCATGGTGATGAAGAAGGCCTCCAGGGTGAATTCCTCTCTCCGGCAGGGTGCCGGGAAGAGCTTCAGATCCCTCCCGATCTAGGGATGGAGATGACGGCGGCTACAGAATCTTTCGTGGATTTTTGATCGGGTCCTTAGGGTTTTCGTCCCGAGGGCAATATATAGGTGGAAGGAGAGGCCGAGGGGGTGCCTGGGCTGGCCACCCCACCCCCTGGCACGGGACAGGCCTGGCCATGCGGCCAGGTGGTGCGGCCGCCCTCTGGCCCTTCTCCGTCTCGTATTCTGGCACTTGATCACTTCCGGAAAAATAGGCACTTTGGCTTTTGTCCCGTCCAATTCCGAGAATATTCATTTTCTGACTTTCCTAGAACCAAAAATAGCAGAAAACAGGCGGCTGGCACTGTGGCTCTTGTTAATAGGTTAGTCCAAGAAATCATATGAAATGTACTCCAAGAAACACTTTTTAGGTGTATAGGTGCACTAGTTCGGCGAAGAGATAGCGAAATACAAGTGGTATGGATAATTATAAGTAGTAACAGTTCTAGAAAATAGCTTGATGGCGTGTGGTTAATGTGGGAAAAGACTAAAGGAAAACTGAAATAAAGATGGAAGCAAGCAAACTTGTAACAGATCTAATTGCAAACGGTGTTTCAATGCTTAGAAACAAGGCCTAGGGATCATACTTTCACTAGTGAACACTCTCATATAAATATCTTCTCTTTATGATACTACTCTTAACTACTCTCCAGTTGGACACTCTAATCCATGGTAGGGCTATAACAGCACACCTCAAAGTTCGCTTTCCACATCTAGATAACCCCACACTATCACCTTGAGCACTAGATGGTTCTAACAAACACCACAATTTCATAGAGACATCCAACTCCAAATATAACTCATATCAAGTATTTGTAATCTCTAGCCTAAGTGCCACCATGGTGTGCACACTGTCAACTTCACACACATGGGGAGAGCAGAGATTCATTAAAGCACTTGAGTAACAAGGTAGATCTACTTGATTACAAAGCTCATGATCACAATATGATCACGCATAGAGAGAGAGATGGACACATAGCTACCGGTAGAACCCTTAGCCTTGAGAGAGAACTACTCCCTCCTCATCATGGGAATCAACTATGGTGATGGAGATGGCTCCGGGGGCACTTCCCCGTCCCGGCAGGGTGCCGGAACAGAGACTTTCTGCCCCCCGAATCTCCCCTTGAGTGACAGTGGCGCTGCGGAAATTTTCGTGGATTTCTGATTGACGACTTAGGGTTTTTCTCCTGGGAGGCATATATAGGCGAATGGGCAAGGTCGGTGGCCAGCCATGGGGCCCACACCACCTGGTGGCGCGGCCAGGGCTAGCCCGCGCCACCACATGATGTGGCCGCCCTGTGGCCCCTCTCCGTCTTTTCTTTTGGCTCCGTGAGTCTTTCGGTAAAATATCGACTTTGGCTTTTGTCCGGTCCAATTCTGAGAATATTCATTTTCTAACTTTGTAGAACCAAAAACAATAGAAAACAGGCAACTGGCACTGTGGCTCTTGTTAATAGGTTAGTCCAAGAAATCATTATAAAAGTACTCCAAAGTGTGGACAAAACATTAGAAAGTAGATAAAACTAAGCATGGAACATAAAAAATTATAAATACATTTGCAATGTATCATGTACTAGTTATGATTGTAAGTGAAATCTATTGGAACCAAACTTGCAATTCAAGGTTTGTCCATTGTTCAAGTTGTTGATAGATGTAACTCAAGATTCTAGGCAGAAGTTCAACTTAACAGTCTCTGCTGAAACACTGGTATATAAACAAGTAGCGAGGATTGACAAATCTTCAAATGGGATTTGAGATCTGGTGGGGGATTGTTAGAAATAACATGCCAATACAAATAAGCCCATGTAGATTTCAGATTTTCCCTTAAATCTCAAAGCCCATGTCTGATGGTAGCTCACATGTGTTTGGGCCCATGTTTGGGGCAACTCACATGGGAGTGGAGTGGGAGCTAAAGTTTAGTCCCACATGGAAAGTTGGAGGAGAGTTACACCAGCTTATAATGTGGAGTATTGCACCACTTTGTAACTGAGTAACAATAAGAGAGCTACACGCGCGCTCCTCCTCCGACAACGCCGCCGCTCGCACGCACGCATCGCCTGCCCGCCCGCCCGTCTCGTCACGACACGCGCGCGTGCGCCGCGGGTTGCGGGAATCTCGCCGAGCCGAGCTTTATTTTTACTACTTAGGAAAAGTTGTGAGGTTTTGACAGACGTGTCAATAGTCAGTCTATTCGGGTTGCTCCCGGATCATGGGCTAGTGTAACCGATCCAAATGTGCACAACATGGACTCGGCCCACGTTTGCCTCCATTAGGGTTTCCTGAGCCGCTCTATATAAAGGCGTGTGCGGCTACCGCCACAGATCACCGAATCCAAACTAGGGTTTTGCCAACCTCTCTGCTTACGCCGCCATCATAGTCTACTCCATCCCGCTTGCCGGCGTGTACCGGCGGACGGGAGAGCAGGTCTCCAGAACCACTCGCCTTTGTGATCTTGTACGGGAGAGGGCGAATAATGTTTTTGGGAAGCGCTCTGCGCGACTGCTCGAATTCTTCACCACGGGTCGTCTTCCAGCCAAGTCGGGCGGTGCTGCCTATCGTCGTCTTTGCCGCCTTCTGCTTCGATCAATCTTCCCCAAGGTTAGTGCTATGACTACTTTAGTAATCGAACGGTACGTGCGATGTGCTGCTGTCTAGCTATTCACCATATTCTGTGAGTACCTGTTTAGCTGCTGCTTGTTTCCGTTCATCTTGTTGTTTAGTACATCTAGTATGTTCGTGTTACATGTGCTAGTAGCTGGTTTTGTCATGTTTAATATTCTGGAATTAATCATAGAAATTGTGCCTAATTATCCAACATCACATTGGACCAGCTGTTTCTATCTACGAGGAGTGCACTCTTTTTTGCGAAAATTCCACCGATCTATTAATAATCATCAGTAGTAGTATAAATAGGCCTAGAAGTAATAGAAATTATAAATAGGTCCACCTAGCAAAGACTACAAACACTAGCACGAGCCGAAGGCGCGCCGTCGTCCTCGCCTCTCCATCACCGGAGCCAGGCAAAGCTTGGCGTAGTAGATCTTGTTATAGTAAACAGACGGGGAGTCGTCGTGCTAAGGTCCCAAAGAACTAGCACACTAAAGTAGCAACCATCACCAATGATGACATCAGTAGATTGGAAGAGATTGGCATGAAATTAACATGAAAAACGACTAGATCTCAGGAGATCAGCCTGGCACACGACTTCACGCGCTCTCCGTCAGCGCTAGACACACCACCGAAGCGAGGATAGAGCGGGGAGGACTTTATTCTGACTTCAGGATGTTGTTGTCGCCTCAATGTCTCAAAAAAGACACGAGAAATCAGTCTAAGCAAAGAATAAAAGCCTCCCAGGAGGTGAGAGGCGGTGGCTAAAAAACCCATATAGGGTTCCTTCGTCGGTAATGCCGTCAGTCCGTTTCGCCTCCGATGGCCTTCTAGCTTTGCAGGTGTGGCGGACCATGGCCTCTCGTCGGTCGGAGGCTTTGATGCACTATTTTAGCTAGATGTTTTTCTAATTTTGTATTATAGTCCTAGGGTAAGTAAGGTGGAGATCTCTCAGTTGAATGTTTGGCTCGAGGAACCAACTGATATTATTTTTGAGCTACCTATAGATGATGTCTCAGTATTTGTCAATCAATAAAATCATCATGATGGCTTACCCTAAAAGAAACTACACACAAGAATAGGTATATACCCTTAGCTAACGCTGGAATCAAATATCTAGATCCACTAACATCGTCTTCACCTCCCCCTTCACCACCATCTTTGCCTCACTGCCACCGTCTCGATCATCGTTAACACCTCGTCCTGCTTATGGACCAACTGTTTGACCCTCCCCACAGGTTGTCTTCCTATTGGCGACGGTTGTACTACCACCCACACCGACTCACCTTGCAGTGCTCCCCTACTATCACCATCTCTCGTGATGTTGCCACCCACAACTTTATTCGAGGGCTCAGGAGCACTAACTCTTCTCAAGTGGTACTAAACCCTCACACCGAATCTTTACCATCTCCAGTGATGTTTTGTACCCTTGACTTCACCTCCATCGTTGTTATTGTCTATTATGTTGACTCTGGCTATGTGTCATTACTCTAGCCTCTCTGGTAAAGTCTTGTCGTCATGCTAAAGAAGAATGGCATGCGGAGATTGAAGAACTAAGGTGAGTGTAATTTCAGGAAATCAGTATCATTTATGCTCTAGCAAAGCTGTCTCTACTAAATTTGAGCTCCATAAAAATATACCTCTAAAAGTTTTTTATCTGAACTCCTTTTTAGAACATTGTCGCACATTCTTCCTTGAGATTCAAATATGCATACAATGTTTCTCAATACATTGCAATTTGGTCAAATTCGTACTTTATAAAATTTGACCAAAGATATAGGAAACATATGAACATGTGTAATATCAAATTGATACTATTAGAACCATTATGAAATATATGGTTCTTTAATATGCATTTTGTTTTATAATGTGTTGATATTTCTCTATGTATTTGGTTAAACAAATCTTCATTTTGACAAAAGGTTATATGCTATGTATTTGAGATACAACATTCACCCCAAAAAATGTAATGAGAAACAAAGGGAGTAGGAGTCAGAAGTTAGAGCATGTGAAGAGGGGCTTTAGCTGGTGTTGCGGTGATTAAAGTGTCAAGCCCATCATCGTCGAGAGGAAATTTGCACAAAAATAACTCTTTTGTCAAACAAATTCAAAGAATGAACTTTGGCTGGAAATAATTCACATGTCTAACCCTTTTGTGCAGCTCCCTACACCGTGGCGCTGCACCACACATCGCAATGCCATGTGCGGAGGCCCCACACAGGCTGACAGTGTGGCTCATGGGCCCCGCTTTCGTGTGTGTAGTGCCATTATTAATAGTGTCGTAGTGTGTTGTGCAACTCCATGGTTCGTGGTGCCGCACTTTACATCTGGGGTTAACCAGCCGAGGATAGCCCAACCTAACCTAGCCCTCATTCCCTCCACCAGCAGAACACAACTGTGGCAGGGCGGCTGGTCTCCTCTCTCAAATCCCTCTCTCCTGGAGGCCAAATTCTAAGCTTCTCTCCATGGATTTTGATCCCCTCAAGTGCCTAGAGGTATTCTTCCCTATTTCCTTTGTTTTGACCCATTTAAATCTTGTATGTTGGTGGTATATGTTCATATATTTGAAACCCTAGATAATAATGCAAGATGGATGGTTGATTCGTGTTGCATTGACATAGGGGTTGGGTTGTGATTAGGATATTGTGTTAATGATGGCATGGGTACTTATTGAATATGTTGACCATGGTTTTGTTGTTGTAATTATCTTAGGAATGTCAAGAATTGTTCATGTTAATCATGTGGACAAGGATTCCTTTTGAAAGTCAAAATAGAACCGGACCTGAACAAGCTTGACCTGGTGTTTGAGTGTACTCCCAGCTACGCCGAGGTCTTGGAGCAGGTGAGGATTGAATTGAAATGGATGGACCCGGGTGTTGTTGAGTTGGAGGGAAGACATGATGTGGGTTTGGGAATGAATATCCATTGGAAGACAATGTGTATCTACTCCGAGCTCCATTGGGTTGCATACAAGGAGGTGGTGGTTGAATCACTAGACAGAGCTCTTGAGATATTTTCCACCAAGAAGGTTGATAGTAATTTGCATTTGGACTTGAACCATTTTGCCTCCCCGTTGGATTCTATGAGTCCTACACCCTTAAACTAAGAGGTATTGAGTGAACCTCCTTTGACCCAAACATTGAGCCTGATTTCAAATAACCAAGACAAAGTATTGGAAGAGGACAATCATGATTATGTGCACGATGAGAATGAGGTTGAGCTCCACGATAACAATGTTGGGGATTTGGAAAAAAATAGATTACACAAGACCATGACATCCCGTATACTCGAGGCTATGCATCAAACTCGGATAATGATGGTCCCAAAGAAGAAGTTGATGAGGAGGGGTTCACCGTCAAAGAGGCTGAAATCCATGATTCGTATTGCGGCGAGACCATCATGTACCTTTGTTCCGTGATCTTAGTCTCACGGATGAAGCCACAGTTGACGGCGGCAAGGGCGTAGTGCTTAGACTAAGGCCAACTTCTCACCGGGATGATAATCACGAGAATAATGGGATTTCTCCCAGATCAAAGTTCAAAACCTTTTTGGAATTTCAGCAATGGATCCAGGACTTATCAATTAAGCATCATCATCTGTACACAGTGGTTCACTAGGACGTGAAGAAGTGTTATACGGTTAAATGCGAGGAGGATGGATGTCCTTGGATTGTCCGTGCAAGTACATTCAAGGGAGGGCCCGATTGACACATATCTAGTTGTGTATCAACTCACATGTGCCGAGGACATAGGGTGGATGGCAAAGATGTGAAGCACGAGCACTGACAACTAACCTCTAAGATCCTCACGTATAGACTTTCCAACGACACCTCGTCACTTCAAACAATGAGCATCAAGATGGTCATGGATCATGTGAAGGCCCTATTTCACTACGAGGTAAAGTATGGGAAGGCTTGGAAGGCGAAGGAAGCCGCATTCAATATGTTGTATGATGATTGTGATGAATCTTATAACCGAATCCCTAGGTTTTTAGTGCGATGTCCAATGCTAACCCGGGCATGGTTCATGTGGTAGAACCTTATTGGAACAAGACAAGGATAATCAACAAAAGAACCGTCCGAGTATTTAGCCATGCATTTTGGGCTTTCAAGCAATGTGTGAGGGCTTTCGAACATTGTAGGCCTATTATATCCATTGATGGCACATTCTTGACTAGACAATTCAAGGATGCTCTTTTGATTATAGTAGCTAATGATGCTAACAACCGGTTAGTTCCTTTGGATTTTGCTTTGGTTGAGGCAGAAAACAATGATAATTGGGAGTGGTTCTTTTGTCTTTTGAGAACCAAGGTATTACCCACTCAAAGGGAAATATGTGTCATCTCTGATCGTCATCAAGGAATTCTCAATGATGATTGACATTCCCGGCCATGCTCCGTTGCACCATCGATGGTGCATGCGACATCTTTGTTCAAACTTCTATAGGGATGCAAGAGCAAGGACTTGTCCGATGATCTACAAGATTGTTGTGCCGCTTTCGCGGACCATTGTTTCTCAAACTTGTACACCAAATTTCTCTTTAACAAAGAACTCAATGCGGGGGTTCAAGAGTTTCTCAATAGGAACATTGGAGATAGGACAAAGTGGGCACGAGCTTTCGATGACGGTGACTGGAGGTACGGTCAAATGACAAGCAACATGGCATAATGCTTCAACAAATTTCTCAAGGGTGTCCGTGCATTGCCCATCACGACAATAGTTCAATATACATTCGACAATTTGAATGAGTATTTTCTAAAGTACTCAGTTGAAACGGATAAGCAGATTATGGTAGACTACAAGAACAAGCATAAGTACAAGTACTCACCTAAGTTTGACGATCAGACAAAATTTTAGTCAAGGAAAGCAGATTCCCAAGTTGTCATTGAATTTAATAATGACGATCTCATTTACAGAGTTATCGAGCCAGGTGGAACGATGGCTAATGGTGTCCAACACGGAGGCCGAGCGTTCAAGGTCTTGCTCAAGAATTGTGAGTGCACACACGCAAGGCAATCATTGCTTCATCTTGTGTGCTCACACTTGCTAACGGCGGCGCACACGACATTTGGACTATAATCATCCGCTCACGGTGAGAGAGTCTGAGTTATTTATCGTTACTAGTATGAAGACATGGGCTCCTAGATTGCACCCATACCTTGACCAATCACATGGCTAGAGTACCATGAAATTCAACTATGGCCCGATCCAAAATGGAAGGTGATTAAACGTGGAAGACGCAGGACAAAGCATTTTAGGAGCGACATGGACAAATGGGGCCATAGTGGTGGTCGAGAATCACGCAACGACCAATTCCAAGAGCCTCATGAGAGAGCCTGTTATGGAACCTGCAATGGTGAAGGGCACAATAAAAGGAAGTGTTCCCAAAGAAAGAGAACAAACAGAAATACATCAAGCACAAGCGAAGCAAGAAGTAGCCAACAAGTTCCAAGCCAAGCAAGAAGTAGCCAACAAGATGGTCCAACCCAGCATGTCCCTACTCAAGAAGATCCTATCCAAAGAAGGGGTAGCCAACAAGTTCCAAGATAACCAAGAAGTAGCCAAAAAGTTGGTCCAAGCCAATAAGCCCCTACACAACGAGCTCCTAGGAAACAAGCCCCTAGGAAACAAGCTCATATCCAACGTAGAATTACCAACCAAGTTCCTAGACAACAAATGTAGAGGTTCACGCATGAAAACAATAAATTTTTCCTACGCCAAGAACCCTAATGTCAGGATATATCAACTAGTATGTTGTAACGGAAGGAGATTTCCGCAAACTTACCCTTGAAGACCGAAAAGCGTTGTCAATGCTCAGGAGAGCATGGCTGATGTAGTCGTTCCAAAGCCGACCTCGGGGTCCTGTTGAAGTCCTTCGGCTCCAATGAATCCTAGTGCCCCAAGTGTTGCACCTCCGAGAGAGTTACACATGTCCGGTGCCTGACGATGCTCCCGCTCCTCCGATCCAGCAGCAGTTACGGAAGTAGAGCTTCCAGAATCTGAATCCAGCAGCGCGACGGCGCTTCGCGGTGAAGAAGTCTCCTGCTCACGCGATCCAGGCTTGGGACCACGGTCACGGGAGAGAGAGAGGGAGATAGAGAGAGAGAGTATCAACTGGAGGCCTCCCCAAAAGAGGTGAAACCTTTTATTGATTATTGTGTGTTTATTTTGTCAAAATACCTCACAATATATAAGGGAAAAACCCCCCACATAGTTAATGACCTTAGCCATGTGGGACTAAACAAAGGAGAGGGAAGGAGGGGGATGGCCACCGCCGTCTAGGGCCCAAGTGGGCCCCATGCGAGGTCCCTTGGCCCAGTCGGCCACCCCCTCTCTCTCGCTTTCCCTTTGGTCTTTCCCTCATGGGCCCTTTTCCCTCCGAATTTTGGCCCAATTAGGTATTTGACCTTTTAATTCATTTTTATTTTATTAAATAATTATAAATAAATGATTAAATCAATATTTAACATTTACTCACATATTATTCAATCCTCGTGGCTACGGAACTCCTTCCACTTCCACTCCAGACTTACCGAAACTCTTTCGGTTCTCTCTCTTTCTTTCCTTCGGTGATTCTGCCGATACCAAAATACTCTCTGAGTATCATCAAGCCCTTAAGTGTGATACCCCATGGTTCAGGAACACTCCAGACATGGTTGAGACCCTTCTCGTACCAATGATCATCAGCGGGACCTGGATGCCCATGATAACCCCTGTGCATTTTACGAATCTTTCGTCATTGAACCATGAACGTCGTGTCATATTCCTTTTGTCTCTCGATACTTGCATTGTCCGAGATCTGATCAATGACATCACCATGTCGTGTGTAACCTCGTTACCGACAAACGCTATTTGACTCGTTCCACCCAAAGTTCATTCTTTGATTTTTTTTACAAAGGGTTATTTTTGTGCAAATTGTCTCGTCGTCGAGAGGGGTCGCTCGAATCTAATTGTGGCAGCTACAGGAAAGTCACAAGACCACTCTTCGATTGGTACACTTAACTTGAGGGGTTAGATTTTTGGTTAATGGTAGTAGACAAATTTCCTTTGTAAAAGTGGATCGCTTGCGGATTGGGTTAGTCACTGCAAACTTGCAAGATCAGAAGCTCGAACTATGGTGTGGCTTGACTCTGATTCTGATTGTGATGTGTAGGAACGACCATGACCTAGATATAATTCCTCTTCTTAATATAATACTTTCTTCGATCCATAATAATATCCAGGTACTCACTTATTATGGATTGGAGGGAGTAATATTTTTGGCAAACAAAAAACAAAAAACCGGAGATATGTGTTTTGTGCCACGTGGGTTACATTCATCTCTAGACAAATTTATGTCAAATAATTGGGATGAAGGGACTAGCACAAATTACTCTTGTATGAGTAGCAAAGATAGTTCGGTGACGCAGTTTCATTCGCCTGGCCCGTAGCAGCCGTGGTCACAACCTGCACACCACAGTTTTACGTTGCGGGGTCGCTGTCTCTCGTCCCCCACGAGGGGCAAAATTGCCTTATTTGCGCCGTCCTTGGAGTCTTTTAAGCGCTGACCGTGATGCGCCGTTTGGTACACCTGACCGACCGGCCGGCCGCTCGCTGGCCCCGTGAGTGTCGGTGCTGGATACTAGTTGGCGCGCACGGGTAGGGGGTAGATCGACGTCGGCCACCACATGCGCCCGCGGGACGTGTCGCCAGCTCTATGGTTGTAGAGCGAGTTGACTGTTCCTTGGGATAAAATCGTCCTGGCCTGGAAGGTTCTGTTCGTACGCACGCAATCCTGACGCCTCCCTCTTTTTCAGCGAGGAAGGTTGCGTTCTTTTTTCGCCTTTCTGGAAGACCGTGGCGGTGTTGCGTTTACATGACGGCGAGAGATAAGATTACGTAGGGTGGATCAAATCAATCACCGACTGCGATCAGACGTTTCCTCCTCCTCCTCCTCCTCCTCCTCCTTTCCGTCTCCTTGTCACCAACGCTCACCGCAGGTCTCGATCGTAGGTTAATTCTTCTTTAAAGAAATACTACGGCAGCAAACAATTGTAGCAGATGCCTTGCTTGCATTTTGGTCCCTAGCCTTTTACGTTGCATGTGGACGTCTGGTGGTCTACGTTGTACCGGAGCACCGAGCACTCAAACTGGCAATCTTCCGAAACAAAACAGTAGCACTACTTTAAGCGACGACGAGGGATCTTTTTTTTACAGTGTTGATTCTGTTTTCTGGTTTGGTGGACTCTTTCGTCCTTTAAGCAACGGAAAGTCCTGTGCTGTGCATCTTACTAGCCTAGAGCAATCATCATCAAGCGAACATCGATTCACCAATAATGAACAAAAGAAAGGCGATGCTAAGAAAAGAAACGAGGAACATGCACACAAAATTATCCAAACCGCTAAAGCGTCGGTCCATGGCTTACTAGCTGTCATCTCACGCACGTGACTAAAGAAATAAGCAGTTGCTGCCCATTTTTTTCTTTTTTCTTAAGTAACACATATTTTATTAGATGATCCAAAGATTACATATATGGTCAACACTTAAAACAAACATACCAGTCAAGCAATTTTGCACAAAGAACCCACAAGTAAAATTACAATTCCACCATTGGAGAAACTTGTGCCTCGCCCAACCTTCGTCCATCGTCCTCCACCACCACCATGGTAGCGTCGGAAAAAAGGCGAACAACCGCCATACCTAGATCTGAGAGAGCACCACCGCATACGAGGATGCTTTTCGAGCCGATGAACTGAGTCGTCGTCGGCCAGGGATCTTCCCCGTGGTCACCAGATCCCGGCACCGTCGTCTTCGTCCGACACAGTCGAGAAGAGAAACGCCACCGCCTGCTATCTTCCATGTGCACAACTACAAGACGCCAAACACTACTGCAACATTTGAGCATTCCATAATAGCACGGCCTCGAGGTCCATATGAACCCACCCACGTCTTAAAGATACACCATTGGACAACCGGATGGCTCGTAGTAATTGCAACGTTCTTCCATGCCTTAGTCAGGACTGGTCCATAGGGGCAAAAGAGGGTGGACGCCCAAGGGACAAACGGGGCCTATCCCAGGTATAGCAGAAGTATAGAATTCACCACGAATTGTATTAATCTCATGTGTTATATGTAAGTACATGAGTGATGCGATCGCGATTGTGCAGAGCATGGATTGGATCTGAGCGCTAGAATAGCTCCTCCTTGTGGACTAGTTCCCACAATTAATATGAACGAGACATGTATATGTACAAACATATGCAGACATGTATACTTCAACAGCCCCAGCAGGCTGAACTCGGTTCGCAAGATGCTCAGGCTGGTCTTGAAATCAACAAACGCTGCCGACGGTAGTCCCTTGATGAAAATATCATCAAAATGGTTCTGTTTCGAGGATTTGGTTCCAAGAGTTTGCTTGTGTTTTCTATTTTTAGGGACCTTTCTATTATTTAGATACAATTGTCCCACATGTGGATGTTTTTGGTGTATTTTTTTCCTTTATTACTATTTATACAAACAGTGTAAAAACACATGCACATTACTTCTAGGAAAAAGGAACTTCATCTTTTGATGGGAGGAGATGTAGAACAAAGGAAGAGAAAGTGGGAAAAGGAGGATGAGAATCTGAAGACATAATTGGTAAGAGTAGTATAGCTCATAGCAAAAATCAGAATTGATCAGCCACTCGATTGGGTCATCAACAGCTAAGCACCGTAGATTTGTTTTCACATGATCATATAAAAAGCACATCCCATCGCACTGTGGTAGAAACCCTAGTCGCCGCCTCTGTCTTCCCGCGCTCGTGTACCATTCTCCTCCTGTGTGCGGCGACGACACTGCTCCACATACCTGGCCGCTACCGGCCCTCCTCTCCTCCCACGCTTGGTCCCTCCTCCTCCTGAATCCTCTCTTCACCATGTTTCTCTCCAGTCCTCCATCGTTCTCTCCCTCTCCATTCCCCATCCCCACTCCATCTCTATCTCATGCCTACCCACCTTTGGACCGGGTGCTCTCCTACACCTTCTCCGGCGGCTAGCGACCTCTCCCTCCTTCCTAAGTGGTCTCCTGCTCATCCTCCTTCAGCGAGGACCACACGTTGCAGTCATCAGTGATGGCCTGGTCGCTGGTCGCACCATCATGTGAAGGTTTCCTCTCTCCCTACCTCACCCCTCTCTCAAGATCCCCTTTATCATAGACTGTAGTATGACCGATCTAGCAATTGTATGTTCTGATTCAGGTATTGGAACTTCTCCAAAGTTACCGAATGATGTTCACCGGCTGCATCCGTCCATGATTAATCTCCGATGGAATTCCTGCATTTTATTAGTATAGGGGCCTTGAATCTTGATTATACAAGGATGTGAAGTACTATGGGTGTTTACATACCTGAACTATATTTTTTTAGAACGAGAAGAAGGGGAGGGACTAGAATAAGACCAAGGAGAACAAATACATAGTGTGTGAATGTTCTTAACTGCGATGGCTTCCCTAAACAAAGAAAATGGCACTCATGGGCCCTCCCTTCTCAAGAGCTTAGGGCATAAGGCCTCAATGGGGCACATCAGCATTTGTACTTGACACAACCGCAATTGCAGCCAATAGATAGTGTTGCCGGAGAGGATGCGAAAGAAGGAAGAGGCATGCGTGGTGTAGAAGGGAAGGGAGCAAGCATCCTTTTTTCCGAAATGGGGAGCAAAGCCCCGGCCTCTGCATCAAGCGATGCACACAGTCTTTATTTATTATCAGAGCAACAAAGTGTGGCAAAAGCTATTATAAAGATCATACAAAACGGAACAGCCAAACTAAAACACCAAGCAAAATGATAACCATATCGCCAGCTCCCCGACGAGATCTAGCAAACACCTAGCCGCCTCATGCACTCCAGGAGACCAGATCCGCCTAACCTATCCACGAAACGGTGCCCACACACACACTCCGGATGTTGCCACCTCCACTATCTTCCGCCAAACCATCATCAACATGTATATCGATGTGCAGGCTCTCTCCACATCAACCACCAACACCACCATAGTGTCAAGTAGCACCACCTCCCTGCACACTATCTCCAAAGCACGCCGCGGTTGCCACCGGTACCCCATAGCACCATGTCGCCAAGTACCACCAGCAACATAGCTTGAAGTCTCCGGAGGATCTGTCGTGCGTAGCACCTGCCGAACAGGCATGACTCGGCGTAGCACCTATCGGTCAAGCATGACTTGACATCGCCGTCGAAGCTCTGTGCAAGACAAAGCCGCTCCACATGTCCCGCCTCTTCCATCCAGCGTTGATCCACAAGCGATGCTCCCAAGAGAGAACACGACACCGTGGCGCCGCCATCGCTTGATCCAAAGATCTTAGGGTTTCCCCCGGAGTAGCACGATTGAAGCCGACACTAGGTGCACGACAATGCCTTCATCAAGGTAACAACGTGTTAACGCCGCCATCGCCCGCCAACGGCCTGGTTTTCACCGGCACCTAGATCTCCCCGCCTTGCTGCCGGGACTAGGTGACGGATCTCGAGATCCACCAAACCAGTCTCAGACAGACCGACCACCTTTGACGGAGAAGATGCCCACCACCACTAAACCCAGGGCCTCTGCCCCGAGCGTCCTCATGATGCGAAGTAGAGTCCAGAGAAGACGATAGCTCAGAGAGAAAAGTTGTGGCGGTATGGCGAGATAAGAATGAAGAGAGGAGGAAAGATGAAGAGGAAGTCAATGACGCTGTGAACCGTCGTTGTAGTATGTAAGTACGGTTCTCTACTCCGCCATATTTTCCGATCTACTTGTATACCACCATCGTAATACGTTGATACTAGATGATGGCCACCCGCATAAAGTTATACTCCCGTATATTGATTGACAGAAATAACTCACGGTATAACTTGAAGCATGCAAACTGGTCCAAAACAGCCGTACCAGTTTCTGCAAACGTGGCGTGTTGGTGTTCCTTTTTATGTTCTCGCAAATCGCTGCCTAGCTGATCAGCTGCTCTACATGTGCCACGGCGGATCGCACAGAAGGATCCGTACGATACTCTATGTGACCGACAGGCGATCGGTATCACTACGACTAGTATAATTTTTTGAAGGAAAAAAATTGTATCACTACAACTAGTAGATTCTACAGAGCACCCAACCGCAAAGGTCATTAGCGAGAGGTCGGTACGCACGTCATTGGCAGTGCCAATATCGGTGCTACCGTTTCTAGCTAAGGTAGGTAGTCTGGTCAACTCGGTTGGCTAGTCGCTGCTGCCCTGACGTACGCGCACGCCCAAAATCCATCATTTAAATGGCAAAATACGCATACGGGAGCATTGTACCGGTCAGCTGGTGCACCTACGCGAACGGTGATGCTGGCGACCAGGACCAGTGGCGGGCCGTGCCGGTGATGTCGACGAGGCGTCGCGAAATTTGAAGACTGTGAGGTAGGGATCGCGTGAGATGTGTTAGCAGTAGGATAACGATGGAACAGAGGCTGGCATCGTGGGTTATGGCTCAAGAGTCAAGACTGCTCGTCCCGTGTCGTCACGTACTGACATAAGTGTTGCGGCGCCTGATGCACTTGGTGACTCGGTGGCTCGGAGTTAGCCTAGATGAGATCTGACGGTAAAGAAAGGCTGATTAGAGTAATCTCTGATAGCCGATAGGACGGCGCCTAGCATGCAGCAGGTGATAAGTCATCTTTAATAAAGAAAGAAAAAAGAGGACTGGTGGACTACAAAAGAGAAAAAACTCGACGCACTTGGCCCATCATATCACTATGTTCAGAACTGAACTGGGCTCAACTCTGGAATGAAAAACATAAAATATAAAGTCGTGGAGAAGGCCAACACGGAGCCGGCGATCTTACACACAGGAGTAATGTAACCTAGGCCCGCGACAATACCATGCTCCATTTGTTAACAATGCCATGTCCATTTCGTTTGGATATGTATAGAGACTAGAATGAATATAAATAGCCAACCAATATACGCTTCTATATCTTTTCTTTTGCGTAAAATCAATCGATCTATTAATCATCATCAACAACAATACAAAGAGCGCTAAAAATAATAAGAACACCTAGCAACAACTACAGAAACTAGCGCGAGTCGAAGGCTCACCGCCATCCTCGCCCGTCCATCACTGAAGCCGGGCAAAGTTTGTCATAGTATAGCTTGTTGTCGTAGATAGATGGGAAATCATCGTGCTAATTTTCCAAAGGATCAACACATTAGAGCCGCAACCATCGCCAAAGATGAAACCGTAGATAAAAGAAAAATGAGTTGAAACGATACGAATAAACACAAAAAATGACTAGATAACAAGAGATATGCCGAACAAACGACTCCATGTGCCCTGCGCTGGCGCTAAACACACACTGAAGCGAGGATACGACAGGAAGTATATTATTATGACTTCAGGATGTAGCTATTGTCACACTATTTCGAAGAAGACACTAGAAAACGATGAAAACAAAGAACGAGAACCCTTCCACCGGCGAGCGACTATGATCCGCCACGCCTCCAATGTCTTAAGACCAACAGAGAAGGATCAAACCGCTGGCGTCACCCGCGAGGGAGCGTAATCATAAATGGGTTCAGAGGAACCACCTCCGCACCGGTTTGGTATGCATTAAATATAAATTTCTCTATCCAATAGCCAACCAATATCTACTCTCTCAGCTAGGGATTATAAGGTACGGAAACTTTTTTTAAACATTGGGATTATACTATCTCCTCTTTCAATGTATTTCCTTTTTTCTCTCTCTTCTCGTGTGCAACTATTGGTGCATATACTTGGCCACATTTTAGCAGACATTTTTTGAGACATTTGAGTTTTTCCACAAGCTGCGTGCGTTAGGGGAACTCTGTCTTAAGGCCGGTTTCAGGGTCCGAAGCAAATGCGGCCAAATAAATTTGTACAATTTTTAACTTTTTAACAAATCTATCAAGTTTCCATTTATTCTCTAATTTCATCTTAATAATGTTAGATTTGCGACAAGTAAATAACGAAGAACGAAAACAAAATCACAGCAAGGGGACACAGATTTAACGTGGAAAACCCTCTCCAACAAAGAGAGGGGAAAAACCACGGACGCCAGCCAGCGAAACTTCACTATAACGGGAGTGTTTACACAACGCCGGGATTTCACAGATACAACTTATCCCAGCCGGCGGCTTACAAGAAGTATATATAGCGGTGGTAACCTAGGTCATCAACGATCCGCATCGGCCCAAGCCTCCGGCGACGGGCCTCGCTCCCCGTCAGAAGTTGGCCTCTACTTTGTAGAATTTGGATCAACATATAACAAATAATGTAATTTTTTTGGAACACATGAATATTATTTCCTACCCGGTAAAATCTTTTTTAGATCCATGAATGTACTTTTCGAAACTACATGAACATTTTTCTAACCTCGAGAACATTTATCCAGACCATGGTTTTATTTTATACAACACAATATTTTTTTTTGAAACAATGAACACTATTTTGCAACATGAATTTTCTACTTCCTCCATCTCAAAATAGATGTCGTAGATTTATCAAAATTTAGATAAATCTACATAGTATTTAGTATATAGATTCATCTAAATTTTAACAAACCTACGACATCTATTTTGAGATGGAGGGAGTAATATATATAAGAAATAAAAAAAAATTGAAATAGAAAAGGGATCAGAGAAATAATAAACAAGGAAATAAAAGTGAATAGAAAAAACTTGTACTCCATCGGTTTCAAAAAAGATGTCACGGATTTTTCTAAATTTGAATGTATCTGGTACTAAATTATGTTTAGATAAATCTAAATTTAGACAATATTTTGATGTCTATTTTGAGACGGAGGGAGTACCTATAATAAGTCCCAGCTATCATCGATTATATCATGTGGAACCCAACGCACACAATAAGCACCAAATATGATTTGGCCACGGTTTGCTCGCCAGTGGAGGGGAGCTGGAAATAGAATATGGGCTACATTGGTTTTGAGCAGGTTGTATGCTCGGAATAAATATTCCCCTTATCTTATATTTTTTGCAGGGAAATTAGAGAGTTTTATTCAACTAGAACCAAACAAGATATGTCAGAGCATCTCCACTCGTGGCCCTCAAAGGTCCCCCAAAGGCCTTTGAGGACCACCGGCGCCAATTTTTGGTCTCAGCCACGTCCCCCAATTTGGTTTTGGCGCTGGCGCGCCCTCGATTTACCCGGCGCGTCCAGTTGAAACCCAATTCCAAGGGAGGCTAGCGGGGGCGTCGGAGGGCGGGGAAAAGTTCGGCGGGCCAGCCTTGTCGGCGACCTAGTTGAAATTATTTCCTTTTCCCACCAAGATTAGCGTCGGTTCCCTCCAAAATTAGCCCCCATCTCCCACCTCTCCTCCCGCCTCGCCTTCCACTCCTGCATTTCCCAGCAAAGACCAGATCGCGCCACCATGCCGCCGAAGAAGTACGCCGCTCCCCGCGCGACGGCAGCAGCGCCGTCGGCGAAGAAGAGGGGCAAGCCGGAGAAGGAGCGGCCGGAGGGGATGGCGAACGCGGAGTGGGCGTTCGACCTGCAGAACCGGCAGGTTGAGAACGCCAGCCGCCGGCAGAGAGAGAGAGAGAGAGCTCAGGGCGAGGAAGAAGCGGGCCTCGCAGGCTCTGGCCGCGGAGGTACTCATGGCGCAGAGAGCCGCCCACATGGCGGGCATACCGAGCTTCCCCCCGCACGCGTGGGGGAGCCAAGGGAGCGTCTCGTTACCGTCGCCGACTTTGGCAACAACCCAGGCTGGGTCGATGTCCCAGGACAACCAAGGTACACCCAAGCTATCTCGCTTCTGGCCAAGAATATGTTGAAACTCCTCCATATCCAAGCATAGTGAAGGAAAATTTACTCCTTGCTGTTGCAAAAAAGAGTGCTAGAAGATGTAGTGAACCATATGAACAAATTGAAATTTAGCATCAAATTTTGGCCATCAAAGAACTGAATGAAGAAACTCCTTGTGATGTTTATTTATGTGAAGATTCCACCAAGGTAATTCAAAGTAACACCACCAAAGTTGGTAAACCTATTATATCATGTGTTATTGGAACTTCATGATATCATGGTCTATGTGATATTGGAGCAAGTATAAGTGTGATACCATATTCTCTATACTGAAATCAAGCATGCCATTGATCCCATACACATGGAAGAGATAGGTATAACTATCCAACTTGCTAATAAAGAGTATATGTGTCCTCTAGGTATGGTTAGAGATGTTCAAGTATTAGTAGGAAAGATCAAATACCTTAGAAATTTTATTGTGCTTGGTTACTCCTAAGACTCATTTTGTCATATCATATTTGGTAGACCATTCTTACATACTGTGGGTGTCGAATATTAGTTTACCAAAAGATAAGGTATTCGTTAAATGTGCTAGTGAAAGACTAGAATTTGACTTTTCAAAATTTACTGATAAGCATTTAGAAAAATAATTTTTTCAAAAGATATAGTGGAAACTCCTGTTTTTGTGGCAGACGCTTCATAAGACGCAATGGAATGATATGTGCTTAATCAAGAGGAGCCATTTAGTGATGAAGAGAAAGAAGCACTAGAACAAATACTATCTTAGCAACCACCACAACTACAGTTACATATCCCACCTGATGATTTAGGAGAACTACCCCCACCAAAAGAGGATCCTAGTTTTAAACTTAAACCTTTGCCTAAAGATATGAAATATGCATTACTTGATGAGAAGAAAATATATCCTGATATTATTAGTGCTAACCTTTTAGCTAAAGAAGAAATATATCTTGATATTATTAGTGCTAACCTTGTTGTTGGCTATCAATGCCGTCTTCGTCCAAAAATGAAAGAAGTGGTAAGGAAAGAGTTAATCAAACTCACTGAGGCAGGTATTATCTATCCCATAGATGACAATAAATGGGTAAGTCATGTTCATTGTGTGCCTAAAAAGGGTGGAATCACTGTGGTTGCAAATGATGAAAATGAACTTGTAGCCCAACGCACTGTTACTGGTTATAGAATGTTCATTGATTTCAAGAAGATAAACAAAGCTACTCGTAAATATCATTATCCTTTGCCATTCATTGATCAAATTCTAGAAAGAATATATAAACACTCACACTTTTGTTATCTAGATGGTTATTTAGGTTTCTCCCAGATTCTGGTGCACAAAAGATGATTAGGAAAAGATGACCTTCACATGTCCCTTTGGTACTTTTGCTTATAGGAGAATGCCATTTGGTTTGTGTCATGCTCCTGCTACTTTTCAAAGATACATGAATTCTATATTTGTTGGTTACATTGAGAAAATTATGGAAGTATTCATGGATGTTTTTTGTGTGTATGGTACCTCTTTAAATAATTGCTTGCTCAATCTTAACAAAGTTTTACAGTGTTGTGAGGACCAACACTTAGTCCTAAACTAGGAAAAGTGTCATTTCATGGTGACAGAAGGTGTTTTTCTTGGACACCGAGTTTCAAGAAGAGGCATTGAAGTGGACTGCGGCAACATAGAAGCCATAGAGAAGCTACCATATCTGAGGGATATCAAAGGTATAAGAAGTTTTCTTGGACATGCAGGTTTTTATAGAAGATTTATCAAATAATTTTCTGGAATATCAAAGCCTCTAACTAACCTTTTGCAAAAAGATATTCCATTCTCTTTTAATGATGATTGTGTAGAGTCTTTTAATATCTTAAAGAATGCTTTGATAAGTGCTCCTATAATTAAACCTCCTAAATGGAATTTTCCATTTGAAATCACGTGTCATGCTAGTGACTATGCTGTAGTTTCTATTTTAGGACCAAGAGTTGATAAGAAACTAACTGTCATATAGTATGCCTTAAAAACTCTTGATGGCGCTCAAAGAAACTATGCTACCGCTGGAAAAGAATCCCTAGTTGTGATCTTTGCATGTGATAAGTTTAGACCCTATATTGTAGATTCAAAAGTCATAGTACACTATGATCACTCTGCTATTTAATATCTTATGAACAAGAAAGATGCTAAGCCTGGACTTATTAGATGGGTTCTCTTGCTACAAGAATTCGACTTGCACATTATTGATAGGAAAGGTGAGGACAATCCAGTAGCTGATCACTTATCAAGAATGGAAAACATTCTAGTAGATCCTATTACTATTAATGATAGCTTTGCTAATGAACAACTAGCAAACATTAATGTATCTAGTGCTAGAGTAGCCTCCCCATTGTTTGTTGATTATGCTAACTTCATTGTTGGGAAAGTTATGCCACCACAATTCACCTCCCAACAAAGAAAGAAATTATTTTATGATCTTAGAGTACTTTTGGGATGATCCATTCCTTTATAAGAAACGTGTAGATGGTATTATTAGATGTTGTGTGCCTAAATTTGAGTAGTAGGATATCATAAGATATTGTCATGATAGTCCTTATGGAGGAAATCACGTAGGAGACAACAGAGACGCAAAGGTATTATAGTCTGGTTTTTGTTGGACTACTTTATTTAAAGATTGTGCTAACTATGTTAAAGCTTGTGACAAATGCCAACGTGTTGGAAACATTGGTAAGAGAAATGAAATGCCTATGAACTATTCACTGCCTCTTGAACCTTTTGATGTATGGGCATTTGACTTTATGGACCATTCCCATCATCAACAATAAAACACACTCACATTTTGGTTGCAGTGGACTATGTTACAAAGTGGGTGGAAGCAATTCCAACAAAAAGTGCAGATCATGATATAGCAATGAAGATGCTTAAGGATATCATCTTTCCTAGGTTTGGAGTACCTAGATTTTTAATTACTAATGGTGGTTATCACTTTATACATGGAGTCTTTAGAAAAACTTTAGCTAAGTATGGTGTAATAATAGGGTAGCATCCTGATCCACAAGTATAAGGGGTGTATCGCAGTATTTTCGAGGGAAGTGAAACCCAATTTATTGATTCGACACAAGGGGAGCCAAAGAATATTTATAAGCCTTAACAACTGAGTTGTCAATTCAGCTGCACCTGGAAACAATCTTGCTCACAACAGTTTATCAGTAGCAACAGTTTTGTAGTAACAATAGTAAAGTAGCAGCAGTAGTAATAGCAATAGTAAAAGTAAATACAGCCGTAACAATAGTAGTAAATAGTAGGATTCGAGCGCGGTAGGCATAGGGATGGATGGTCGGGCATTGCATGGACAAGACAATTCACATGGCAAATAGACATCTGGAAATTGCAGATAAATAAGATAAAGCATCCAAGTACTAGATAATCATAGGCATGTGTTCCATATATAGTCATACGTGCTCGCAATGAGAACTTGCACAACATCTTTTGTCCTGCCAGCCCGTTTGCAGCGGGGCCTCAAGGGAACTACTGGCAATTAAGGTACTACTTTTAATAGAGCACCGGAGCAAAGCATTAACACTCCATGACCACATGTGATCCTCACATCAAAGCCATTCCCTCTGGTTATCCCGATTTCTGTCACTTCGGGGCCATTGGTTCCGGAAAACAACGTGTGTATACAACTTGCAGGTAAGACCATAAACAATACTATCATAATGAATCGATAACATGTACAGATCTGAAATCATGGCACTCGGGCCCTAGTGACAAGCATTAAGCATAACAAGTCGCAACAAAGTCAAATAGCACTAATAAAAGATAGTAGGCACCATGCCCTAACAATCTGATGCCATGTCAACACCCGGATTTTTAATCCCAGATGCCCGTTATGCCATACCTCGCAATCCCAGGATTACCATTTTTGCGAGACATAACGGATTGGATATCATAGTACATCATCCATTACAAACCATACATAAGGTCTTACACAAATAAGGATCACATGATCCAGTCTTAATACAACAAGCAACAGAAATAAAAGATAGCGTAGCGGTGGGGTCCATCTTCAGGGGCACAGGCAATGCTGACGAAGGCAGATACTCGTAGTTATCATAGCCGTCTTGTTGACCATCATCTTGATAGTCTCCTTCATAATTTGGCCATGATAATAGCCAGGGACAAAAGCCACGAGTACTCTTTAAGTACTCGCAAACTACCACTAACGAGTATTATAAATCTAAGTTAATGTGCTAACTCTAAGTTTGACTATAAAGTTAAGTTTGAAGCCTAAGCTGAGTTCTGAAGCAAAGAAAGATAAAGTAAAGTTCTAGAATCACTTAAGTTGGGAACTATTGTCATAACACAACCCTGTTGTGGTCAAGTCAAGATTCATCATTCATTTCAAAGTCTTTAGAAAACATCTGACAACGAAATAGTATGGCCATTCCAACTGTCCATAACCGCGGACGCGGCTATTCGAATAGTTTGACACTCTGCAGAGGTGGTACACTTTCACCACAAGATTCCATACATCTGTTAGGGATAACCCTGAATCATCATACTTAGTATGCAGATAATCAAACATAACCTTCCCTTTTCACACCCTAGTATAAGCACCTCTCCTATGAGCATGGCCTCCCAACCATGACCATCAGTCATCTTGGGCACTGCATAGGTGGACATCATGAGAGGTAGCCTCAGCTCAGACCTCTCCCGTGAGGGAACTAACACTAATGCATATAAATTTCTAGCTAAGCCTTACCCAATTCAGGTAATGTGGTTGTACGGTAAATTTGGAATGGTATCGCATCCGAATCCAACCATCAGTTTTATAAAAGGGTTAAGGCTCATGCCTCAACATTTTCATCATCATCAACCCTTTGTGTTGCTCAACACATGTCAAAACATCTCAATAGAATGACTCATCATTCTAAGGTTTTCATAATTCATTTTCACCAAGTATTCCCATCTAAAGTGACTCAAGTTTTTGAGCTAATCTAAACTACTAAGTTAAGAGTGTTCACTAAGGTGGTAATGATGGGTTCAATCTCATACCATAGAATGACATCTAAAGGGTTCTAAATAGGTCAAGTTTTATACTTTTTATGCTACCTTCTAAACGAGTAAAGGACTTTGTATAAACTAAGAGGGTAAAACTTGTAACTAATACTTGGAGTATCAATAGTCAAAGGGGTGTGATCAAGGCATGCCTAAGGCATCTTAGCTAAACCATCTAGTTGATCCTAGCCTGTTAAACACTAAAATTGCAAGTGCTAGCTTGCATTGTTAAAGGTGGCTTGCACTTAAAAGTGCTAGCTTGCTAGTAGTAGCTTGCCTTGGTTGGTGCAGTGGTTGAAGTTTTCTTCTTCTTCTTCTTCTTCTTCTTCTTCTTCTTCTTCTTCTTGGTAGAACTCCTCCTCCTTGAAAGCTTGGTCGGTACTATCGTCTATAAATACATAGGGAGTGCACAATCACCAAACAATACATAACTAGGCTAAGTGGCATTCTAAAACGCACATTTGATGATCTATTATCATCACAAACATCACAAGTTTAATTCAATAGTTTCATTCTTTTTATTTTAGAAAAGTAATTTCTACTCATTCAGAAATTGACTAAAATTTAATATTCACCACCAAAATATGGGCTCATGTGGACACGTGTCCTCACCACATATTCTAACATGTGGGAATGAGATTTAAAGGCTGGATCAATATTACTTTAGTTTAAGTTTATTATTTAATGATTTAAAGTGACTAGAAATGCCTATATAGCATTATTTTGGTACTAGTCCAAAGTCACTGCATGTAAACCTTAATATTATTACATGGTTAGATAGATATGATGAAATGTGATTTTTGAGAGTTGGAAACAACTCAAAAGCTAACTTGGTTGATTTTATAAAAATGTTGCAAGTTGCAAATGCTTATGTCTTCTTATTTTTATTAGGAGAGATCTATAACTCTAATTGAATTAAATCCAACGGGCTTGGATAGATCATCTTAATACCTTTCAGACAAAATTAGTTTGATACAATTTGGATTTGTCAAACTCACAGAATTGAATTTTGAAATACAGGACAGAAACTAGATTCATATGAAAAGAAAAATCCCGATTTGAATGTGTGGGCTAGCGCGGGAAAAGAAATGGGACGGCCCAGTGGCGCTCCGCGGCGCGGGGCTCAGCGGAAAGGGGGGTCCCGCTTGTCAGCGTCACTTAACACGCGAAACGTACGCGCGCTATGGGCCATAGGATTAGAAGCTAGATCTACGGCCGAGGGTCGTCGTCGACGACGAATAGGTCGCCGGCGAGCTCGAACCCTAGCGACTCGGTGGAGGTCTGATGGGGGCGTACCAGGGCTCTAGCAGGGTCGGCGAGGCGGGCAAACGACGTGGAAGATGACGGCGAGGCGAGGCGTGGTCACGGCGGAGCTTGGGGCGGTCGCAATCAACGGCGCCCTTTTCCTCCTACCGCGGCTGCTCCGGCTCCAATTCTGGCGAGGCAGAGCTCGCCTTGCTCCGGCTAGAGGTGGGTGAGGTTCAGAGAGGTGAGGGGAGTGAGTGAGTGTGGAGAAATGAGGCTGGGGTGGTCGCTTTATATAGGGTCGACGAGAGGGCAGAGCGGGCTCCGGTGAGGTCATCGGTGACGATGATGCGGAGCGCTCTCGGCATGGGCGAGGGCGGCGATGGGTTCTGTCAACACCCGGGGTTTTAATCCCAGATGCCCGTTATGCCATACCTCGCAATCCCAGGATTACCATTTTTGCGAGACATAACGGATTGGATATCACAGTACATCATCCATTACAAACCATACATAAGGTTTTACACAAATAAGGATCTCATGATCTAGTCTTAATACAACAAGCAGCGGAAATAAAAGATAGCGCAGCGGTGGGGTCCATCTTCAAGGGCACAGGCAATGCTGACGAAGGCAGATAGTCCTAGTTATCATAGCCGTCTTGCTGACCATCCTCTTGATAGTCTCCTTCGTAGTCTGGCCATGATAATAGCCAGGGACAAAAGCCATGAGTACTCTTTAAGTACTCGCAAACTACCACTAACAAGTATTATGAATTTAAGTTAAAGTGCTAACTCTATATTTAACTATCAAGTTAAGTCTGAAACCTAAGCTGAGTTCAGAAGCAAAGAAAGATAAGGTAAAACTCTAGAATCACTTAAGTTGGGGAAACTATTGTCTTAAACACAACCCTGTTGTGGTCAAGTCAAGATTCATCATTCCTTTCAAGGTATTTTAGAAAACATCCGACAACAAAACAGTATGGCCATTCCAACTGTCTATAACCGTGGACGCGGCTATTCGAATAGTTTGAAACTCTGTAGAGGTGGTACACTTTCACCACAAGATTCGATACATCTGTCAGGGATAACCCTGAATCGTCATACTTAGTATGCAGATAATCAAACATAACCTTCCTTTTTACACACCCTAGTACAAGCACCTCTCCTATGAGCATGGCCTCCCAACCATGACCATCAGTCATCTTGGGCCCTGCATAGGTGGACAACATTGAGAGGTAGCCTGAGCTCAAACCTCTCCCGTGAGGGAACTAATACTAATGCATATAAATTTTCCAGCTAAGCCTTACCCAATTCAGGTAATGTGGTTGTACGGTAAATTTGGAATGGTATCACATCCGAATCCAACCATCAGTTTTATAAAAGGGTTAAGGCTCATGCCTCAACATCTTCATCATCATCAACCAATTGTGTTTCTCAACACATGTCAAAACATCTCAATAGAATGACTCATCATTCTAAGGTTTTCATAATTCATTTTCACCAAGTGTTCCATCTAGAGTGACTCAAGTTTTTGATCTACGCTAAACTACTAAGTTAAGAGTGTTCACTAAAGTGGTAAGGATGGGTTCAATCTCATGCCATAGAATGACATCTAAAGGATTCTAAATAGGTCAAGTTTTATACTTTTTATGCTACCTTCAAAACAGGTAAAGAACTTTGTATAACCTAAGAGGGTAAAACTTGTAACTAAGACTTGGGGTACTATTAGTTAAATAAGGGGTGTGATCAAAGCATGCTTAAGGCATCTTTGCTAAACCATCTAGTTTGATTCTAGTTGGATAAGTACTACACCCGCAAGTGCTAACTTGCAAGGGTTAATCTTGGATAGTGCTAGCTTGCTAATAGTAGCTTGCATTGTTAATGGTGGCTTGCCTTGGTTGGTGCAGTGGTTGAAGTTTTCTTCTTCTTCTTCTTGGTAGAACTCCTCCTCCTTGAGAGCTTGGTCGGTACTAGCGTCTATAAATACATAGGGAGTGCACAATCACCAAACAATACTTAACTAGGCTAGATAGCATTCTCAGACACACATTTGATGATCTATTATCATCACAAGCATCACAAGTTTGATTCAAAAGTTTCCTTCTTTTTATTTTAGAAAAGTAATTTCTACTCATTGAACAATTAACTAAAATTTAATATTCACCACCAAAATATGGGATCATGTGGACACATGTCCTCACCACATATTCTAATATGTGGGAATGATATTTAAGGGTTGGATCAACATTACTTTGGTTTAAGTTCCTTATTTAATGATTTAAAGTGACTAGAAATGCCTATATAGCATTATTTTGGTACTAGTCCAAAGTCACTGCATGTAAACCTTAATATTATTACATATTTGGATAGATATGGTGAAATGTGATTTTTGAGAGTTGGAATCAACTCAAAAGCTAACTTGGTTGATTTTATAAAACTGTTGCAAGTTGCAAAAGCTTCTGTCTTCTTATTTTTATTAGGAGAGATCTATAACTCTAATTGAATTAAATCCAACGGGCTTGGATATATTACTTCAATACCTTTCAGGCAAAATTAGTTTCATGCAATTTGGATTTGTAGAACTTACAGAATTGATTTTTGAAACACTGGACATAAACTAGATTTAACTAAAAAGAAAAATCCAGATTTGAAAGTGTGGGCTAGCGCGGGAAAAGGAATGGGCCTGCCTAGTGGCACTCCGCGGCATGGGGCTCAACTGACAGGGGGTCTCGCATGTCAGCGGCACTTAAAACACGAAACGGTACGCGCGTTGTGGGCCGTGCGATTAGAAGCTAGATCTACGGCTGAGGGTCATCGTCGATGACGGACAGGTCGCCGGCGAGCTCGAACCCTAGCGGCTCGGTGGGGGTCTGCTGGGGGCGTACCGAGGCTCTAGCGGGGTCGGCGAGGCGGGCAATCGAACTGGAACACGAGGCGAGGCGAGGCGTGGTCGCGGCGGAGCTTGGGGCGGTCAAAATCAACGGCGCCCTTCTCCTCCAGAGGCGGCGGCTCCGGCTCCAATTCCGGCGAGGCAGAGCTCGCCTTGCTCCAGCAAGAGGTGGGGAGGTTCAGAGAGGTGAGGGGAGTGGAATGGTGTGGAGAAGAACGGCTGGGGAAGGCTCCTTTTATAGGCTCGACGGTGAGACCGAGCGGGATGGGCGGTCGACGGTGGCGACATGGCTACGGCGAGCTAGCGGCATGGCTGGGGGTGGCGATCGATGGGCAGTTCCCTGGCGGTGCTCTAGGGCTTAAATGCGGCCGTAGGGGCGGTGGCACGCGGTCAGGGCGAGGTGGCGCTCTGCGCGGCAGAGGCGGCGATGTCCATGGCGAGCGCTGGCTGTGGTGCGTTGGGCGGCGAACGGGCGTGTCCGTCGTGTTCCCTGTGTCGTGGCAGAGCAGTAGGCGCGGGCTGCGGTCGAGCGGCGGCTTGTGCACGCGTGCCGGGTGCGGCGCTCTGGCGTGCGCTCGGCATGGTGCGGTGGCACTGGGCGCGGGCTCTCCTCGGTGGTCCACTGCGGCATTTGGCTCGGGCAGGGGACAGTGGGCGGCAGTGAGGTGCTGGCTACCTCCTAGACATGGAGAGAGAGAGGGAGGTGGTCTGCTGGGATGAGGGCAAGGTTGGCCGGCGAGGTGGTGCTCGGCATGGCTTGGCCTTGCCACTAGGGTGTAGGGGATGGGGTGGTAATGGCATGGTTTGATCAAGTGGAGACAGAGGGAGTGTTTTGTGGTCAATTGGGTGGCAAAACCCTGTAGAAACAGTGAGCTAGCTAGTTGTGTTTGATTCCGCCTGCCATGTGTTTGATGAAATGGCCGCAAGAGAAAAAGTTTTGAATTTTGGTTTCAAAATTTTTGGGTGTTCTCCACTAATGATAGGTAGTCTCTGGTTGCAAGGGTTTTGAAAGTGGAGCTCAAAAAGATGGGTTTTGAAATAGGGTTGATCTATGCATATGCAATAGATTCAATTTTAAACTGTCATTTAAATTAGTTTACAGAATGTTTTTAGCAGATCAAAAGGTGGTCCTTGGTACCTCATTATGTGTACTAGCAAGGGGTGCAATGATCAAGAATTGTTTCTGTTAAAATTTGAGTACTAGGAATAGCCAAAGTAGGCATGAGAGTTAAATTTGCCAAAATGACCATTCCTCCTTTTTAATTCTTTTTGATTTGATTTTCTTTAAGAAAAGCTTTGGAATGGTGTAGATGATGTTTAAATCATCTTAGAAACATTTTAGAAGCAAGGGATCACACAACCATGACAATTCAAAACAACTCCTATTTTAAATGCACACATAAATGAATGCTTTCATATTAAGTTTGGAAAAGTTTTTGTTAACCCCATTTTTGGTTGATTTGATCTTGATCAACTTGGATTGAAGTTTTGGGATGTTACAGGTTATCTGTCCCTCGGCGGTCCTCTGGGGCTTAAAGGCGCGGTAAGGCGAGGGTTCTACGGGTCGGGAGCGGGCGGTGCACTGAGCGCGGGCGGCGGTGTTCGACGCGGTTCCTCCGGGATGCTGGTCACGAGGCTACGAACGAGGATCTCTGGGCGGTTGCTGGGCCTACTGCGGGTGCTGCCACGCAAGGGTAGGGCTTGGCGAGGCCGGTGCTGCTCTAGCGGGCGCAGCGCTCCGGGGTGATCGGCATGCCGGACAGAGGCATGGGCGCGAGCAACTGGGGCTAGTCCTCCGCTCTATTTTGGTCGGGGGCTGGTCGAGGCGGTGCGGTGTGATGGCGCCTGTCTGCCAGCGGGCGAAGGAGAGCGCGGGACGACTTGGTGCGAGCTGTCCATGGTCGACCCGACGCATGGCGTCGGGCGGCTTGGCACTGGAGCAGCTAGGGGAGAGGGAGAGGGAGCTAGGGCCGGGGTTTTAGCTGGGGGGACAAGGGGCCGAGTTAGGCCCAAATGGTGAAAAAAATCACTGCACACTATAGTGTTTTGAATTTGGCAAGATTGGTGTCTGCCACCTGTTTGATGAAATGGCCGAAAGAGAAAAAGTTTTGAATTTTGGTTTCAAATTTTTTGAGTGATCTCCACTAGTGATAGGTAGTCTCTGGTTGCAAGGGTTTTGAAAGTGGAGCCCAAAAAGATGGGTTTTGAAATAGGGGTGATCTATGCATATGCATTAGATTCAATTTTAAACTGTTATTTAAAATAGATAACAGAAGGTTTTTAGCAGATCAAAAGGTGGGCCTTGGTCCCTCATTATGTGTACTAGCAAGGGGTGCAAAGATCAAGAATTGTTTCTGTTAAGTTTTGAGTACTAGGAATAGCCAAAGTAGGCATGAGAGCTAAATTTGCCAAAATGAGCATTCCTCCTTTTTAATTCTTTTTGATTTGATTTTCTTTAGGAAAAGTTTGGGAATGATGTAGATGATGTTTAAATCACCTAAGAAACATTTTAAAAGCATTGGATCACTTAATCATGGCAATTCAAACAACTCCTATTTTAAATGCACACATATATGAATGCTTTCATTTTAAATTAATTTTTTTTGTTAACCCCAAATTTGATTGATTTGATCTTGATAAGCTTGGATTGAAGTTTTGGGATGTTACAAACCTTCCTCCCTTAAACAAAATCTCGTCCCGAGATTTATAAAAAAAACTAGGAACTAAAGAGATCTGGGAACTCTGTCCTAATGTAATCTTCTCGCTCCCAAGTAGCTTCCTCCTCGGTATGGTTGCTCCACTGAATCTTTAGAAACTTGATACTCCTGGTCGTCATGGTTCTGTAGGCTTATTCTAAGATACGGAGGGGTACTTCTCGATAGGTCAGGTCCTTGTTGATTTCCACAGCTCTATGATCGATGTTCTTGAAAACTTCCGTCTTCTCAGGCACTTCCAGGCATTTGTGAAGTAACGAGATATGGAACACATTGTGGATGGCTGGCATCTCTTCAGGCAGTTCCAACTGATACGATACTTCTCCTCGACGGTTCAGAATCTTGAAAGGTCCGATATATCTGGGGGCTAACTTTCCCTTCAGACTAAAGCGTTGAGTTCCCTTCAAAGGTGAAACCTTGAGATATACAAAATCTCCGACATTGAAAGTCAGGTCTCTCCTTCTTTTGTCAGCATAGCTCTTTTGTCTGGACTGGGCGGTCTTGAGGTGTTCACGGACTTTGTGAACTTTCTCTTCTGCTTCTCGGAGAATGTCGGGTCCAAAGATCTGACTCTCTCCTACTTGCGACCAATTCAAAGGGGTACGACACTTTCTTCCGTAAAGGAATTCAAATGGTGCCATCTGCAAACTAGCTTGATAACTGTTGTTGTATGAGAATTCTGCGAAAGGCAGGCAGTCTTCCCATTTTGATCCATATTCCAACACACACGCTCTAAGCATATCCTCTAGGATTTGGTTGACTCTCTCGGTCTGTCCATCTGTTTGCGGGTGATATGCTGTACGGAAGTTCAACTTGGTTCCTAAACCTTCCTGCACTTTCTGCCAAAATCTTGAGGTAAACTGAGTTCCTCTATCTGATACGATGGTCTTGGGGGTTCCATGTAGACTAACAATCCTAGCAATGTATAGCTCTGCTAACTTTGCACTCTGGTAAGTTGTTTTGACAGGTATAAAGTGGGCTACCTTGGACAATCTACCAACTATGACCCAGATTGAGTCATTTCCCCTACTAGAAGTAGGCAAACCGGTGATAAAGTCCATTCCGACGGAATCCCACTTCCATTCCGGAATCTGCAATGGTTGCAACAGTCCTGCAGGTCTCTGATGTTCTGCTTTGACTCTATGACAGATGTCACATTTGCCGATGTAGCTTCCGATCTCTCTCTTCATCTTGTGCCACCAAAATTGCTCTTTCAAATCCTGATACATCTTTGTTCCTCCAGGGTGGATAGAATAAAGAGTATCATGAGCTTCCTTCATGATAACTTCCTTCAGCTCCGAATCTGCTGGAACACAGATACGTCCTTTGTACCAGAATACTCCTTCTTCATCTTCAGTGAATCCAGGTACCTTTCCGGTACCAATACGACGTTTGATTCCGTCGATACTTTCATTTCCCTTCTGGGCTTCCTTGATTTGGCAAATCAAAGTGGGTTGAAGTTCAATGCTAGCTAGGAATCCTTTGCTAACTAATTCAGTCCTGAACTGCTCCAACTCTTCATACAAACTGGGTTGCTTCTCCTTGATCATGGTGTTAAGCCTACACGGCAATCTGCTAAGAGCATCTGCTACCACATTGGCTTTGCCGGGGTGATAGTGAATGTCAAGGTCATAATCCTTGATTAACTCTATCGATCTCCTTTGCCTCATATTTAGCTCCTTCTGAGTGAAGATATACTTCAAGCTCTTATGATCTGAGTAAATCTCACAGCGATTTCCCATCAAATAATGACGCCATGTCTTCAGTGCTAGAACTACAGCTGCTAGCTCAAGATCATGGGTCAGATAGTTCTGTTCATGCTGCTTCAGTTGTCAAGACAGATACGCGATGACTTTGCCTTCTTGCATCAATACACATCCTAGACCAATCTTGGATGCGTCACAGTACACATCAAAGGGCTTCTTGATGTCTGGCATGACCAAAATTGGGGCTGATATCAATCTCTTCTTCAGCTCCTGAAAACTGGCTTCACACTTGTCTGTCCATTCAAACTTCTTGTCCTTCTTCAACAATTGGGTCATTGGTCGGTCTATGCTCGAGAATCCTTCTACGAACTTGCGGTAATACCCCACTAATCTGAGAAATGCACGGACTTGGGTTTGAGTGGTTGGGGCTTCCCATTCCTCGACATCTTTGATCTTGGCGGGATCAACAGAGACTCCTCTGGCAGACACAATATGTCCTAGGAATCCTACTTCCTTTAGCCAAAACTCACATTTGCTGAACTTTGCATATAACTGATGCTCTCTCGGGGTTTCTAGGATAACTCTTAGATGTTGCTCATGCTCTTCTTCCGACTTGGAGTAGATAAGGATGTCGTCAATAAACACAACCACAAACTTATCTAGGAAATTCATAAAGATCTTATTCATGAGATTCATGAAATAAGCAGGGGCATTGGTTAATCCAAAAGACATAACCGTATACTCGTATAAACCATAACGAGTAGTAAAGGCGGTCTTCGGAATATCCATTGCACGAATCTTAAGCTGGTGATAACCAGTCCTAAGATCAATCTTTGAGAATACCTAAGCTCCAGTCAACTGATCAAATAGATCATCTATCTTTGGCAAAGGGTACTTGTTCTTGATGGTGACATCATTCAACTTTCTGTAATCTGTGCACACACGGTTGCCTCCATCTTTCTGGTCGACGAATAACACTGGTGATCTCCATGGCGATGCACTTGGTTGAATCAAACCTTTGGCTAGCATAGCATCCAACTGCTTCTTCAGTTCCACTAACTCTGAGGGGTTCATGCTATAGGGTCTCTGGGCTATAGGTCCGGTTCCGGGGATTAGTTTGATAATGAACTCAATATCTCTATCCAGGGGCATACCTGGCAATTCATCTGGGAATACGTCGGGGTATTCACAGACTACTCTGACTTGGTCTATGGTGGGCAAGGCTACACTCTGGTTGCACTTGAATTGACGGGGTAAGGTTTCAGAGATATGCTCTACTGTGACTCCCGAACTACTGGTCATGGTGATGGCTTTCTTAGCACAATCTATCAATCCTTTATGCCTTGACATCCATTCCATACCTAGTACTACTTCCAATCCTTTGGTTCCAAGTACAATTAGGTTGGCATAAAAATCTATCCCATGTATTCTGATAGTTACAGCTTTGCAAATTTTTCTAGCTTTGGTTGTTGAACCGGGGATTTGAACTATCATGACATGCTTCAGGTTGGTTGGACGAATCTTACTAGTGCATGCAAATTCTTCGGTGACAAATGAATGCGATGCTCCCGAATCAAACAATACTCTTGCTAAAACTGAGTTGACAGAAAACATACCCAGCACTACATCTGGCGCTTCCTGGGCTTCTTCTGCATTCATGTGGAAGAGACGGCCGTTGCGGTTGTGAGGGTTCCCTGGAGCAAATCTCCTTCCTGGCTGAACATGGCGCTGCTGCTGAGCTGGGGCATTCACATTGGCATTGGCTGCAGTCTTCTTGGGACACTCATTGGAGTAGTGACCCTTCACTCCACACTCAAAACAGGTGATCTGGGACTTGTCCTTGACTGCGACAGGCACAACATTGCTGCCAGTTCTGGGTGTAGTGTTTTTGTTGTTGTTGTTGTGGTTCTTGGGAGGTGCACGGTTGAAATTGTTGGCATTACCGGAGTTGTGATTGTTTCCTCCAGACTTCACATTGCCTCCGCTATGGTTGGGGTAGCTTGGGTGAGAATTTGGGGGTCGGTTGTTCCTTGGTGCATATCCTGGTGAAGGGTTGGGACGGTACTTCTGGTGACTGTTGGATCCAGACTGCTGCATCATACGACGCTTGCGATTGTCGTTTGCCTTGTTAATCTTCCCTTCTATCTGGATGGCAGAGTCGACTAGCTCTTCGAGATCATCGAAACGGATGTTGACTAGGACAGTCTGCATCTCATCATGCAGTCCGTTCAAGAATCTTTCCTTCTTCTTGGCCCCCGTGTTGATCTCATCCGGTGCATATCTAGCAAGTGACATGAATCTATCACGGTACTCCACCACAGTCATTCTTCCTTGATTCAGTTCACGAAACTCATCTCTCATTCTGTTGACTAGACCTTGCGGCACGTGGGTGCGGCTGAACTTGACTTTGAATGCTTCCCATGTCATCACTTGACCATGGTTCATATTGCGGATGCTATTCCACCAAGCTCTTGCATCTCCTGCCAGATAGTGGGTGGCGAAGAGAACTTTCTCATTTTCATCAACTCTGGCAACTTCTAAGTTGTTCTCCATGGTCTGTAACTACTCATCAGCATCTAATGGGTTTTCAGATTGGTTGAAGATTGGGGGATTAGTGTTCTGAAAGTTTTTGAGTTTGGATCCCTGGTGATCCTGATTTCCATGCCCTTGGTTGTTGAGAGCCATCTGGGCGATCTATTGAAGTGTTGCTAAGTTGGCTTGGCATTCTGCCATGCTTGCTTCATGGTCTGCTATGAGATTCTGCAAGATCTGCAGCATTGGGTCTTGCGACGAGCTGCTCCCTCCTTGGTTTCCACGAGTCATCTAAAGATTGAGATATAGGGGTAAGAGGGAAATTCCAAGGTTCAGGGTTTGGGGTTTTCAAAGCTAAAACTTTGAGTTAGACTCAGGTTTTTCAACTAACTTCATTTTCATTCATGCAAGCAAGCACACGATACAACACACACCACAACAATCGAAGGGAAAACAGATGGTTTGAAGAACCATTCTGCAAGCTAAGATACAGTGAGATTGATACATCTCATGCTACGACAGTGCTCTAGTGCATCTACTCATCGTCGATGAAGTCTGAGTCCTCATCATCAGTGTAGAAGTCCACGGCATCCTCCGCCAGAAAATCATCATCGTTGCTGAGGTAAGAGTCCATGTTTCCCTGGAGGTCTTCACCTTCACCTTCTTCTTCCTTTGCTGCAAGCTGAGCTTCCTGCTCCTTGACGGTCTTCTCGAGGTCGGCCACCTTCTTGCGAAGACGGGCGATGGTGCTATCCTTCTTGGCACGCGGCGGCGAAGATACTGATGGTCTTGGACAAGTAGTGCGAAAGTCTGAGCCTTCTGGTTGGCAATGGCGCGGTTATGGTTGGCTAACTCTCTGGCATTGTCCAGTTCCTGCTGTCTGTCATGCAACAAGAAGTCAAGGTTCTCCACTTGACGTCTCAACTCAGGGTGGCCCGGCATCTCCATTGGCATTCCCATGAAATCACGTCTTGCATAGTGAGCAAAACGGGTTCCTTGGGTCTTGTTGATGCTAAGAGCACATAGACGTGCGAGAGCTTGATGCATTGCCCTGGCTAATCCATCTAGCCAGTTGTTCTCTCTCACGAAGAACTGAATCCTTCCAGAAGTTGGCGCTTCAATGCTTCCTCTAAGATCTGCGGTGACTAGCCACTATAGGTCTCCTCCTGGGGGTCCTGAAAGTTGAGCTCCAAGAAACTCCAGGTGCGGGCGTCCCAGTAACTCTGACACTGAATCCAGATCCCTCTCGAAGATCAGCTGACCTCCGTTTCCCAACTGGTAAAACTTGCTGAACTGAGTCTCCATCTACAAGAATTAAGGATGAGGAAGTTAGTGAAGTGATCAAGTGTGTCAAATTTTAAGTAGTAGTGGAAGAAATTTGAGGAACATGAATTTTTTTGAGAAAGAATCCACAAGGGTAAGAGAGGAGATAGTTTTTCATAAATACTCACTTTGGTTTTGAAACTAAGTTTTTGTTTGACGTCCATTCTAACTAGGGTCTCCTATGGTCAGGATGGCTCTCATACCAACTTGTCAACACCTGGATTTTTAATCCCAGATGCCCATTATGCCATACCTCGCAATCCCAGGATTACCATTTTTGTGAGACATAATAGATTGGATATCATAGTACATCATCCATTACAAACCATACATAAGGTCTTACACAGATAAGGATCACATGATCCAGTCTTAATACAACAAGCAGCGGAAATAAAAGATAGCGTAGCGGTGGGGTCCATCTTCAGGGGCACATGCAATGCTGACGAAGGCAGATAATCCTAGTTATCATAGCCGTCTTGCTGACCATCATCTTGATAGTCTCCTTCATAATCTGGCCATGATAATAGCTAGGGACAAAAGCCATGAGTACTCTTTAAGTACTCGCAAACTACCACTAACGAGTATTATAAATCTAAGTTAATGTGCTAACTCTAAGTTTGACTATAAAGTTAAGTTTGAAGCCTAAGCTGAGTTCTGAAGCAAAGAAAGATAAAGTAAGGTTCTAGAATCACTTAAGTTGGGAACTATTGTCATAACACAACCTTGTTGTGGTCAAGTCAAGATTCATCATTCATGTCAAAGTCTTTAGAAAACATATGACAACGAAACAGTATGGCCATTCCAACTGTCCATAACCGTGGACGCGGCTATTCGAATAGTTTGACACTCTGCAGAGGTGGTACACTTTCACCACAAGATTCGATACATCTGTCAGGGATAACCCTGAATCATCATACTTAGTATGCAGATAATCAAACATAACCTTCCCTTTTCACACCCTAGTATAAGCACCTCTCCTATGAGGATGGCCTCCCAACCATGACCATCAGTCATCTTGGGCACTGCATAGGTGGACATAATGAGAGGTAGCCTCAGCTCAGACCTCTCCCGTGAGGGAACTAATACTAATGCATATAAATTTCTAGCTAAGCCTTACCCAATTCAGGTAATGTGGTTGTACGGTAAATTTGGAATGGTATCGCATCCGAATCCAACCATCAGTTTTATAAAAGGGTTAAGGCGCATGCCTCAACATTTTCATCATCATCAACCCTTTGTGTTTCTCAACACATGTCAAAACATCTCAATAGAATGACTCATCATTCTAAGGTTTTCATAATTCATTTTCACCAAGTATTCCCATCTAAAGTGACTCAAGTTTTTGAGCTAATCTAAACTACTAAGTGAAGAGTGTTCACTAAGGTGGTAAAGATGGGTTCAATCTCATGCCATAGAATGACATCTAAAGGGTTCTAAATAGGTCAAGTTTTATACTTTTTATGCTACCTTCTAAACAAGTAAAGGACTTTGTATAAACTAAGAGGGTAAAACTTGTAACTAATACTTGGAGTATCAATAGTCAAAAGGGTGTGATCAAGGCATGCCTAAGGCATCTTAGCTAAACCATCTAGTTGATCCTAGCCTGTTAAACACTAAACTTGCAAGTGCTAGCTTGCATTGTTAAAGGTGGCTTGCACTTAAAAGTGCTAGCTTGCTAGTAGTAGCTTGCCTTGATTGGTGCAGTGGTTGAAGTTTTCTTCTTCTTCTTCTTGGTAGAACTCCTCCTCCTTGAAAGCTTGGTCGGTACTATCGTCTATAAATACGTAGGGAGTGCACAATCACCAAACAATACTTAACTAGGCTAAGTGGCATTCTGAAACACACCTTTGGTGATCTATTATCATCACAAACATCACAAGTTTAATTCAATAGTTTTATTCTTTTTATTTTAGAAAAGTAATTTCTACTCATTGAGAAGTTGACTAAAATTTAATATTCACCACCAAAATATGGGCTCATGTGGACACATGTCCTCACTACATATTCTAACATGTGGGAATGAGATTTAAAGGTTGGATCAATATTACTTTAGTTTAAGTTCATTATTTAATAATTTAAAGTGACTAGAAATGCCTATATAGCATTATTTTGGTACTAGTCCAAAGTCACTTAATGTAAACCTTAATATTATTACATGGTTAGATAGATATGATGAAATGTGATTTTTGAGAGTTGGAAACAACTCAAAAGCTAACTTGGTTGATTTTATAAAAATGTTGCAAGTTGCAAATGCTTATGTCTTCTTATTTTTATTAGGAGAGATCTATAACTCTAATTGAATTAAATCCAACGGGCTTGGATAGATCATCTTAATACCTTTCAGACAAAATTAGTTTGATACAATTTGGATTTGTCAAACTCACAGAATTGAATTTTGAAATACGGGACAGAAACTAGATTCAAATAAAAAGAAAAATCCCGATTTGAATGTGTGGGCTAGCGCGGGAAAAGAAATGGGCCGGCCCAGTGGCGCTCCGTGGCGCGGGGCTCAGCAGACCGGGGGGTCCCGCTTGTCAGCGTCACTTAACACGCGAAACGTACGCGCGCTGTGGGCCGTAGGATTAGAAGCTAGATCTACGGCCGAGGGTCGTCGTCGACGACGAATAGGTCGCCGGCGAGCTCGAACCCTAGCGGCTCGGTGGGGGTCTGCTGGGGGCGTACCAGGGCTCTAGCAGGGTCGGCGAGGCGGGCAAACGACGTGGAAGACGACGGCGAGGCGAGGCGTGGTCATGGCGGAGCTTGGGGCGGTCGCAATGAACGGCACCCTTCTCCTCCTACCGTGGCTGCTCCGGCTCCAATTCTGGCGAGGCAAAGCTCGCCTTGCTCCGGCTAGAGGTGGGTGAGGTTCAGAGAGGTGAGGGGAGTGAGTGAGTGTGGAGAAATGAGGCTGGGGTGGTCGCTTTATATAGGGTCGACGAGAGGGCAGAGCGGGCTCCGGTGAGGTCATTGGTGACGATGATGCGGAGTGCTCTCGGCATGGGCGAGGGCGGCGATGGGTTCTCTGTCCCCCGGCGGTCCTCTAGGGCTTAAAGGCGCGGTAAGGCGAGGGTTCTACGGGTCGGGAGAGGGCGGTGCACTGAGTGCGGGCGGCGGTGTTCGACGCGGTTCCTCCGGGCTACTGGTGGCGAGGCTGCGAACGAGGATGTCTGGGAAGTTGCTGGGCCTGCTGCGGGTGCTGCCACGCAAGGCTAGGGCTTGGCGAGGTCGGTGCTGCTCTGGCGGGCGCGGCGCTCTGGGGTGATCGGCATGGCGGACAGAGGCATGGGCGCGAGCATCTGGGGCTAGTCCTCCGCTCGATTCTGGTCGGGGGCTGGTCGAGGCGGTGCGGTGTGATGGCGCCTGTCTGCCAGCGAGCGAAGGAGAGCGAGGGACGACTTGGTGCGAGCTGTCCATGGTCGACCCGGCGCATGGCGTCGGGCGGCTTGGCACTGGAGAAACTAGGGGAGAGGGAGAGAGATCTAGGGCCGGGGTTTTAGCTGGAGGGACAAGGGGACCGAGTTAGGCCCAAATGGTGACAAAAATCACTGCACACTATAGTGTTTTGAATTTGGCAAGATTTGTGTCTGCCACCTGTTTGATGAAATGGCCGAAAGAGAAAAAGTTTTGAATTTTGGTTTCAAATTTTTTGAGTGATCTCCACTAGTGATAGGTTGTCTCTGGTTGCAAGGGTTTTAAAAGTGGAGCTCAAAAAGATGGGTTTTGAAATAGGGGTGATCTATGCATATGCATTAGATTCAATTTTAAACTGTTATTTAAAATAGTTAACAGAAGGTTTTTAGCAGATCAAAAGGTGGGCCTTGGTACCTCATTATGTGTACTAGAAAGGGGTGCAAAGATCAAGAATTGTTTCTGTTAAGTTTTGAGTACTAGGAATACCAAAGTAGGCATGAGAGTTAAATTTGCCAAAATGACCATTCCTCCTTTTTAATTCTTTTTGATTTGATTTTCTTTAGGAAAAGTTTGGGAATGATGTAGATGATGTTTAAATCACCTAAGAAACATTTTACAAGCATTGGATCACTTAATCATGGCAATTCAAACAACTCCTATTTTAAATGCACACATATATGAATGCTTTCGTTTTAAATTAATTTTTTTTGTTAACCCCAACTTTGATTGATTTGATCTTGATAAGCTTGGATTGAAGTTTTGGTACATTACATGCCATTACATGAACGATCTCACCCAATCCCTACCATCCCCATAGCCTACAGCGGGGGATTACTCACTCATAGATGGGGGAAACATGGATGGTCGATGGAAAAGCGATGGTGACGATGATGGCGATGATCTCCTCCAATTCCCCGTCCCGACAGGGTGCCAGAACGGAGTTTCTGGTGCTGGTTCGTGGAATCTGGTGGTGGTGGCGGAGCGGAACTCCTTCTGGAAAAACGTCGACCCCCCAGAGTTTTTAGATTAGAAGGCTTCTTATAGGCGAAGAGGGAGATCAAGGGGGTGTCTGGGGCGGCCAGGCCACCCCCTGGCGCGGCCTGGGCTAGCCCGCGAGGCCTGGGCCCAGGCCCCCTCCGTCTCGTATTCTGGCTCCTAGAGTCTTCTGGTGAAATAGGATTTTCGGCATATTTTCCAGGATTTTTCCTGATAGTTGATTTTCTGCACAAAGATTAGACACCAGGGCAATTCTGCTGAAAACAGCATCAGTCCGTGTTAGTTGCATCAAAATCACACAAGTTTAGAGGAGAAACAATAGCTAAAGTGTTCGGAAAAGTAGATACATTTTGGACATATCAACTCCCCTCAAGCTTAGCTTATTGCTTGTCCTCAAGCAATTCAGTTGAAAAGTGAGTGCGATAAAAGAACTTTCACGAACATATTTGCTTCATATGATGTATATATTCTCAGCATGTGATCAACTACTTAGACAATTCATAATAAAGAGTATGCAACTAAGTTCACTTAATAGGCAATGCAAGCAATGAAGAGACTCCAACTTAAAAATAATAAGTAGCAAGAAACATAAACATAAGCAACATTACAATGCTCATAACAATGTATGATAGAGTGGTATCTTGCTTGCCTTTGATCTAAGGCACCTCTGAAGTTCAGGTGAAGACTAGAAGTAGAGATGTTAATGATACAAGCATCAAAGTCATAACACAAATAATCAAATTTTGAGGCAAGCACATTACACTAAGAATGACAGCTATGCTCTCAAGAAGGTGCTCATAGAATATGTGGAGACTCAACAAGGAAACACAAAAGGTTTTGAATAGTTTGAAAGGCTTCCAAATGCTGAAAGTATGGTACTCGTTAGCTTTGAGCTCTCGTTGCCCCTATCATAAGCATCTTTAAATGGTTAAGGTTAAAGTAACACAACTAAGAGGATATGCTTGACAAGTTATAAATCAAAGTCTCATGCCTCTTACTTATGAAGACCGATCCTCATGCTACTCAACTTCAGTCACAAGTAAGCTCTTGTCATTGTAAGTATATACGTATCATAGAGAACCGCCAATGGGGTACCCCTTGCACATGATACATGGGCTATCCCATAATCAAAATGACAAGGCGAGCAGACAATGAGCATCTCAGCGATATTTTTATTTACTATGTGCATAGATTTTTATGGAGGATGCTTCATAGAATGCTCATTATGGTTATGCTGCAAGTTTCCACCATGATTAGGCATGGCTTAAGCTAGCGGCCCAGGCGTTTCCCTAACACATATACAAACTCCATGATCTTACAAGTTCCACTTTTATTTCACACCGCCGGGATCCTTAAGCAAAAATAATCATGATATCAACGGGGTACAAAGTACCCGTGGAATGTTGAAAGCGTTCCCCATGATACATGGTTCTGCTAACTTCAACTTATAAACCGCAAGCATATACGTAACAAAGAAGGACGCAATGGTTCAGGTTTATTAAGTGCAAGAAAATAAAGTGTGCCATCAAGTTCGTGAGAGCTTAACTAACTAACTTTCCCAAAACAAACAGACATTTTATTCGGAAGAAAACAAGGCATATTGAATATGCATGGAACAACGAATGATGCTAATAGGTAGGTGATACATTGCAAATGTATCTATAATTTTTGATGTTCCATGCTTAGTTTTATCCACTTTCTTGTGTTTTGTTCCAACTTTGGAGTACTTTTCATATGATTTCTTGGACTAACCTATTAATAAGAGCCACAATGCCAGCTGCCTGTTTTCTGCTGTTTTTGGTTCCAGGAAAGTCAGAAAATGAATATTCTCGGAATTGGACGGGACAATAGCCAAAGTGCCTATTTTTTCGGAAGTCATCAGATGCTAGAGTACGAGACGGAGAGGGGCCAGGGGGCCACCACACTACCTGGCCACGCGGCCCAGCCTGGACCGCGCCAGGGGGTGGTCTGGCCGCCTCCGGCACCCCCTCGGCCTCCCCTTTCGCATATAAGATGCCCTCGGGACGAAAACCCTAAGTACCCGATCAAAAATCCACGAAAGAGTCTGTATCCGCCGTCATCTCCATCCCTAGATCGGGAGGGATCCGAAGCTCTTCCCGGTACCCTGCCGGAGAGGGGAATTCACCCTGGAGGCCTTCTTCATCACCATGCAAGCCTCCAGTGTGATGCGTGAGTAGTTCATCCTTCGACTACGGATCCATGTAGTAGCTAGATGGCTGGTTCTCCTCCTTTGTGCTTTCATGTCTAGATCTTGTGGGCTCCGTTCATGATCAAGATCATCTATTTGTAATTCTGCATGTTGTGTTTGCGGGGATCCGATGGATATTGAGATGCTATTTCAGATTGATTATTGATTCTATCATGTCTTTGTTATTTGTGATCTTGCATGCTTTCCGTTGTTAGTAGCTATCTTGGCCAAGTAGATGCTAGCAACTCCAAGAGTTAGTATTTATGCTCGATAGTGGGTTCATGCCTCTGGTAATCTAGGGAAGTGATAGAAATCTCTAAGGTACTAGATGTGTTGTTGCTACTAGGGAGAAAACAACAATCCTTTGTTCATAGAACAATCATATTGTTTACATTACATGCAGTTCGTAAAGCAATAATCTGTTGCTTGCAACATAATACTGGAGGGGGTTCAGATGATAACCTGAAGGTGGATTATTAGTCATAGATGCAGTTGGATGGCGGTCTATGTATAATGTTGTAATGCCCAATCAAGTCTCAAAGGAGTCAAGATGATTAGTATATGCATGTATTGCTTTCTCGATGTTCTTCAATTGCCCCGCTGTAATTTGTTCACCCAGCATGTTATCTATCTTAAGGAGAGCCACCTCTAGTGAACTATGGACCCCGGTCCTTTTCTTTTACATACAATCTACAAATTGTTTACTGCTTTGTGTTTACTTTCTGCAAACTTTTACTTCCTTCTATTCGATACGTTTAATCCTTTGTTTCAACAAACACGGTGAGATTGACAACCTCATCGCAAGTTGGGGATAGAGTTCTGTGGTTCTGTTGTGCAGGTTTCCACGTTGCCGCTGGCACCGGTAGTGCGCCCTGCCAAGGCTCAGCTAGCAACACCTTTGGGGTGTTTCCTTGCTCCTACTGGTTTGATTAAACCTTGGTTTCATAACTGAGGGAAACTTGTTGCTGTGCTCATCATACCTTCCTCTTGGGGTTCCCAACGAGATCTACATCAACACCACACCAACACTTTTCTGGCGCCGTACACTTAGCCATCAAGCATTTTTCTGGTGCCGTTGCCGGGGAGTTAAGGACAACTTCACAAGGGGAGTCCCTCATAACCAATCTCTTTACTTTTTTATTTTTGTTTTGCTTAGTTTTCTTTTTTGCTTTGTTTGCTTGTTTCTTTCTCAAAAACACAAAAAAATTAGTTCTACTAGTTTGATTTCTTTATCAAAAACACACAAAAATTAAGTCTCCTTTAGTTGTTGCCTCCTCCTTAGCTCACCATCTTGATCCCTATATTCACCCTGAAAGACCTTTCAATTGTCAGTGGTTCTATAATTGGGAAAGATAATATTGAAGAATTCTTTAATCATGTTAGTAAGCATGAAGATACTAAAGATAGATCCCTTGCAGAACTTGCTCCAAACTATGAGATTGCTGTAGCTTCTTTAATTCACATGTTAGAAGCTAGGTTTGTTAACCTCGACCCCTTAATGCAAGTAATGTTTCTTAAGCTTAAAGAAATTGAGGACCCTGAAAAGAGGGATTTTATTCTAGAAACTTTGTTTAAGGAGTTCTATGATGTTGCCAAGGAAGCTAGGAAAGTCTTTGAACGTTTCAATATACTAGGATCATGTGTAGATGTTGTTGGTACACGAGAAAAGATGAAAAAAACCGAACCTAATCGGGAGGAACCTAAGATACCAACACCCTTTAAACTAGTGGCAATACATGATGCCATAGAAAAGAATCTAGATTGGATTTTTCCTGCAAACCCTTTTGATGAGAATAGTGAACCTAAGAGCACTAAGAGAGGATCCTCTAGAACTTATTTGGATGATATACCTTGCCTTGTTGAAGATATTTCTGGTATTTATCTTAATGCTTCTTCATTTGAGAACACTTGATTCTTTTTCTTGCTTCTTATGCCTAACTTAAAGGCGTTAAAGAAAAGTACTTATTGGGAGATAACCCCAAAGTTTTAAATGAGTCTTGGAAGTTATTACCTCTGTAATAACCTCTCCTTATCCTTTTTATTTGATTTTTGTGCCAAGAGTAACCTCTAATGAGATAAAAGTAATGATTGGAAAAGTTGCTGTCCCGAAACAGATTTCTGTGTTTCACCGTAAAAATTCGTGTAAAATCTATGAACGTATTTTTGAGGCGTGAATTTTTGTGCTTCTGCCCCAGGTTGTTATCTAACTTTCGTTAGTTCAACACTTTTTTATTTGAGCAACAGAAGGTCTTCGAATGTTTTTTTCTTTACCTGCTGGTCTGTTTTGACAGATTTCTGCCATTTTCTGCATTTGCTTCTTGTTGGTTCCTTTTTGAGTTCTTTTGGGGAATTGAGATTTTTGAGGGAAGTGCTACAGTAGCTAGTGTTCTAATGGAAGTTTATTTGGTGTTATAACTGAACCTTAAGACTTATTGTCTTGAGTGCACTAATGTTGCTAATAAAGATTATGTGAAGTTTTGTATGAAGGAAAAATTTCAGGTGTATGGAAGGAATGAGTAATGAGATGAAGGATGGACTAAAGCTCAAGCTTGGGGACGCCACGCGTGTCACCCGAAGAAATATCCAAGAAGTAGAAGCATCAAAGCTTGGGGATGCCCAAGTCATCCCCTTCTTCATCAATAAAAATCCCAGGTTTCTTCCAAACGCTTCATTTTTATTGTTTCATGTACAGTTGTGTTGATTCTTGGAGCGTCTTCTTTTTCATTTTCGTTTTGGTTTTTCGTTTGCTTGGTTTTCTTAGTTTGCTGAATAAATTGGTTGGACCCCCTCTTTCATACATTGGTTTGCAAATAGTTTGGTTTGGTTTGGAAAAGAGTAGGAAAGTTCATGCTTATGTGGTAAAAAAAGCTCGTTTTTGACTGTGGCCTATGCTTTGTCATGCCATGCTTGATATTGTTTTGGCTTTATGCTTAGTATTCTTTGTTGTAGCATGACTTGTTATAAACAATTGAGATTGCTTAATGTGCCTTGGATGAATCATGCGTTGTTTTAGCATATTAAAGCATAGTATAGTGGTATTCTCCTTTGATGCTTTATTTGGGTTGACTTGGCGCATGCTCACACCATGTTATGACTATCTCAAGTCACCATAGCCTTTATGATCCTTTAGTTTTCAACTTGTAGTATCACTTTATGCTTTGATCAATGATGTTTTGTCGCTCTGCATGATTATGGCCATTATTGCTCTCTTAGTTTGTCGCTCCCAGTCTTTGGCTAGCCTCTACAACCAAGTATGAGTTCCACTCATGCATCCAAATCCCTAAACCAAGTTATTCCAAAGAGTCCACCATACCTACCTACTAGCTTATGCTATTCCAAGTATATTCATGCTTTTTTATCTTCCAAATTAAACTTGTTATGAGAAAACTAGTGATTAAAGCTCTCACGAACTTGATGGCACACTTTACTTTTCTTGCCCTTAATAACCTTGAACCATTGTGTCGTCTATGTTGTATATGCTTGCACTTATTTGTTGGGAATTAGCATAACCATGCTTTCATGGGGAACGCTTTCAACATTGCACTTGGTACTTGTACCTAGTTGATATCATGCTCTTTTGTATATGCATGTCGGTGGTGTGAAATGAAAGGGGAGCTTGTAAGTCCATGGAGTTATGTATATGTGTTAGAGAAACGCCTGGGCCGCTGGTCTAATCCATGCTGACATGGTGGAAACCTGCAGCGTAACCATAATGAGCTGTCTATGAAGCATTCTTCTTATAAAAAAAGAGTCCTATATTGAGAAAAAAGAGAAAAAGAGAAAAAAATGAGATTATGAAAAGAGGAAAGAGACAAAAAAGCACCATATTCCCATGGTAAATAAGAAGATTGTTGAGATGCTCGTTGTCTGCTTGCCTTGTCATTTTGATATGGGGATTCTTCCGTATCATCGGGCTAGGGGTACCCCGTTGGCGGTTCTCTATGATACACATGTACTTACAATGACAAGAACTTACCAGTGACTAAACTTGAGTAGCATGAGGAGCGGCCCTCGTATACAAGGGACATGAGATTTCTAACTTATACTTCGTCAAGCATGTACACCATAGTGTGTTCACTTTAACCTTAATCACTTCAAGATGCTTATGATAGGGGCAATGAGAGCTGAAAGCTATAAGTACCATAATTTTTGGAAGCTCTTTATGAGACTTGAATCCCTACTTCCTTTTCTAAGAAGGCCTTTCTTCCACCATTATATTGAGTCTCCACCTTCTACCTTTATGCACCTACTTTGAGAGCATAGTGGCCATTCTTAGTTCTATGTGCATTGTACCAAGACTAGTTGATTGATGTATAACTTGATATTGCTTATTTTAAACTTTTGTATCTAGTCACTCTTATGAACTTTGAAGGTGTCCTATGCATTTATATTTGCTACTCTATTGAGGGACAAGCTGAATACTATTATGGTATGTTTTATTGATATGAAACAAACAAACGTCTTGCAAAGCATTGTTATTCATGAATCTTTTGTTTGTGCCTTTTTCATGTTGCACCATAGTTTCTTTGTCTTATTGCTAGAACTTTGTCTTTCATGTTATGATTGAAGTACTATGATCCTAGCTTTGAATGTTTTACAAATACTTTGATCAAGTCTTTGATGGTGCATGCCACCTTAAAAATTATTCTTTCTTTTTATCACTTACCTACTCGAGGACGAGCAGGAGTTAAGCTTGGGGATGTTGATACATTGCAAATGTATCTATAATTTTTGATGTTCCATGCTTAGTTTTATCCACTTTCTTGTGTTTTGTTCCAACTTTGGAGTACTTTTCATATGATTTCTTGGACTAACCTATTAACAAGAGCCACAGTGCCAGCTGCCTGTTTTCTGCTATTTTTGGTTCCAGGAAAGTTAGAAAATGAATATTCTCAGAATTGCACGGAACAAAAGCCAAAGTACCTATTTTTCTGGAAGTCATCAGATGCCAGAGTACGAGATGGAGAGGGGCTAGGGGGCCACCACACTACCTGGCCGCACGGCCCAGCCTGGCCCGCGCTAGGGGGTGGTCTGGCCGCCTCCGGCACCCCCTCGGCCTCCCCTTACGCCTATAAGATGCCCTAGGGACGAAAACCCTAAGTACCCGATCAAATATCCATGAAAGGGACCGGGAGGGATCTGAAGCTCTTCCCGGCACCCTGCCGGAGAGGGGAATTCACCCTGGAGGCCTTCTTCATCACCATGCAAGCCTCCGGTGTGATGCGTGAGTAGTTCATCCTTGGACTACGGATCCATGTAGTAGCTAGATGGCTGGTTCTCCTCCTTTGTGCTTTCAGGTCTAGATCTTGTGGGCTCCGTTCATGATCAAGATCATCTATTTGTAATTCTACATGTTGTGTTTGCAGGGATCCGATGGATATTGAGATGCTATTTCAGATTGATTATTGATTCTATCATGTCTTTGTTATTTGTGATCTTGCATGCTTTCCGTTGTTAGTAGCTATCTTGGCCAAGTAGATGCTAGCAACTCCAAGAGTTAGTATTTATGCTCGATAGTGGGATCATGCCTCTGGTAATCTAGGGAAGTGACAGAAATCTCTAAGGTACTAGATGTGCTGTTGCTACTAGGGAGAAAACAACAATCCTTTGTTCATAGAACAATCATATTGTTTACATTACACGCAGTTCGTAAAGCAATAATCTGTTGCTTGCAACTTAATACTGGAGGGGGTTCAGATGATAACCTGAAGGTGGATTATTAGTCATAGATGCAGTTGGATGGCGGTCTATGTATAATTTTGTAATGCCCAATCAAGTCTCAAAGGAGTCAAGATGATTAGTATATGCATGTATTGCTTTCTCGATGTTTGTCAATTGCCTCGTTGTAATTTGTTCACCCAGCATGTTATCTATCTTAAGGAGAGCCACCTCTAGTGAACTATGGATCCCGGTCCTTTTCTTTTACATACAATCTACAAACTGTTTACTTCTTTGTGTTTACTTTCTGCAAACTCTTACTTCTTTCCATTCGATATGGTTAATCCTTTGTTTTCCGCAAAACACGGTGAGATTGACAACCTCATCGCAAGTTGGGGACAAAGTTGTGTAGGTCTCCACATTGCTACTAGCACCGGTAGTGTGCCCTGCCAAGGCTCAGCTAGCAACACCTTTGGGGTGTTTCCTTGCTCCTACTGGTTTGATTAAACCTTGGTTTCATAACTGAGGGAAACTTGCTGCTGTGCTCATCATACCTTCCTCTTGGGGTTCCCAACGAGCTCTACATCAACACCGCACCAGCACTTTTCTGGCGCCGTACACTGAGCCATCAGTAGGTATGGTGGACACTATGGCAATATTTGGTTTTAGGAGTTGGAAACATGAGTAAAATACTCAGTGAAAGTGAAGGCTAGCAATAGTAAGGGAGCGACAAATGATAGAGCAATAGCTGTCATAATCTTGCTTGCAACAAAACATGACTAATCATGGCACGGAAGTGATTCAAGATCCTCAAGGCAAAATAATTCATCGAGGCTTAACTAATTATTTCAGTCATATGCATGCATGAGCATGTGCCAAGTCAATTCAAATGAAACATTCAGAGGAGGATACCACGGTGTCATACCAAGTTATGAATAGCGTAATGCAAGCAAACATTCATATGACATGCTACAAACTATTAGGAAGCTGGAACTAATCATACGAAAGCAAGAACTACTAAGCATCCAAATATAACATACACCCCACACGAACAGGCTAAGCATGCCCACAATGATGAGTATATGTACAAAAAAGAAAACAAGTAGAGTTTGTTATCAGCCTCTTACCACACCTCAAGTTGTCATTAATCCTCATTATTGCCCTTCACTTGTGTGGCTTGGATAATAATATGAAACCAAATACCACTGAGGACTGCTGAACCCTGCAACAAACTTACAAAGCCAAAGAAGAACAACAAATATTTTTAGTGTTTTCGATTTTTAAACAAGAACCAAAAAGGGAAGAACAAGCAAAGCAAACACTTTTTGGGTTTTTCAAATAGTTCAAACAAAGCAAAAAAGGAAAATCAAAGCAAGGCAAAAAGAAGAAGAAGCAAACCAAAGAGAAACAACAGAAATATTTTAGCCTTTTTGTGTTTTAGAAAGCAACAGCAAAGAAAGAACAAAAAATAAAAGGAGAACGAAACATGAATACACAAAGTACCGACGCAACATGATAAGGAGATGAGTGCGATGCCAGCGAACCTCGCCCCAAGCTTAGGCTTTTGGCCTAAGTGGGTGTCAATCCCAAGCTGGCCAGGATGAAGTGTCACCCCTCGGTAAAGCTCCAGCAAATCAGCGGGTCGCCCTTGAATTTTCTTCACGGTCCCTGTCATACTTACACCTACAACACTACAAAATCTTTCCAATGACATGGTAAAGGGAAGTTTATAAATTTTGAAAGAGACAGTTGACTGATAAGGCGTGTTAGTAAATGCGAAACTCTCAACAAAGGTTTTGGTGAGCATAGCGTATTGCTCACTCTCATCTTGCATATATGAGGTCAAACCAACCCTCTCAATCAGTAACAAGAAATCATCAAGAATCCCTGCAGCTTGTAAGAAAGTAAAACAAGGAAAAGTAGATGGGTGAGCATCCCCATCATCCCTTTCATTACCAATTCGAGTTGCAATGAGATCTTCATTGTATGATGGCCTAAACTAAGAGGCTGCTCTTGAGGGCCTCGACCTCCTAGGTGCATCCCTCTCAAATATCTCTCCAAATGTATGGTTGTTCATGCTTAGTATTCGGTGAACAAATGCTCCAAATTTCAGCAACAAAGATGGGCTGAGCAAGGAGATCGAAGAAATCGAGAGAAAGCACAGCAAGAACGCGATTTTTAGCAATGAACTAGAGCTTGCTCGGGAGAGAGAAGAAAGTGGCAGGTGAGAGAGTTAGTGGAGGGCCAGGGGTGGCCCACAACCATGGCATGGCGCCACCCAGGGCAGGCCGCGCCACCAGGTGGTGTGCCTTCCTGGTGGGTCCCCCTGGTACTTTCTAGGCACTCCTCTGCCCCTTTTTTCACTTAAAAATTTAATATGAATTTTCTGGAATTTTTCGAGACACTTTATTTTTGTGCAATTTTCAGGCATAGAAGAATGATTTTGTGACAGACAGATTTTTTTCAGAAAATGATGCAATGACAAAACAAGGCTAGAACTACAGGAGTTCTAAGACACTCTAACATGCAAGCAACTAACAACAAAAAGGAAAACTAAACGAAAACAAAAACTAAAATGGATAGAATAGAAGTAAGCGGAGATAATCATAGTGAAAACATTATTTTGTTCAACGAAATCCTTTTGTTAACAAGGTTGGTCAGGTCTTGTTATCAAAACAATTGTGTATGAGACAAAACTTTGTATTCCACTAATGATTATGTTACCTCAACCTTGATAGCAATGGTCCCAATCATAATAGTTTCAAAAATTTTCTCTTAGTATGGGACAATATATCTCTCCAACTTGAATGCCCTCAACATGTTCAATTGAATTCAAACCATAAGTCCTTTCAATCTTCTTGGGGAAATAGATAGTATGTTCCTTGTCATTAATATTATAGGTCACCTTTCCTTGATTACAATTAATAACATCTCCTGAAGTATTAAGAAAAGGTCTCCCAAGAATAATAGACATATTATCGTCTTCAGGCATTTCAAGCACAACAAAATCAGTTAATATTAATTAATTATGAGCCACTTGAACAGGTACATCCTCACATATACCAACATGAATAGTGGTAGATTTATCAGCCATTTGCAAAGATATATCAGTTGGTATCAGTTTTTCAAGTTGAAGCCTCTTATAGAGAGAGAAAGGCATAACACTAACTCCAGCTCCCAAATCACACAAAGAAGTTCTAACATAACTGTTCTTAATAGAGCAAGGGATAGTTGGAATCCCTGGGTCTCCAAGTTTCTTAGGAACCTTACCATTAAAGGAATAATTAGCAAGCAAAGTAGAAATTTCTTCATTAGGGATCTTCCTTTTATTCGAGACAATATCCTTCATATACTTTGAGTAAGGAGGAAATTTAATAGCACTAGTCAAAGGAATTTGCAGGAATAAAGGTTTCATCCACTCACAAAACTTATTATAGTGTTCATCTTCCTTTGACTTGTGTTTCTTATCAGGGAAAGGCATAGGTTTTTGGACCCAAGGCTCTCTTTCACTACCATGTTTCTTAGCAACAAAATCTTCTTTAGTGTATTTAGTATTCTTAGTGTGCTCTTCAGGTTCTTCTTCAACTTTTTCTTCATTTGGAGCTTCATTTTCTTCATTACCACTTTCAGTCCAGCATCAGAGATAGATATACTATTAGGATCTATAGCAGGTTCAGAGGGTTCTACAACAGTTTTATGTTTCTTTTTCCTTTTCTTACGAGTAGAGCCACTATTTTCAGCAGTGTGTGTAGCATGTGTATGTGGTGGTGTAACGAGCTTACTCATAACAGATGGTGAATCAAGAGCAACAATGGTGTTCAGAACCGTACCTCTTCTTGTAGTGGATGGTAAAATAGGAACCTTGCCATCACGAGACTTACCCATGATGGATGGATGGCAGCGAACAATAGAGAATCCAAGTGAACTTGATAAATAAAGCTATGCTCCCTGGCAACGGCGCCAGAAAATAGTCTTGATGACCCACAAGTATAGGGGGTGTATCGCAGTATTTTCGAGGGAAGTGAAACCCAATTTATTGATTCGACACAAGGGGAGCCAAAGAATATTTATAAGCCTTAACAACTGAGTTGTCAATTCAGCTGCACCTGGAAACAATCTTGCTCACAACAGTTTATCAGTAGCAACAATTTTGTAGTAACAATAGTAAAGTAGCAGCAGTAGTAATAGCAATAGTAAAAGTAAAGACAGCAATAACAATAACAGTAAATAGTAGGATTCGAGCGCGGTAGGCATAGGGATGGATGGACGGGCGTTGCATGGACAAGACAATTCACATGGCAAACAGACATAGGGCAATTGCAGATAAATAGGATAAGGCATCCTAGTACTAGATAATCATAGGCATGTGTTCCATATATAGTCATACGTTCTCGCAATGAGAACTTGCATAACATCTTTTGTCCTGCCAGCCCATTTGCAGCGGAGCCTCAAGGGAACTACTGGCAATTAAGGTACTCCTTATAATAGAGAACCAGAGCAAAGGATTAACACTCCATGAACACATGTGATCCTCACATCGAAGCCATTCCCTCCGGTTATCCTGATTTCTGTCACTTCGGGGCCATTGGTTCCGGACAACAACGTGTGTATACAACTTGCAGGTAAGACCATAAATAATACTTACATAATGATTCAATAACATGTTCATATCTGAAATCATTGCACTCGGGCCCTCGTGACAACCATTAAGCATAACAAGTCGCAACAAAGTCAAATAACACTAATAAAAGATACTAGGCACCATGCCCTAACAATCTGATGCCATTACATGAACGATCTCACCCAATCCCTACCATCCCCATAGCCTACAGCGGGGGATTACTCACTCATAGATGGGGGAAACATGGATGGTCGATGGAGAAGCGATGGTGACGATGATGTCGATGATCTCCTCCAATTCCCCGTCCTGACAGGGTGCCAGAACGGAGTTTCTGGTGCTGTTTCGTGGAATCTGGTGGTGGCGGCGGAGCGGAACTCCTTCTGGAAAACCGTCAAACCCCCCTAGAGTTTTTAGGTTAGAAGGCTTCTTATAGGCGAAGAGGGAGACCGAGGGGGTGTCTGGGGTGGCCAGACCACCCCCTGGCGTGGCCTGGGCTAGCCGGCGTGGCCAGGTGGTGTGGCCTGGGCCCAGCCCCCCTCCATCTCGAATTCTGGCTCCTGGAGTCTTCTGGTGAAATAGGATTTTCGGCATATTTTCCGGGATTTTTCCTGATAGTTGATTTTCTACACAAAAAGTAGACACCACGGCAATTCTGCTGAAAACAACATCAGTCCATGTTAGTTGCGTCCAAATCACACAAGTTTAGAGGAGAAACAATAGCAAAAGTGCTCGGTAAAGTAGATACATTTTGGACGTATCACATCTCCATATCACCCTCAAACTAGTGGTCAAGTCGGACTAAGTAATAGGGAAATCAAACTCATTTTAGAAAAGATGGTCAATAGAGCTAGTCTGATTTGGCCAACCAAAATCAATGATGCTTTATGGGCTTATAGATCTGCTCTTAAAAATCTTATGGGTATGTCTCCTTATAAAATAGTCTATGGTAAAGCATGTCACCACCTAGTAGAATTTAAACATAAAGCTAGATGGGATGTTAAACAACTCAACTTTGATTTCAAAAGTGCTGGAGAAAAAATAATTCTAGACCTAAACTTGTTAGATGAATGTAGGAATGAAGCTTATGAAAGTGCTAGGTTTTTTGAAGAAAAAGTAAAGATTTGGCACGATAGAAAAATAAAAAGAAAGGAATTTAAAGTAGGAGATCAAGTATTATTGTTCAACTCCGGTTTCAAGTTTTCTGCGGGGAAGTTAGCATCAAAGTGGCAGGGTCCATTAGTTGTACAAGAGGTGTATCACTCTAGAGCCATCCGTCTTCATGGAGACTACAGAGGTAAACCTCATGTTGTTAATGGACAATGTATTAAACATTATATTGTAGGCCAAAAATCCGTTGGAAAGGTGGAAGAGTTTAATCTCCAGAGTCCCGAGGCCATAATCGCGAAGAAATATCCTCTCTCAGATATCAGAAATCAATAAAAGTTAAGTTTCAGGTGCGTAACAATATCGAAATATCTTCATCTTTTAGAAATTAATTATTTTTGGAAAATAAAAGTGAAGGGGTTCTAGAGCAAAAAACAAAAAATTACTATGTTAGAACTCCCTAACACCTAGGATCTATCTAAAAAGTAATGTAGTACTGGAGGAAAACAACGGTAACATACCCTTGAAGACCGAGATAGCGTTACGCTCATGCAGGAGCATGGATGATGCAGTTGTACCAGTCTGATCTCAAGGTCGCATAGATCCTTGCACCTTAGCTCTTGTCCAGATCCTTACACGACGGCCAGGTCACTACTGTTGGTATCTCCCTTGAGTTATCACACACATACGATGAAAGAAAATGACTCGCGGGCTCTGATCCCTGCCAAGGTTGCGGAAGTAGATCTTTTGGCCAGAATCCCTACAGCACAACGGTGTGCCGCATCAGTGTTTACTTTGCATGTATAGATCTTCTTAGGGACCATGCCACCGCAAAGGTAACTGAGAGAGAGGGAGATTTTCTCTACGGAAAAGTGCCTTAGAGAATATCTTAATTGGATTGATTTAATCCCTCCCATGGGCACCCCTTTATATAGGCGGAGGGGTGATACGTCATAAACATATCTATAATTTTTGATGTTCCATGCTTGTTTTATATCTACTTTCTTATGTTTTGTCCACACTTTGGAGTATTTTTACACATTTTCTGGAACCAACCTATTAACAAGATGCCATAGTTCGAGTTGCCTATTTTCTGCTATTTTTGGTTTCAGAAAAGCTAGTAAGGAAATATTCTCGGAATTGGACCGGACAAAAGCCAAAGTCAATATTTTACCCGAAGCAACACGGAGTCCGGAGGGGAGCCGAAGAGGGGCACCAGGGCGGCCACACCCTAGGGTGGTGCCGCCAGCCCTAGGCATGCCACCACCTGGTGTGGGCCCCCTGGTACTCCACCGACCTTGCCCTTCCGCCTATAAAAGCCTCCTAGGACGAAAACCCTAAGTACCCGATCAAAATTCCACGAAAGAGTCTGTAGCCGCGGTGATCTCCATCCCTAGATCGGGAGGGATCTGAAGCTCTTCCCGGCACCCTGCCAGAGAGGAGAGTTCACCCTGGAGGCCTTCTTCATCACCATGCTTGCCTCCGGTGTGATGCGTGAGTAGTTCATCCCTCGACTACGGGTCCATGTAGTAGCTAGATGGTTGTTTCTCCTCCTTTGTGCTATCATGTTTAGATCTTGTGAGCTCCGTTCATGATCAAGATCATCTATTTGTAATCCTACATGTTGTGTTTGCGGGGTTCCGATGGATATTGAGATGCTATTTCAGATTGATTATTGATTCTATCATGTCTATGTTATTTGTGATCTTGCATGATTTCTGTTGTTAGTAGCTATCTTGGCCAAGTAGATGCTAGCAACTCCAAGAGGGAGTATTTATGCTCGATAGTGGGTTCATGCCTCTAGTAATCTGGGGAAGTGACAGGCATCTCTAAGGTACTAGATGTGCTGTTGCTACTAGGGAGAAAACAACAATCCTTTGTCCATGGGACAATCATATTATTTACTTTACACAGTTTGCTTAATGCAATTATCTGTTGCTTGCAACTTAATACTGGAGGGGGTTCATATGATAACCTGAAGGTGGATTATTAGTCATAGATGCAGTTGGATTACAGTCTATATATAATGTTGTAATGCCCAATAAAATCTCGTAGGAGTCAAAATGATTAGTATATGCATGTATGCTTTCTCGGTGTCTGTCAATTGCCCCGCTGTAATTTGTTCACCCAACATGTCATCTATCTTAAGGAGAATCACCTCTAGTGAACTATGGACCCCGGTCCATTCTTTTACCATCAACGTACCATCTACTATTTACTGTTTACTTTCTGCAAGCAATTACTATCTTCCACACAATACGTTTAATCCTTTGTTCCAACAAAACCAGTGAGATTAACAACCTCACTGTAAGTTGGGGCAAAGTTCTATGGTTGTGTTGTGCAGGATTCCAAGTTGGAGACAACACCTGGGGGTTGTTTCCTTGCTCCTAATGGTTCGATAACCTTGGTTTCATAACTGAGGGAAAACTTGCTGCTGTGCTCATCGTACCTTCCTCTTGGGGTTCCCAACGAGCTTGACATATTTTGAGCCATCAAGCCTTTTTTCTAGCGCTGTTGCCGGGGAGTCAAGGATAGCTTCACAAGGGGAGTCCTTCATAACCAATCTCTTTACTTTGTTTTTTGTTTTTCTTAGTTTATTTTTGCGTTGTTTGCCTGTTTCTTTTATCAAAAACACAAAAAATTAGTTGTACTGGTTTGCTTCATTTATGAAAAACACAAAAAATGAATACTCCTGAAAAATACTAAGTTGTGTGACTTCACCAGCACCAACAATAATGATTTCATGTGCACACCTATTGCTCCACCTGTTCCTGAAGCTACTTTCTTTTAAATTAAACATGCTTTCCTCAATCTTGTTATGAAAGAAAATTTCCTGGTGTTGGTACTGAAGATGCTGCTACTCACCTTAATAACTTTGTGAGATGCAAAAACATAGGGATATAGATGGAGATATTATTAAGCTTAAATTGTTTCCTTTCTCTTTGAGAAGAAAAGCTAAAGAATGGTTGATATTCCTAACTAGAAATAGTATTGATTCTTGGACTAAATGCAAAGATGCTTTCATTGGAAAATACTATCCTCCTACTAATATTATATCTATGAGAAGTGAAATAATGAAATTTAAACAATCTGATAATGAACATGTTGCTCAAGATTGGGAAAGAATGAAATCTTCGATAAAGAATTGTCCCACTCATGGACTGCCTGCTTGGATGATTATCCAAACCTTTTATGAAGGTACCTTTATGACCATTACTTTGGGTGCTGCAACAAAGCTCCTTGATATATGATGGTTAACTATAATGGCACACTAAGAGAGCTCCACAAGGTAAGAAGGTAAATTCTATTGAAGAAACCTCCTCCTTGAGTGATAAATTGATGTTATTATGTCTATGCTTGTTAATGGGAAAGCTCATATTGATCCAAATCATGTTCCCTTAGCCTCTTTGGTTGCTCAAGAGGAGAAAGTTGATGTGAACTTTATTAAAAATAATAATTTTAGCAACAATGCCTACAGGAATAATTTTGGTAATAACAGTTATAGGCCATATCCTCCCAATAATGGTAATGCTTATGGAAATTCCTACAACAATAATAGGAGTGCACCCTCTGAACTTGAAATCATGCTTAAATATTTTATTAGTAAACAAACTGCTTTCAATAAAACTACTGAGGAAAAACTCTCCAATGCTAAAAGAAATATAGTATCGTTGTTTGAAGCACAATCCTCTTTGATTAATAAAATGGCTGCTAAACCTGAAACTATTGAAAACCCCTTTGCTGCTACTAATGTCATACAAGTTAAAATTGATGAAAATGTTAGATTGTTAGCTGAATTGCATGCTAAGTGGGAAAGAGAAGATGAAATTGCTAGAAATAGTAGTATTTGTACTATCACCACCACTAATGTTCATGCTAGCAACCCACATGAAGTCCCCATTCCTTTTGCAACAATGCCTAAAACCAATGGAACCTTCTCTAATAAAAATGCTGAAATTCTTCGAAATATGGGAAATAATAGCTCTACTACCTTGGATGGTAATTATGATTTTGATCTTGAAGGTTGCAATATATCTGAAGTAATTATGTTCCTACAAAAGCTTGCTAAAAGTCCTAATGCTAGTGCTATGAATATGGCCTTTACAAAACACATTACTGATGCTCTCACAAAAATTAAAGAAGAAAAGATGAAACATAAACGTTCTATTCCTTTTGCCTAGAAAGATGAAATTAGAAGATGGTTGGGAACCCATCATTAATATGAAAGTGAATGATTTTGATCTCAAAGCTTTATGTGATCTTGATAGTAGGGTTTCTATTATGCCTAGAAAGATTTATGAAATGCTTGATTTGCCACCATTGGAAGATTGTTATTTAAATGTCCAACTTGATGATAATGCTAAAAAGAAACGCATGGGAAGTATTAATGATGTTCTTATTATGGTTTACCATACCTATGTCCATGTTGATTTCTATGTTTTGGATGTTGAATGCAATGCTTCTTGTCCAATTATGTTGGGAAGACCTTTTCTTAGAACTGTTGGTGCCATTATTGATATGAAAGAAGGCACCATTAAATATCAATTCCCACTCAAGAAAGGTATAGACCACTTCCCTAAGAAGAGAGATAAGATTCCTTTTGCCTCTCCTATTAAAATAAAATTTGCTCTTAATGCTTCTTCATTTGGGAATACTTGATTATTGCTTCTTATGCCTAGCTCAAAGGCGTTAAAGAAGTGCACTTATTGGGAGATAACCCAAATTTTTAGTTAAGTAAGTTTTTGTTGAGTCTTGGAAGTTATTACCTCTGTAATAACTGCTCCTTATCCTTTTTATGTGTTTTTTGAGCCAAGAGTAACCTCTAATGAGAGAGAAGTAAGACTTGGGAAAGTTGTTGTCCCGAAACAGATTTTTGTGTTTGCTATAAAAATTCATAAAAATCCTCTGTACGTAGGATGGAGCTGTAATTTTTTTAATTCTGCCCCGGGTTGTTATCCAACTTTCGTTAGTTTAACACTTTTCGATTTGAGCAACAGAAGGTTTTCAAAAAAATTGGTTTTTACCTGCTGGTCTGTTTTGACAGATTTCTGCCATTATTTGTATTTGCCTCTTAAATCTCTTTCTCTTTGAGTTCTTGCCAATTCCTTGAATTTTTAATAGGAATTGCTACAGTAGCTTGCGTTTTAATGGAAGTTTTACTTGTGTTGAAACTTAACCTAAAGACTTATTATCTTGAGTACACTAATGTTGCTAATGATGATTGTGTGAAGTTTTGTATGAAGGAACTTTTAAAGTGTAGGAAAGAACAATGTGATAAGATGAAGTATGGACAAAAGCTCAAGCTTGGGGATGCCACCCGTGTCACCCCAAAAAATATTCAAGAAGTACAAGCGTCAAAGCTTGGGGATGCCCAAGGCATCCCCTTCTTCATCAATAAAAATCTCAGGTTTTCTTCCAAACACTTCATTTTTATTGTTTCGTGCACAATTGTGTTGTTCTTGGAGCGTCTTCATTTTTTTAGTTTTATTTTGCTTGGTTTGCTTAAATAAATTTGTTGGACCCCCTCATTCATACATTAGTTTTCAAATAAGTTGATTTGGATTGGAAAAGAGTAGGAAAGTTCATGCTTGTAAGTGGTATAAAAGGAGTCTTGTTTTTGACTGTGGCCTAGACTTTATCATGTCATGCTTGATATTGCTTTGACTTTATGCTTAGTAATTATTGTTGTAGCATGACTTGTTACTGTCGTGGAAATGGCAACGGCAGTCGCTGCTACTGGCAGCGATTGATTGAGACGGGGGCGAGAGCTGGCGACCATCTGCGGTGCGAGATGGGGGCGGATGCAAATGGTTTACCCAGGTTCGCCCCCCGGAGGGTAAAGACCTACTCCTGGTAGATTAGATTGATGGAGAGCGAGTTACAGGGGTGGAAAGCTCGGTGTCTAAGCAGCAAGTCGCTTGAAGGGGTGTATGATGGAACGTAAGTCCTCAGGATACCCTAGGGAGGTTTATATATGGGGCACCTCACTACGGTTTACAGTTTACAACCGAACAGAATATGGATTCGTAGGCTTTGACCTAATCCGACTGGGCTTCGAATATGCTTCTGGGCCTCCAATCTCCAGTCGCCAGACCTTCTCCTTAGTCGCATTCCAGTCGCCGTCCTGCAGGCCCACTCGTAAGACCTTTGGCCCAATCAGAACGTCCTGCTAGGCATACCCCATTCGACATATCCCCATCAGTAGTCCCCGAGGCCATCGTTCATTCAGATGCAGGTGTCCTTTTGGCAGTCGGAGTAGGTGAGTCCAATTTGGACGCCCAGTCGAATCAACGATGGACTCCACCAAGACCAAGGAAATTTCCCCAGGTTCCCAGTCATTGCTTCGGCGAATGCCACCGCTGTCAAGTCGCTGCCTCAGCGAGTGGACGGAGGCCAGTTGCAAGAGTAGTACCTCCTTATAAGGGGAGTAACAAATCAGTCTTGCAGATCCTTCCCCGCATTCTTCATTCTCGCGCATCCATTTCTCCCGTCTTCCCTCGATCCACACCTTTCCAGACCAAGCGACTCTATTTTCCTTCTCGATGGCACCTCCGAAAGGCTCGTGGGGAAGTCAAAGTGCACCGTGGCACAACTCAGGTCCTTCAAGGATGCCGAGATCCTTCGCAAGGGGAATTGGAGGATCCCCGCATCTTCCGAGATCGAGCCAAAGCCACGCGTCGACGAATTCATGTGCTTCCCAAGCCATCTGGAGAGGGGCTTGGGATTTCCAAACTCGCTGTTCTTCCGTCGATTCTGTGCGTACTATGCGATTAAGCCGTCAGATCTCGGCCCACATAGCATCGAGCAGCTGGCGATCTTCGTTGCCTTCTACAAGTGTTATCTTGGCTGCAGGCCATACTTCCCACCGTGGCTGGAGCTTTTCCACGTCCACATCAGACGAAAAGGGTCCAGTGGCCCGATCTTGGCGGCCGGAGGTGTCACCTTCCAGCTGAAGCCGAAGGCCAACTTCATCAAGCTCATGCTGCCGAAGAAGGCCGCGAGCGAGTGGAAGAGGAGCTGGTTCTATGTGAAGGAATCCACTCCCCCCGGCGAGGTAGCACTATCGGAGTTCGTCGCGGAGTGAAGCGAACCCCGCCGGTTGGTGATGGATAGACTCTCCGACAACCATAGGATGGCTGTCGCGGAGATGAGGGACCAGATCCAGAAGCTGAAGGACCAAGGTTTGTCCTCGATCAACTTGTACAATTGTTGGCTCGAGCAGCGATTGGTCCCACTAGCAGCTTGAGCGCACTGGATGTATGAGTACAGCGGGAAGAACGATCCTTCCTGGACCAGCAAGGAATCATGGGACGCCGAAGATTTCAAGGCGGCCCTGAAGAAGATCACTGACGCGGAATTTACATCCACATCAGCCGGGCTCGCTCCGTACATGCCTGTGAAGAATGAAGCCCCCACAGTAAGTTCTTCTCTCTAAACTTTATCTTCAGTCGCAGTTTTCATGGTGCGATTCGCAACCGTATCGTCTGAAATTTTTTCATGCCCACTCTCAGCTGTTTCAGGTTTTGGAGGGCTAGCTTCCCCCACTCGACGAGGATGTTCCCCACGAGTTCGAAGAGGGGGCCTCTGGAGAATATTCTGAGGAGGAAGAGGAGGAGGCGGAGGCTCCTCTCCCAGCGCTTGCAGCTTGCAAGACTCGCATGCAGAAGCAACGCGAGCTAGAGGCGAGTCGTAGTCTCAAGGAACACGAAGAAGGCGACGAAGTCTTGCAAGAGCACACTTCTCGGCTAACGGCCTCGTCGGCAAAACCCTCACACAAGCCGAAGTCGCCAGTGAAGAAAGTAGCGTCGCCATCCAGTTCGGCGGTGGTGTTCGAGTCAGATGACGGATCTGATGATGACGCCCCCGAAATTTCGCACAAGATCCCGGAGGGCGCGATTCCGATGATGGGGTTGGAGGTTGAGGACACCGAAGCAGCGATAGAAGTTCCTCTCACTGTGCTCGCACCCACGGCTTTGACGGCGCCCGAACAGGAGGCGGCCGAGGCCGCGACTTCAAAGTCACCGCAACCTTCAAGAGCGGCCGCGTCTTCGGAGCTAGAGATTCCAGCGACCGCGGCTTCATCATCAAGGAAGACCGCGGTGTCGTGGGCTTCGGATGTCTTCGAAAGAGGTCTCACGCGCAAGCTGGGGCCAGAATTAGATAAGCCCGCCCACATCAGCATCGGGCTGCGCGTTCTCCCGGTCGCCAAGTAAGCTTCGAATTCTTCCTTCCAAGTCATGTTCCGTTTTTGTGCTATCTCTATGCTAACTTTGGAGGTTTGGCAAGTCTGGGGTCAAGAAGATTGGTCGCCCTTCGATGGCGAAGATTCTGCCAGTCGCCACCACAGGAGAAGGCGATCTCCCCAAGAAGAGGAAGCCTGCTGAAGACGGCACACTGGCGGAGGGCACGGAGAAGCGTAGGGGCGGTGCCGACGATACTATGGCGAAGGACAACGCCAAGGAGAGTGATATTGTTGTAGGCGTCGAAGAGGTGGTGGTCACCCGATCGGAGCCAGCCACGGGCGCTCCGATGATGGAACCGTCGGCTCCAACGACTAGTGCCCCGGCCAGAGCCTCCGTGACGTTTCCTCGCTTCATGGCGAACCGGTTTCCGGGCATGGCGGACAACCAGTCTCCACAGAGCCCAGAGATCGTTGACAAAGACGTTGGGCCTCGTCGTAGGTGTACCTCCTTCATGGTCCCTTCGACGGATGCCGGAGAACTTCACAAGATGCTTGGCGCCGCTATTCAGGTACGTCGAGTCCCCGAGTGTCTAGTCGCTGAATTTTAGCGGCTAGGCACTAAGTTTCTTCTAGTCTCCAGTCCCCGAGTTCATGGTCGCTGAATTTCAGCGGCTAGGAACTGAACTTCTTCTAGTCTCCAGTCCCCGAGTTTCTGGTCGCTGAATTACAGCGGCTAGAAACTGAACTTCTTCTAGTCTCCAGTCCCCGAGTTCCTGGTCGCTGAATTTCAGCGGCTAGGAACTGAACTTCTTCTAGTCTCCAGTCCCCGAGTTCCTGGTCGCTGAATTTCAATGGCTAGCAACTGAATTTCTGTTTTTTGTAAGTGCTGACTTTTTGCTCTTCTTGCAGGGCCTGCAGAGGGAGTCGACAGATCGACAGGCTACAAAGGAGCGTCTGGAGCGGGATCTGCGCGTGGCGCAGGAGGCGAACCGGCGACTCCGGGAGACTGTTGGTGAGTACTTGATTCGTTTTTCAGCTGTGAACTGTTGGTGTTCCAGCGTGTTGACGATTTTTTTTCTTTTCTGTTCAGATGGTCTTCCGGTTGCGATTGCCAAGGCTCGTGAAGGGTACGCCCCAATTACCGAGCTGGACGTGGCAAATGGGCGAATCGACTCGCTGGTCAAGGAGTTGGAGGAGGCGAAAGCGGCCTCGATTTCTTCTGAGGATAGAGCAAAGGCGGCGGACACTGCGGCTGAAGAGGAGCGGAAGGCTGCGGACTCGATCATCCTGGGGTTGTAGGGCGATCACGCCGCCCTGGAGAAGCATGTCACCGAGAACTGCTGGAAGCTCCTTGGTGAGTCTCTGTTCTTTTGCTTAATATGTGTGGCGAGTCCCCGAGTGGGGGAATCCATAGTGTCACTAACGTCTGAAGTTGCAGCGGTGATAGGGCAAAGAGACCCGGTGGTGCAGACCTTCAATGCCTCACAGTGTGTGACTGCCGTGGTGAACGTGGCGACTGCCTCGGCGTTGTGCGTCCAGGCAGTTCTTCAAGGAATGTCCCCCACTGAGGTTATTCCTGGGGGACTGACTGTAGTGTGGCGCTATCTGAAGGAGGTACCCAGCATCATGGAGTGGATGGCGCGCTCGGCTTTCATGCGTTGGGCCACCACGGGGTTAAGTCTGGGGCTTGCTCACTTCCCCGACGACTTCGACCTTGACGACGTCAGCATCGACTACCCTTCAGCTACTAGTACGATGGACATGTCGGAGGTATTGAAGCTGACCGCAAGGTTGCCCCCTTTGCTGATCGGGTGTTGGCGATGGGGGACCTTCTGCCGTACCAGGAGACGATGGTGGTGCCTGGCGACCTCGAGCCGGAGCATCGTGATCTGAAGTCGGAGCAGCCCTTCCGGTCGGTGCTATCGAAGTCGCTGACGACCTACCTGACGAACCCATGGCAGCCATTCGTCCATGTCAAGGGTGGTGGAGATGCTTCTTCGTCAGGGCCTGCGAAATAGATAGCATCTCTGGGCAGTTTGTAAAATATGCCAAGTGGCGACTTTTGTAACATGAACAATATTTTGTATGAGTAAGAGGAGTCAATCGACTCGCAATGCAAGCTTGATTGTGTGGTGTGTTTAACTTATTTGTTTGAGCGAGTCCCCGAGCATGTCCCCCCTTTAATAGGGTATAACTCGTTTGTATACATATGTGTTTTCTTTGGATTTTGCGTCTTCTGAAGGGGCGAGTCCCCGAGCACAAGTGGGATTGTTTGTAGGCGAGTCCCCGAGAGTAGTACTTAGCCGTTTTAGGCGTGTGCCTGTTGCAAGTTACTGGTGCGTTGTTTGTAACACGTCTCCTCCGCTGGCTCGGAGAACCAGTCATTGGGCAAGTCCAAGGCAGCTCTCTACTTGGTGTGTTCCCGAGCCACGTGAGGGTTTCCATTTTGCGGAGTCCCCGTGCGTCGTACTTAACCGTTCGAGTCGCTTTGCACGAGGATGGGAAGGACAGGTCGCAGTGAGAAGTGTGTACCAGTCGTCTTGGCCCGGTGGGCTAGTCGAGCTAGGCGACTTCGATGGTGGCTCCGGGTTGGCATATTCGTGGACGTCCCAAGGCCCGAATATTTTCGGTGCCCTTAGGCCGCACTACTTAGCCGTGCCGGTCGATCGACCAAGGGTTCACTTCCGTGGGTAGCGTATTGCTAATTGTACGAGTGCGAGTGGCACAAGAATATGGCGAGTAGACACAATTTGTGTGATCCGAATGAATTTCATTATATATCATGTGGGTACAAGTTTGAGTTCTATGTATGTAACTTTCGGAGAAGGTTTACAGTCCATGGCCTCCCGACCTCGAGCTGGCCGTCGCCTCATATGTCGATGAGGTAGTAGGCATCGTTGCCGAGGACTCTCCCTATGGCGAATGGCCCCTCCCATGGGGGTGAGAGTTTGTGCATGCCTTTCTTGTACTGAGCCAGTCGTAGGACCAGATCGCCCTCCTGGAAGGTGCGAGTCTGGACTCGGCGGCTGTGGTAGCAGCGGAGTCCCTACTAGTAGATAGCGGTGCGGGAGCGCACCAGGTCGCGTGCCTCGTCGATCGGGTCGATGCTGTCTTGGCGGGCGATCTCGTTTGTCACCTCGACGTAGTTGGCGACTCGAGGTGAGTCGTGCTCCAGGCCGGTTGGCATTACGTCTTCAGCGCCGTACACCATGAAGAAGGGTGTGAACCCGGTGGAGCGGTTGGCGGAGGTGTGGATCCCCCATATGACAGAGGGGAGCTCTTCGACCTAGCATCCCGGGGTGCGCTCTAGGGGCACCTGGAGTCGCGGCTTGAGCCCGTGGAGGATGCTCTGATTGGTGCGTTCTACTTGGCCGTTCGACTCCGGGTGGTCGACTGAGGCGAGGTCGAGTCGTATGCCATGTTCTTCGTAGAATTCTGCCATGGCGCCCTTGGTGAAGTTGGTGCCATTTTCTGTTATGATGCTGTGCGGGTAGCCATACCGGTAGATGAGCTCGCGCAGGAACTTGGTGGCCGTCGCACTTCTTGATCGGCTTGACCTCGACCCATTTGGTGAACTTGTCGACTGTGACCAGGAGGTGGGTGAAGCCGGATGGGGCCTTCTTGAATGGGCCGACCATGTCCATGCCCCATACAGCAAATGGCCACGTGATGGGAATGGTCTTGAGTGCCGAACCAGGGATGTGCGTCTAGTTGGCGTACTTCTGGCACCCGACGCATCGTTGGACGATGTTGGTGGCGTCGGCGTGCGCGGTGAGCCAGTAGAAGCCGTGTCACATGGCCTTGGCGACCAGCGACTTGGCATTGATGTCCTGGAGAATCTTGCGGCCTTCTTCTGGTTATACATAGCGCTGGAACATGCCAGTCACGCTGCATTTGTGGAGCTCGCCGTTGATGATGATGAAGGACTTGCAGCGGTGCACGATCATTCGCGCCTCCGTCTCGTTGCTTGGGAGGATCTTGTGCTCGAGGAAGGCAACATATGGTGTCATCCAGTCGCTGGGCTACACGATCATGGCGACTAGGGCTGGCTCGGGTTGTAGTGGTATCCCGATGTCTATCTCCTTCGGTGGGCGGACCAAAGGTTTGTGGATGATGTCGATAAGACGCCTGCGGGTGGCGTTTGCCGAGCCGACCTGATGCGGGAAAGGGCATCTGCTTCCTCGTTCTTTCGCCTGTCGATCCACTCGATGGAGTAGCCGTCGAAGTGTCCTCCTAGCTGGTCTACCACTTGGCAGTACGCGATCATTGTTGGAGAGACGGCGTTGCAAGTTTCGGCGACCTGGCCGGCGACTAGATCGGAGTCGCCATAGCACTGTAGGCAATTGATGTTCATCTCCTTGGCGGCCCGCATGCCATGGAGGAGGGCCTCATACTCTGCCATGTTGTGGGTGCAGGGCTTGAAGTTGAGGTGGAGCACGTAGCGGAGCTTATCTCCTTTGGGGGAGGTCAATATGACCCCTGCCCCTACGCCGCCAGCGTTCTTGGAGCCGTCGAAATGGAGAGACCAGTAGTGGAGGTATGGTAGCTTCTCCGGCTGTTGTGCTTCTTCCCAATCTGCGAGGAAATCAGCCAGGACTTGTGACTTGATCGCTTTGCGGGGCTCGTATTTAATGTTGTGGACGCCGATTTCGACGACCCACTTGGCGACTCGCCCAGTCGCCTCGCGATTGCGTATTATGTCCTACGGAGGTGCGGAGGAGACCACCGTGATTGGGTGCTCCTGGAAATAATGGGGGAGTCGCCGCTGAGCTCGGAATACCGCGTACACCAGTTTTTGGTACTATGGGTAGCGTTGTCGTGAGTCTATCAGGACTTCACTGATGTAGTAGACGGGGCGCTGTATGGGGCGCTCCTTGCTCTCCTCTGGCCGTTTGACGACCATCACAGCGCTGACGACTCGAGTGGAGGCCGCCACATAGACGAGCATTGGCTCTTTGTCGATTGGGGCGGCAAGGAGTGGAGCCGCGAGTAGCACTTCTTTGAGTGCTTTGAGTGCATCGTCCGCCTCTGCGTCCCATTGGAACGTGGGGTTCTTGTGCATCAGGCGATAGAGGGGCATTGCCTTCTCGCCTAGTCGGGGGATGAAGCGACTGAGAGCCGTGACTCGCCCGGCCAACTTCTGGACGTCGTACAGGCACTCGGGTTTCCCGAGTCGCGCGATGGTGTCGATCTTGGTGGGGTTGGCTTTGATGCCTCGCTTGGAGACTACATATCCTAGTAGCTGTCAGGTGGAGACGCCGAAGGTGCATTTTCCTGGGTTCAGCTTGATGTTGTACCTCCGCAGATTTGCAAAGGTCTCGGCCACGTCGACGAGCGGGTCGTCCTGGCGAGTGGATTTTACCACCACGTCGTCGATGTAGACATGAATGTTGCGGCCAATTTGGCTCGCGAGGCACTCCTGCATGCACCTTTGGTATGTGGCGCCGGTGTTCTTGAGGCCGAACGTCATGGCCGTGTAGCAGAAGGCGCCGAATGGCGTGATGAACGCCGTCTTCTCCTCATCCTCGACCGCCATTTTGATCTAGTTGTAACCAGAGTATGCGTCGAGGAAGCACAGCGACTCCGATCCTGCGGTCGAGTCGATGATCTGATCGATGTGCGGTAGGACGAACTCCTCCTTCAGGCAGGCGCTGTTGAGGTTGGTGTAGTCGATACACATTCTCCACGTGTTGTTCTTTTTCAGAACCAGGACTGGGTTTGTCAGCCACTTGGAGTATTTTATTAGCCGAATGAAGCATGCGGCTAGCAGGCATTGTACTTCTTCAGCGATTGCTCGACGACGCTCTTCATTGAAGGGCCGTTGCGACTGCTTTACTGGTCGCACTTTGGGGTCGGCATTTAATTTGTGCTCAGCGAGTTCCCTCGGGACACCTGGCATGTCAGATGGTTTCCATGCAAAGATGTCGCGGTCTCACGGAGGAACCCGATGAGCGCGCTTTCCTATGCGGGGCTCATGTGCGCCCCGATGGTGACCGTATGGCTGGAGTCGCCCGGGACGAGCTCGACGGTGCGGGTGTGCGTGGTCGCCTCGAATGTGGAGTTCATGACGGTTTGCTTCTTCAGGATGGTTGGGTCGTCCTTGTTGATGTTGCCCGCGTATTTCGCGAGCTCCTCCGCGTGGTCAGTCTCCGGGGCGATGACGGCGTCGGCGAGCTTGGCGCCTTTGTTGTCGCATTCCACGGCCATATCAGGGTCGCTGTGGACGGTGATGATACCGCTTGGCCCTGGAAGATTCATCATGTTGTAGGCGTAGTGTGGGGTCGCCATGAATTTGGCAAACGCTTGGCAACCCAGGACACAGTGGTAGGGGCTGCGGAAGTTCACCAACTCGAACACGATCCTCTCCGTGTGGTAGTTTGCCGGTGTGTCCAAGGTGACTGGCAGCATCACTTTTCCGATCGGGTACGCTTTCCGACCAGGGACGATGCCGTGGAAGGTTGTCAGGGTTGGCTCGATGGCTGCTTCTGGGAGCTGGAGCCTTTTGAACGTGTCCAGGTACATGATGTTGATGGAGCTCCCGCCGTCCATCAGTGTCTTGGGCAGCCAGTAGTCGGCTACCTTGGGCCTGACCACCAGGGCGACTCGCCCTGGATATTCGATCTTGGGCGCGTGATCCTGGCGACTCTAGGTGATGCTTAGCTCGGACCAATTGAGGAAGTGGGGGACATCAACTTGGGTCACCGCATTGACGGCGACCGCGCGGGCGAGCACCTTCTTCTCACGCCTGGTGCCGAGCCCAATGAATGTGTGTAGCGAGCCGGCTGCGTGTCTGAAACCACCGGAGTTGCCGTTGCCCCTTGGTGGGTTGTTGTTGGGGTCCTCCCTTGCTCCCCTTGCCTTTTCGATCTCTTTGAGAGAATGGCAGTCCGCGGTGGTGTGGGTGGCGGGTTTTCCCTCCCTATTATGGTAGATGCAGGGCTGGTTAAGCAGGGCAGCAGGGTCGAATTTCGGCCTCGCCGCGTTGTTGGCACGGTAGTTTCCGCTGTCGCAGTAATTTCCTCCGTCACGGCGATAGCTCTTGGGGTCACGTTGGCCACCAGCCGGCGTTGGCGACAAAGTCGGCTCGCCTGTCCGTGCGGTGCTTGCCGGTGATGCGGGTGTTTTTGTAGTGCATGTCGCGTTGTCGCCCGCTGTCGTGGCCGCTGGTGCGGCGTCTTCCTCCCGACTCGTCATCGGAGTCTTGGTTGGGGTCCTCCTCCGCGTAGCGCTTGGAGATCTCGAGGAGGTCGGGGATGTTGTCGAGCGTCCGATAGACCCGCTTGATCTTAGCGACCAGGGGTTCGTACCGGCACGTGTTCTTGAAGCAATGTATCGCTGTGTCCGGGTTGATGCCGGAGGCATTGATCCACAGTTCTTGCCACCTTTGAATCCAATGGCGGGTCGACTCGCGTTGTCCCTGGATGCACCACTCCAGGTCTTCGATGGTGGTGGCACGAGTGTAGGAGCCCTCGAAGTGCCCAACGAAGGCATCCCGCATTTCCTCCTAGGAGTCGATGCTATCGGCGGGGAGGGTGTTGATCCATTGCCATGTCACACCCTCCATCATCAGGGGGAGGTAGCGAGCGGCAAGCAGGTCGGTGTGGCTGGCGATTCCCATTGCCCTGATGTATGTGTCCAGCCATACTGCTGGGTCATATGTTGGATCGTACTTTTCAATCTCCTTGGGCACCTTGAAGTTGGCGGGGTACTTTTCCCCTCTGATCATAGGCCCAAAGCATTAGGGGCCGACTCGGCTGAGCGAGCCCCTGGGTTCGGGGTCGCTGCGGTTACTGAGGGTGTGCCTCAAGTCGTTGGGCTGGCGCGCCCGCCAAGCATGGTTGTTGACGATGTGCGTGCGGGCGTCGATGGGTTGCCCGTTGGCAGCGACTGTGTTGTTCACCGGTCGTGGCTCGTTGGTGGAGAGCGTGGGGTTGGTGGCCCGTGGCTGGTTCGCTAGGGGCTGCGGTGTTGGGCAGGTCACGGAATTGGCGATGGTGGGGTGGCCGCTTGAGGCCACCCTGCTTGCCGACGAGCGAGAATACATCCGACCCCGTGGGTTGACTCCCGCGGCTTGTTGCTCGATAGCCCTAGCGTACTGGATCTGCATCGCGCCTTCTCCCTAGACGTCGAGGTTGATGACCACGGCGTCGGCCGCGATGACGTTGTCCATCGGGGTGGAGTAGAGTGGGAGTCCATTGGCGTCGCGAGCCTGTGGCGAGATGATGATCCGTGGCTGGTCCGGCGGGGGGCGCGCCGCCAATGGGTGGTGGAGGGGGCCCGGTCGCCGGTGCGCTGGGTGGTGGTCGGTTGCTTCCACCTGGTGGCACGTTCTCGCAGTACTCGCGCTCGGCCGCGCGTGCAGGGTCGCTTTCGTCGTTGAAGTTTAGGAAGCGGCCTTGGACGTTGGAGTTCAGGAGGGTCCTGATGCGGCGCTGGTGATAGAACGATAGCTCCCGCGCCGTTTCCCGCTCGAGGCGGTATCTCTCGCGTTCGGCGAGCTCATTGCGTTGCGCCTCCGCGAGTCGCAGGCGGGCCTCCTCCACCTGTCGAAGATCCCAAGGATGTAGATCGCGTTGAAGCGATTGGATCTGGCGCATAAATCCTTGGGGGACTCCGAACCAGAGTCGCAGTCGAAGATCCCAAGGATGGAGGAGTCCTCGAAGTCCTCAGGGTTGGAGACCCGCATGATGGATTCCTCCCTCGATGCTGCGGTGATAGATCCGTCGACCGAGGCAGGGGTCGTAGAGTCGACATCATCGTGGAGGGCCGCGTCGTCCGTGTCGGCGTTGGTTCCGGCCGCGCTGCTGGCGGCCGAGTCGTACTTGGTGGTGAGGCTCCGGATGGAGTGTACCTGCTACTCCGAGAGCAGATCGCGGTGCGGCGGCGATCCGCCGACGATCATCGTCGCCACGGGGTCGATCGCGCCGGTGAAGCCGATGAAGAGGTTGATGGAGCCGACCGGCATTATCACACTGTGGGTGATCGGGCGCGACGCCGGGATGTAGCTGCTAGGCAGGATCTGTAAGATCCCACCGATGGTGATCATGCGGCCGGTGGCGATCGGTCAATCGATCGGCGAGTAGGGTCTCGCCGCAAAACTCAGGCCAGTCTAGCCTTGCCCCACGATGGGCGCCACTGTCGTGGAAATGGCCACGACAGTCGCTGCTACTGGCAGCGATTAATTGAGATGGGGCGAGAGCTGGCGGCCATCTGCGGTGCGAGATGGGGGCAGATGCACATGGTTTACCCAGGTTTGGCCCCCCGGAGGGTAAAGACCTACTCCTGCTAGATTAGATTGATGGAGAGCGAGTTACAGGGGTGACAAGCTCGGCGTCTAAGCAGCGAGTCGCTTGAAGGGGTGTGATGTCTACGCACTTCTATTCTTGTAGACAGTTGTTGGGCCTCCAAGTGTAGAGGTTTGTAGAACAGCAGCAAGTTTTCCCTTAAGTGGATCACCCAAGGTTTATCGAACTCAGGGAGGAAGTGGTCAAAGGTATTCCCTCTTAAGCAACCCTGCAATCAAGATACAAGAAGTCTCTTGTGTCCCCAACACACACAATACACTTGTCAGGTGTATAGGTGCACTAGTTCGGCGAAGAGATAGTGAAATACAAGTGGTAAGGATAATTATAAGTGGTAACGGTGATAGCTTGATGGCGTGGAAAAGACTAAAGTAAAACTGAAATAAAGATGGAAACAAGCAAACATGTAACAGATCTAGTAGCAAACGGTGTTTCAGTGCTTAGAAACAAGGCCTAGGGATCATACTTTCACTAGTGAACACTCTCATATAAATATATTCTTCTTTATGATACTACACTGAACTACTCTCCGGTTGGACACTCTAATCGTTGGTAGGGCTATAACAGCACACCTCAAAGTAAGCCTTTCCCATCTAGATAACCCCACACTGTCACCTTGAGTACTAGATGGTTCCAACAAACACCACAATTTCATAAAGACATCCAACTCCAAATATAACTCATAACAAGTATTTGTAATCTCTAGCCTAAGTGCCACCATGGTATGCACGCTGTCACTTTCACACACATGGGAAGAGAAGAGATCTATTAAAGCACTTGAGTAGCAAAGTAGATCTACTTGATTACAAAGCTCATGATCAAAATATGATCATGCATAGAGAGAGAGAGATGAACACATAGCTACCGGTAGAACCCTTAGCCTCGAGAGAGAACTACTCCCTCCTCACCATGGGAATCAGCAACGGCGATGGAGATGGCGGTGGAGATCGATGGAGATGGCTCCGGGGGCACTTCCCCATCCTGGCAGGGTGCTGGAACAGAGACTTTCTGTCCCCCGAATCTCCCCTTCGGTGGTGGCAGTGCTGCGGAACTTTTCGTGGCTGGAGGCTTGATGATCTAGGGTTTTGGTATCGGGAGGCTCTTATAGGTGAAGGAGGCAAGGTCGGTGGGCGGCCAGGGGGCCCACACCATGCCCTAGCGCGACCTAGGTGGACCCGCGCCATGGGGTGGTGTGGCCACCCTGTGGCCCCTCCCCGACTCTCCTTCTGGCTCCGTGATTCTTCCGGTAAAATAGGAACTTTGGCTTTTGTCCCATCCAATTCCGAGAATATTCATTTTCTGACTTCCTGGAACAAAAAACAGCAGAAAACATGCAACTGGCACTGTGGCTCTTGTTAATAGGTTAGTCCAAGAAATCATATGAAAAGTACTTCGAAGTGTGGACAAAACATAAGAAAGTAGATAAAACCAAGCATGGAACATCAAAAATTATAGATACATTTGCAATGTATCAACATCCCCAAGCTTAACTCCTGCTCGTCCTCGAGTAGGTAAGTGATAAAAAGAAAGAATAATTTTTGAGGTGACATGCACCATCAAAGACTTGATCAAAGTATTTGTAAAACATTCAAAGCTGGGATCATAGTACTTTAATCATAACATGGAAGAAAAAGTTCTAGCAATAAGACAAAGAAACTATGATGCAACATGAAAAGGCACAAACAAAAGATTAATGAATAACAATGCTTTGCAAGACGTTTGTTTGTTTTACATAAAGAAAACATAGCATAGTAGCATTCAGCCTATCCCTCATAGAGTAGCAAACATAAATGCATAGGGCACCTTCAAAGTTCATAAGAGTGACTAGATACAAATAGTTTAAAACAAGCAATATCAAAGCTATGCATCAATCAACAAGTCTTGGGACAATGCACATAGAACTAAGAATGGCCACTATGCTCTCAAAGTAAGTGCATAAAGATAGAAGGTGGAGACTCAATATATAAGTGGAAGAAAGGCCTTCATAGAAGGAAGCAGAGATTCAAGTTTCATAAAGAGCTTCCAAAAATTATGGTACTTATAGCTTTCAGCTCTCATTGCCCCTATCATAAGCATCTTGAAGGTGATTAAGGTTAAAGTGACACAACTAAGAGGATATGCTTGACAAGTTATAAACCGAAATCTCATGCCCCTTACTTACGAAGACCGATCCTCATGCTACTCAACTTCAGTCACGAGTAAGCTCTTGTCATTGTAAGCATGTGTATCATTAAGAACTGCCAACGGGGTACCCCTTGCACATGATACAGGAGCTTTCCCATAATCAAAATGACAAGGCAAGCAGACAATGAGCATCTCAGCGATCTTTTTATTTGCTATTTGCATAGGTTATTATTGAGGATGCTTCATAGAGTGCTCATTATGGTGATGCTGCAAGTTCCACCAGATTAGGCATGGCTTAGGCTAGCAGCCCAGGCATTTCTCTAACACACATACAAACTCCATGATCTTACAAGTTCCACTTTTATTTCACACCGTCGGGATCCGTAAGCAAAAGAACATGATATCAACGGGGTACAAAGTACAAGTGCAATGTTAAAAGCGTTCCCCATGAAACATGGTTCTGCTAATTTCAACTTATAAAGCGCAAGCATATACGCAACAAAGAAGGACCCAATGGTTCAAGTTTATTAGAGGCAAGTAAAGTAAAGGGTGCCGTCAAGTTCGTGAGAGCTTTAATCACTAGTTTTCTCATAACAAGTTTAATTTGGAAGGTAAACAAAAGCATGAATATACTTGGAATAGCATAAGCTAGTAGGTAGGTATGGTGGACTCTTTGGAATAACTTGGTTTAGGGAGTTGGATGCATGAGTGGAACTCATACTTTGTTGTGGAGGCTAGCAAAAGACTGGGAGCGACAAACTAAGAGAGCAATAATGGCCATAATCATGCAGAGCGACAAAACATCATTGATCAAAGCATAAAGTGATACTAAAAGTTGAAAACTAAAGGATCATAAAGGATATGGTGACTTGAGATAGTCATAACATGGTGTGAGCATGCGCCAAGTCAACCCAAATAAAGCATCAAAGGAGAATACCACTATACTATGCTTTAATATGCTAAAACAACACATGATTCATCCAAGGCACATTAAGCAATCTCAATTGTCTATAACAAGTCATGCTACAGCAAAGAATACTAAGCATAAAGCCAAAACAATATCAAGCATGGCATGATAGAGCATAGGCCACAGTCAAAAACGAGCTCTTTTTACCACATAAGCATAAACTTTCCTACTATTTTCCAAACCAAACCAAGCTATTTGCAAACCAATGTATGAAAGAGGGGGTCCAACCAATTTATTCAGAAAACTAAGCAAACCAAAGCAAACAAAAAATGAAAACGAAAAAGAAGACGCTCCAAGAAAAACACAACTGTGCATGAAACAATAAAAATGAAGCGTTTGGAAGAAACCTAGGATTTTTATTGATGAAGCAGGGGAAACCTTGGGCATCCCCAAGCTTTGACGCTTGTACTTCTTGGATATTTCTTGGGGTGAAACACGTGGCATCCCCAAGCTTGAGCTTTAGTCCATCCTTCATCTCATCACTCATTCCTTCCATACACCTGGAATTTTTCCTTCATACAAAACTTCACACAATCTTTTTTAGCAACATTAGTGCAGTAAAGATAAATAAGTCTTAAGGTTCAGTTCTAACACCAAATAAACTTCCATTAAAACACAAGCTACTGTAGAACTTCCCTTAAAAAGCTCAATTCCCCAAAAGAACTAAAAAAGGAACCAACAAGAAGCAAATGCAAATAATGGTAGAAATCTGTCAAAACAGACCAGCAGGTAAAGACGAATTTTTTCAAAGACCTTCTGTTGCTCAAATCAAAAAGTGTTGAAATTACAAAAGTTAGATAATAACCTGGGGCAGAAGCAAAAAAATTCACGCCTCAAAAGGACGTACAGAGATTTTACACGAATTTTTACGGTGAAGCACAGAAATCTGTTTCGGGACAGCAACTTTTCCAATCATTACTTCTCTCTCATTAGAGGTTACTCTTGGCACAAAAAGAAAATAAAAAGGATAAGGAGAGGTTATTACAGAGGTAATAACTTCCAAGAACCATCTAAAACTTTTGGGTTATCTCCTAATAAGTACTTTTCTTTAACGCCTTTAAGTTAGGCATGATAGTTTGAGAAGATGCTCACATAAGAAATATGAATTGAAGTAAAAGAGAGCATCAAGAAGCAAATTCAAAACACATTTAAGTCTAACCCACTTCCTATGCATAGGAATCTTGTAAAGAAACAAGTCATGAAAGCACAAATCAACAAGCATAGTAAAGCAAAACAAGTACAACTTCAAGACTTTCAACATAAAGAGGGGAAACTTAATATTATTGAGATGCATAAAACCATGTTTCCCTTTCTCATAATAACTTTCAGCAGCATCATGAATAAAATTAACAATATAACTATCACATAAAACATTCTTATCATGAGCCACATGCATATAATCATTATTACTCTCCACATAAGCATAGTTATTCTTATTAATTATAGTGGGAGCAAACTCAACAAAATAGCTATCATTATTATTCTCATCACCATAATCATCAAATATAGGAGGCATATTGTAATCATAATTAACTTTCTCCTCAATAGTAGGTGGACTGAAAATTTCATATTCATCATTGCGATCATCATAAGCAATAGAATAGTTATCTTCCCAAGTGTGTTCATTTGTAAACATATCATCATTGTAATCATCATATATTGGAGGCATAGTATCATCAAAGTAAATTTTCTCCTCCGTGCTTGGGGGACTAAAAATATATTGCTCATCAAAACTAGCTTCCCCAAGCTTAGACTTTTCCATAGCATTAGCAATAATGGTGTCCAAAGAATTCATACTAACAACATTGCTATTAGCATGCAAATAAAGTTCCATAGGTTTTTTAATTTTCTCTTCAAACACTTCATGTCCTAACTCAAGATAAATACTATAAAGCTCTCTAATTTTGTTGTTGTTTTCCATTAAGCCTAACTAGTGAAAACAAGAAACAAAAATACAAAATTGCAGAATATAAAGGAAATAACTTCGAGCACTCACACCGGAAAATAGGCGTTTGCCGTGGGAGGTTCTTCTTCTTTAATCCTCCGGTGTGAATACCTTTTACCTTACCTCCCCGGCAACGGCGCCAGAAAATAGGCATTTGCCGTGGGAGGTTCTTCTTCTTTAATCCTCCGGTGTCAATACCTTTTACCTTACCTCCCCGGCAACGGCGCTAGAAAATAGCTTGATGTCTACGCACTTCTATTCTTGTAGACAGTTGTTGGGCCTCCAAGTGCAAAGGTTTGTAGAACAGCAACAAGTTTTCCCTTAAGTGGATCACCCAAGGTTTATCGAACTCAGGGAGGAAGTGGTCAAAGGTATTCCCTCTCAAACAACCCTGCAATCAAGATACAAGAAGTCTCTTGTGTCCCCAACACACACAATACACTTGTCAAGTGTATAGGTGCACTAGTTCGGCGAAGAGATAGTGAAATACAAGTGGTAAGGATAATTATAAGTGGTAACGGTGATAGCTTGATGGCGTGGAAAAGACTAAAGTAAAACTGAAATAAAGATGGAAGCAAGCAAACATGTAACAGATCTAGTAGCAAACAGTGTTTCAGTGCTTAGAAACAAGGCCTAGGGATCATACTTTCACTAGTGAACACTCTCATATAAATATATTCTCCTTTATGATACTATGCTGAACTACTCTCTGGTTGGACACTCTAATCGTTGGTAGGGCTATAACAACACACCTCAAAGTAAGCTTTTCCCATCTAGATAACCCCACACTGTCACCTTGAGTACTAGATGGTTCCAACAAACACCACAATTTCATAAAGATATCCAACTCCAAATATAACTCATAACAAGTATTTGTAATCTCTAGCCTAAGTGCCACCATGGTGTGCATGCTGTCACTTTCACACACATGGGGATAGCAGAGATCTATTAAAGCACTTGAGTAGCAAAGTAGATCTACTTGATTACAAAGCTCATGATCAAAATATGATCATGCATAGAGAGAGAGATGAGAACATAGCTACCGGTAGAACCCTTAGCCTCGAGAGAGAACTACTCCCTCCTCATCATGGGAATCAGCAACGGCGATGGAGATGGCGGTGGAGATCGATGGAGATGGCTCCAGGGGCACTTCCCCGTCCCGGCAGGGTGCCAGAACAGAGACTTTCTGTCCCCCGAATCTCCCATTCGGTGGCGGCGGCGCTGCGGAACTTTTCGTGGCTGGAGGCTTGATAATCTAGGGTTTTGGTATCAGGAGGCTCTTATAGGTGAAGGAGGCAAGGTCGATGGGCGGCCAGGGGGGCCCACACCATGCCCTGGCGCGGCCTAGGTGGAACCGCGCCATGGGATGGTGTGGACACCCTGTGGCCCCTCTCCGACTCTCCTTCATGCTCCGTGAGTCTTCCGGTAAAATAGGAACTTTGGATTTTGTCCCGTCCAATTCCGAGAATATTCATTTTCTGACTTCCTGGAACCAAAAACAGCAGAAAACAGGCAACTGGCACTGTGGCTCTTGTTAATAGGTTAGTCCAAGAAATCATATGAAAAGTACTCCGAAGTGTGGACAAAACATAAGAAAGTAGATAAAACCAAGCATGGAACATCAAAAATTATAGATACATTTGCAATGTATTAGGGTGTATGATGGAACGTAAGTCCTCAGGATACCCTTGGGAGGTTTATATATGGGGCACCTCGCTAGGGTTTACAGTTTACAACCAAACAGAATATGGATTCGGAGGCTTTGACCTAATCCGACTAGGCTTCAAATATGCTTCTAGGCCTTCAATCTCTAGTCGCCAGGCCTTCTCCTTAGTCGCATTCTAGTCGCCGTTCTGCAGGCCCACTCGTAAGACCTTTGGCCCAATCGAAACGTCCTGCTGGGCATACCCCATTCGGCATATCCTCATCAGTTACAAACAATTGAGATTGCTTAATGTGCCTTGAAAGAATCATGCGTTGTTTTAGCATATAAAAGCATAATATTGTGGTATTCTCCTTTGATGCTTTATTTGGGTTGACTTGGTGTATGCTCATAGCATGTTAAGACTATACCAAGTCACCATAGCCTCTATGATCATTTAGTTTTCGACTTGTAATATCACTTTTTGCTTTAATTAATAATGTATTGTCGCTTTGCATGATTATGGCCATTATTGCTCTCTTAGTTGGTCGCTCCCAGTCTTTTGCTAGCCTCCACATGTATCAAGTATGAGTTCCACTCATGCATCCAACTCCAAATAAAACTAAGTTATTCCTAAGAGTCCACCATACCTACCTATTAGCATTATTGCTATTCCAAGTATATTCTTGTTTTTATCTACCTTCCGAATTAAACTTGTTATGTGAAAATTAGTGATTAAAGCTCTCACGAACTTGATGGCACACTTTACTTTCTTGCACTTAATAAATTTGATCCATTCTGTCCATCTATGTTGCATATATGCTTGTGTTTTGTAAGTTGTGAATTAGCAGAACCATGTTACCATGGGGAACGCTTTCAACATTGCACTTTATTTAGTTGATATCATGTTCTTTTGCTTATGGATCCCGGCGGTGTGAAATGAAAGGGGAGCTTGTAAGGCTCATGGAGTTCGTATATGTGTTAGAGAAACGCCTGGGCGACTGGTCTAAGCCATGCCTAATCATGGTGGAAACCTGCAGCATAACCATAGTGAGCAATCTGTGAAGCATTCAAAAAAAGAGAAAAAGAGAAAGAAATAAAAAAGGGGGAAACCCTATGCAAATAGCATACAAAAAGATTGTTGAGATGCTCATTGTCTACTTGCCTTGTCATTTTGATATGAGGAATCTTCCGTATCATCGGGCAAGGGGTACCTCGTTGGAGGTTCTCTATGATACACATGTACTTACAATGACAAGAACTTACCTGTGTCTAAAGTTGAGTAGCATGAGGAACGGTACTCGTAAGCAAGGGGCATGAGATTTTTAGCTTATAAATTGTCAAGCATATCCTCATATTTGTCAACTTTAACCTTAATCACCTTAAAGATGCTTATGATAGGGGCAATGAGAGCTGAAAGCTAATAAGTACCATAATTTTTGGAAGCTCTTTATGAAACTTGAATCCCTGCTTCCTTCTATGAAGGGCCTTTCTTTTACTTTTATGTTGAGTCTCCATCTTCTATCTTTATGCACCTATTGAGAGAGCATAGTGGTCATTCTTAGTTTAATGTGCATTGTCCCAAAGCTTGTTGATTGATTCATAACTTTGATATTGCTTGTTCTTAAACTATTTGTATCTAGTCACCCTTATGAACTTTGAAGGTGTCATATGCATTTATGATTTTCTACACTATGAGGGACAAGCTGAATGCCATTCTCATTATGTTTTCTATATGTGAAACAAACAAACGTCTTTCAAAGCATTGTTATTCATGAATCTTTTGTTTGTACCTTTTCATGTTACAACATAGTTGCTATGTCTTATTGTTAGAACTATATCTTTCATGCTATGTTAGAGTACTATGATCCCAGCTATCAATGTTTTACAAATACCTTAATCAAGATTGTGATGGTGCATGTCACCTCAAAAATTATTCTTTTCTTTATCACTTACCTACTCGAGGACGAGCAAGAGTTAAGCTTGGGGATGTTGATACGTCGTAAACGTATCTATAATTTTTGATGTTCCATGCTTGTTTTATATCTACTTTCTTATATTTTGTCCACACTTTGGAGTATTTTTACACATTTTTTGGAACTAACCTATTAACAAGATGCCATAGTGCAAGTTGCCTGTTTTCTGCTATTTTTGGTTTCAGAAAAGCTAGTAAGGAAATATTCTCGGAATTGGACCGGACAAAAGCCAAACTCAATATTTTACCCGAAGCAACACGGAGTCCGGAGGGGAGCCGAAGAGGGGAACGAGGGTGGCCACACCCTAGGGTCGTGCGGCCAGCCCTAGGCACGCCGCCACCTAGTGTGGTCCCCCTGGTACTCCACAGACCTTGCCCTTCCGCCTATAAAAGCCTCCCAGGATGAAAACCCTAAGTACCCAATCAAAATTGCACAAAAGAGTCTATAGCCATCGCCATCTCCATCCCTAGATCGGGGGGATCTGAAGCTTTTCCCGGCACCTTGACGAAGGGGGGAGTTCACCCTGGAGGCCTTCTTCATCACCATGCCTGCCTCCGGTGTGATGCGTGAGTAGTTCATCCATAGACTACGGGTCCATGCAGTAGCTAGATGGTTGGTTCTCCTCCTTTGTGCTATCATGTTTAGATCTTGTGAGCTCCATTCATGCTCAAGATCATCTATTTGTAATCCTACATGTTGTGTTTGTGGGGATCCGATGGATATTGAGATGCTATTTTAGATTGATTATTGATTCTATCATGTCTATGTTATTTGTGATCTTGCATGCTTTCCATTGTTAGTAGCTATCTTGGCCAAGTAGATGCTGGCAACTCCAAGAGGGAGTATTTATGCTCGATAGTGGGTTCATGCCTCTAGTAATCTGGGGAAGTGATAGGAATCTCTAAGGTACTAGATGTGCTATTGCTACTAGGGAGAAAACAACAATCCTTTGTCCATGGGACAATCGTATTGTTTACTTTACACACTTTGCTTAATGCAATTATCTCTTTCTTGCAACTTAATACTAGAGGAGGTTCGGATGATAACCTGAAGGTGGATTATTAGTCATAGATGAAGTTGGATTACAGTCTATGTATAATGTTGTAATGCTCACTCAAATCTCGTAGGAGTCAAAATGATTAGTATATGCATGTATGCTTTCTCGGTGTCTATCAATTGCCCTGTTGTAATTTGTTCACCCAACATGTCATCTATCTTAAGGAGAATCACCTCTAGTGAACTATGGACCCCAATCCATTCTTTTACCATCAATCTACCATCTACTATTTACTGTTTACTGTTTACTTTCTGTAAGCAATTACTATCTTCCACACAATACGTTTAATCCTTTGTTTCAACAAAACCAGTGAGATTGACAACCTCACTGTAAGTTGGGGCAAAGTTCTGTGGTTGAGTTGTGCAGGATTCCAAGTTGGAGACAACACCTTGGGGTTGTTTCCTTACTCCTACTGGTTCGATAACATTGGTTTCATAACTGAGGGAAAACTTGCTGTTGTACTCATCTTACATTCCTCTTGGGGTTCCCAACGAGCTCGATATATTTTGAGCCATCAAGGGGGTATGCCCTTCCCTTTGGGTTAGCCATGTGGGACTAAAAACATAAAGGAAAAGGGGGAAAAGGGTGCTGCCAGCCAGCTGGGCCATTGGGTGGCTGGGTGGGCCACCCTGCCGGGCCCAGTGGAGCTAGCAGCATAAGTGAGCAGCAGCAGTGGCGCAGCCCATAGCGCTGGCCGGGTGGACCGGCCACTTCCCAGCGGCCTGCCAAGCGATGCCCAATGTGCGGAGCAGCCAGGTGGGCCGGCCTCACTCGCCTGCAACCCAGCCAGCGCGATAGCCTGTGGCGGTAGGGCGGTGCCAACCCGAGTGGGCCGTAAGGCCACGACCCTGTGACATGGCAGGGGATGGTACAGTTGCCCGCCCTGTGCGGCGCTTAGCGCCGGCATGCCCGCCTAGGCTGATCATTATGGCCTGGCTGCGCGTGACTGTGTTCTTTTGCTATCTTTTTCCTGCGGTTTCCTCCTAGGCCAATTCCCTCCAGGGTTTTATCCTAATGAGAAAGTTGCACTATAAATTTTAATTTTAATATTTATTTAATATAAGTTAATTTACAATTAACATATAATACTCCCTCCTTCCCAAATAAGGATGCCTATTAGATTTTATCAAAGTCAAAGTTTATAAACTATGACCAAGTATATATGAAATAATATAAACATCCACCACATAAACTCAATGTTATTAGAACCATGATGAAATATATTGTCGTATCATATGCATTTTGTATTCCAAAAGTGTCATGACCCGAACCCATTAAGGTGTAGATCCCTGTGTTTATAGTGCTAGTCCCTGGATCGAATAGCTAGCACCCACAGTTTAAGATGCAATATCAAGAAACAAAGGTCATATTACATCACATATCTAGGAATAAAAAGAGTTCATTACAACTTACATAGCTCATATGGCTATCTTATTACAAGGCAGCAGATATAACTATATAGCATGGAGTCCTTCATCTTCATGTGACACATGAAAACATGTAGGGTGCAGACTCGTAATCCCTACTCATCAAACTTCCTTATCATCAAGTAATCCTGCAACATGATAACTTACAGCCACAAGGGTCAATACGTTGAATATATTGGCAAGTGAAACTTACACGATATATCATATACCGCTACAACACTAGTATTTCCTTAGTGTACCTCCAACTTAACATAGCCACGCTAGTATTTCCCCTAGTGTGCATCTAACTCAATGGTAACACTAGTACTCCCTCCGTTTCAAAATATAAGATGTTTTAGCTTTGTGAAAGGTGTGTATCTAGACCTCTTTTAGTGTGTAGGTTCATCGCAAACCTAGATGAACCAATATACTAAAAGGGGTCTAGACACACTCCTTTCACAAAGCTAAAACATCTTATATTTTAAAACGGAGGGAGTACATCCCTAGTGTACCGCTAACATAAAATGGCCACATTAGTACATCCCTAGTGTGCCTCTAACTCAATGGTAACACTAGTACATCCCTAGTGTACCGCTAACACAAAATGGCCACACTAGTACATCCCTAGTGTGCCTCTAACTCAATGGTACCACTAGTACATCCCTAGTGTACCCTACATCGACATGGTCACACTAGTACTTTTCTAGTGTACCCTTCTAAATCATTGCTCCAAGACTACACACTCATCCATCGAGATAATCCATTTATAAAGCCGTTTTCATCATATCATGCATAATACAAAAATATCACTAACGCATAATAGAAACAATAAGAAATTTGGTGAGACCAAAGTATCACTTGCCTCGATAGTAGTATAATTATGTACACTTCTTGAATTTTTAAACGTCACACTCTACAAAATCTACAACATCAGAATCATACAATATGCACACTCTCAGTATCACATGCAACCCCAAAACAATGCAAGGTATGCCAAAATGCCATATGATATTTTTCCGATGTACAAATTATTATAACAAGGTTCTGAATATTACTAAATGTTTTCTGAATATTTTATGTATGCAATATGCCAAATGCAACAATTGGTGTAATTAAATTCTTTAATAGTATTTTTTATTACTAGAAAAGGTCAACTTTCCTAAACAATTACTACAACATTATAATTACACACATATATATTTATATTTTGGTCTTATTGGACAGAGGGAACTAAGTGCCAAAGGATTCACTCAAAAATAATTTATAGAACATGTTTTATAGCCAAATTACTCCACAAATGGTTCTGTATAAAAACTGATTTTAACAGATGCAAAAGTACCAAATTATGGTTCCATTGTGTTATACTCGTTTTTATGAATCCATAGACATATTGTTTGCTAAATTTGGATTAACATATCGTAAGATATGAATTTTCTAAGATTGGAGAAATTTCTGTCCAAATATTCGAAAATAGAAAAGGATTGACAAGTGGCAGACTATGGTTGGAGGATACCCCTTCACTTAAGTAAATTGATTTCAGCCATTGGATTAAGATCATGTGGTTCAGGAAAGGAAGAAGAAAAGAAAAAGGAAAAAAAAAGGAGTAGCTCACGTCCACGTACAGGAAAGAGTTGGCTCCCGTACAAAACCAACTTCGGCAACGGTGGCTTGGCGTCGACCTTAGTCGTTGTTGGGGAGGCCTCTGGAGTTGAAGAATATGCAGAAGAACGATGAATATTTTGGTGGTACTCGTCGGGGCGTCTAGCAACAACGGCACGACGGGCGGACGGGGCGACGGCAGCGTGTCCAACTGTGACGAGATGATGCACCACCATGTCCTGGAGGTAGGCGACGGTGGGAAGAGTCTACTATTAATAGGAATCGAGAAAATAATCAACGCATGAGACGTACCGGTCCGATGAACTCGCCAAGATCTATGACAAGACGTCGATTGCACGGATGGGGAAGGTTTGAGAATGGAAGTGAGGGAGAAGGTCTAGGCGCACGAAGTGACGCGCTCAGATAATTTTAGTATGGATATAGGAGGGAGATCGGAAGTTGTATGCCGACCGGTGGATTCGGTTCACCAGAATGGTTTGAGAGCTTAATACATTCTGGGGGATGTAAATTACCCTAATGGAATGTTCATTAAACTTTGAGTAACTTTCGTGTTTAAGTTAATAAGAAACGGTCATTAGAATTGATGGGAGGAGAGGAAGTAAGATATACGTGTGCTCCTGTAGGTTACCTTGTGGCTGAAGACGACCAGTCGATCGATCGGTCCACTTGGACCAAAAATTCGGCCCAAAAGAAATAAGGAGGACAGGAAACAATATAAGAGAGGGGAGGGAGGCCACGGTGGGCTGGAGTTGGGCCTCCAGGAGAAAGAGGGTGTGTTCCAGGTGGCTGAAGTGCGCTGGGCTGAACGAAAGCTTCTGCATCTCGCTGCTCTTTTTATTCCTTTATTCGTTTTTCTATTTTTCTATTTTCATTTCTCATTGGATTTGAATTCAATTTTATTAAATTTTCTTACATAAAATTTTATAATAAATACTAGTGGATAGTTTATTTCAAATATGGCATATTGTCACTATTTTATTATATAAAATTAATTCAACTACAACTGAATAGGGCACAATACCCATATATTTTTATTATAATACCTTATTTCTTTTTTTTTTGTAAATTCCATAACTTTTTATCTAGAGTTCCAAAAAGGTTAAAATCAATTTATTTAGATTTACAAATTTTAATAATTATCATAATCACTCATTTAATAATACTTTTATTTCATGTTTACATTGCATCAACTTGACTTTATTTCTCTTCCTATATTTTATAACTTTCATATATTTTTATCTATAATTCCAAATAGGGTCAAACCAATTTATATGGTTTTATTGTTTTTTCCTTTATCAAATAGATCATCTAGGAATATTGTTGCTTAATTTTTATATGGAATGCATCCATCGTTTTTGTGTTGTACTTAAGAGTGGCAAATAAATATTTAGGGTTTTAGGGTTTTGAGAAGAAATTTTATTTATCTTAGGTTAAAATGCAAGCACATGCTTCGTGATTTTGGGGTTTTTGAAATATTGCACACCACTTCAGTCAAGAATCATTTTACTTGACTTGGATTTTGGGAGAAGTTATATCAATTAATCAAATGTTTTTATTCCCTCTGAATTTCCAAGGCTCGTTTTTTTCATTTTGTTTAGGTTTTTCCACATTTCAAAATTTGCAAAATTTTGGGATGTGACAAAATGTTACTATATTTTATATATAGTTGGTCAAATTTTAGAAATGTTGACTTTTGACCAAAACAAATAGGCATCTTAATTTGGGAAGCAGGGAGTATATGCATATTATAAATTGCCATTTATCCGAAACTCCTTTCGGTCTTTTTCCTTCTTTCTTTTTCCGAACAACTTCGGATCTTTCCCGAGACGATTCCGATTTCTCTTTATTCTATGCTTCTATCTCACAGGAAGATCTCTAAGCATCGTAGTGCTCTTAAGCGTGTTTCTCTGCGGTTCGGGAATGTCATAGACATGATCTTGATTAATGATCAATAGCGGGACCGGGATGCCCATATTGATCCCTATGCACTCCATGAATTACCTTCGTGTCGAACCTTAAACGATATATCCAATTCCCTTTGTTATTCGATACAAGACTTGTTTGAGATCTGATCATCGGTATCATGATACCTTGTTCAATCTCCTTTCCAACAAGTACTGTTTTACTCGTTCACGTGAAATCTCATCCCCATGACCAAGTTATACATGTTGTGCAGCTTATGGATGTAATTCACCGAGTGAGCTTAGTGTATCTTCACGTCACATAGCAGAATAAATCCCGATCTTGATGCATAGGTCTCAACATGCCCCTTCAGAATACCCAACATGCATCTTTATGGTCACCCATTTACGAACATGATGGTTGATGCAGTCAAAGCAATTCTTCGGTAACAATGATTAATATGATCTCATTGTCTAAGGATTAGGACATTCATTTTCAGAAAATTGCAACTCTGAACTATGTGACATGATCGTGTTGCAATAATCATTGGTGGAAAATATCCATCACATCATCTCAGATGATATGACTTCATTGTCAGTTGCTATAGTAACACCATGATCAGAAAACCTTGATCATCAATTTCTCAATGAACTAGTTGAATAGAGGCTACTAGGGACCTGGGTTTGTTTATACTAGATGATACCCCGCGCATTGCAGCGGAATAGTAGCCGCAAATAAATTCACAAATGGAGTGCACATTACGACAATACCATGAATAGAGCCATGTTTGTGACCTGTTGCAGTGAAAAGACAATGTGTGAACTGTATAAAGGAAAATGGTTCACAAACATACACGGTGCACGCAAGAACATAAAGGTCAACGTACTAAATGGGTTCAGCGGTGCAATATCCTAAGGAGAAGGTTTATCGGTCAACAGTAAAATAGAAATGACAACCTGCAAATAGATACTTCCAATTATGGAGCAAGGATGAGAAGCATAATGTTCCCATGATTTACGATCCAAGTGAGCAAGGGAGCCGGTCAATAGCAGTCTCCTTATGCAATTTATGAATAAGTCGATTGAAACATGATTGATGATAAATTAAAATAGAGCTATGTTGACGATGAGTGAACTGAGATCAATGTAATGAGATATTACATGTTGAAATCAAATCCGTGAGAGTTTGTCACTACAGAGGATAAATGTCCCAACTGATCTCCCAGTGGAGGAATTTTGGCTGCTAGTAGTACTTCATCTGCCGTAAGTTTGCACTTGCTGATTTCTCTGATGATTTAGCATGGAAAACAACCTGATTTGCAAATGGAAGAGAAATGAAAATGATAAAAAATGGTGCCATGTTGGCAGGAAGCTAGCCTGCGGTTGTAGAATAAAAAATGACGGATCAGAATGACGGTAGAAACAACAGGTAACATCTTAACAAAATTAGTTGATCTATCTAGAAATTGATCAAATATTTTAGTATTCCGGAGGCAAGCAGGACGAAGGGAATATTGATTAGTTAAAAACAGATCATTACCTTGCGCCATGGTTGATAGTTGATACCCAGCATGTATATGGGGCGCAAAGAATTAGCACATGAACTTGGAAAACTATCTAGTTTCTAAAATCCAAAATTTCTGCATACTGTAGAAGAAAGTTGATCTAGGAGAATGAAAAAATATTAAATTATACTCATGGATCGTCAATATCAAATAAAAGTAGTCAAAGAATATAAACAATTGCCACACAAAAACATTTATTTACGTGGAAAACACAAAATAATATGTTAAATGTACGATGAATGAGAGAAGGGGATTTCAAATGTCCACCGATTAGAATTCCAATTCAATAGTTCATGATACTTGATTATGAAAATAATTTGGTGCAAGCCTACAAACAAATTGGTCCAAATAACATTTGAGAGAGGGCGTGTATAACCTGATGCATGCCTTACATGGAGGTGGCACCTGCTGAGGCTGCTCACACGTGAATGGTTCAGAAAAGAATTTCCACTGAGAGATCCACCATAATCTTGGATATACTATAGGATTATTATATCCCGAAAACTGGAAAACAACTCAATTTTATCAGCAGACATGATTATAACAAAGGAAAATATGCATACGTATCGGATAGAACGTACATAAGAGGAATAGAATGGCAGTACCTCTTGCGACCAACTGAAAAATCGGATGAGGACGGTCTGCTTCGTTCAGGAAGCTGGCCATTATAGAGGCAGTGTATGGGCACATCTGCAATGGTAGGAACCTCCCAGATCAGCTGAGCTACAAATTTGATGGGGGTAGGCAATCACCAGCGAGCAATGTTCGAGATCTATTTTTCTACGTGCTCCTTTTCTGGTCATCTTGGATACTTGGATGCTATCCTTTGTGGCGTTCATCGAGTGGCGTTCATCGAGATGGTGAGAGGAGAAACAAAACAAGTGGTGCATCTCGGAATATGTGTCAGCAGAATTAGGCTAGCCCTAGTGAGAGTATCACAAGAAGTATCGTGCATGTCACCTTGGCAAAAATCTGATGTGGCACCATAATTAATAAAGAAAGAGGTGTTAGTAGTATTATAATATGATACCGTATCATAGCACGTGAAACTAGATAATTTAATGACCAATACATCTCAAACACACAATTGCATTGAGATTGTAGAAAAAATTAAATACAATATTACTATGATACTACTAGATAATACTAACCACTAGAGAAGTAGTATCATACACTAGTATTATATGCATGATACTAGTAATATGATACTCCCACTATGACCAGCCTTAGTAGGGAGAAGAAACGATAAGTACCATGGAAAACACGGGAGGGAGTGTCTCGCCAGTCACCCATGGCGACGCTAGTGGTGTGGTAGACACCCACATGTAAGGAAGCTAGAGATTTAAAGGGAGAAAATCTGAGTGAACTCATGCTCTTCCATCTACCTCTGCAATTGTTTCTCGCGTGGTTGTTCGGGAGAGGAAAATTACATGGTCAATGTATTGATGGTGAAGAGGAAGCGTCGAAGCCTCGATGGCTGCAACGGTAGAGAGACTGTTCGGTGGCTTCAATGTAGAAGACCAAGAATAATGGGCTGGCTTCATTAGGTAAGCATCATGGAAGATAGAGGGATGGGCTGCACATGGGCTAAACTAATGGGATGGATTGTATGCTTGGTGTAACTTTGCTAAAAAAATAGTCAGTAGTGAGAAACCAGACTAAAATGGAAAAACTCACATGTCTGATGATGTGGCATGTTACTGAGGTTGATAGGCTGCATGTTGAGAGAAATAGATAGTGGGGATAAACTATTTAGTTATTATAGATACCACACATGTATCGATGTTTCTGCTTGATACATTTATAATGGTATAAAACTATTATGAACTAATGATATATGATAATAAAACACCTTTATTATTTGCCTCTATGGTATATCTTTTTCAGTCTCCTACTTGCACTAGAGTACAAATAATCTAGTTGCATTGCTACTAATCATAAACCATATCGCATATGCATTTATTGATCATGCTTGCTCATGGAGGAATTATTGTCCTAAATCTGTTTTACCAGATTCATAAGGTCCTATTTGCAAATCATTAATGTCATCTACTTGACATTCACATCATTTCGTTTTGGTGACAAAGTGAGGCTTTTGTTTTCTAGTACATAATGAAAATCTATCAATCAAATGGACTTTCAGGATGTCATGTGTATCCATAAAACACACTTAGTTTAAAGTCGAACTTTCTAAACCAAAACCACTTCTGCTTATCTAAAGTATTCTAATACTTCTATATCTATATAGACTTTTGATCAAGTTTCAATATTTGCAACGTTGATCCCTGACCATGCTTCCTTTGCACTAAACTTAACTCTGGTTTAGTGATTAACTTTTAATTAATTTAGAATATGTTCTTACATTTTAAGAACTGGGGTCACATTATGTCAAGTATAATTGTCGTGGGTTTTTCTAGAAAACCTATGGCCAAGGCATATGTGATGCGGTTCGTCTCTCTTTTCTTTTTAACCATTGTCATGAATACTGAATCACTACTCAATACTTCTCCTAATATCTCAAGTAGGAACCAATTCTTCACTTGAATTCATTCTGAACTATTTTCAGAATCTTAACTAGGTCCTTCTAAACTACTTTCAGAATACTTCAAGTATTTCGACATTTAATGTTTATTAAACATCCTGATCTATTCACATAGATCCTCTATATTTAATATAAGTTAAATTTCATCCATCTAATGATCTAATCAGTCCTAATACTAAACACTATGTTCAATAATATGTCACTTACATATTCAAGAATATTGTTATGCTCCTACTCAAATATTTCATCAATATTTGATATCTAGGATATCACTCAGCTCCCACTCAAATATGTCATCCACATATTTAACTTGGAAAACTTCTTAGCTCCCACTCAATTTGCAGACTTTCTTGACAATCTTGGCAAATCCAAAATTCTTTGATCTTTCATCAAATCAAGATTTTTTCCGCTACAAGACTTTAGCAATTCCTGATTGGTCAAAACCTGCCCGTTGTACCAATTACAACCTTTTATTCAAACTTTTGAAGACTTTGCAGATTTGCTCAGTCTTTTTACCTATTTCCAAATTGGACTTATTTGCTGATTAAATCCAACGAATATTAATCATTTGTCAAAAACATCCTTTATAACAAAACTAGCTTTATGTTTATTAAGTTTCATTTCCATCCTTTCGACTTTGTAGTTTACTAGGAAGGACTAAGTGAAACACCATTACTTATTGAGATCAAGTAACTATTAATTTACCATCTCAAATGTAACTTAATTTGGGATTTCATGACTCTAAGTCATTTCTTGCACTTAGGTACATCAATCTTTCTTTATAGTTTATAGGTATGTCTTATTCCAATAATAGGACAAGTGAATCAATAATGAAATTCTCCAAATGGTAGAACAAATTCTTGAATCCTACTTTTATAAAGTATTAGTTGAAACTACAGCTTACACTTGTACCCTTTCCACTAACACTTATATAAGAAACTTTTCTCAAAGAAGTACCACGCTGAGACAATACAAACTTTGTCTTCTTCAGGTATTAGTTTGGAATTTGTATTCATAGTTTCCTAAGAATACACCACAAGGATTTAATATTCGCACATCTTGAACTATCGAAATCTCTAGAAACTCAAGCTTGTGATATCTCATATGGTGTTGTTTCCACGAATCTTTAGATGTTCCTAATACTTAATTGAGTATTTATTATTTCAATCTCAAACTCTAATTCCTAATGTTAATCCATCAGACGATCATTTTGGACCAAATGTAACTCATACATTATGACTATGATGTTTTAGACTTATCAATATGATTTGATTTTTCAAATCACCAAAAAAATTCTATCGCAAGAACGAACAAAACCCAGATCTAATCTAGATAAAAGCCAAGATCTAATCTATTAGACATGTGCAACGAGATAGATCTGTACTAACCCTTGTAGATCCGTAAGCGTTACGAGATTTGGATCTCGTGGTTGATGTAGTCGATCACTTGCCGATCTCAAGATCGAGTGGACGATCCTTCCGGCGCCGCGTTCCGGCAGCGCTTCCGCAGTCGGTCACACGTGCGGAGTCGAAGTAGACCTTCCTCTCCCCGTTCCAGCGAGCAGCGGAGGTAGTAGGTCTTCTCCACGGAATCCCAGCAGCACGACGGCGTGGTGGTGGTGGTGGAGTAGAGAATTCTGCAGGGCTTCGCCTAAGCCTAAGCAGAAGAAAGGAGGAGGACATATGCGGCTAGGGCAAGAGTGGAGGGGGCCAGGGGGTGGCGCCTCCACCCCCTCTATTTATGGGAGGGAGGCGCCATGGGGAGGTGGAGTCCTTGTAGGACTCCCCTCTCCCTTGGCCGGCGGATCAAGGAGGTGGGGGGAGAGTCCTACTCCCCCACGAATCCTTGTCTTACCCCACAAGGATTCCTTGATCCTTTATTGGTTTTCAAGCAAACACCAAGAAATCTTCCAGAACCTTCCGAAACATTCCGAAACCTTCTAGAATCCCCATACAAATACTCCGGAACATTTCCTAACTTAGAAAATGATCCCCAATATATGAATCTTATTCTCCGGACAATTCTGGAGACTCCGAACAACATTCGGCTCCAACGCACATTCCATATCTACTTAAAACAACTTCGAACCTTAAGTGTGTCACCCTACGGTTCGTGAATATGCAGACATGATGGAGACACCTCTCCGATCAATAACCATCAGTGGGATCTGGAGATCCATAACGGCTGCCACATACTCAACGATGACTTCGTGATCGATAGAACCATTAACATACGAAACCAATTCCCTTTGTCACGCGATACTCTACTTATCTGAGGTTTGATCGTCGGTATCTCCATACCTAGTTCTACCTCGTTACTGATAAGTACTCTTTACTCGTTCCATGATATGTCATCCCTTGTGACCTAGTCACATGCTTGCAAGCTAACTAGATGACATTCCACCGAGAGGGCCCAGAGCATATCTATCCGTCATATGGATGGACAAATCCCAATCTTGGTCCATGCGCTTCAACACATACTTTCAGAATACCCAATGACACCTTTATGACCACCCAGTTACGAAGCGGTGTTTGATGTCATCAAAGTACCCATCCGGTGATGGTGATTAACATAACCTCATGGTCGAAGGATTAGGTTACTATGTATTTTAAAGCTTATAGCAAACAAACTTAATGACTTGATCTTATGCTATGCTTACTACGGGTGTGTGTCCATCACATCATTCTCCTAATGATATGATCTTGTTATTAACGACATCCAATGTCCATGATCAGGAAACCATGATCATCCATTAATCAACAAGCTAGTTTAACAAGAGGCTTACTAGGGACTCTTTTATGTTTACAAAACACACAAGTATTAATGTTTCCGGTTAATACAATTATAGCATGGGATGTAAACATTTATCATAAACATAAAGATATAATAATAACCACTTTATTATTGCCTCTTGAGCATATCTCCAACAGTCTCCCACTTGCACTAGAGTCAATAATCTAGTTAAAAAACTTGTGCATTCAACACCTATGGCTTTCTGGTGTTGTATAGACACTATTGCTAGTGGTAAACATAATCTTCGGATCTGACACTTCCAGGTCCGTGTGTATTTGCATGTCCTTGCGTCTCTACGCATTACTCATTCTCCAATGAGATGGCATTGTATAAATTTGGTCCTTTGGTGAGACCTTTAGTTCCTTGGGATTAAATCATGTTGATACAATTGTCGTACAATGTATCTTCATAGTATTATCCCGCGATGAACCACGCCTAGTTTGATAACAAACTACTTAACACAAATGCCCTCCTTTGCTGCTACTATAGCAGTTATGTACTTAGCCTTTTGTTGTAGTATCCGTCACAATATCTCAACTTTGGAACTCATCGAAATCCATCATGGAACATCCTTTCCATTATATTGTGCCACCCATAGTCTAAATTGAGATAAATTTAATTTGTATCTTGTGACAAAACTAGTATCAATGTAACACTTTACAATGAACTACCTTTAACTATTTGTCACTTATACATGATATATTCTTAGTTCTTCCAAAGCTCATAAGAATATCTTTACTATTGTCCAATGATCATCTTATGAATCATTCTGGTATATGCTCATAACATTTAGAGCATAGGACATATCTGGATGTGTACATCTCAAAGAATGATTGATCAAAATATTCTTGTGATTTCACCAAGTGTCAAAACACCTGAATCTCGTGTCAACACACTTGAATCTTGATTTAGTCCTTTCCGTGCGTCAAGAACCTTTCTTGTTGTTTCCATATTGAACTCATTCAACATCTTATCTATGTACATTTGGCAAAACCATCTTAGCGCCTCAATCTATCCATATAGACATTGATGCCTAATTCTTGAGTTATGCTTAAGTCTTTCATCGAAATGAAATTCTTAACCTGTGTCGATACATTATTTCTAATCAACAATATGTCTTTCACATAATGTATTAGAAATATGTCTTAGCTCCCACTTAATTTCTTGCAAAATGCAAACATCTTCATCGTCTCTGAAGATTCCAACTCCGCGATGCTCACTTCAACCATTGAAGTTTTGCATACTCTTTTAGCATCCTTTGAATTTAACAAAACCCTTTGGATCGTGTCATGTACACGTCCTAGGTAACCATTCTATTAGAAGAACTTGTTTTGTTTGTTCAACTACCATATACCAAAATATATGTAGTGGTTGCTACATTAATCCGTCCAGACTAAATATCGCTATGAAAGATCAAATATTATCATAGTCAATTCCTTGAACATTGTCGTAAACTCTTTGCGACATGTCGACTATTTCATAGATTTGAAACATCCATGTCTGTTTCTTTATATATCCAAACACGACCGATAGGCTTCACGCCTTTCTGGAGGGTCTTCTAAGTTCAGAAACTTGATTTCTCGTGTATGGATACTATCACGGATTCCATGACTTCTAGTCATTTTATGGAGTCAGGGCCCATCATCGCTTCTTTGCATGTAGTCGGTTCATCATTTTCAAAACAATAACGACTTTCTTATCAAATCTTACTATTTGATTCTTACCGACCCACACGGTTCTATAGGAACTCTAATCTCCGAGATCACACCTTTTGTAATCACGAGAGCCATGAGCATTGTGGCCGCCACCGGGACACTTTCCGGCGCTGTGCTACTTAGCACATATAGCTAAGGTTCAACAACCTTATCAAAGTTCTATTGTCCTCCCACTTAACTTTTCACAAAAAATTCCTTCTCAAGAAACTTGACGTTCCAAGCGACAAACTCTTTTGTCCTTGGTGTTATGGAGAAATTCCCAACAAATTCTTTGGAATAACCTACAAAGACGTGCTTATCCGACTTTGGTTGTAAACATTTTACTTATGCATAGCATACCAAAATTTAAGAAAAGACAATTCGGGTTTTATCCCAAACCATAACTCATATGGTGTCATTTCAACGGATCACGATGGAGCTCTTTTCAGTGTAAAAGCGGTAGTCACTAAAGCTTTAATCTTTAAAATATAATGGCTGTTTTATAAATGACACCTTTGATCTTACCATGTAAAACAAGGTTTCATTACATATCTCGAACACTCCATACTCCTATGGTGTTTTGGGAAATGCAAATCCATGGAATGATTCCTCAAATCTTAGGTGTTTCGCTAAACTTGTAACTCAAACATCTTTATTTATGATCCAATCATAAACTCTTCTATTTTCTTGTTACAATGATTTTCCACTTCATCTTGAAAGCCTTTGAACATTTTTCAAATGTTTCATACTTCTTCCTTATTGAGTAATTATATACATATACTCACTCAAATCTTCGGAGAAAGCATATGAAGTTGAAATCCATCGCCCACGACTACACATAATGGACTATATACATCAATATGTACAAATTCCAATCAGTTAGTCGTCCGTTCCTCTTTTGGCCTACGAACGGAGTTTTAATTATCTCCAGGAAAGTATCACAAGCGTCATTTGATCCAAATCAAGGACTCCAAAAATCCATCAACATGGAGTTTCTTCATATATCCTTTCAATATAATTTAAACGGCGATGTCACTTAGCAAGTGATCTTTCAATCATTTGTCTTGCGACATTTTAGCATTAGGTTTATGGTCGTTATTTCTCCAACCAGACTTGTATATCATCCATCTATTATGGAATACGGTAATTATTTGAACAACCTTTTGTCGTCATAATACCTGATCAAAATAACAATTATTGAAACAAATCTTGAAGGCAAGCTTTGATGTTAACGAGAAACACAACAACCCTTTGTTTGTTTTCGATGAACATCATCACATTTTCTCTTGCTAGTTACTTAGGCCATTGCAGTTCATGAATTGTGTTGTCCTGTATGACACTTCATACCAACCAATTCGGTATCCAATACCTAAGAACCTCATTGTTTAACAAGCAAGGAATACAACCATAACATGTATATCTTCTATATGCCTAAGTTGGACAACTCCAACCTTTTATTTTTTGCCAAATATTTTATAGATTCTCTTTTAGAAATTCCTTTTCTTTTAAAAGAATCTATCAACATCAATAGTGGTGTCATCAACATGACACATGGTACAAAGCGTATATAGTCAACTACTAATACCTTTGGACTTGCACTTTGAGGTGGATCACCATCATCAAATGTTTGGTGTTCTTTCAAAAATCCATTCTTTAGTAATATTTTAGTGTAGTAAACATTTTACTTACATCTTCTATTCATCCTTATCATGACAACTTTCATGATCAAGCTGCTATAGCTTATAAAGGTGAATTGCGAGTATAATGTTTCTTTTTCAAAACCTTTTGGAGGATTAGGACGACTAGCGTCTCCAACCTTCACAAATTCTCATCAGATATGAGGACGTATACTCTATCATGTTGTAACCAACACATTGTTTTAGATATCGCAATACCTTTCACATATGATGGTTTCTGAAGCATTGCTTTCAGCTCTTAGATAAACTTGATATTAAAAATAATCTTTTGAGTATCAAGAATCATGGAGGCAAAACATGATACATTAGATACTAACACTGGAATTGTTACTCTTGATTTAATACTATTTATTAAACTTCATGGAAAGAATAGAGTTTGCTGAAAGTTTGCAATAGGACTTACAAACTTTAAATTGACATTCAAAACAATACGATACCAGTTCGTAAAGTAAATATCCAGAATTTCTATAGTTCCACTATCTCAACTATAACTAAGCGTAAGGTGGTGAACGGATGCCAATGACTACAACAAACTATGCAAATTCACTTTGATTGTGTTTATGATAAATTGAGTTTGACTAATCCAAATTACAAATGAACTCCCACTCAAAACAACATCCCTCGAGTTGTTTTAGTGATTACACGAACCAAATCCACTACACCAAGTCCGATCATCACGTGAGATGATGTAGCTTTAAAGGCGAACAATCAACATGTTCATCATATCATCCATATGACTCATGCTTTACCTTTCGGTATTCCGTGTTTCGAGACCATGTCTGTACATGCTAGGCTCGTCAAGGTTAACCTTAGTTTCCGCATGTGCAAATATGGCTTGCACCCGTTGTATGCACACGTAGAGTCTATCAGACCCGATCATCACGAGATGCTTCGAAACGACGAGTCTTAGCAACGGTGCCAACTAAGGACGAACACTTTATTACTTGATATTTAGTGAGAGGGATCATCTTATAATGCTACCGTCGCGATCTAAGCAATACAAGATGCATAAAGGATTAACATCACAGGCAATTCATAATTAGTGTGATATGATATGGCCCTTTCTTCTTGTGCCTTTGATCTCCATCTCCAAAGCATGGCCATGATCTCCATCATCACCAGCATGGCGTCAAGGTCAGTGGTGCCGCTTCATGGTTGTCCATCATCACTAGCAACTATTACAACTACTTGGAACAAAGCTATTACAAGATGAATAGACACGCAGGTCTTAACAGAATTGGAGACAACCATTAGGCTCCTGCCGGTTGCCATATTACAACAAGGATCATTGCATACATCAAATATAATCACAATCACATGATGGCCATATCACATCACAAAACCCCTGCAAAAATGAGTTAGACGCCTCTAATCTTCTTTGCATGTTTTACGTGGCTTGGGGCTTTCGAATAAGAATGGATCTTACCTACGAACATGAACCACAACGTTGATATAAGTGCTATCAAGTGCAAAGTGTAGATTGGATCTATATTATGGTGAGAGAGACAGACACCCGCAAAGCCACTTGTGCAAAGCAAGTTACACGTTAAGCGTGGAGCAAGTCTCATGTGCGATGACATGTAAGGTTAACCCGAGCCGCTTCATCCCACCATACCGTAAGATGCAAAGTACACAAAGCAAAAGACGGCACGAGCACCAACGCCCACAAAACCATTGTGTTCTACTCGTGCAACAGATCTACGCATAGATACGGCTCTGATACCACTGATGGGTTCGTAGCATGGAAAACAAAAAATTTCTACCGCAAGAACGAACAAAACCCAGATCTAATCTAGATAAAAGCCAAGATCTAATCTATTAGACATGTGCAACGAGATAGATCTGTACTAACCCTTGTAGATCCGAAAGCGTTACGAGATTCGGATCTTGTGGTTGATGTAGTCGATCACTTTCCGATCTCAAGATCGAGTGGACGATCCTTCCGGCGTCGCGTTCTGGCAGCGCTTCCGCAGTCGGTCACACGTGCGGAGTCGAAGTAGACCTTCCTCTCCTTGTTCCAGCGAGCAGCGGAGGTAGTAGATCTTGTCCATGGAATCCTAGCAGCACGACGGCGTGGTGGTGGTGGTGGAGTAGAGAATTCTGCAGGGCTTCGCCTAAGCCTGTGCAGAAGAAAGAAGGAGGAGAGAGGCGGCTAGGGCAAGAGTGGAGGGGGCCAGGGGGTGGCGCCTCCACCCCCTCTATTTATGGGAGGGAGGCGCCATGGGGAGGTGGAGTCCTTGTAGGACTCCCCTCTTCCTTGGCCGGCGGATCAAGGAGGTGGGGGGAGAGTCCTACTCCCCCACAAATCCTTGTCTTACCCCACAAGGATTCCTTGATCCTTTCTTGGTTTTCAAGCAAACACCAAGAAATCTTCCAGAACCTTCCGGAACATTCCGAAACCTTCTAGAATCCCCATACAAATACTCTGGAACATTTCCTAACTTAGAAAATGATCCCCAATATATGAATCTTATTCTCCGGACAATTCCGGAGACTCCGAACAACATTCGGTCTCCAACGCACATTCCATATCTACTTAAAACAACTTCGAACCTTAAGTGTGTCACCCTACGGTTCGTGAATATGCAGACATGATGGAGACACCTCTCCGATCAATAACCATCAACGGGATCTGGAGATCCATAACGGTCCCACATACTCAACGATGACTTCGTGATCGATAGAACCATTAACATACAAAACCAATTCCCTTTGTCACGCGATACTCTACTTATCCGAGGTTTGATCATCGGTATCTCCATACCTAGTTCTACCTCGTTACTGATAAGTACTCTTTACTCGTTCCATGATATGTCATCCCTTGTGACCTAGTCACATGCTTGCAAGCTAACTAGATGACATTCCACCGAGAGGGCCCAGAGCATATCTATCCGTCATATGGATGGACAAATCCCAATCTTGGTCCATGCGCTTCAACACATACTTTCAGAATACCCAATGACACCTTTATGACCACCCAGTTACGAAGCGGTGTTTGATGTCATCAAAGTACCCATCCGGTGATGGTGATTAACATAACCTCATGGTTGAAGGATTAGGTTACTATGTATTTTAAAGCTTATAGCAAACGAACTTAATGACTTGATCTTATGCTATGCTTACTACGGGTGTGTGTCCATCACATCATTCTCCTAATGATATGATCTTGTTATTAACGACATCCAATGTCCATGATCAGGAAACCATGATCATCCATTAATCAACAAGCTAGTTTAACAAGAGGCTTACTAGGGGCTCTTTTATGTTTACAAAACACACAAGTATTAATGTTTCCGGTTAATACAATTATAGCATGGGATGTAAACATTTATCATAAACATAAAGATATAATAATAACCACTTTATTATTGCCTCTTGGGCATATCTCCAACATATCAAACAAGGTGACATTAGTAAGTTGCAAAGGATTTGGGACTGTAAAGTACAGGCCCAAGACTCAACCTCTTCCATGAGCAAGCATGTTCAGGGTACCGGAATATATGGTGCCAATGATTAAGAACAAATCCAGCTAGGTTATTTGTACTCTAGTGCAAGTGGGAGACTGTTGGAAATATGCCCTATAGAAATTATAATAAGGATTATTATCATATTTCATAAAGTTTATGATTAAGTTTTATATCATGCTATAACTGTAATGAAAGGAAACGTCAATACACATGTGATATATAAACAACCAGGGGTTCCTGGTGAAACTCTAGTCACTGGTTCATTGGTCAAAAGATGATCAAGGTTTCCTGATCATGTGGCATTTATGCCAGTTGGAAATAGAGTCAACTCATTCTGAGAATGAGATGATGAACCAATACCCAACCTAAACATCGTGACCCGATCATGTCATGAAGTTCAAGTTACGATGATTAGAATAGACCTTGTAGAATATTCCTTAGACCGTGAGACTATATCAATCACTGTCTCCCGAGAATGCTTAGATAGCATCAAACGTCACTTGGTAATATAGTGTTAATAAAGGTATGTTTAGGTATTTGGAGGAACCATAGAGGTAATATATGTCAAGAGCAGGATTTATCCATCCGCGTGAGGGAAAGATACTCAAGGGCCCACTCGGGGAAGTTATATCCAATAGCTACGCAGCGTGTGATTTGATCACAGGGATATCACTTGTTAAAACGAGTCAAGTAGCATTGTTCGGTAAAGAGATTGAACACGACATGGTGATGTCATTGATCAGATCTCGGGCAATGCAAGTATTGCGAGACAAAAGGTGTAACATCCCAAAACTTTAATCAAGGTTATCAAGATTCAAATCACCCAAATTAGGGTTAACAAAAACTTTTTAGTATTAAAATAATTATGAATGCATGTGTATGTTGCATTAGTGTAGAATTGTTTGAAAATGCAATGTTTTATTGTTCTAAATGGTATGAAATGGTTCAAAGGTGAATGCCACATCATCTAGACCATTTACAAACAAAATCCAAAGAAAAAGAAATCAAATAAGATTAAATAATGCAAATGGTCATTTTGACCATTTTAATCCACTAGGCCACTTTAGGTGTTCCTAGAAGTCATTTTTAAACAGAAACTTTCTCAACTCTTTTCACCCCTTGCTAGACCAAGTAAAGATGTACCAAGGCCCACTTTACAAACTTACAAAAACCTTTAGCAAGGCAAATTAAATGACAATTGAAAATTGAATCCAATGCATATGTGAAGATCACCATTTCTCAAAAACCAACCAAACCAATTCACCTTGACAATTCCCAGCAACCAGAGACTACCAAGCATAAGATAAGATCACACACCAAAAATCTTTCCAAAAATCGAATTTAAATCTCTTGCGGCCATTTGATCGAACACCTAGCAGACAAAACTAATCTGGCCTAACTATTACTGTTCTTGATCAATGCCTTGTCCACCATTTTGCCCCTTTACACTCCCCTTGTCCCCTCCAGTCACAACCAGCACCAATGCACCACTCCTAGTTGCTATTTGCACCAGTGCCAAGCCACCCCAAGCCCTCCATGCTGGTCGACCATAGGCAAGCCCCAGTAGACCACCCCGAGCTCGCCCACGACGCCTAGGAAGTAGGCGAGGTCACACCACCACCCTCTATCCCCTCCCTGAGCAGAGACGAGCCATGGACCACCCACAGAGCACCGCGCCCAGAACGTCTGCACCATGCCGAGCACGCGCCAGAGCGCCACGCCCGACAAGCGTGCACACACCGCGCCTCGGCCGCAGCCCGCGTGCACCACTTCGCCACGACCCCAGGAACCGCCCGGACATGCCCGTTCACCGCCGCTTGACCCGCAGCCACCGTGCACCGCGACGAACGCCGCTTCTGCCGCGCAGAGCACCAGCCACGCCCGACCAAATGCCACCGCCCCTAGCCGCGCGTTTATGCCGTAGATGACCGCCAGCAGACCGTGCACCGTTCCCTACCTCCAGCCACGATGATAGCACGCTGTACCGCCTCGCCGGAGACGCCAGCCCATCCCGTTCAGTCACTTCGTCGAACTATAAATAGAGGCCACCCCCAGCCTCATTCTGCACACCATCTCACTCCCCTCTCTCCACTGATCCTTCCACCCCATCCCCGGAGCAAGGCGGGCCGCTGTTCGCCGGAATTTTGCCAGAGCTTGCCGCTGCAGAGGAGAAGAGGCACCGTCGATTGGAGCTGCCCCAGGAGCCGCCGCGACCACGCCTAGAACCACTGTCGTCCACCTGCTCGATCGCCCCATCGCCATGTCTAGCTGGAGCCCTGGTAAGCCCCCACGTACCCCCAATGTGACGCGTTAGGGTTTTCTCTTGCCGGAGCTGTTCATCGGAGACGATGAACCTCGGCCGTAGATTCTGGTTCTAATCGCACGGCTGAGATTGCCTATCAGTAGCCCGCTTCAGTTAGAATTAGTCCCTGACAAGCGAGACCCCCTATCAGTAGCCCTTTGCCCCGCAGAGCGTCACTGGGCCGGTCCATTTATTTTCCCGCGCTGGCCCTAAGATTCAAATTAGTATTTTCAATTTAGGTTTAAACTAGATTTTGTCCACTTGTTCAAAAATCAATTCAGAAATATCTACTAAACCAAAATGCATGATTCAAATTTTGTTAGAAAGATAATTAAAATATCTATCCAAGCCCGTTGGATTTAAGTCATTTGGAGTTAGAGATAATCTATACCAAAAATAACAAGACAGAGACTTTGCTACATTCAAATATTTTTCAAAAATCAACCGTAATAGATTTTGAGTTGATTCCAACTCTCAAAAATCACTTTTGATGATATCTATCTGAATATGTAAAAATATTTAGGTTTTTATGCAGTGACTTTGGACTAGTACCAAAATAATGCTATATAGGCATTTCTAGTCACTTTAAATCATTTAAATAATAATATTAAACTTTATAAAATGTGACCAACCCTTTAAATCATATTCCCATGTATTGGAATATGTGGTGATGACATGTGTCCACATGATCCCATATTTTAATTGGAGAATATTAATTTCAATGAGTAGAAATTACTTTTCTCAAATAAAATAATGAAACTAGTTCTTTAAATCTTGTGATGTTTGTGATGATGCTAGATCATCAAGTGTGTGCCTTAGTGTGCTATTTAGCAATAGATAACTATTGTTTGGTGATTGTGTACCCCGTATTCCTTTATAGACGATAGTACCGACCAAGTCTACAAGGAGGAGGAGTTCTACCCCGAAGAAGACGAGGAGAATTTCAACCACTGCACCAACCAAGGCAAGCCATCACTAGATGCAAGTTGACCTAAGCAAGATGCCTTAGGCATGCTTTGGGTTATACCATTTTAATTTATACCCATCCCAAGTTTTATTTGCAAGCTTTACTTTCTTTCTTTACCAAAGCTCTTTACCTTTCTTATAGATAGCATAACGAGTATAAAACTTGGCCTATCTAATTATAATTAGATGTCATTTTATGGCATGAGATTGAAGATTAACACCCCTCATTAGTGAACACTCTTAACCTTAGTGGCTAGTGCTAATCATAAAACTTGATCACTTTAGATAGGAATACTTGGTGAAAATGCTTATGAAAACCTTGAAATGATGAGTCATTCTATTGAGATGTTTTGACATGTGTTGAGAAACACAAATGGTTTATGATGATAAAAATGTTGAGGCATGAGCCTTAGCCCCTTTATAAAAACTGATGGTTGGGTTCGGATGCGATACCATTCCAAGTTACCGTACAACCACAATACTTAAATTGGGTAAGGCTTAGCCAGAAGTTTATATGCATTAGTATGGGTTCCCTCGCGAAAGAGGTTTGAGCTGAGGCTACCTCTTGATGTTGTCCACCTATGCAGTGCCCAGGATGGCAGATGGCCATGGCTGGGAGGCCAAGCTCATAGGGGAGGTGCCTATACTAGAGTGTGTATTTGAAAGGTTATGATTGATTATCCGCATACTAAGTATGATGATTTAGGGTTATCCTTGAAGGATGTATCGAATTTTGTGGTGAAAGTGTACCACCTCTGTAGAGTGTCAAACTATTCGAATAGCCGCGTCTGCGTTTACGGCAGTTGGAGTGGCCATACTGTTTCGTCGTCAGATGTTTTCAAAATGACTTATGAAATGAATGGTGACTTTGACTTGACCACAACAGGGTTGTGACTATGAAAACTAAGTTCCCAACTTAAGTGATTTAGAACATTAAATTAGCTTTCTTTACTTCTGAACTCAGATTAGGTTTCAAATTAGCTTTTGCAAATAAACTTAGAGTTTAGCATTCCTACTAGAACTACCTTGCTTGTTAGTGATAGTTTGCGAGTACTTAAAGAGTACTCATGGCTTTGTCCCTGGCTATTCCCGTGGCCAGACTATGACGCGGACTATCCGGAAGAAGGAAAACAGGATGACTATGACAACTAGGATCATCTCCCATCGTCAGCATTGCCTGTGATACTAAAGATGGAGCCCACCGCTACACTTATTATTCCGCTGCTTGTTTGTACTAAGACTGGATCATGAGATCCTTTATTTGTGTAAGACCTTATTATGGTTTGTAATGGATGATTAACTGTGATATCCAATCTGTTATGTCTTGCAAAAATGGTAATCCTGGGATTGCAAGGTATGGCATAACAGGCATCTGGGATTAAAAATCCGGGTGTTGACAAGTTGGTATCAGAGCCATCCTGACCAAAGGGGACCCTAGTTAGAATGGACGTCCGAACAAAAACTTAGTTTCAAAAACAAATGAAGTGAGTATTTAAGAAAAGATATTCCCACTCTGACCCTTGATTCTTTCAAAAAAAATCATGCTCCTCATTTTTTTTACATTACTACATAAAATTTGACACACTTGATCACCTCACTAACTTACTCATACTAAATTCTTGTAGATGGAAGTTCAGTATTGCAGGTTCTACCAGTTGGGTAACACAGGCCAACTGATCTTTGAGAGGAATCTCGATGCACTATCGGAGTATTTGGAGCGCCCGCATCCAGAATTCTTCGGGGCTCAACTCAATGATCACCCAGGAGGAGATCTACAATGGCTGATAGTTGCTGATCTTCGAGGCAAGATGGAAGCACCCCTTTCGGAGAAGATTCAATTCACCGTGAGAGAGAACAACTAGCTAGATGGATTAGCCAGGGCAATGCATGAAGCTCTCGCCTGTCTTTGTGGACAGAACATCAACTTGATCTAGGGAACTCGCTTTGCTCACTATGCAAGGCGTGATTCTATGGGAATGCCATTGGAGATGCCAAGTCACCCGGAGATGAAGCGCCAAGTGGAGAACCTTGACTTCCTGCTGTACGATAGGTAGAAGGAATTGGACAATGCTCGAGCCTACGCCAACCACAACCTTGCCATTGCCGCCCAGAAGGCCTAGACTTTCGCCCTGCTTGTCAAGGATCGACAATCACTTCACCGGCAACGCGAGAAGAAGGATCGCACCATCGCTCGTCTTCGCAAGAAGGTGTCTGACCTCGAGAAGACCATCTAGGAACAAGAAGCTTAGCTTGCAGCGAAAGAAGAAGAGGAAGAAGGTGAAGTCATCCAGGGAGATATTCACTCATACCTCAGCAATGACAAGGACTACCTGGAGGATGATGCCATGGACTTGTACACTGATGATGATGACTCCGACTTCATTGATGATGAGTAGATGCAATTGATCACTACCGTAGGAATGAGTTGTACCGGTCCCACTGTATCTTAGTTTACAGAATGGTTCTTAAAACCATCTGTTTTCCTTTTATGTTGTGGTGTGTGTGTTTGTATGGTGTGCTTGAATGAATGAATGAGAAGTTGTTAGTGTGCCAAACCTGAGTCAAACTCAAAGTTTAACGCTTTTTGAAAACAAAACCATGAACCTTAGAACTTTCCCTCTTACCCCTTTATCTATCTCAATCTTCAGATGACTCGTGGAAACCCCAAAGGAAGCAGCTCATCACATGACCCGATGCTGCAGATGCTAGTTTCCGACCGTGAAGCTAGTAGAGCAGAGCGCCAAGCCAACCTAGCCACCCTGCAACAGATCACTCAGATGGCCCACAATAATAAAGGCCATGGAAATCAGGATCATCATGGATCCAAGCTCAAGAACTTTCAGAATACCAATCCCCCATCTTTAGCAAGTCTCAAGTCCCATTAGATGCAGATGATTGGTTACAGACCATGGAGAATAACCTAGAAGTCGCAGGAGTTGATGCCAACGCACAAGTACTGTTTTCCACCCACTATATGGCAGGAGATGCAAGAGCCTGGTGGAATAGCACCCGTACCATGAACCATGGTCAAGTGATGATGTGGGAAGCTTTCAAGACCAAGTTTAGCCGCACCCATGTGCCACAAGGTTTAGTCACCAGAATGATAGATGAGTTCAGAGAACTGAAGCAAGGCAGAATGATGGTAGTGGAGTACCGTGACAAATTTATGTCGCTCGCAAGATATGCCCCTGATGAAATCAACACTGAAGCCAAGAAGAAGGAGAGATTCCTGAATGGATTGCATGATGAGATGCAAACGGTGTTAATCAACATTTGCTTTGAAGATCTCGAAGAGCTAGTCAACTTTGTCATCCAGATGGTAGGGAAGATCAACCAAGCTAGTGACAACCGCAAGCGTCGCATGATGCACCAGAGTGGATCCAACCACCCTCAGAAGTATCGCCCCAACCCATCTGCAGGATATGCCCCAAGAAACAATAGACCCCCAATGTCTTGTCCAAGCTACCCCAACCGTAGCGGAGGAAATGTGAAGTCCGGAGGAAATCACAACAATAACCCCGGCAACTCCAACAACTTCAACCGTGCACCGCCCAAGTCCAACAACAACAACAACAGTACTACCCCAAGGACTGGAAGCAATGTCGTGCCTATTGCAGCCAAAGACAAGTCCTAGATTACTTGCTTTGAATGTGGAGTGAAGGGTCACTACTCCAACGAGTGTCCCAAGAAGCTTGCAGCCGCCACGAATGCGAATGCCCCAGCTCAGCAGCAGCGCCGTGTTCAGCCCGGAAGAAGGTTTACCCCCGGGAATTCGCTCAACTGCAACGGCCGTATGTTCCACATGAATGCTGAAGAAGCCCATGAAGCGCCAGATCTCGTGCTGGGTATGTTTTCTGTTAACTCAGTATTAGCAAGAGTGTTGTTTGATTCTGGAGCATCGCACTCATTTTTTACAGAAGAATTTGCATGCACTAGTAAGATTCACCCAACCAATTTGAAGCATGTTATGATAGTTCAATTACCTGGTTCAACCACCAAAGCTAGAAAAATTTGCAAGGTTGTACTATCAGAATCCATGGGATAGATTTTTATGCCAATCTAATAGTACTTTGAACCAAAGGTTTGGAAGTAGTACTAGGAATAGATTGGATGTCGAAACATAAAGGATTGATCGACTGTGCCAAGAAAGCCATAACCATGACTAGTAGCTCTGGAGTATCAGTAGAGCATATATCTGAAACCTTACCCCGTCAATTCAAGTGCAACAAGAGTCTAGCCCGACCAACCATAGACCAAGTCAGAGTAGTTTGTGAATACCCCGACGTATTCCCAGATGAATTGCCCGGCATGCCCCCGGATCGAGATATCGAGTTCATTCCCTAGAACAGGTCCCATAGTACAGCGACCTTATAGCATGAACCCATCCGAGTTAGTGGAGTTGAAGAAGCAACTTGATGCTATGCTGGCAAAAGGTTTGATTCAACCAAGCGCATCGCCATGGAGATCGCTCGTTCTATTTGTGGACAAGAAGGATGGAGGTAACTGCTTGTGCACGGATTACCGGAAGCTGAATGATGTCACCATCTAGAACAAGTACCCACTGCCCAAGATTGAGGATCTGTTTGATCAGTTGACTAGTGCCAGAGCGTTCTCTAAGATTGATCTTAGAACTGGTTAACATCAACTCAAAATTCGTGCAATGGATATTCCAAAGACCGCCTTTACTACCAGATATGAATTATATGAGTATACAGTCATGTCTTTTGGATTAACCAATGCCCCCGCTTATTTCATGAACCTCATGAATAAGATCTTTATGAATTTTCTAGATAAGTTTGTCATTTTGTTTATCGATGATATTCTTATCTATTCCAAGTTAGAAGAAGACCATGAGCAACATCTGAGAACATTACTTGAATGCCAAGTTTAGAAAATGTGATTTTTGGCTGAAAGAAGTATGATTCCTCGGACATATTGTGTCGGCAGGAGGAGTCGCTGTTGATCCCGCCAAGATCAAAGATGTTGAAGCATGGGAAGCCCCAACCACTCAAACCCACGTCCATGCATTTCTAGGATTAGCGGGGTATTGCCGCAGGTTCGTTCAAGGATTTTCAAGCATCGCCAGACCGATGGCCCAATTGTTGAAGAAAGATAAGAAGTTTGAATGGACCGACAAATGTGAAGCGAGTTTTCAAGAACTCAAGAAGAGATTGATTTCAGCCCCAATATTGATTATGCCAGATATCGAAGCCTTTTGATGTATATTGTGATGCATCCAAGATTGGTCTCGGATGTGTGTTGATGCAAGAAGGCAAAGTCATAGCATATCTGTCCTGACAACTGAAGCAACATGAGCAAAACTACCCTACCCATGATCTTGAACTAGCAGTTGTAGTTTTAGCCTTGAAGACATGGTGTCATTACCTTATGGGTAACCGCTGTGAGATTTACTCGGATCACAAGAGCTTGAAGTATATTTTCACCCAGAAGGAGCTGAATATGAGGCAAAGGAGATGGATAGAGCTAATCAAGGATTATGACCTTGACATTCACTATCACCCCGACAAAGTCAATGTGGTAGTGGATGCTCTTAACAGATTGCCATGTAGACTAAATACCATGATCAAATAAGCTCAGCCAAGTTTAGTTGGAGCAGTTTAGAACGGAGCTAGTTAGCAAAGTATTTTAGCTAGCATTGAACTTCAACCCACTTTGATTAGTCAGATCAAGGAAGCCCAGAAGGGAAATGCAAGTATCGACGGAATCAAGCGTCGTATTGGTACAGGAAAGGTACCTGGATTCACCGAGGATGAAGAAGGAGTTTTGTGGTACAAAGGGCGTATCTGTGTGCCAGCAGATTTGGAGCTGAAGCAAGTTATCATGCAAGAAGCTCATGATACTCTTTATTCTATCCACCCCGGAGGAACAAAGATGTATCAGGATTTGAAGGAGCAATTTTTGTGGCACAAGATGAAGAGAGAAATTGGAAGCTACATCACCAAGTGTGATATCTATCAAAGAGTCAAAGCGGAACATCAGAGACCCACAGGACTGTTGCAACCATTGCAGATTCCGGAATGGAAATGGGATTCTGTCAGAATGGACTTTATCACCGGTTTGCGTACTTCTAGTAGGGGAAATGACCCTATTTGGGTCATAGTTGATAGACTGTCCAAGGTAGCCCATTTTATACCTGTCAAGACAACCTACCAGAGTTCGAAGCTAGCAGAGTTGTACATTGCTAGAACCGTCAGTTTGCATGGAACACCCAAGACCATAGTGTCGGATCGAGGAACCCAATTTACCTCAAGATTTTGGCAGAAAGTCCAAGAAGGATTGGGAACCAAGTTGAATTTCAGCACAACTTATCACCCGCAGACCAATGGACAGACTGAAAGAGTCAACCAAATCTTAGAAGATATGTTGAGAGCTTGTGTGCTAGAGTATGGATCAAAATGAGAAGATTGTCTTCCTTTCGCAGAATTCTCATACAACAACAGTTATCAAGCCAGTTTGCAAATGGCCCTGTTTGAATTTCTGTATGGAAGAAAGTGCCGTACCCCTTTGAATTGGTCGCAAGTAGGAGAGAGTCAGATTTTTGGACCCGACATCCTACGAGAAGCCGAAGAGAAGGTTCACAAAGTCTGTGAGCACCTCAAGACCACCCAATCCAGACAGAAGAGTTATGCCGACAAGAGACATAGAGACCTGACTTTCAATGTGGGAGATTTTGTGTATCTCAAGGTTTCGCCATTGAAGGGAACACAACGTTTTAGTCTGAAAGGAAAGTTAGCCCCCAGATATATAGGACCCTTCAAGATTCTGAATCACCGAGGAGAAGTATGGTATCAACTAGAACTTCCAGAGGAGATGTCAGCCATCCATAATGTGTTCCACATCTCGTTACTTCGCAAATGCCTAGAAGTGCCGGAGAAGACCAAAGTTTTCAAGAACATCGATCACCAAGCCATTGATATCAACAAGGATTTGACGTATCGCGAAGTGCCCATCCGTATCTTGTAAGAAGCCTTCAGAACCACAAGGACCCGCAGTATCAAATTTCTCAAGATTCAATGGAGCAAACATACCGAAGAAGAAGCCACCTCGGAACGAGAAGATTACATTAGGACTGAGTTTCCAGATCTCTTTAGCTCCTAGTTTTTCTTAAATCTTGGGATGAGATTTTTTTAAGGGGGGAAGGTTTGTAACATCCCAAAACTTTAATCAAGGTTATCAAGATTCAAATCACCCAAATTAGGGTTAACAAAAACTTTTTAGTATTAAAATAATTATGAATGCATGTGTATGTTGCATTAGTGTAGAATTGTTTGAAAATGCAATGTTTAATTGTTCTAAATGGTATGAAATGGTTGAAAGGTGAATGCCACATCATCTAGACCATTTACAAACAAAATCAAAAGAAAAAGAAATCAAATAAGATTAAATAATGCAAATGGTCATTTTGACCATTTTAATCCACTAGGCCACTTTAGGTGTTCCTAGAAGTCATTTTTAAACAGAAACTTTCTCAACTCTTTTCACCCCTTGCTAGACCAAGTAAAGATGTACCAAGGCCCACTTTACAAACTTACAAAAACCTTTAGCAAGGCAAATTAAATGACAATTGAAAATTAAATCCAATGCATATGTGAAGATCACCATTTCTCAAAAACCAACCAAACCAATTCACCTTGACAATTCCCAGCAACCAGAGACTACCAAGCATAAGATAAGATCACACACCAAAAATCTTTCCAAAAATCGAATTTAAATCTCTGGCGGCCATTTGATCGAACACCTAGCAGACAAAACTAATCTGGCCTAACTATTACTGTCCTTGATCAATGCCTTGTCCACCATTTTGCCCCTTTACACTCCCCTTGTCCCCTCTAGTCACAACCAGCACCAATGCACCACTCCTAGTTGCTATTTGCACCAGTGCCAAGCCACCCCACGCCCTCCATGCCGGTCGACCATAGGCAAGCCCTAGTAGACCACCCCGAGCTCGCCCACGACGCCTAGGAGGTAGGCGAGGTCACACCACCACCCTCTATCCCCTCCCTGAGCAGAGCCGAGCCATGGACCACCCACAGAGCGCCGCGCCCAGAACGTCTGCACCATGCCGAGCACGCGCCAGAGCACCGCGCCCGACAAGTGTGCACACGCCGCGCCTCGGCCGCAGCTCGCGTGCACCGCTTCGCCACGACCCCAGGAACCGCCCGGACATGCCCGTTCACCGCCGCTTGACCCGCAACCACCATGTGCCGCGTCGAACGCCGCTTCTGCCGCGAAGAGCACCGGCCACGCCCAACCAAATGCCATTGCCCCTAGCCGTGCCTTTATGCCGTAGATGACCGCTAGCAGACTACGCACCATCCCCTACCTCTAGCCATGGCGATAGCATGATGTACCGCCCTCGCCGGAGACGCTAGCCCATCCCGTTCGGTCGCTTTGTCTAACTATAAATAGAGGCCACCTCCAGCCTCATTGTGCACACCATCTCACTCCCCTCTCTCCACTGATCCTTCCACCCCATCCCTGTAGCAAGGCGGGCCGCCGTTCGCCAGAATTTTGCCCGAGCTTGCCGCTGCAGAGGAGAAGAGGCGCCTTTGATTGGAGCTGCCCTAGGAGCCACCGCGACCACGCCTAGAACTGTCGTCATCCACCAGCTCGATTGCCCCCATCGCCACATCTAGCTGGAGCCCTGGTAAGCCCCCACGTATCCCCACCGTGCCACGTTAGGGTTTTCTCTCGCTGGAGCTGTTCACTGGAGACGATGAACCACGACCGTAGATTCTGGTTCTAATCGCACGGTTGAGATTGCCCCGTACCGCTTCGGTTAGAATTAGTGGCTGACAAGTGGGACCCCCCTGTCATTAGCCCTCTGCGCCACGGAGCATCACTAGGCCAGCCCATTTCTTTTCCCGCGCTGGCCCTAAGATTCAAATTAGTATTTTTTCCATTTAGGTTTAAACTAGATTCTGTCCACTTATTCAAAAGTCAATTCAGAAATATCTACTGAACCAAAATGCATGATTCAAATTTTGTTAGAAATATAATTAAAATTTCTATCCAAGCCCGTTGGATTTAAGTCATTTGGAGTTAGATATAATCTATACCAAAAATAACAAGACAAAGACTTTGCTACATTCAAACATTTTTCAAAAATCAACCATAATAGCTTTTGCGGTGATTCCAACTCTCAAAAATCACTTTTGATGATATCTATCAGAATATATAAAAATATTTAGGTTTGCATGCATTGACTTTGGACTAGTACCAAAATAATGCTATATATGTATTTCTAGTCACTTTAAATCATTTAAATAATAATCGTAAACTTTATAAAATGTGACCAACCCTTTAAATGACATTCCCATGTATTAGAATATGTGGTGATGACATGTGTCCACATGATCCAATATTTTAATTGGATAATATTAAATCTTAATTAATTTCAATGAGTAGAAATTACTTTTCTCAAATAAAATAATGAAACTAGTTCTTTAAATCTTGTGATGTTTGTGATGATGCTAGATCATCAAGTGTGTGCCTTAGTGTGCTATTTAGCAATAGATAAGTATTGTTTGGTGATTGTGTATCCCGTATTCCTTTATAGACGATAGTACCGACCAAGTCTACGAGGAGGAGGAGTTCTACCCCGAAGAAGACGAGGAGAATTTCAACCACTGCACCAACCAAGGCAAGCCATCACTAGATGCAAGTTGACGTAAGCAAGATGCCTTAGGAATGCTTTGGGTTATACCATTTTAATTTATACCCATCCCAAGTTTTATTTGCAAACTTTACTTTCTTTCTTTACCAAAGTTCTTTACCTTTCTTATAGATAGCATAACGAGTATAAAACTTGGCCTATCTAGTTATACTTAGATGTCATTTTATGGCATGGGATTGAAGATTAGCACCCCTCATTAGTGAACACTCTTAACCTTAGTGGCTAGGGCTAATCATAAAACTTGATCACTTTAGATAGGAATACTTGGTGAAAATGCTTATGAAAACCTTGGAATGATGAGTCATTCTATTGAGATGTTTTGACATGTGTTGAGAAACACAAATGGTTTATGATGATAAAAATGTTGAGGCATGAGCCTTAGCCCCTTTATAAAAACGGATGGTTGGGTTCGGATGCGATACCATTCCAAATTTACCGTACAACCACAATACCTAAATTGGGCAAGGCTTAGTCGAAAGTTTATATGCATTAGTATGGGTTCCCTCGCGGAAGAGGTTTGAGCTGAGGCTACCTCTTGATGTTGTCCACCTATGAAGTGCCCAGGATGGCAAATGGCCACGGCTAGGAGGCCAAGCTCATAGGGGAGGTGCCTATACTAGAGTGTGTAATTCAAAGGTTATGATTGATTATCCACATACTAAGTATGATGATTCAGGGTTATCCCTAACAGATGTATCGAATTTTGTGGTGAAAGTGTACCACCTCTGCAGAGTGTCAAACTATTCGAATAATCGCGTCTATGGTCATGGACAGTTGGAGTGGCCATACTGTTCCGTCGTCAGATGTTTTCAAAATGACTTATGAAATGAATGGTGACTTTGATTTGACCACAACAGGGTTGTGACTATGAAAACTAAGTTCCCAACTTAAGTGATTCAGAACATTAAATTAGCTTTCTTTACTTCTGAACTCAGCTTAGGTTTCAAATTAGCTTTTGCAAATAAACTTAGAGTTTAGCATTCCTACTAGAAATACCTTACTTGTTAGTGATAGTTTGCGAGTACTTAAAGAGTACTCATGGCTTTGTCCCTAGCTATTCCCGTGGCCAGACTATGAGGAGGACTATCCGGAAGAAGGACAACAGGACAACTATGACAACTAGGATCATCTCCCATCGTCAGCATTGCCTGTGACACTGAAGATGGAGCCCACCGCTACGCTTATTATTCCGCTACTTGTTTGTACTAAGACTGGATCATGAGATCCTTTATTTGTGTACGACCTTATTATGGTTTGTAATGGATGATGTACTGTGATATCCAATCTGTTATGTCTCGCTAAAATGGTAATCCTAGGATTGTGAGGTATGGCATAACAGGCATCTGGGATTAAAAATCTGGGTGTTGACAAAAGGAATAAGACACGTCTGTCCCGGTTCAAACAACGAAAGATCTTCGTGGAATGCACAGGGGTCACATGGCCATCTAGGTCCCTCTGTCGATCATTGGTCCGGGAGTGTCCCCACCATGTCTGGAGTATTCCCGAACCGCAGGGTATCACGCTTAAGGGCTTGATGATGCTTAGAGAGTGTTTATTGGATCGGTAGAATCACCAAAGAAGAGAAGAGAGAAAATCGGAAGGGTTTCGATAAGTCCGGAGTATGTACGGAGTGGAGGTGGAAGGTGTTCAATAGCCATGGAGATTGAATAATATGTGAATGAATGTTAAATATTGATTTAACCATTTATTCATAATTATTTAATAAAAGAGAAATCAATTAAAGGTCAAAAAGGCTTAATGGGCCAATTCCGGAGGGAGAAGGGCCCATGAGGGAAAGGCAAGAGGAGAGAGGAGGCAAGGGGGTGGCCGGCTGGGCCAAGCGCCCCATGCGGGGCCCTTCAGGGCTGGCCGGCGGCTGTCCCCCTCTCCCCCTCCTTTAGTCCCACCAAGGGACTTTGAGGGAGGTAGTACCTCCCCTCCCTTATATATAGTGGGGTATTTTGACCAGAAAACACACAACCAATATTCAATAAAGGTTTCCTCACTTTTGGGGTAACCTCCAATTGATTTTCTCTCTCTCCCATGACCGTGGTCCCAAGTTCGGACTGCATGAATGGGAGACATCTTCACCGTGGAGCGCCGTCGTGCTGCGGGATTCAGATCCAGGAGCTCTACTTCTGCAACTACTGCTAGATCGGGGTAGCAGGAGTCATTGTTAGGCATCGGATGCATGTAACTCCCCACGAGGTGTCACATTTGAGGCACTCAAGTCATTGGAGCCGCAGGAGCATAAGGACTTCATCATGACCTTGAGGTTAGCTTCTGATGAGTGCATATTTGCATCATGTTTTACATCATTATTTTGCATTGTGGATGTAGGATCTTGGTATTTTACGGCGCTCGCGAGGACATTTTATGTCTGTTTTCACCAGGATCAGGACAGATGATGGATCCAATGGATACAATTATTGGAGCAGTTGTACTGTGGAGAAAAGGAGTCAAAAACAACGTAAATCGCTAATTCGGAAATATTAATAATACTAGAAGAAAACCAAAAGTGAACAAGGGAGGCAAAAGGTTCAACGACCAACTATATGGGCGGAGAAAATATTCTGTCCGTATAGCTTTGGCCGTATAGTTGGTGCCACCTCGTCAAATAGTTTCACCCCGTGTAATTGGTTCGGGGAGATGACATACAGAACACCCATAAATCACAAAACCTCACCTCCGGAAGGCATCTGGAGGGGGAACTCATCCACAAGGGATCCATCTTCACCCTACGCAGATCTGGGAGGCTAAGGCATCAATCTTCTTCATCCACCATAGCTTGGGGAAGTTGATGAGTACATATTTGCATCATGTTTTACATTATTATTTTGCATTGTAGATGTAGGATCTTGGTATTTTACGACGCTCGCGCGCACATTTTTATATCTGTTTTCACCAGGATCAGGACAGATGATGGATCCAATGGATACAATTATTGGAGCAGTTGTACTGTGGAGAAAAGGAGTCAAAAACAACGTAAATTGCTTATTTGGGAAATATTAATAATACTAGAAGAAAACCAGAAGCGAACAAGGGAGACAGAGAGTCCAACGACCAACTATACGACCGGAGCAAATTTTTCACCCGTATAGCTCCGGCCGTATAGTTGGCGCCGCCTCCGCCTCGTCAAATAGTTTCACCCCGTGTAATTGGTTCGAAGAGACGACATAGAGAACACCCAGAAATCACAGTAACTTCACCTCCGGAAGGCATCTAGATGGGAAACTCATCCGCCAGCGATCCATCTTTGCCCTGCGCGGATCCGAGAGGCTAAGGCATCGATCTTCATCATCCACCGCTACATCACCACCATCTCCATCCATCCCATCTATATCTTGTCTAGATCTTATTGTAATTCCTATACTCGTTGTGGATTTATTCAAGTACTATTCATCTATGATTGTTTCCATTACCATTGCCATGATGTTGATTGCCTCCATGTCTGAGTAAATCATTAGTTCTTGGGGATATGGAGAAACCCTAGTATGATATTGAAATAAGATAAAGTCTATTATGATATTCATCGCTGTGACCATGTGTAAGATTTTCTACATCTTGATGTTGAGAGAAGTCGACCTCTCAATATTTGCCTCTCATGGGGACTTGATGGAGGAAACTACTTGTTGGTAGACCGAGGCGTGCTAGCACTTATAGTGACTATAAAGCTGTTGGCACCCCTTACGTATCAACTTGGGAAACCGAGGAAACTCACAGAACACTATCCATGCCATGGGATACGTCAAACGGGATTACATCCCTTAATAGCACAGTAATTCGATTGCTGTCGATTGCTGACTGCTATGGTTATGAGGATGATGTGAGCAGCGGTTGTTGCCTATTCGTCCAAATAGGGAGTTCCTCCCACACATACATAGTTAAGAATGTTCATGATGATAACATTTATCTTAGATCTTTACAATACTAGTGGTGTATCCGCTACTCCCTGAGAACACCTTTTCCCTACTGTAGTTCCAATCTTTCTTACATACGCGATACTTACTTTCTATATTAAGTTACTTTGCTTTACTTTATTATCGCTCTTATACCCAAAACCCAAAAACACCTTTGTACACAATACTCGCATTTTATCTTGTCACTTAAAACTTTATCTAGCATTTCTATCGTAATATTTATTTCAAGAGTTATTAGACTTCAGACTCCTACTCCCCGTGGGATCGATATCTTTATTTCGAAACTAGCTACAAATGATCTATGCACTTGCAGTCATCAAGCTATGTTCTGGCACCGTTGCCGGGGAGCTATGCGTTGTAGGCCTTTTAGTTTTTGCTTATTTATTTTTGTCTTTCTAAATTTTGTTTTGAGTTACAGGTTTCCACCAACATGATGGAGTTTGAGCATATGACTAGTGCTAACCCACTCAACCACTTTGGGAAGCCCTATGATATTTATAAAAAAGACAACTCCAACAAGAAGACAAGGGGTTTTGAAATAAATCCTCTACTACTTATTATTCTACATAAGAAGCAATTTACTGGAGATGAAGATGATCCGGATCCATATGAGCATATTGCATGTTTTAAGGATATATGTGGCACTTTTCTATTGACGGGATATACTGCTGATGAGGTAAGGGTTAAAAATTTTAGTCAAACTTTGACAATTACAACTCTCTCATGGTATAGATCTCTACCACCTGAAGCCACTACTACTTGGGATAATCTAGCATGTGAATTTCTATCTAAATATTATCCATTATCAATTTTTTTTGGAATCGGGTGTCTTATAATGACTTGGAAGAATCGCTCTAATGAAGGACTAGTAAGGTCTTATATTAGATTTAAATATTTACTACGACTATGTCCTCATCATGATTTGCCCGAATGGTATTTATTACATATCTTTTTATGGTGGTTTAATTGAACATAATAAAATTGAACTAGACTCTTTTGCAGAAGGAGCCTTTATGAATATTCCTATACCTAAAGCTTGGGATTTACTTAATAGAATTCATGATCATAGAGTTTCATGAAATTTTGGTCTAGGAAGCGAAGGATGAGTAGAAATAGAGCATGATTGCATTCATGACTATAATAAAAAAGGCCATGTTAAAGAATAATCTAAAGAACTTTATTTCGATTCAGATCTTGTGTTGCAAGTTGTTAAAGCTTTTACAAAACATATTAAAGCTCCAAAGGAGGGTCCAGTCAAGTATGATCAACCACCTAAACTAGAAAAGAAAGTAGAAGATAAAGCAACACTGACCTCCATAGAACCAATATATGAAGTGCCTTTCCCTAACACTGCACAAAAGCATATTTTTGAGTATGAATAGGTCAAAGCAGTACATGAAAAGAGGGAAGAGGAAAGCATGCCAGAAGTCATGGAACATCTGAAGGAAACCAAAGATGAAGAGGTAACCAAGGAAGAAATTATGGCTATGTACTCGCATTGTAACATAGTTGAACTTGATGTAGAGACTTCCATATTGGTGAAGGTAAAACAAAGGTAAAAGATGTGGGTAAGCCTATTCTTCCCTGCATATTTAAAGAAACCTCTCATTACGGTTTATGTGATCTTGGCACCAAAGTTAATGTTATATCTTATGATTTCTACCTAGAAATAAAAGAAGAAATAGAATCGTCTACAATTGAAAATACTGATATGACAATTATGTTAGCCAATAAGAACCTTAGAATTCCAATGGGAGTAGTTGACCATGCAACTGTCACAATTGGCAACAAAAAATTTCCTATCGATTCTGTAGTTGTTGATATGCTAGTTGACACTCTTTGCCCTATTATATTTGGAAGAAACTTTTGGGTGATATAGGTGCCTATTTTAATTTCAAAAAGGAGATTGTGACTCTTAATCTTGGGGGAACATAAAACAAATTCCATTTTTCCAAATTTAAAGACAGGCCTCCACAAATACAAGAAAAAGAGGAAGATAGAACTATTGAGGAAATGTCAGCTCTTTTCTTTAGTAATCCAGAAGAAGAAATAAATGAAGATCCAAATTATTAAGAAATAGTTATGGAGGACAAGTCCCTAGAAGAACTAGAAGATGAATTTGATTCACTTCCCATTTTGGGACCTCCAACCAATGAGGCTTTTGAAGAGCCAGAAAAGAGAGGGGACGAGGAATTACCACCCCCAGAGTTGAAGACTCTACTAGATAATCTTAAATACAGGTTTTTAGATGATACCAATAAATTCCCTATTATTATTAGTGCTAAACTTTTAGGAGGAGGAGAAGAAGAACTACTCACGAGGATACTTAAGGAGCATCGCCAAGCCTTTGGGTACTCAATGGATGACTTGAAGGGCATTAGTCCCATGATAGCCGTCCACCAAATATTCATGGAAGAAGGTGCAAAACCAGTTGCAGAGTTTAATAGAAGATTAAAGCCTGAAATGAAAGAAGTGGCAAGAAAAGAAGTTGTATGCCTACTGGACGCAGGTATAATTTATCCTGTTAAAGAGAGTGATTGGGTAAGTCCTGTTCACTGTGATCCTAAGAAGGGCGACTTTACTGTTGTTCCTAATGAAAACGATGAATTAATATAGAACTATTGTTGGGCACAGGATGTGCATAGACTTCAGGAAATTAAATAAAGAAACTAGGAAGGATCACTATCCATTACCGTTTATAGATCAAACTTTAGAGAGTTTAACAAACCATACTCATTTTTGTTACTTGGACGGATACTCTGGTTTCTCTCAAATAGTTGTTCATCCGGATGACCAACTTAAAAAAACTTTCATAAGTCCTTATGGTTTACATGCTTACCGACGCATGTGTTTTGGTCTTTGTAATGCTCTAGCTACTTTTCAACAATGTATGACTGCTATCTTTGCGGATTTTATAGAACTTATAATGGAAGTATTTATGGATGACTTTTCTGTCTATGGAACTTCATTTACTAGTTGCTTGGATAATCTCAAGAGAGTTTTGCAGCATTGTGTAGAAATTAATCTTGTTCTAAACTAGGAGAAGTGTCACTTTATGGTGAAAGAAGGTATAGTCCTCGGACACAAGGTATCAGGTAAGGGAATTGAAGTTGATAGAGCTAAGGTTGAATCAATAGAGAGAATGCCGCAACCTAGGGATATTAAAGATATAAGAAGTTTTCTTGGTCATGTGGGTTTTTATAGAAGGTTCATTAGAAATTTCTCTAGGATAATCTAAACCCTTAACTAACCTCTTGCAAAAGGGAATGAGATTTAATTTTGATGATAAATGTCTTGAATCCTTTGATAAACTCAAAACTGCTTTATCTCATGCTCCCATTATTAAACCACCTATCTGGGATACAACCTTTGATTTAATATGTGAAGCTGGTGATGATGTTGTAGGAGTAACTCTAGGACAACATACTGGTCGTAGATTTAATATTATACATCGTGCTAGTAGAACTCTCAATGGTGCTCAAAAGAATTACCCTAAGGAAGAAAAGGAACTTTTTGCTGTATTTTTATCTTGTGATAAATTTTGTTCCTGTATAGTTGATGCAAATGTGAGAGTACACAGGGATCGTGATGGCTTAAAAGAACTCCTTGAAAGGAAAGACCATAAGCCAAGGCTGATTCGTTGGTTTCTTTCACTTCAAAAATTAGAGTTGCAGATTATGCAGAGGCGGGAAATAAAAATGTTAGATGCAGTGTCCATGTTTGCCCAGGAAGACACCAATCTTATTAAGAGGAACTTTAATCCTGGTGATTTTCGTTTACAGGAACTACTTGATGAACTAAAGTCAATTCCTCCAAAAGATAAGGAGTCTCTGTTGTGGGAGGAACTTTTCATCCCCGAATAAGCAAATGGTAAGTGCAAGGTAAGCGTTCTTACCCAAATAAGTGATTTATTTTCACAATTTTACTCCTAAACATTCTGCCTTTAAAATAATTGTGTTTTTCTAAAGTTCTAGAAGGGTTTTACCAACTATACGGGCGGAGCTATACGACCAGAGAGGGAGCTCCCACTGTATAGTTGGTTGTTAAACTCTCTGTATCATTTTTGTGAAATTGTTTTCTATATCTGAGCCTATATGGTTGCAACTATACGACCGGAGCAAAAATTCTGGCCGTATAGTTGGTCGTTGAACTTTCAGATAATTTTGCGTTTTGGTGTCTGTATCTATACGGTCGCAACTATACGATCGGAGCAAAAATTCCGGCCGTATATTTGGTCGTTAAACTCTCAGACACTTTCTCGTTTGATCTTTCGTTTATTCATCTAAAAAAACGTTATTGTTAGTTCTGAGTTGTGATTTAATCGACCTAGACTCGAGATATTTGGAATTATCTGCTCAGAACCAACTATACGGCCGGACCTATACGGGCCGCGCCCATATAGTTGGTCGTTACGCGGCAGGACACTTCCAAATCCGTGATTTTTTCCCTGTTTCGTTTGAATTAATTTCTTGGATGATAATTTGGTGTTTTCACGAGTTTTACCGACCTCTGACTCCCCTTATATTCTGCCATTGTTTCTCTCTCTAATCGCAATCTACAGAAACCAATCTAGTGATAAGGTATCCTGTCCGAGGCCGTGGAAAACCCATGGGGCTCATTGCTCCTTCTAGGGACCGCTCTAGCAGCCCGTCCATGGAGGACAATGACGAGGAGGTGGATAGGTTTAGCCCAAGGTACAAGGAGTATGTCAAGCCAAGCTACTTCAACAATGATTCCGACGATGATGTGGTTGACGTCTAGATCCGCTGTGACGTCTATGATCCACCGGAGATCAATTGGATGGTGATGAAGAAAGCTCAACAAGAGAGAGAAGATCACAAACCACATGGAAAAGGGCGTGTGGAGATGGTCAAGTTCATCACTACGGATCAAAGGCCGCACAAGCATAAGGAATTATCTAATATTGGTGGTGCTCGTATGAAGGTTAAGACTCAAGAAGAGTGGAGGTACGATTTCCACTTCCCCAATCCATCAATTATGTATGAGGAAGAAGAAGTGTCCCCAGGACCAAGGATCGCGTGCAGGCACAAGCGATATATTAGAAGCAGGATCAACTCCATCGCGTCGAAGTCCGTCACCATATCAATGAGATGGAGAAGAAGGTGGACCTCTTTACATTGGTGATGAAGCTCGCAGATAGAGTGGACAGTCTGCAATCTGATCTCTGCAGGTGCTACAGCCGCATAACTACTCTGGAGGAGACCAACAAGAAGCTACGCACCGTGGTGTTACATGCCATGGCGCCACGCTGATCTACAACAATCACGGTATCAAATAATCGCAAGGGATTATTTGATCCTACCTGGCTTGATTCCAAGCGTGGGGAGATCTTTAAGACCTTGTAATCTATCCTACAAGTTTTATTATTATTATTTTTGCTTTAGTTCAAACTAGAAATAAAGTTTGCATCATTAGAATCCCCTTCAGGAATAGTCAATCCCTTTTATGAAATTCTGAGTTTATTATTATATGGAGCAATATTGAGTTTGTGTTTGCTTTATTGATATATGAATGACTTGAGTATGATTTTACTTGCACTTGATGATATCAATAGGAGTCTTCCACACCACTGGTATTAATGGAACACATAAAGATAATTTGGTCAATATGTTGTAAGTCTACGGTTTGATTCACAAAGAAAAATTATCTATACAATTAAGTTAAAAAAGAAACCGTGAAGAAAGGAAAATAAAAGTGCTATCCAAGTAGAGTGAGAACAAGTCGAGGTAAAATCTCCAAGTCATAAGAATGCTGCATATACAGTTGGAATTTGATAATTGAGATTGTTGAACTTTGAATTCCTACATGAAGTGGAATATATGGCTAGCTCCTTCGCACAACACTTAAAACAGAAGTGTGAGCACATATGCAAAAGAAAAGAAAAGTGAATGTGCAAAGACCAAGTAGGCATATACCACTATATTGTTGTATGACAAAGAGACACTTCTGAGATTTTGAATCCCAAGTGAATACGTTGATCCTAAAACACTTGGGGCTACCTCGTTAACTCATTCGGTTGAACTAGATTCTTTTACAATCTATTGAGATTTATCTTTTATGAACTGTTGATAACTAAGGTGTGGAAGCCTTCTAAATACTATTCAGATGGTTAGAGTAAGGTACTATTCATGAACTTATTCCCCTGTAGCGTACATGATAAACACATGCTGCAATTCCCTCATTTATTTTATCGACTCATCTTCATGAATATGTGGATCACATCCATTAAGCTAAAAACTTGCTCGGGGCGAGCAAGAGTCTAAGCTTGGGTAAGTTGATGAGTGCATATTTGCATCATGTTTTACATTATTATTTTGCATTGTAGATGTAGGATCTTGGTATTTTACGGCGCTAGCGTGCACATTTTATGTCTGTTTTCACCAGGATTAGGATAGATGATGGATCCAATGGATACAATTACTGGAGCAGTTGTACTATGGAGAAAAGGAGTCAAAACAACGTAAATTGCTTATTTGGAAAATATTAATAATACTAGAAGAAAACCATAAGTGAACAAGGGAGGTAGAAGGTTCAACAACCAACTATACGGGCGGAGAAAATATTCTGGCCGTATAGCTCCGACCGTATAGTTGGCGTCGCCTCCGCCTCGTCAAATAATTTCACCCCGTGCAATTGGTTCGGGGAGATGACATACAAAACACCCAGAAATTGCAGAAACCTCACCTCCAGAAGGCATCTACAGGGGGAACTCATCCGCAAGGGATCCATCTTCACCCTGCGTAGATCTGGGAGGCTGAGGCATCGATCTTCATCATCCACCACTGCATCACCACCATCTCCATCCATCCCATCTACATCTTGTCTAGGTCTTGTTGTAATTCTTATACTCATTGTGGATTTATACAAGTACTGTTCATCTATGACTGTTTCCATTACCATTGCCATGATGTTGATTGCCTCCATGTCTGAGTAGATCATTAGTTCTTGGGGATATGGAGAAAACCTAGTATGAGATTGAAATAAGATAAAGTCTATTATGATATTCATCGCTATGACCATGTGTTAGATTTTCTACATCTTGATGTTGAGAGAAGTCGACCTCTCAATATTTGCCTCTCATGGGGACTTGATGGAGGAAACTATTTGTTGGTAGACGGAGGCGTGCTAGCACTTATAGTGACTATAAAGCTGTTGGCACCCCTTACATATCAACTTGGGAAACTGAGAAAACTCACGGAACACTATCCATGCCATGGGATACGTCCTACGGGATTACATCCCTTAATAGTGCAGTAATTAGATTGATATCGATTGCTGACTGTTGTGGTTATGAGGATGATGTGAGCAGCGTTTGTTGCCTATTCGTCTAAATACGGAGTTCCTCCCACACATACATAGTTAAGAATGTTCATGACAATAATCTTTATCTTAGATCTTTACAATACTAGTGGTGTATCCGCTACTCCCTGAGAACGCCTTTTCCCTACTATAGTTCCAACCTCTCTTACATACGCGATACTTACTTTCTGTATTAAGTTATTTTGCTTTACTTTATTATTGCTCTTATACCTAAAACCCAAAAACACCTTTTTACACAATACTCGCATTTTATCTTGTCACTTAGAACTTTATCTAGCATTTCTATCATAATATTTATTTCAAGAGTTATTAGACTTCAGACTCCTACTCCCTGTGGGATCGGTATATTTTTTTCGAAATTAGCTACAAACGATATGTGCACTTGTAGTCATCAGCTTCGGCTCGTCTACATCAACCACGCTCTCCTGAGTGTTGACAATGCTTTTCGGTCTTCGAGGGTAAGTTTGCAAAAATCCCCTCCCGTTACTGCATTACTAATAGATAGGTCCTGGCAGCATCAGGGGTTCAAGGGCGTAGGGTAAAATTTTATTGTTTTTATACGCGAACCCCTACAGATGGCGCACTTGGTCATCCACATGATGATCGTGACGATGATCCTTTCCCTTGGCACTCTTATTGTGCTTGTGGCACCTTCTTGAGGTAGACTCGTTAATTTTGGCAAGGATGCTCATTTTCTTGGCGAAGTTGTCATCCATTTCCTTCTTGAAGTTGTTGAGGGTGCTTTGGAACTTGTCCATTTGATGGTGGACCTTGGCGCTCTCAAGTTTGTTGTCGTTCTTGAAGTCGTCAATGCTTGAGGAGTCGTTGTTGATGTAGTACTCCATATCACCATGGCATGTGGAGCCATTATCGGTGTAGTGCTCCATCATGTCATCCATGCTCGTGGACACATATGCATGGTGGCTCATCATAGATTATTTATAGAAATCATCCTCGGCTTTGGAGTACCTAGACATGATTCACAAGACCATCCTCGGCTCTGGAGTCCCTAGACATGATTCACAAGACCAGGTGGTGTATATGGAAGTGGTAGGGGGTTAGGGATGCAACATCAAACCTTACCTTACCTTGGAAAATAATATTGTGCAAGTGGCCACACTTGAGAGCAATCAAAACCAAGTAAATTGAAGTTCGCGTGGAACACCAAAACCAACTAACCACTAAAAAACACACAAAGCTTATGGTTGATGGGTCTAGAAGGTGGCATGTCAAAGAACAATCAGAAATCAAGATGTTGTAATGGCAAGTAAAGAACCACGATGATCACAACGAAAACAAGTCAATCCACAAGATAGGAATTATGTACAAGGAAACACACACGGTGGGATAAATGGGACTTGTGCAACGAAGAAAGTGAGCTAAGAACCAAATGATTACCTAGCAAAGACTATAAGCTCGTGTCGCACAAGTGCAACGAGAGACGCTAGTTTGGTTGCAATAAAATTGGTGGGCTACAAGACATGCACAATAAGTACGTCCTATATGATGTTCATCGAGCCTGCGCTTCATATTCTATGAGGCACTTGTTTCTTTCTTTTTTTTCTTTTTTTTTCTTTTCTTTTTTCTTTTCTTTTCTTTTTCACTTGACTCTTCCTTGTGCCAACAACTATACAATAAAACTACATGAGATAGCGTGCTTACAACTTTTGCTCAGAAATCTACAAAGTATCAAATGTGCATAGCCCAAGCAATCATAGGAGGAACTAGTCTCAATAGGCGTTTGTTGATCACAAACATAGTGTAGCTCACAAAGTGAAGCAAGTGCGGATATGTTGTGGAATATTTATACCTTTCATTGCCGGTCTTCACCCTTTATTGTTGGATTCCGCCTTGCTCATGGAATTTGGATGGAGTAAATAGCATGAGACACTTGGATGATGATGTAGAGATCCTTCTCCTCTTCAAAACAAGCTAAAGAACACCAAAATCTGAGTTCAGATGCAAAAGTTATGCTCAAAACGGTGGGTAGCTGAATCTGTTGGCGTCCAAACCGGTCGGCCAGAATTCGCACCAGAATTTCTAGCGGTTGAGCCGGTTCACCAGAATTCTGACCGAAAATTCCGGTTGCTGAACCGGTCGACCGGACCTGGCCCCAGAACGAGTTTGGGACGCAAAAAACACGATTTTCTACGGAAAAACTTGATGAAAAAACTTCAGATCTGAGGGGAAATCAAGGAATTAGGCCATGGGAATGTAGAGGAAGGTAGATCAATAATTTTAGCAAGTAATCCACGTATCAAAACCTACCAAAACGCACTCAAATCACAGATTGATCCAAAACAAGAAATGGGGCTATTTTCGGTGGAATTTTCGAATTTAGGGGGAACATACGAAATCGATGTGAAATCCGTGGAAACCAAAACCTACTGATACCAGATGATAAGGGAGTGACCTTTAGGGTGGCCCAATCTTCACGGATCTCGTGGTCAAATCGATGGGAAATCGAGAGGAAAGGGGGAAGGTTACGGAAGCAAACGCACACCTTGTGAAGAACACGATGAACACACACAAAACTCACACGATACATGGTCGATTGCTCCCATCAGTGGCCACCGGTCTGATAGAATCGTCACAAGAAAATATCGGTCAACATGCTCCCTCGATCCCAAGCGGAAAGGGAAGAACACCTTGGAGAGGGTCTTGACGACTACGCTCACTCACTTGCAAACGTAGGCCTTGTACAACGAGGGAGGCGTGATGCAAACTCCAACGAGGTGGTGACGATATTCAGTCCCCTTGAAAAGGGGATGAGGCAAAACTAGAGATTCCATAAAGGGGGTGTCTTTAGTCTATCATCTATGACTAAGGGATACATGAGGGGTGGGGGCTCTATTTATAGGCCATCCACTAAAATGGGGGTAGTCTAGCGGCGCCGGGTCTCACGCCGGAAGTTTCGGTCATCGCCGATGTTTCCGGTTGGCGCCATATTGGTAGACATAACTATGTTCTAGCGGTTATTTGAATTGCCCAAACGATCTTAAGTTAGTGCATTCCATGGTGGTTGAGTGATAGACCAAAGTTAACTATAAAATATAACTAGAACTAAGATAAAGTAATTTTATATTATAGTCGAGTTCAAAAGTGTGCCTGGATATGATCGATGATGGATTTGTATAGGTATTGAGTATAGCTCTACGAATCTAAACTTAACAAGTCGATGATAGGTAAGTTATAGAGCTAAAGCTATGAGGTATAGTGATATCATTATTTAGTTTGCTTAACTAATATTAAGCTTTACATTTATGTTAAGTATGGTGAAAGAGATACGATCATTCACTCCCAACATAAGTGAATGATGCATAAGGTTGATTTGGAAGTTACTAGTTATAGTTGATTTAAGACTCTAAAGGAATATTAAATAATTAGCAATTTATACTCAGGTTTTATTATAAACCATAATTATGGTTTAGGTTTAGTATTTAGACTTCAAGGACTCTTTTTAGAAGTATAATATTTTTATTATATTATATTTTTTATTTCTACTTAGGAAATAATTTCAAGAGTTACGTTATGACAAAATAAGTATTTATTTTGATTAAATTCGGTAACTAAGGATTTATTACTTTAGAAATCTTAAAACCTTTTGAAATAACATGAGTAGAATTTTGCTTGTAAAATATACCTTTTCAAGATCTTAAAAGTGATTATTTATTTATTTTTCAGTCTTACTGTTATTTTATTGTAATTCCATAAAGGAATAAGTGCTATCAAATACATATTTTAATTTTATCAAGTTAAAATACAATTTAGTATTTTTATTACATAAATTATTTATTTAGGATCTTCAAAATGAATTTTATTTATTTTTATGTATTAGCTCTATTTTTAGAAAATTCCATAAAGGATTAAATGTCCTTAAATATTTACTTCAAGTTTTATTTCTAAAAATTTAGTATTTTTATAAAAATAGTAGATTTATTTTTATATGGCTCTTATTTTATTAAATTTCACTTAGGATTTTAGTAGCCTTAATACTTAGTTTTATTTTATTTATCTCAAACAAGTGAATTTATATTTTTATTTGGTAGAGATTATTTTTGTGATCATTTTGATATATTATAAATATTTTTAGGATTTTCCCATATTTATCTAGAGCTTATAATGTTTATATAGACATTTTGGTAATTTATCTTTTCCTTTTATATTCTTTAACTTTAAGAATTGAGCCTGGCCATTTTGGCCAGCCCGACCTGGCCCATATCAGAGCCCAGTGGTTGGGCTCAACCCATCCATGGCCCAAGATGTGGCCACACTGGCCCCTCACTCTCTCACCCTCAGGCTCGACCTCTCCCCTCTCGTTCTCGTGTTAGCAATGCCATGGCCGCTTGATACATTGCAAATGTATCTATAATTTTTGATGCTCCATGCTTGGTTTTATCCACTTTCTTGTGTTTTGTCCACACTTTGGAGTATTTTTCATATGATTTCTTGGACTAACCTATTAACAAGAGCCACAGTGCCAGCTGCCTGTTTTCTGCTGTTTTTGGTTCCAGGAAAGTCAGAAAATGAATATTCTTCGAATTGGATGGGACAAAAGCCAAAGTGCTTATTTTCTAGAAGAATCCAGGAGCCAGAATACGAGACGAAGGAGGGCCAGGGGCTGGCCACACCCCCCCAGGCGCGGGCTAGGCCTGGCCGCGCCAGGGCATGGTGTGCTGGCCCTAGGCACCCCCTCGGTCTCCCTCTTCGCCTATAAGAAGCCTTCTGACCTAAAAACTCTGGGAGGGGGGGGGGTCGACGTTTTTCCAGAAGAAGTTCCGCAGCGCCGCCACCACCGAAGGGGAGATTCAGGGGACAGAAAGTCTCTGTTCCGGCACCCTACCGGGACGGGGAAGTGCCCCTAGAGCCATCTCCATCGATCTCCACCATCATCTCCATCGACCATCCATGTTTCCCCCATCTATGAGTGAGTAATCCCCCGCTGTAGGACATGTGGATGGCCGGGATTGGATGAGATTGTTCATGTAATGGCATCAGATTGTTAGGGCATCGTGCCTAGTATCTTTTATTAGTGCTTTATGACTTTGTTGCGACTTGTTGTGCTTAATGCTTGTCACTAGGGCCCAAGTGCCATGATTTCAGATCTGAACATGTTATTGATTCATTATGATAGTATTTTTTATGGTCTTATCTGCAAGTTGTATACACACATTGTTGTCCGGAACCAACTGCCCCGAAGTGACAGAAATCGGGATAACCGAAGGGAATGTCTTTGATGTGAGGATCACATGTGTTCACGGAGTGTTAATGCTTTGCTCTGGTGTTCTATTAAAAGGAGCACCTTAATTGCCAGTAGTTCCCTAGAGGCCCCGCTACAAACGGGCTGGCAGGACAAAAGATGTTGTGCAAGTTCTCATTGCGAGCACGTATGACTATATATGGAACACATGCCTAGGATTATCTAGTACTTGGATGCTTTATCTTATTTATCTGCAATTGCCCTATGTTCTGATTGCTATGTGAATTGTCTTGTCCATGCAACGCCCGTCCATCCATCCCTATGCCTACCGCACTCGAATTCCACTGTTTACTGCTATTGTTACTACTGTCTTTACTTTACTACTGCTGTTACTTTACTATTCTTACTACAAAACTATTGCTACTGATAAACTGTTGTGAGCAAGATTGTTTCCAGGTGTAGCTGAATTGACAACTCAGTTGTTAAGGCTTTTAAATATTCTTTGGCTCCCCTTGTGTCGAATCAATAAATTGGGTTTCACTTCCCTCGAAAATACTGCGATACACCCCCTATACTTGTGGGTCATCAAGACTATTTTCTGGCGCCGTTGCCGGGGAGCATAGCTTTATTTATCAAGTCCACTTGGAATCACTATTGTTCAAGCTAAGTTTATTTTCTCCTTGTTTGCTTGTTTCTTTATCGAAAATACAAAAAAAATTGTTTCCTACTCTAGTTGTTATTTTCGTTGGTCTGTTATTGTCTTGGTTTATCATGCTTGTTGTCAATGGTTGGTTTCTTTGAAACTGAATCTTATTGGAAAGGTGGGTTCACGGAAGATCAAAAATATTATTATAAGGAACACCGCTTGTCACAAAAAGGGAAACACTTATGGGAACAAATTGATAAATTGTATACCATTGCTATTAACGTGTGCTCTAATTATAATGTTACTTATTGCCTTGATAAATCTTGTTGCTGCAGGAGGTACAAACACCTCCCTTTTCAATGTGAGTATAATGATAATGTTACCATATCTTCTTATGTTAAAGGGAATTATGACTTTTATGATGTGGAACAAATTGAGGAATTTATTGCTTGGAAGGGTGCATTTGAACTTGCTAGTTTGCTTGAAAATATTGATGATTCACCTTATAAATATGATGTTTATGGTATACTTAAATTTTTCTTTGATAATTACAAGGAAGAAAATGGCTATATTCTTGAATATATTAATATATGCTTTCCACAAATGGAAGAGACTAATGCCTTGCAGGATCCTATGGAAGAAGAAATTGATGAACCTGAAATCTCATTAGATGAAAAAGAGGAGGAGAGTGACGAACAAAAGGAGGAAGAATAGATTAGCTACCCATGCCTACCTTCTAATGAGAGTAACTCTTTATACCTTACATTATTTGATTGTCCCCCATGCTTACTAAAGGAGGATGAATGTTATGTTCCTGAGGATCCTTTTGAAAATGTTTATAATAAAGCTCTAGTGCTTGCAGATCATGAAAAGCATGCTTTATGTGATAGTTATATTGTTGAGTTTATTCATGAAGCTACTGAAAATTATTATGAGAGAGGAAAATATGGTTGTAGAAGTTTTCATGGTATTGAAACACCTCTCTATGTGCTGAAAGTTTTGAAGTTACTCTTGTTTTATCTTCCTATGCCTGTCACTTTGTTCTATGTGAATTTATTTGCATACAAGATTCCTATGCATAGGAAGTGGGTTAGACTTAAATGTGTTTTGAATTTGCTTCTTGATGCTCTCTTTTACTTCAAATCATATTTCTTATGAGAGCATCCTCTCAAACTTTTATGCCTGAAGATGATAATATGTCTATTATTCTTGGGAGACCTTTTCTAAATACTGCAGGAGCTGTTATTAATTGTAATCAAGGAAAGGTGACTTTCAATGTTAATCACAAGGAACATACTATCTATTTCCCCAAGAAGATTGATAGGACTTATGGTTTTGAATTCAATTGAACATGTTGAGGGCATTCAAGTTGGAGAAATATATTGTCCCATACCAAGAGGAAAAATTGAAACTATTATGATTGGGACCATTGCTATCAAGGTTGAGGTAACATAATCATTAGTGGAATACAAAGTTTTGTCTCATATAGAATTGTTTTGGTAACAAGACCTGATCAACCTTGTTAACAAAAGGATTTCATTGAACAAACCAATGTTTTCACCTTGATTATCTCCGCTTACTTCTATTCTATCTATTTTAGTATTTGCTTATGCCTAACTTAAAGGCGTTAAAGAAAAGTACTTATTGGGAGATAACCCAAAAGTTTTAGATGAGTATTAGAAGTTATTACCTCTGTAATAACCGCTCCTTATCCTTTTTATTTGCTTTTTGTGCTAAGAGTAATCTCTAATGAGAGAGAAGTAATGATTGGGAAAGTTGCCGTCCCGAAACAGATTTCTGTGCTTCACCGTAAACATTTGTGTAAAATCTCTGTACGTCTTTTTGAGGCGTGATTTTTTGTGCTCCTGCCCAGGTTGTTATCTAACTTTCGTTAGTTCAACACTTTTTCATTTGAGCAACAGAAGGTCTTCGAAAAAATTCGTCTTTACCTGCTGGTCTGTTTTGACAGATTTCTGCCATTTTCTGCATTTGCTTCTTGTTGGTTCCTTTTTGAGTTCTTTTGGGGAATTAAGCTTTTTGAGGGAAGTGCGACAGTAGCTAGTGTTTTAATGGAAGTTTATTGGTGTTAGAACTGAACCTAAAGACTTATTATCTTGAGTGCACTAATGTTGCTAATAAAGATTGTGTGAAGTTTTGTATGAAGGAAAAATTTCAGGTGTATGGAAGGAATGAGTAATGAGATGAAGGATGGACTAAAACTCAAACTTGGGGACGCCACGCGTGTCACCCTAAGAAATATCTAAGAAGTACAAGCGTCAAAGCTTAGGGATGCCTAAGGCATCCCCTTCTTCATCAATAAAAATCTCAGGTTTCTTTCAACCACTTCATTTTTATTGTTTCATGCACAGTTGTGTTGTTCTTGGAGCGTCTTCTTTTTTGTTTTCGTTTTGGTTTTTCGCTTGCTTTGTTTTCTTAGTTTGCTGAATAAATTGGTTGGACCTCCTCTTTCATGCATTGGTGTTCAAATAGTTTGGTTTGGTTTGGTTTGGAAAAGAGTAGGAGAGCTCGTGCTTAAGTGGTAAAGAGAGCTTGTTTTTGATTGTGGCATATGGTTTGTCATGCCATGCTTGATATTGTTTTAGCTTTATGCTTAGTATTCTTTGCTATAGCATGACTTGTTATAAACAATTGATATTTCTTAATGTGCCTTGGATGAATCATGTGTTGTTTTAGCATATTAAAAGCATAGTATCGTGGTATTCTCCTTTGATGCTTTATTTGGGTTGACTTGGCACATGCTCACACCATGTTATGACTATCCCAAGTCACCATAAGCCTTTATGATCCTTTAGTTTTCAACTCGTATTATCACTTTATGCTTTGATTAATGATGTTTTGTCGCTCTGCGTGATTATGGCCATTATTGGTCTCTCGTTTGTCGCTCCCTTACTATTGGTAGCCTTCGCTTACACTGAGTATGTTTTACTCAAGTTTCCAACTCCCTTAAACCAAATATTGCCGAAGTGTCCACCATACCTACCTATTAGCATCATTTGCTACTTCCGTGCATATTCAATATGCTTTGTTTTCTTCCGAATAAAATGTTTGCTTGTTATTAGAAAATTAGTTAGTAAAGCTCTCACGAACTTGATGGCACACTTTATTTCTTGCACTTAATAAACCTGAACCATTGTGAACTCTCCATGAAAGTTATATGCTTGCTAATTATAGGCTGGGGATTAGCAGAACCGTGCTGTCACGGGGAACACTGTCAACACTTGTAAATATATACCCAGTTGATACCTTGTTGTTTTGTTTGCGGATGTCGTCGGTGTGAAATAAAAGGGGAGCTTGTAAGTCCATGGAGTTATGTATGTGTGTTAGAGAAACGCCTGGGCCACTGGTCTAATCCATGCTGACATGGTGGAAACCTGCAGCGTAACCATAATGATATCTATGAAGCATTCTTCTTATAAAAAAAGAGAGAGATATCTATTGAGAAAAAGAAAAGAAAAAGAGTTTTATGAAAAGAGGAAAGAGAGAAAAAAGCACCATTTTCCCATGGTAAATAAGAAGATTACTGAGATACTCATTGTCTGCTTGCCTTGTCATTTTGATATGGGGATTCTTCCATATCATCGGGCAAGGGGTACCCCGTTGGCGGTTCTCTATGATACGCACATATTTACGATGACAAGAACTTACCGGTAACTAAAGTTGAGTAGCATGAGGAGCGGCCCTCGTACTCAAGGGACATGGGATTCTCAGTTTATAGTTTGTCAAGCATATAACTCAGATTGGACCTCACTTTCACCTTAACCACATTAAAGATGCTTATGATAGGGGCAATGAGAGCTCAAAGCTAACGAGTACCATACTTTCAGCATTTGGAAGCCTTTCAAACTTTTCAAAACCTGTTCATTTCCTTGTTGAGTCTCCACACATTCTATGAACACTTTCTTGAGAGCATAGTGGCCATTCTTAGTTCTATGTGCATTGTCCCAAGACTTGTTGATTGATGCATACCTTGATATTGCTTGTTTTAAACTATTTGTATCTAGTCAGTCTTGTAAACTTTGAAGGTGTCCTATGCATTTATGTTTGCTACTCTATGAGGGACAAGCTGAATGCCACTATGCTATGTTTTCTTTATGTGAAACAAACAAACGTCTTGCAAAGCATTGTTATTCATGAATCTTTTGTTTGTGCCTTTTCATGTTGCATCATAGTTTCTTTGTCTTATTGCTAGAACTTTGTCTTTCATGTTATGATTGAAGTACTATGACCCCAGCTTTGAATGTTTTACAAATACTTTGATCAAGTCTTTGATGGTGCATGTCACCTCAAAAATTATTCTTTCTTTTTATCACTTACCTACTCGAGAACGAGCAGGAGTTAAGCTTGGGGATGTTGATACATTGCAAATGTTGTTGGGGATATACTTTCCGGGTATCCTCATAGTTCCTCACTGACTAGGGTGGCCCACTTCGGGTTAGAGCTTTGCTTCACGGGCGGCCCAGTCAGGGAGAAAGACGGAGTCCAATCCGGCTACGGGAAGGCCCAGAAGACTTATCGACTTAGGCCCATAATGTTACTTGTAGTTCAAGATGTACTCTGTAACCGACTCTTAGTCGTAGCCAGATAGATCTCTCCTGTAAACCTTAGGCCGGATATCTATATAAGCCGTCCTAGGGAGAGCCTTTAGGGCAACCTCAATAGTCTACAATCTCAGCTCGCACAGGCGAAACCCTTGTAACCCATATTCCGGCTCTGCCGTATTACTGGATTGCTAGCAGGAGTAGGATCCGTCCAAAGCCGGTGGATTCGAACCTGGGTAAAATTGTGTGCTCACTGTCCCAGAATACCGTATGTATCACACCCCTCTCTTCCGCACGCCTCGAGGACCCCCTCATGGCGTACTTGTCTTCAATCCGACGACAGTTGGCGCCCACCGTGGGGCAAGTGAGCTCCGGATCTGCGTTCCGAGCGGAATCTGCAAGAATCGGAATTGCCGAGACTATCACCATCGGTCGCATCCTCTACGCCAGCTACGTACCTCTCATCGTTCTCGACGAGACTTGGATTCCGGCTAGGGAGGCCGTGACTACCTACACAATCATGTCTTTTGGCGAGATCGATGTTTACATCGGTTTCGCTGAACCTGCCCAACCCACCCTAGCGGTGATGATAGAGGCAGAAGAATTTTCTAGGTCCCCTTTGTCCGTGGAGGCGGCAGAGTTCCGGATCTCAGAAAACCCTAATCCCACCCAGCCGGCACCAGTTGCGGAGATAGTGGAGAAATCCGAACCTGAAGAAGACCTAGCGGTCCAAGTCGAAACTGGAGTGGATCTCGTTGGAGAAGCCGGATCCCAGATCGACCCACCCATGGAAGTCGAAATTGAGGAGGAGCATATCAACGACACTGATTCCGGCTCTGACGACACTGGGACAGACAAGCCTTTCCTAAGGTACACACTATGACGTATGATACTTCAAGGCGAAAGCGCAGATGCAATCCTCGAGACCATCAAAAGTTTTGACATGGCTGATCGCGAAAGCCACAGGTACCTCAGGAAGCACGCGTCGCACTTCGTCGGATACGTGGGATCCGCATCCAGCTCTGCCGATGCTAGAGAAAACACCGACTCGGTGCTGGAGGCAATTGGAACAAACGCCGACGTTCCCGCATCCTCGGATGAATCGATGACGTCGGCAGATTTCCGAAAGTTCTCCGCGGAATATGAAGAGGAGTACAACTCCAAAGCTGCAGAAGAAGGAGAAGCCATGGATGAAGGATCCGGGGAACACTCTCCCAAAGTGCAGGATGACATGGATGTCGGAGAGAATCCCAAGGTCCAGATGTCCGAAAGTACCGATCATGGCTTGACTCCGGGAAATGGACCCAAAGCCGTCTTTGCTACCGGCGCTGCCAAGAAGGCAAAGAAGAAGAACAAGAAGAACAAAACCCCGACAAAAGACCCTCTGACAGAGGAGGTGATTGTCGAGGAATACGAGGAAGACTCGGATGGAGCACTTATCCCAGAAGAGCCAAAAAAAGAAGCATCGGTGGATGGACACGTGATCACCGAAGGTGTGCGTAAACTCATCGATGATGCATTAACCACACCTATCCCTACAGCCGCAGAACTTACTACTGATGAGCTGGACGAAAGGGCGCAAGCTCTAGAAGCGCGTCGTCAACAACTCCTCGATGAAACCAAAAACATCGAGGTGGAAAAGAAATGCATGTCAACTAAGGACTACATGTCTCGGTTGCATCAGAAGACACGGAAGCGTCACACCAATGACGACCAATTTCCACGTGTTTGTGCCGTCCTTTTTGGAGATGAGATGGGGAAGCCACGGAAAGATAGCAATGGAGATTGGGTTTACCCAACCCCAGTATAGAATACCGTGGCGGCCCGAGAAATTCTATCGGCTAATCCAGGACCGGAGGAGATCCGTTTGGGTATCAAACTACTCAACAAGGGACTGGAGCAGCAGAAGGTCGCCCTGTCCGGAAGTCAAAAACTGGTCTCGGATTCTGACCAATGTCGCACAGATCCGGCATGGGCTGGCGTAAGATCCCATTACATCCGGGCACAGTATCATCACCCTGAACGCTGGGAAGACAATTATTCAAGAACCTGATCGTCAGGACGGCATCACAGAACCTCGCGTAACTGGAGCAACGTCGCTCCAGTGGCCAAGAAAGATGCCATCGCTGCACTGAATCCGAAGAACCCTCCCCGACGAGAATCTAACGATCGAAGGGGAGAAGATAAAGAGAAACGTCGGGAGGAGGATCGTCAAAAAATACCACCTCCTAGACATGCAAGCCGTCCGGCTGAGCCTCACCATGGTGGGAATGACAGACGAAGGAACGATGAAAACCATGCTGGTACAAGCCGGCAGGGGGCTCGTCGTAGTCAAGATCCTCCCTGGAACCAAAATAATGACGCTCCAAACGGAGGCCGGCGATCAGCCGGAAATCATTCAGCTGCCCCACCCTCTCCACCAAGCAGCCATCACAATGGCTCCCAAGGAGGGCAAGGAGGACGACGAGGCGGAGGAGGTGGTAGCAGAAGCCGAAGTCCGGCTCCAAGGCACCGCAGCCACAACCGGCATTCGGGGCGATCTCTATCCCCGAACGACGCAAGGCACAGGATCAATTCCAACATAGAGGCGCGGTGCTACGAAAACGATGACATGTACGTGGGCCCAAAGTGCTTCGGACCACGCATCAGAGCTACAAGATTCTCGGAAGGATTTGCTATCTCAAGGCACATCCAAGCCTACGACAGCATTGCTCAGCCAGATACTTGGCTACAGGATTTTTTCCAAGCTTGCTGCATCGCCAAAGGCGGAAACAGCCTGGTCGCAACCCGATATCTCCCGCTTATGTTGCGGAAGATGGCGCGATCATGGCTCAATGAACTTCCGGAGAACACCATCCATAACTGGTATGATATGCAAAGTGTGTTCTTTCAGAATTTTGAAGGCACATATCGGAGGCTTTGTTCGGTCGGAGACCTATAGCGTTGCACCCAGAAAGCCGGAGAAACTTGTCGGGATTACCTCGGACGATGGATCGACACCAAGAACTCCTGTGAAGGAGTAAACGATCAAACCGTGATTGAAGCTTTCATCGCAGGGCTCCCAATTGGTCTACTACGTCACCGCTTGAAGTGTGACAAGGTCACTGATTTGGGAGAGATGATAGAAACAGCGAGCAAGTATGAAGACGCTAACGACGATGTAGAGGGATTACTCAATGTCCTGGCTATACCTCAGTCAGCAAAGACAAAGCAACAAGCTCAGAAGCGCAAAAATACCTCGGAAAAAAACCCAACATGGAAACGGCGGTGGTTACTACTGTTTCCGGGTCTGGAGGACGAGGAGGACGCGGCGGAGGCCGCGGGCGTGGCCGTGGGACTTCAAGGGTCCAAGGTAGAGGAGAACAACAACCAGGCAAAACCTACTCTTGGGCCAACATTCCCAATAACCCATGTGTGCATCACCTAGACGCCAATGGGGGCTCGTCCCACACCAACGCTGAATGTCATTTTAATGACGACATAAAAAGAGATGACACCGCGGGCTACAAAGCTAAGCGGAAGAAGGGAAAGAAAAATCCCGAAAAAGACAAAGAGACCAAGGAAGATTCCAACATGGAGGAAGCTGATGCTTCAAATCCTAAGCCGGAAGGGAAGAAAACTTTTCCCACCAAGAAGGACACTTACGTCACCTTCCTCGGATCACAACCAACAAAGGTCAAGAAACAAAATCTCCACGAGCTCAATGCAACAGTTCTGGCTGTCCCTCAATATCTGGACTGGTCGGAAGTGGCAATCACATTTGACCGCGCTGATCATCCGCCTAAGTTACACAGGCGAGGAAAATACGCCTTAATCGTCAACCCAATTATTGACGGTTATGGTTTCTCCAAGACCCTCATGGACGGTGGTAGCAGCATCAATATTCTCTATGTCGAAACGCTACGCCAGATGAAGATCTCGGAAACCCAGCTGAACAATAGCTCTGTGATCTTTCACGGAGTTGTCCCAGGAAGACAAGCTAATTCCCTGGGAGAGATTACTTTGGATGTTACCTTTGGAACTCCAAAGAATTATCGAACGGAGGCACTTTCCTTCGAAGTTGTCCCGTTCAAGAGCGCATACCATGCTATATTCGGACGTCCGGCTTACTGGGCTTTTATGGCTCGTTCGTGTTACATTTACAATATGATGAAAATTCCAGGTCCCAATGGCGTGATCACCATCATTTTGACAAATTGCTCTTTCCTATGGTTATCTTGCAAGCATGTTAATGGTATTATTTCACCTTGTGACAATCATGTTTCATTTCTATTGGATATTGAAGCTTTGTGTGTTGCAACAAAAATGTTGAACAATTTCTCTTTTCGATGTTTTGTGTGCAACCATAATGCCATTATGAGCATGTATTGTCATGAGAGCTTCCAAGTCTCTCGTATTTTTGTTGCAACAAACATAAGAACCACTTTACCTTTCATATGGTTTGTTTGCAAACACGTTGCTTTTGCTTATGCTCGTGATACTCATATGCCCATGATATTGGCTTTTGATGATATGTGTATGGCGTCCAACATATTGAACAATTGTTCTTTCCAATGGTTGGTTTGCACACATAATGATGTTGTTTTGGATATCCCTCCTCATGTGTTTTTGCCGAATTCTCCTAGCTTTGCATCAAAGATGTTGATCAATATTTTAGTCAATTGCTTTGAGTGCCACACTAAGACGTTATATGGAGTTTTTGAGTTCCCACATTTGTATGACGTTCAAACAATTCCCATGCACTTTGACCTTGCATATGCATTCAGTTTGGTATACTTGAGTTGTGCTAATAGTGTTGTGAACAAGAATGGACATGCCATAAATGACATGCTCCTCTATCACATGAAGGGAATATGCCCGAGAGGCAATAATAAAGTGGTTATTATCTTATTCCTTGTTTATGATAAATGTTTATTTTACATGCTATAATGTATTAATTTGGAAACATTAATACATGTGTGTTTAATAAACAAAATGAAAGTTCCTAGTTATACCTCTCTTATAAACTAGCTCGTTGATTAACAAGATGATCAAGGTTTCCTGATCATGGACATTGGATGTTGTTAATAACGAGGTCACAACATTAGTTGAATGATGTGATGAACATTCATCCGAAGTATAGCATTACGATCAAAGTCATTGTGTTTATATTGCTATAACATCATACGAAGTAATCCTAGTCCTTAGACCATGAGATCATGTCAATCACTAACACCGGAAGAGTATCTTGATAACATCAAACATCACACCATGAAAGGGTGATTATAGAGGTAGGTTCAGTGCTACGAAAGTGTTATGTAGAGGCTCATGGATCAAGAGTGGGATTTGTCCATCCCGATGATGGATAGATATACTCTGGACCCTGTCGGTGATATCACATTAAGAATAGCTTGCAAGAAAGGGATGTTATCACTAGAATAGTATATCACGGGAACGAGAAAAGAGTGCATGTCGGCAACAAGATCAAACTAGGTATGGAGATACCGATGATCGAATCTCGGACATGTAATATATCGTGAGACAAAGGGATTTAGTTACTAGCGTTAAAGGTTCTCACGATCACAGAAGTCATCGTTGAATGTGTGGGAGTTAGTATGGATCTCCAGGTCCCGCTTCTGATTATTGATCTGAGAAGGGTCTCGATCATGTCTTCATTATTCGTGAACCGTAGGATGACACATGTAAGGGATACAACACCATTTGGAGCAAATATGTTTCAGATAAAGATTTAAGAAAGCGTTGGAATTATTTCAGTAGACACCGAAACTGTTTCGGGTGAAATTGCTGAAATTGGTTCTGCATGTAATATTGAAATGTTGCAGGGGGTTTTATGTGAATGTTTGTTAACTAAAGTAATTAACAAACTTCTGAAAAAAATTAACAAAAGAGTTTTATTAAATGAGAGAGCATTAAATTTGGATAAATTTAACGCATTTAAAGTCGAGACTTTAATAGAGAATGTGAAGAGGCAAATTTATGTGGAAGGGGTTACCACCACATGAATGAGGGAGGTGAAGGGTCACCTCCATTGGGCGCCGGCCATGGGAGGGGTACCCTCCCCTCCTACTATAAAAGCCCCCCCTCTCCTCACTTCTCATTCACACCTCCTCGTGAAGGATCTCTCTCCCCCTCTAGAATTATTCCCCCATGGTCTCGGATTAGCGAGATACATGTTCCCAGTGGCATTTCGTCTGGAAGGAGTTGTTGCTTCCGCTGCATCGCTGGAGCAAGGAGGCGGAGGTTGTTCGGTGGCATGAACGTGTGTGTGAGTGCGGATGCGCTGCTGGTTTGTGGCGCTAGGACTTCCACACGATCTTGATATCGGCAAGCGAACGACTACATCATCCACGAGTTCCTACTCGTTAACAAAACTTTGTTGTCTTCGAGGGTAAGTTCTCCATGGATGTATATCCACCCATTGCTTGTATCTAGTAGATAGATCTTGGCGTATAAGTCTCATCACGGAAGTTTTTTATTTTCTATGCTGCAAACCCATCATCACACACAAACATATGTTGCTTGGTATTTGTTGTGTGAAGGTACAAGAATATACGCGTCAACTTATATGGACCATAAGTGGACAAGACGAATCGAAGAGAGTTACCTATGGTTGCTCCTCCATGAGCTATCTCTACATCATAAGGTGACTTCACTCTATTTGAGGACTCATGCTATAATCTTCCTGAATTGGCTACGCTTTGAGTGTTGCTTCGCTTTTGTTGTGAGCTTTGTAGGCTTCATGGAATGCGAAGGAACATTGAAATTTTGTCAAGTAAATCTTTTCGAGGACGACTATATGGTGAACCCCAAGATCAAGAAGGTCTCTTGACATCTTCTTCTTTGTGATGAGTGTGTAGAGTCGAGGACGACTCTTTTTGAAGGGAGGGAAGATGATGTAGCCCGACCTTCGATCGTTACCACATCATGGTCTCCAACTTATGCCAAGTCGTCATGGACACCACAGGTGAATCCGTTCCTCTATGCGAGCCCACTTCCTACCCCATTGAATGGTATACTACTTCGTACTCCATCCCATATCCATGATAGGTTCACACCAACAAGTACGGAGGCATGTGAGGAAGCCTGGAGCACCAATCCCGACAAGACGGAGGCTTGGAAGAGAAGACGGAAGAAGCAACAGCTGGAGCACCGGAGTCTCTGGCCTACGCACACCGGAGTCTCTGGCCACAGTGGAGTCTCTGGCCTGAAGACTTCGGAGTCTCCGACCTGCATACCCTGGAGTCTCCGGACCATCTCCGGACCGGCCCCCAAATCGAGCTCGAGGACATTCTGTCTACCACTCCAAAGACGGACCGGAGACCGGCCGGAATTTCTGGCCCAGACCTGAGTCTCCGGACCACCACACTGAAGTCTCCGACCTGAGCGTATGGGCCTACATGCCGACAGCTGGGCCTTTGGCCCATGTAACCCTTAGTCCGCCTAGACTTTCCCCTTTTATTCCTAAAGTACCCTTGAACTAGTGGCTGGCCTATATATAGTGCCCCACCCCCTCATGTAAACCTAGGCATAGATGATAGACTAAAGACACCCCCTTCTTGGAATCTCTACTTTTGCCTCATCCCCTTCTACCAAAGGGGATCGACTATCATCACCACCTCATTAGAGTTTGCATCGCGCCTCCCTCGTTGTACAAGGCCTTGGAATCGGTGTCCCTTTGCCAAGTTGTCAAGACCCTCTCCAAGGTGTTCTTCCCTCTCCCCTTGGGATTGACGGGAGCACGTCGACAGATCTTTCCTTGCGAGGATTCTATCGGACTGGTGGCCACCGGTGGGAGCAATCGTCCTTGTATCATGTGAGTTTTGCGTGTGTTCATCGTGTTCTTCACATGGTGTGCGTCCGCTTCCACTACCTTCTCCCTTTCCCCTCGCTTTCCTATCGATTTGACCATGAGACCCATGAAGATCGGGCCACCCACCGGGTTACCCCTTAACACCCGTGCTCTAATCCCTGCCGAGGTTGCGGAAGTAGATCTCTTGGCTGAATCCCTGTAGCACAACAACGTGCCGAAGTGGTGTTGACTTTGCGTGTACAGTCCTTACCGGGGATTGTGCCACTTCAAAGGCAACTGAGAGAGAGGGGGATTTTCTCTATGGAAAAGTGCCTTAGAGAATATCTTGTTGGTGTGTTTTAATCTCTCCCATGGACACCCCTTTATATATAGGTGGAGGGAGGTGTGCCCTCCCCTTTGGGTATCCCATCTGGGACTAAAAACATAAAGGAAATAGGCAAAATTAGAGCTATAGCCGACTGGGCAATTGGGGCAGCCGGGTGGGCCACACTGCCGGGCCCAGCAACAACCAATAGCAGCAGTGGTGCGGCCCGCAGCGCTAGCTGGGTGGGCAGGCCACCCTCCCGCGTCCTGCCAAGAGGCGCCCAAGGCGTGTGGCAGCCAGGCGGCTTGGGTGGGCCGGCCTCGCTCGCCTGCGGTGCAGCCAACGTGATGGCCCGTGGCGGTGCCAGCCTGAGTGGGCCGTAAGGCTGCATCCCACTGACACGACAACGATAGCGAATGGTGTAGCTGCCCGCCCTATGCGACGCTTAGCGCCGGCTTTCTCGCCTAGGCCAGTTACTATGGCCTAGCTGCACGTTTTGCCGTCTTTTTCCTACAGTTTCCTCCTCAGCCAATTCCCTCTGGGGTTTTCTCCTAATGATGAAGTTGCACTATAAATTTTAATTTAAAATTTTATTTAACATAAGTTAATTCATAAATAACATATAATGAATGTATTTATTAAATTGCCATTTATTCGAAACTTCTTTTGGTCTTTTCCTTCTTTCTTTCACCGAACAACTTTGGATCTTTCCTGGAACAATTATGATTTATCTCTCTTCTATGATTCCATCTAACATGAAGATCTCTAAGCGTCGTAGTGCCCTTAAGCGTGTTTCTCTATGGTTCAGAAATGTCATAGACGTGATCTCGATCAATGATCAATAGCGGGACCAAGATGCCCATATTTACCCCTATGCACTCCACGAATCACCTTCATGTCAAACCTTAAACGGTATATCCAATTCCCTTTGTTATTCGATACAAGACTTGTTCGAGATCTGATCATTGATATCATGATACCTTGTTCAATCTCGTTTCCAACAAGTACTATTTTACTCATTCACGTGAAATCTCATCCCCATGACCTAGTCATACACTACGTAGCTTATGGATGTAATTCACCTAGTGGGCCTAGTGTATCTTCCCATCACATAGGAGAACAAATCCCGATCTTGATGCATAGGCCTCAACATGCCCCTTCGGAATACCCAACATGCATCTTTATGGTCACCCATTTACGGACATGATAGTTGATGCAGTCAAAGCAATCCTCGGGTAATAGTGATTAATATGATCTCACGGTCTAAGGATTAGGACCATTTTAGACAATCGCAACTGTAAACTATGTGCCATGCTCATGTTGCAACAATCATTGGTGGGAAATGTCCATCACATCATCTTAGATTATGTGACTTCATTGTTAGTTGGCTATAGTAGCACCATGATCAGGAAACCTTGATCATCAGCTGCCGAATGAACTACTTGAATAGAGGTTACTAGGGACCTGGGTTTGTTTATATACCACACCTAGATCAATGTTTCCTCTTGATACAGTTATAGCATGATATAAAACTATTATGAACTAATGAGATATGATAATAAAACACCTTTATTATTTGCATCTAGGGCATATCTCCTTCAAAAAAGTGCAATAGAAGAATTGGACGAAATGGAGTCCCGAAGGGGGAAATAGTCCAGGTGGCACCCCCTATTAGGCGTGCTATCCGGTTTGCCTCCGTTTTGACTCCATCGCTTCGTCTTACCCTCAAAGCTATCAATATATACCCCTCTCTACCGATCTAATCTTGCATCGAGTTTTTTCAAGTGAACGTTGTTTTTTGCCCCTATTTTCCATATCTCATCTCTGCAACTAGTCATGTCTTCGTGGTGGAGCACCCCAATGGGAGGATTCTTGTGTGCACCCACCAGGATCTCGTGGTGGAGCTCCCCACCAAGGAGTCGGCTTCAAAGGGAAGAACAAGACCCTAGGGACAATGGCCTTTGGAGGACTCAACTTGAAGATGGAGCAAGGAGGATGATGGAGGTTGAAGAACCTCAATTCAGGGGCTTGGCTAACCCAGATCTTCAAGCACAGATTGACCTCCTTCACCAACAAATTACTAACAAAGAGAAGCACTCATCTGGCTCTTGCTATTATATTAAATTGTTGCAGGACTGTCAAGAGGCAATGAACATAAAGTATATTAGGAGAATGCAAACAAACTTCCCAGTTTGCATAGAGGCCATTGAAAGTCTTGAGGAAGAGCTTAATAGTTACAAGGCCAAGTGGGAGGGGCAAGTTGAAGTCAACAATAAGTTGCATGTATCCTTGGTGAAGACCATGAACACTACTGATGATGAGTTCATGGAAGTCATTGCTTAAGGATCTACATTGACACTTAAGATTAGGGGAGTTTTATCAAGTCTTTAATGCTTTTTAGTTTATTATATTGCTTCTAGTCATGATCTTTACATTGGTTTTCCTTTTATCTATTAGGTATCGATTTTCCCAGCGCTTGAAAAGTTCTTAGAGCATTATCATGTATCCTTGGTTGAGTGGTTTTTGAATAAAATATAAAGTATGGTGTCATCCATGATTCTCTTGTTTGGAGATTTATCGGTAACACTCATGCAGATGTGCACCTCAAATCTAGAACTTTCAGTTATATGTTGTCTTTAATTAGATTAACTTGAGTGTGTTGGACAAGCATAGAACTTCTCAAACAAGCTGAAACTTGCAACAAATGAAATATACATGCAAGTGATGCTCATAAATATATTAAAAAATTACCTTGAATTTGTAGTAGAGATATGGTTTTGTAGAACAAATAGTTAGGAAGAGATGATGACAAGGGGACATGATATACTCTTGTTCTATTTAGTAATCAACGAGTAAACTGAGGGTCATGGATATTTCAATACATATGCTCTATGGAAAAGTGTATGAAAGGCAGGCACCCGAGGATTTGGTTAGCCATGGAAAGTGAAAGGAAACGATTGAGTAGAGCATATGACATGATTGAAAGATCCATGAATAAGGTTTATACTGGTTACTAACAGGAAAGACCGTTAAGTGATGCTATTTGAAAAATGGTGGAAGTATTTGATGAAGTCAAACTTCTTGTCTATCTTGTTGTTTAATAACTCTCTTATTTTAACTAGTTGTTCTATGAGAGTTTATCTTCATTGCAAAGGAAAGAGTGAAATCAAAGATAGCAAGGTGAAAAACCATGCAAGCTAATATTATCAAAGAGAAAGAAAATTTTGAGACTTGTTCAATTGTCAAACATACAATGGTTAGTTTTGTTCAAAAGCAAGGGGTAGTTGCTGCAACTCCTATCTATGTAGCCCACATTTGTATGATTGTTAGTCTATATATATTTTTAGACAAGTTAATATGCATAAGTTGATGATGTCATGATCGTATTTTATTATCAACCATAAGCTCATTGCTACATGATATGATCTATTCTCTTATTTGCTCAAGCACGAGCAAAGGTTTAAGCTTGGGGGAGTGATGTCTACGCACTTCTATTCTTGTAGACAGTTGTTGGGTCTCCAAGTGAAGAGGTTTGTAGAACATCAGCAAGTTTTCCCTTAAGTGGATCACCCAAGGTTTATCGAACTCAAGGAGGAAGTGGTCAAAGGTATCCCCTCTCAAGCAACCCTACAATCAATATACAAGAAGTCTCTTGTGTCCCCAACGCACCCAATACACTTGTCAGGTGTACAGGTGCACTAGTTTGGCAAAGAGATAGTGAAATACAAGTGGTATGGATAATTATAAGTGGTAACGGTGATAGAAAATAGCTTGATGGCGTGTGGTTGACGTGGGAAAAGACTAAAGGAAAACTGAAATAAAGATGGAAGCAAGCAAACATGTAACAGATCTAGTTGCAAATGGTGTTTCAATGCTTAGAAACAAGGCCTAGGGATCATACTTTCACTAGTGAACACTCTCATATAAATATATTATCTTCATTATACTACTCTGAACTACTCTCTGGTTGGACACTCTAATCCATGGTAGGGCTATAACAACACACCTCAAAGTAAGCCTTTCCCATCTAGAAAACCCCACACTGTCACCTTGAGCACTAGATGAGTCCAACAAACACCACAATTTCATAAAGACATCCAACTCTAAATATAACTCATAACAAGTATTTGTAATCTCTAGCCTAAGTGCCACCATGGTGAGCACGCTGTCACTTTCACACACATGGGGAGTGTAGAGATGTATTAAAGCACTTGAGTAGCAAGGTAGATCTACTAGATTACAAAGCTCATGACCACAACAAGATAATGCATAGATAGAGAGATGAACACATAGCTACTGGTAGAACCCTTAGCCTCGAGAGAGAACTACTCCCTCCTCATCATGGGAATCAGCAATGGTGATGGATATGGTGGTGGAGATCGATGGAGATGGCTCCGGGGGCACTTCCCCGTCCCGGCAGGGTGCCGGAATAGAGACTTTCTGTCCCCCAAATCTCCCCTTCGGTGGCGGCGGCGCTGCTGAACTTTTCGTGGATTTCTGATTAACGATTTAGGGTTTATGCCTCGGGAGGCTTCTTATAGGCCAGAGGGCAAGGTCGGTGGGCGGCTAGGGGGCCCACACCATGCCCTAGCGCGGCCTGGGGGGGACCCGCTCCATGGGGTGATGTGGCCACCCTGTGGCCCCTCTCTGACTCTCCTTCTGGCTTCATGAGTCTTCCGCGAAAATATCAACTTTGGCTTTTGTCCGGTCCAATTCCGAGAATATTGATTTTTGACTTTCCTGGAACCAAAAACAGCAGAACACAGGCAACTGGCACTGTGGCTCTTGTTAATAGGTTAGTCCAAGAAATCATATGAAAAGTACTCCAAAGTGTGGACAAAGCATAAGAAAGTAGATAAAACCAAGCATGGAACATCAAAAATTATAGATACATTTGCAATGTATCAACATCCCCAAGCTTAACTCCTGCTCGTCCTCGAGTATGTGATGTCTACGCACTTCTATTCTTGTAGACAGTTGTTGGGTCTCCAAGTGCAGAGGTTTGTAGAACAGCAGCAAGTTTTCGCTTAAGTGGATCACCCAAGGTTTATCGAACTCAGGGAGGAAGTGGTCAAAGGTATCCCCTCTCAAGCAATCCTGCAATCAAGATACAAGAAGTCTCTTGTGTCCCCAACACACCCAATACACTTGTCAGGTGTATAGGTGCACTAGTTCGGCGAAGAGATAGTGAAATACAAGTGGTATGGATAATTATATGTGGTAACGGTGCTAGGAAATAACTTCATGGCGTGGAAAAGACTAAAGCAAAACTGAAATAAAGATGGAAACAAGCAAACATGTAACATATCTAGTTGCAAACGGTGTATCAATGCTTAGAAACAAGGCCTAGGGATCATACTTTCACTAGTGAACAATCTCATATAAATATATTATCTTCATGATAGTACTCTTAACTACTCTCCGGTTGGACACTCTAATCAATGGTAGGGCTATAACAGCACACCTCAAAGTAAGCCTTTCCCATCTAGAAAACCCCACACTGTCACCTTGAGTACTAGATGAGTCCAACAAACACCACAATTACATAAAGACATCCAACACCAAATATAACTCATAACAAGTATTTGTAATCTCTAGCCTAAGTGCCACCATGGTGTGCACGCTGTCACTTTCACACACATGGGGAGAGCAGAGATCTATTAAAGCACTTGAGTAGCAAGGTAGATCTATAGATTACAAGTTCATGATCTCAATAAGATCATGCATATAGAGAGAGATGAACACATAGCTACCGGTAGAACCCTTAGCCTCGAGAGAGAACTACTCCCTCCTCATCATGGAAATCAGCAACGGTGATGGAGATGGTGGTGGAGATCGATGGAGATGGCTCCGGGGGCACTTCCCTGTCCCGGCAGGGTGCCGGAACAGAGACTTTCTCTCCCCCGAATCTCTCCTTCGGTGGCGGCGGCGCTGTGGAACTTTTCGTGGCTGGAGGCTTGATGATCTAGGGTTTTGGCTTCGGGAGGCTTCTTATAGGCAAGAGGGCAAGGTCGGTGGGCGGCCAGGGGGCCCACACCATGCCCTGGCGCGGCCTAGGTGGACCCGCGCCTAGGGGTGGAGTGGCCACCCTATGGCCCCCCCTCTGACTCTCCTTCTGGCTCTGTGAGTCTTCCGGGAAAATAGTAACTTTGGCTTTTGTGCCGTCGAATTCCGAGAATATTTATTTTCTGACTTCCTAGAACCAAAAATAGCAGAAAACAGGCAACTGGCACTGTGGCATCTTGTTAATAGGTTAGTCCAAGAAATCATATGAAAAGTACTCCAAAGTGTGGACAAAACATAAGAAAGTAGATAAAACCAAGCATGGAACATCAAAAATTATAGATACATTTGCAATGTATCAACATCCCCAAGCTTAACTCCTGCTCGTCCTTGAGTAGGTAAGTGATAAAAAGAATGAATAATTTTTGAGGTGACATGCACCATCATAAACTTGATCAAAGTAGTTGTAAAACATTCAAAGCTAGGATCATAGTACTTCAATCATAGCATGAAAGACGAAGTTCTAGCAATAAGACAAAGAAACTATGATGCAACATGAAAAGGCACAAACAAAAGATTCATGAATAACAATGCTTTACAAGACATTTGTTTGTTTCACATAAAGAAAACATAGCATAATAGTATTCAGCTTGTCCCTCAATAGAGTAGCTAATATAAATGCATAGGACACCTTCAAAGTTCATAAGAGTGACTAGATACAAATAATTTAAAACAAGCAATATCAAGTTATGCATCAATCAACTAGTCTTGGGACAATGCATATAGAACTAAGAATGGCCACTATGCTCTCAAAGTAGGTGCAAAAAGGTAGAAGGTGGAGAATCAATATAATGGTGGAAGAAAGGCCTTTTGTAAAAGGAAGTAGGGATTCAAGTCTCATAAAGAGCTTCCAAAAATTATGGTACTTATAGCTTTCAGCTCTTATTGCCCCTATCATAAGCATCTTGAAGTGATTAAGGTTAAAGTGAACAAACTATTGTGTACATGCATGACGAAGTATAAGTTAGAAATCTCATGTCCCTTGTATACAAGGGCCGCTCCTCGTGCTACATAAGTTTAGTCACCGGTAAGTTCTTGTCATCGTAAGTACATGTGTATCATAGAGAACCACCAACGGGGTACCCCTTGCCCGATGATACGGAAGAATCCCCATATCAAAATGACAAGGCAAGCAGACAACGAGCATCTGAGCAATCTTCTTATTTACCATGGGAATATGGTGCTTTTTTCTTTCTTTCCCCGTTTCATAATCTCTTTTTTTCTCTTTTCTCTTTTTTTCTCAATATAGGACTCTTTCTTTTTATTATAAGAAGAATGCTTCATAGACAGTTCATTATGGTTACGCTGCAGGTTTCCACCATGTCAACATGGATTAGACCAGCGGCCCAGGCGTTTCTCTAACACATATACATAACTCCATGGACTTACAAGCTCCCCTTTCATTTCACACCGACGACATCCATATACAAAAGAGCATGATATCAACTAGGTACAAGTACCAAGTGCAATGTTGAAAGTGTTCCCCATGAAATCATGGTTATGCTAATTCCCAACAAATAAGTGCAAGCATATACAACATAGACGACACAATGGTTCAAGTTTATTAAGGGCAAGAAAAGTAAAGTGTTCCATCAAGTTCGTGAGAGCTTTAATCACTAGTTTTCTCATCACAAGTTTAATTTGGAAGGTAGACAAAAGCATGAATATACTTGGAATAGCATAAACTAGTAGGTAGGTATGGTGGACTCTTTGGAATAACTTGGTTTAGGGAGTTGGATGCATGAGGGGAACTCATACTTGGTTGTGGAGGCTAGCAAAAGACTGGGAACGACAAACTAAGAGAGCAATAATGGCCATAATCATGCAGAGCGACAAAACATCAATGATCAAAGCATAAAGTGATACTACAAGTTGAAAACTAAAGGAGCATAAAGGCTATGGTGACTTGGGATAGTCATAACATGGTGTGAGCATGCGCCAAGTCAACCCAAATAAAGCATCGAAGGAGAATACCACTATACTATGCTTTAATATGCTAAAACAACGCATGATTCATCCAAGGCACATTAAGCAGTCTCAATTGTTTATAACAAGTCACGTTACTGCAAATAATACTAAGCATAAAGCCTAAACAATATCAAGCATGGCATGATACAGCATAGGCCACAGTCAAAAACAAGCTCTCTTTACCACTTAAGCATGAGCTTTCCTACTCTTTTCCAAACCAAACCAAACTATTTGAAAACCAATGTATGAAAGAGGGGGTCCAACCAATTTATTCAGAAAACTCAAACCAAGAAAACTAAAAACCAAAACAAAAACAAAAAATAAGACGCTCCAAGAAAAACACAACTGTGCATAAAACAATAAAAATGAAGCGTTTGGAAGAAACCCGAGATTTTTATTGATGAAGAAGGGGATGCCTTGGGAATCCCCAAGCTTTGACGCTTGTACTTCTTGGATATTTCTTGGGGTGACATGCATGGCATCCCCAAGCTTGAGCTTTAGTCCATCCTTCATCTCATTACTCATTCCTTCCATACACCTGAAAATTTTCCTTCATACAAAACTTCACACAATCTCATTAGCAACATTAGTGCACTTAAGATAAACAAGTCTTAAGGTTCAGTTATAACACCAAATAAATTTCCATTAGAACACTAGCTACTGTAGCACTTCCTTCAAAAAGCTTAATTCCCCAAAGAGAACTCAAAAAGGAACCAACAAGAAGCAAATACAAATAATGGCAGAAATCTGTCAAAACAGACCAGCAGGTAAAGACGATTTTTTTTGAAAACCTTATGTTGCTCAAATAGAACAGTATTGAACTAACTAAAGTTAGATAACAACCTGCGGCAGAAGCACAAAAAATTACAGCTCAATCCGACATACAGAGATCTCTCACGAATTTTTACGGTAAAGCACAGAAATCTGATTCGGGACAGCAACTTTCTCAATCATTACTTCTCTCTCATTAGAGGTTACTCTTGGCACAAAAAGAAAATAAAAAGGATAAGGAGAGGTTATTAAAGAGGGAATAACTTCCAAGATTCATCTAAAACTTTTGGGTTATCTCCCAATAAGTACTTTTCTTTAATGCCTTTAAGTTAGGCATGATAGTTTGAGAAGATGCTCACATAAGAAATATGAATTGAAGTAAAAGAGAGCATCAAGAAGAAAATTCGAAGAACATTTAAGTCTAACCCACTTCCTATGCATAGGAATCTTGTAAAGAAACAAGTCATGAAAGCACAAATCAACAAGCAAATTAAATCAAAACAAGTGCAACTTCAAGACTTTTAACATAAAGAGGGGAAACTTAATATTATTGAGACACATAAAACCATGTTTCCCTCTCTCATAATAACTTTCAGTAGCATCATGAATAAAATTAACAATATAACAATCACAAGATACATTCTTATCATGAGCCACATGCATAAAAGAATTAATACTCCCCACATAAACATAGTCATTCATATTAATCGTAGTGGGAGCAAATTCAACAAAATAGCTATCATTATTATTCTCATCACCATAATCATCAAATATAGGAGGTATATTGTAATCATAATTAATTTTCTCCTCAATAGTAGGTGGAATGAAAATATCATACTCATCATTGTAATCATCATATATTGGAGGTTTTGTATCATCATAAGCAATAGAATAGCTATCTTCCAAAGTTGGGGAACTAAAAAGATCATTTTCATAAAAACTAGCTTCCCCAAGCTTAGACTTTTCCATAGCATTAGCAATAATGGTGTCCAAAGAATTCATACTAACAACATTGCTTTTAGTATGCAAATAAAGTTCCATAGGTTTTTTAATTTTCTCTTCAAACACTGCATGGCCTAACTCAAGATAAATACTATAAAGCTCTCTAATTTTATTGTTGTTTTCCATTAAGCCTAACTAGTGAAAACAAGAAAAAAAAGACAAAATTGCAGAATCTAAAGACTTCGAGTACTCACACCGGAAAATAGGCGTTTGCCGTGGGAGATTCTTCTTCTTTAATCCTCCGGTGTGAATACCTTTTACCTTTCCTCCCCGGCAACGGCGCCAGAAAATAGCTTGATGTCTACGCACTTCTATTCTTGTAGACAGTTGTTGGCCCTCCAAGTGCAGAGGTTTGTAGAACAGCAGCAAGTTTTCCCTTAAGTGGATCACCCAAGGTTTATCGAACTCAGGGAGGAAGTGGTCAAAGGTATCCCCTCTCAAGCAATCCTGCAATCAAGATACAAGAAGTCTCTTGTGTCCCCAACACACCCAATACACTTGTGAGGTGTATAGGTGCACTAGTTCGGCGAAGAGATAGTGAAATACAAGTAGTATGGATAATTATAAGTGGTAACGGTGCTAGGAAATAACTTGATGGCGTGGAAAATACTAAAGCAAAACTGAAATAAAGATGGAAACAAGCAAACATGTAACATATCTAGTTGCAAACGGTGTATCAATGCTTAGAAACAAGGCCTAGGGATCATACTTTCACTAGTGAACACTCTCATATAAATATATTATCTTCATGATACTACTCTTAACTACTCTCCGGTTGGACACTCTAATCAATGGTAGGGCTATAACAGCACACCTCAAAGTAAGCCTTTCCCATCTAGAAAACCCCACACTGTCACCTTGAGTACTAGATGAGTCCAACAAACACCACAATTTCATAAAGATATCCAACTCCAAATATAACTCATAACAAGTATTTGTAATCTCTAGCCTAAGTGCCACCATGCTGTGCATGCTGTCACTTTCACACACATGGGGAGAGCAGAGATCTATTAAAGCACTTGAGTAGCAAGGTAGATCTATAGATTACAAGTTCATGATCTCAATAAGATCATGCATAGAGAGAGAGAGATGAACACATAGCTACCGGTAGAACCCTTAGCCTCGAGAGAGAACTACTCCCTCCTCATCATGGAAATCAGTAACGGTGATGGAGATGGTGGAGGAGATCGATGGAGATGGCTCCGTGGGCACTTCCCCGTCCCGGCAGGGTGCCGGAACAGAGACTTTCTGTCCCCTGAATCTCCCCTTCGGTGGCGGCGGCGCTGCGGAACTTTTCGTGGCTGGAGGCTTGATGATCTAGGGTTTTGGCTTCGGGAGGCTTCTTATAGGCAAGAGGGCAAGGTCGGTGGGCGGCCAGGGGGCCCACACCATGCCCTGGCGCGACCTAGGTGGACCCGCGCCTAGGGGTGGAGTGGCCACCCTATGGCCCCCCCTCTGACTCTCCTTCTGGCTCCGTGAGTCTTCCGGGAAAATAGTAACTTTGGCTTTTGTGCCGTCGAATTCCGAGAATATTTATTTTCTGACTTCCTAGAACCAAAAACAGCAGAAAACAGGCAACTGGCACTGTGGCATCTTGTTAATAGGTTAGTCCAAGAAATCATATGAAAAGTACTCCAAAGTGTGGACAAAACATAAGAAAGTAGATAAAACCAAGCATGGAACATCAAAAATTATAGATACATTTGCAATGTATCAGTAGGTAAGTGATAAAAAATAAAGAATAATTTTTGAGGTGACATGCACCATCATAAACTTGATCAAAGTATTTGTAAAATATTTGAAAGCTGGGATCATAGTACTTCAATCATAACATGAAAGATAAAGTTCTAGCAACAAGACAAAGCAACTATGTTGCAACATGAAAAGGCACAAACAGAAGATTCATGAATAACAATGCTTTGCAAGACGTTTGTTTGTTTCACATAAAGAAAACATAGCATAATAGTATTCAACTTGTCCCTCATAGAGTAGAAAATATAAATGCTAGGACACCTTCAAAGTTCATAAGAGTGACTAGATACAAATAGTTTAAAACAAGCAATATCAAGGTATGCATCAATCAACAAGTCTTGGGACAATGCACATAGAGCTAAGAATGGCCACTATGCTCTCAAAGTAAGTGCATAAAGATAGAAGGTGGATACTCAATATAATGGTGGAAGAAAGGCCTTCATAGAAGGAAGCAGAGATTCAAGTTTCATAAAGAGCTTCCAAAAATTATGGTACTTATAGCTTTCAGCTCTCATTGCCCCTATCATAAGCATCTTGAAGTGATTAAGGTTAAAGTGAACAAACTATGGTGTACATGCTTGACGAAGTATAAGTTAGAAATCTCATGTCCCTTGGATACGAGGGCCGCTCCTCATGCTACTCAAGTTTAGTCACCGGTAAGTTCTTGTCATCGTAAGTACATGTGTATCATAGAGAACCACCAACGGGGTACCCCTTGCCCGATGATACGGAAGAATCCCCATATCAAAATGACAAGGCAAGCAGACAACGAGCATCTGAGCAATCTTCTTATTTACCATGGGAATATGGTGCTTTTTCCTCTCTTTCCTCTTTTCATAATCTTTTTTTTCTTTTTTCTCTTTTTTTCTCAATATAGGACACTTTTTTTATAAGAAGAATGCTTCATAGAAAACTCATTATGGTTACGCTGCAGGTTTCCACCATGTCAGCATGGATTAGACCAGCGGCCCAAGTGTTTCTCGAAAACATATACATAACTCCATGGACTTACAAGCTCCCCTTTCATTTCACACCGACGACATCCATATACAAAAGAGCATGATATCAACTAGGTACAAAGTACCAGTGCAATGTTGAAAGCGGTCCCCATGACAACATGGTTCTGCTAATCCCCAACAAATAAGTGCAAGCATATACAACACAGACGACACAATGGTTCAAGTTTATTAAGGGCAAGAAAAGTAAAGTGTGCCATCAAGTTCGTGAGAGCTTTAATCACTAGTTTTCTCATGACAAGTTTAATTTGGAAGGTAAACAAAAGCATGAATATACTTGGAATAGCAAATGCTAATAGGTAGGTATGGTGTACTCTTTGGTATAACTTGGTTTAGGGAGTTGGATGCATGAGTGGAACTCATACTTGGTTGTGGAGGCTAGCAAAAGACTGGGAGCGACAAACTAAGAGAGCAATAATGGCCATAATCATGCAGAGCGACAAAACATCATTGATCAAAGCATAAAGTGATACTACAAGTTGAAAACTAAAGGATCATAAAAGCTATGGTGTCTTGATATAGTCATAACATGGTGTGAGCATGCACCAAGTCAACCCAAATAAAGCATCAAAGGAGAATACCACTATACTATGCTTTAATATGCTAAAACAATGCATGATGCATCCAAGGCACATTAAGCAATCTCAATTGTTTATAACAAGTCATGCTACCGCAAAGAATACTAAGCATAAAGGCAAAACAATATCAACCATGGCATGACAAAGCATAGGCCACAGTAAAAACCAAGCTCTTTTTACCACATAAGCATGAACTTTCCTACTCTTTTCCAAACCAAACCAAACTATTTGAAAACCAATACATGAAAGAGGGGTCCAACCAATTTATTCAGCAAACTAAGAAAACCAAGCAAACGAAAAACCAAAACAAAAACAAAGACGCTCAAGAACAACACAACTGTGCATGAAACAATAAAAATGAAGTGTTTGGAAGAAACCTGGGATTTTTATTGATAACGAAGGGGATGCCTTGGGCATCCCCAAAATTTGACGCTTGTACTTCTTGGTAATTATTGGGGTGACACACATTGCATCCCCAAGCTTGAGCTTTAGTCCATCCTTCATCTCATTACTCATCTCTCCCATACACCTGAAATTTTTCCTTCATACAAAACTTCACACAATCTTTATTAGCAACATGAGTGCACTCAAGATAATAAGTCTTAAGGTTCAGTTCTAACACCAAATAAACTTCCATTATAACACTAGCTACTTAAGCACTTCCCTCAAAAAGCTCAGTTCCCCAAAAGAACTCAAAAAGGAACCAACAAGAAGCAAATGCAGAAAAGGGCAGAAATCTGTCAAAACAAACCAGCAGGTAAAGACGAATTTTTTCGAAGACCTTCTGTTGCTCAAATCAAAAAGTGTTGAACTAACTTAAGTTAGATAACAACCAGGGGCAGAAGCAAAAAAATTCACGCCTCAAAAGGACGTACAGAGATTTTACACGAATTTTTACGGTGAAGCATAGAAATCTGTTTCGGGACAACAACTTTCCCAAGCATTACTTCTTTCTCATTAGAGGTTACTCTTGGCACAAAAGGCAAAAAAAAAGGATAATGAGCGGTTATTACAGAGGTAATAACTTCCAAGACTCATCTAAAACTTTTGGGTTATCTCCCAATAAGTACTTTTCTTTAATGCCTTTAAGTTAGGCATGATAGTTTGAGAAGATGCTCACATAGGAAATATGAATTGAAGTAAAAGAGAGCATCAAGAAGCAAATTCAAAGCACATTTAAGTCTAACACACTTCCTATGCATAGGAATCTTGTAAAGAAACAAGTCATGAAAGCACAAAGTAACAAGCATAGTAAAGCAAAACAAGTGCAATTTCAAGACTTTCAACAGAAAGAGGGGAAACTTAATATTGTTGAGACAAATAAAACCATGTTTCCCTCTCTCATAATAACTTTCAGTAGCATCATGAATAAAAGTAACAATATAACTATCACAAGAAACATTCTTATCATGAGCCATATGCATAAAAGAATTAATACTCCCCACATAAACATAGTCATTCTTATTGATTGTAGTGGGAGCAATTCAACAAAATAGCTATCATTATTATTTTCATCACCATAATCATCAAATATAGGAGGCATATTGTAGTCATAACAAATTTCCTCCTCAATAGTAGGTGGACTGAAAATATCATATTCATCATTGCAATCATCATAAATATGAGGTTTGGTATCATCATAAGCAATAGAATAGCTATCTTCCAAAGCTGGGGAACTAAAAAGATCATTTTCATAAAAACTAGCTTCCCCAAGCTTAGACTTTTCAATAGCATTAGCAATAATGGTGTCCAAAGAATTCATACTAACAACATTGCTATTAGCATGCAAATAAAGTTCCATAGGTTTTTTAATTTTCTCTTCAAACACCTCATGTACTAACTCAAGATAAATACTATAAAGCTCTCTAATTTTGTTGTTGTTTTCCATTAAGCCTAACTAGTGAAAACAAGAAACAAAAAGAAAAAATTACATAATCTAAATGAAATAACTTTGAGTACTCACACCAGAAAATAGGCGTTTGCCATGGGAGGTTCTTCTTCTTTAATCCTCCGGTTTGAATACCTTTTACCTTACCTCCCCGGCAACGGGGCCAAAAAATAGCTTGATGTCTACGCACTTCTATTCTTGTAGACAGTTGTTGGGCCTCCAAGTGCAAAGGTTTGTAGAACAACAGCAAGTTTTCCCTTAAGTGGATCACCCAAGGTTTATCGAACTCAGGGAGGAAGTGGTCAAAGGTATCCCCTCTCAAGCAACCCTGCAATCAATATACAAGAAGTCTCTTGTGTCCCCAACACACCCAATACACATGTCAGGTGTATAGGTGCACTAGTTCAGCGAAGAGATAGTGAAATAAAAGTGGTATGGATAATTATAAGTGGTAATGGTGATAGAAAATAGCTTGATGGTGTGTGGTTGACGTGGGAAAAGACTAAAGGAAAACTGAAATAAAGATGGAAGCAAGCAAACATGTAACAGATCTAGTTGCAAACGGTGTTTCAATGCTTAGAAACAAGGCCTAGGGATCATACTTTCACTAGTGAACACTCTCATATAAATATATTATCTTCATGATACTACTCTGAACTACTCTCCGGTTGGACACTCTAAATCATGGTAGGGCTATAACAGCACACCTCAAAGTAAGCCTTTCCCATCTTGAAAACCCCACACTGTCACCTTGAGCACTAGATGAGTGCAACAAACACCACAATTTCATAAAGACATCCAACTCCAAATATAACTCATAACAAGTATTTGTAATCTCTAGCCTAAGTGCCACCATGGTGAGCATGCTGTCACTTTCACACACATGGGGAGAGCAGAGATCTATTAAAGCACTTGAGTAGCAAGGTAGATCTACTAGATTACCAAGCTCATGACCACAACAATATCATGCATAGATAGAGAGATGAACACATAGCTACTGGTAGACCCCTTAGCCTCGAGAGAGAACTACTCCCTCCTCATCATGGGAATCAGCAATGGTGATGGAGATGGTGGTGGAGATCGATGGAGATGGCTCCAGGGGCACTTCCCCATCCTGGCAGGGTGCCGGAACAGAGACTTTTTGTCCCTCGAATCTCCCCTTCGGTGGCGGCGGTGCTGCGGAACTTTTCGTGGATTCCTGATTGACGATCTAGGGTTTATGCCTCGGGAGGCTTCTTATAGGCCAGAGGGCAAGGTCGGTGGGTGGCTAGGGGGCCCACACCATGCCCTGGCGCAGCCTGGGGGACCCGCGCCATGTGGTGGTGTGGCCACCCTGTGGCCCCTCTCCGACTCTCCTTCTGGCTCCGTGAGTCTTCCTGGAAAATATCAACTTTGGCTTTTGTCCGGTCCAATTCCGAGAATATTGATTTTTGGACTTTCCTGGAACCAAAAATGGCAGAAAACAGGCAACTGGCACTATGGCTCTTGTTAATAGGTTAGTCCAAGAAATCATATGAAAAGTACTCCAAAGTGTGGACAAAACATAAGAAAGTAGATAAAACCAAGCATGGAACATGAAAAATTATAGATACATTTGCAATGCATCAGGGAGTTGATACATGCATTTTACATCAACAATATAATGACATATATGATATATTTTTAATGATATTTTCCATGATCTATCAATATTTTATGTATTTTTAGTTGATTTATGGCATTTTCCTACAAAGTCCCTTTATTGGTATTTAATTTTTTGGAGGTAGAAAACCTCCTTTTTCATATTTTGCTGTTTCAGGGACCATCTGGATGCCTAAAAATCAAAGTAAACATACCTGATAAGTTTTTCATCAAGATAAGGACCGTGGGCCAAAGAAGCATGAGAGGGGCCACGCGGCCCGAAATAGGCTAGGTGGCGCACCCCCCTCAACTGGGCACGCCACCCAGGCCCGTTTCAGCCTCGAGCGCCATCTCTTCTCCTCCTTTTTACAAATGCCTCCGTCTTGCTAGAAAACCTACACCATATTTTTCCCACGGTTTACAGAGGCGGTGGCGGAGGCGAAATTCCTCTCTTACTCTAGGAGAGGGCAGATCTTGTAGCACCGGAGCCTCTAATGAGGGGTAAATCAATGCCATCGTCATCAACACTCCTCCTTGGCATAGGGGGACTCTCGATCAACATCTCCATCAACACCATCATCATCACCATATCCATATCCAAGATCCACCTCGTTCCCCTCATAGTTTGTGATTGATTGAACCCCATATATTTTTTAAGTTCTATTTGCATGTTTGTGATTATCAACTTGTCTTTATTTTGTGGAGATATTATATTTTTAGATTGTGTGGTAATCCATATGCCACTGATCCATATCATGTTTGTCACTTGTGAGTAAGATCCCCATGTTCTCGAGGGCATAAGATGAATTGGCTATGATTTCCATATAATATGCAATGAGTATTTGGTCAACTATTTATCTTTTATGTGGTTCTATGATGGTTTTATATGAACATCAACTGCATATTACTGCACCTATATGGGATCATAGGGCTACATGATTCAATGATGAGGATTGGAAGGGGCGAAATGGCAGAAACTATTTTCCAATACTTTGAGTTGCATTAGAGGGATTTATGTCGGGGACCAATGAACTAACTGCTATGGTGGGACATTTATGTCTTAATGATTCCTACACTTTCTCATGAAAATGGCTCTAGGACCCATCATAAGGGGTGTATTTTCTCGTATCTATGGCTGCACCTAATTTAGGCTCTGCCCTAAAGGAATGAAACTTGACAAGATATTCACCATGTTGTGTAGAAATCTAAATGCTAAGTAAATCCATGCCGCCCTCGGGAACGCTTGTCACATATAAGTTCACACACACTTGAGCTTGTCCTCTTGCTGAGGATTGGGCTTTCTCTCATTGAGAGCATTTACTTGCTGATATTTACTTTCAGTACTTTATTTTACTACAAACAACAAACCCAAAACACCAAAATCACTGCACCCTTTTATTGTTTTACTTGTCAAACTTACTAACCAATACCTTCAGCTCCTCGTGGGTTCGACAACCTTTCTTACTAAAAAGTACTACAGTTGATCTCCTGCACTTGGGAGCCATCAGATGCTCGTGGATGGATGTACGGGCCTAAACCTCCTTTCCACCCAACCCATGAGGTAGCTTCATATCTTTGCCGAGTGGTTGCTCCCCATGTGGGCGTTCTAGGGGATCAACCCGGGAGTGACACAACTATTGGGGAAGGTCACACTACCAGTTACATTCGGAAACCGGAAAACTTTTGTATGGAGAATGTCACATTCAATGTGACATAGATTCTTCTTACCTACAATGGCATCCTTAGAAGACCGGGCTTAGTGAAATTCATGGTGGTGACGCATTATGCGTACAATGCCAAGAAGATCCCAACCAAGAATGGGGTCATCCCCATCAAGACCGACCCTCGAGATGCTGTCTTCTGCATGGAGCAGTCCTATCGGGAGACTGTAGTGGTCGTTTCGCGGGTCTCACATGTCCCAAACGCATTGGATCCATCACCCATGCAGAAGAAGCCCCTAGCCAAGGATCGTGATCTCACCAAGAAGATCCCCCTCCTCGAAGGTGAGGGCTGCCCCATCACCATTGGGGTGCGCCTCACCATAAAATAGGACATCCCGCTCATCACCTTCCTCCTGGAGAACACAAACGTGTTCGTAGGGCCCCTCGGGTCTTCCCGGGTCCCAAGGGAGGTGATCGCACCATCTGGTGGTGTGCCTAGGAGCTCACCTGGTAAATAAGAAGGTTTGGCGACAGGTGCAAGACAAACAAGTCTTCATCGTTTCGTAGGTCTAAAAGCTGAACGCAGCCAAGGTCATCTGCGAAGTATGCACCCGGCATGGGTTGCTAACCTTGTCGTGGTACCCAAGCCTCACAGCGCCAAAAATAAGTTGTCCATCGACTTCATGGACCTGAACAAGGCCTACCCCAAGGATCCATTCCCACTGTGTCGAATCGACTGTATTGTCAACTACACGGCTGGGTGAGATCTCCTCTACTTCTTCAACGTGTTTTCTGGCTACCACCAGATCAAGATGGCGAAGGAAGACGAAGAAAATATAGTGTTCATCACCCTAGAGGGATGATTTTTCTACACTTGCATGCCCTTCGAGTTGAAGAGCATCGGAGCTACGTTCCAGCTTGCCATGCGGGCATGCCTGGGAAGGTAGATAGGCTGCAACGTGGAGGTCTACATCAATGACATCGTGGTCAGAACCAAGCACCATGAATCCTTGCTCCTAGACTTGAACGAAACATTCAACAACCTGCACAAGGTAAACCTCAAGTTTAACCCCAAGAAGTGAGTCTTGTATCTTCGGGAAAGCTGCTCGGTTGTCTGGGATCTCACCGGGTCATCGAGTCCAATCCTGACAAAATTAACGCTATTGAACGAATGGAAGCCCCTAGGAGGATCAAGGATGTGAAACGTCTTAACGGGTGCATCACTATCCTAGGACGATTCATCTCCCAGCTAGGGGAACATGCCCTCCCCTACTTCAAACTCTTGAAGAAATCATGGCCTATCGATTGGACATGAGAGGCCGAGGTTGCACTCCAAGGCTTGAAGTGATGTGTTCATTGCATGGAAAACAAAAAAAATCCTACGGAATAGCAAGAGAGAACCCACAAGATCCAATCTACTAGATGTAAGTAACAAGTAGAATATATTTTATCCACTTACCCTCAAAGAACACGAGCGCTAATGAACTAGAGATCATGGATAATATAGTTGATCACTTGCATCGGTTCAAACCGATGTAGATCTTAACCTTCGAGATCCATGTATTGAACGAACGACACCTCCGTGATATCCAGCCATTTTGCTTCGGTGTCGTATCCTCCTTATTGATCTCACAAGAGATTGCGAAGATCTCTGCAAGAATCGATCAGCACAACGGCTGTGCTTGCTATGGTGGAGAGGAATTATGCAGGACTTCGCCTAATCTATTCCAAAGGAGGGAGAAACACCGCAAGAGAGAGAGAGGAGGGGTGCCAAGGGAAAGGGGTGCATCAACCCCTGCCCCTGCCCCTCCTTATATAGGTGGCGAGGGGAGGGGCTTTCCCCTCCTCCAAGCCCTTGCTAGGGCTGGAGTCCAAGGGAGAGGGGGGAGTCCCCTTCCCACATGCCCCCTTCCGTATTTATGGTTCGGACTAGGCTAGCCACTTAGACCTTGTGTCCATGGTTCCCTTGCCCACTAGGGATGGGGTGCCCCCACATGGGCCCATGTGTCCCCACCTGGTAGGTGGGTTCCACCATGGACCCTTCCGGGAACATTCTAGAAGATTCTATCGCATAGAAATATTTCGAACTTTCCCGAAACCCTAAAATAGGAAGTGCCATATAGAATTCTCTACCTTCGAAACATTCTAAATATCCTCGTGATATCAAGGATCTCATCCGAGACTCCGAAACAATATTTTATTTCCACCATACATATTATTGACAAAGACTAACGGCATCGAAGGTTAAGTGTGTGAGCCAACGGGTTCGAGAATATGTAGACATGATTGAGACACCTCTCTGATCAATAACCATTAGCAGGACCGGAATGCCCATAGTGGTTTCTACACATTCAACAAAGTTCTTTGAACCACAATGTCAAAGATTCAAACAATTCGCTATATGATTCCTTTTGTATCGATATATATTACTTGCCTGATATTCGATCGTCGGTATCACTATACCCATTTCAATATCATTACTGGAAGGTTCTTTTAACTCATACCGTGGTATAGGATCCCTATGACTAACCACATTAGTCATTGAGCTCTTGGATTCTATACTACCAAGAGGGTCTGGAAATATCTTACACTTCGTCATACGAAGGAAAAAAATCCCAATTTTGATCCATGCAACCCAACAGACACCACCGGAGATACCTAGAAGACACCTTTATAATCTCTCAGTTATGAAGTGATATTTGATGTCTAAAAGGTATTCCTCCGATGTCTAGGAGTAACATTATCTCATGGTCTAAGGAAACTATACTTTTCATATTTACAAAGCGATAACAAACAAACTAAACAATACGATCAGAAGATATGCTTATTATTTGAGTCTGTCCATCACATCATTCTCCTAATGATGTGATCCCGTTATCTAGTGACATAATGCACGCGGTTATAAAACGTTAACCATCACTTGACTAACTAAATAGCAGTAAGAGGCTTACTAGGGAATCTATGTTGTTTACTTATCCACACGTGTATTTAGTTTCCAATACATACAGTTATAACATGGACAATAAACATTATCATGAACAAGGTAATATGAATACTAACAACTTTATTATTGCCTCTATGGTATATTTCCAATAGTCTCTACGTGTGTAGTAACTCCTTGGGACTCCAAGTGAAGAGTGTTATAGCAAGCGTATTTTCCCCACATGGGTGACTCGAGGGTTTATGTCGAACTCTCCGGGAATTGGCGTAGGGATTTCTCCTAATTTATTCTTCAAGCAACCTACAAAATAAAGTATTTTTCTTGTGTACCCAACTCCACCGTGTGGTTATGAAGCACAAGGTTTCCTATTAGTAAAACTGAAAATAAACTATAAATAAAAATTAAAAGCAATCAATAACTAGATAAGAAAGTAAAAACAATATGCTAAAAGTACTTTGGGGTTTTTGTTTGCTAATAGTAAAAGTGTTTTGTGTTTTAAGATTTAATCGGTGTAGGAAATATAAAAAATTAAAGTAAATGAAAGTTGTTTGTCATAATAAAAGTTGGATCAGGGTTAATGGGTTCACTTGTCTTTTCTATCATAAGGTGTAATGAACATAAAACAATTCATAAGCAATACAATATTGATGAAACTTCATTATGTGTATGATAAACATTCGTATGGGAATCACGTCATATTTTAAATATGATGCAACACATATCACTTATACTCCTCTAGAAAGGGAAAACTCCATAGACAATCAAGAATTAAAAACAAACAGAGTATAGCCTTATGTACTTTGACATGTTGTTTGAATAACAAATGTGCTACCTTGAACAAGCATAATCATCTGGGTTATCACTACACGATATTAACACATGCATTCACTTTATCCCTAATAAGGTAACAAAATTAAGTTAAAAAAATAGTGGATCTTGAATTTTGTAGACAAGAGGGTCGAGTCGTTGTAGAGACCAGCCGTGGATGAGGAGGTCGGTGTCACGAGGGCACCCATCCCCCAGAATATTTAGCTGGGAAGGAGGGAAAATGTGCAACTGCATTAAGGTGTACTTGCACAATATATTAAACAATAAGACGTGCCATTAGTAGATGTTGAAATAAATAATGCACGTTTGTTAAGTGGATAGGCTAGCAGTATGTAAGGTTTATGCGTATCTTTTCATGAGTAGGTAGACCTCCAGCATCAAACACTTGCCAGGTAATAGGAACACAATGCCAGGTTGTCGAACCGGAGACAATGTCAGATTTTTGGTACCCAACCTCACTATTTCGACGGACACGAATAAATAACAGACAAAACTAAGCCAGATACTAAGCATGATTTTGTAGTCCCTGAGAGGGCTGTATGCAACTGCATGGTCATCTTTAGAGATCGAATGAAAAAAGCACATAGGTCGGTTGCATATACGAGTGTCAAGAAACTTAGTTGTCAACCGGTTGTAAGCTAGCTGAAGTCGGTCAGATTTTTAGTCTAAGGGAGTCGTGCGGCATTTTAGCCAGACGGAGTTGACACCGCTAACAAAGTCGACATAGCGGTCAGAGTCGACACAACATTCATAGTCGACACGGAAAATGTGTAGTCGGTGTGACGCTCATAAGAGTCGTGCGGTGGACGGAGTTGATGCGGCGGACAAAGTCGCTCACACGATAGATGGAGTAGTGAAGTGGATGGATTCGATGTGGCGGATAGAGTTTCTTGGTGGATGAAGTCGACACGGCGGTGAGTCGCGAAGGTGAAGACAACCGCAAAGAATTTGAAGTAGACCACGATTGAGATGAAGTAGTCTACGGCAGATGCGAGGCTGGTTGTGGGAAAGTTGGAGTAGTCTGTGTTGATGGAAGGTAGAGAGGCTCTAAACCCCGACCTTGTCAAAATAATTAGTGAAGGCTCCTCAGTATCTATGTGGACTGATAGATGGATTCCTGGAATCAGATCAGTACAACCATCTGTCCAGATTGGTGACGATGATGTCAATTTGTATATGAGATTATTGATCATGATATAGGTAGCTGTAAAATTGATGTTGTTAGATGAAACTTTATTACTCGGGAGGTAGACACAATTCTTAATATACAGCTATAGAGAGGGGGAGGGGAAGACTTATAGGCCTGGTATTTACACTAGTAGGAAAACCCTTATAGCAGTTATTTTGCTAGTGGCGCGCAAAAAGAATTACATGTCACCAGTTTTAGGAAAAATAGTAATGGAGTTCAGAAAATTGTGAACACCACCACAAAAACCTAGTGGTGTTGTTCGGGAATATAGAAACTCCAATAGTAAATGGATCCCACGGGTGCTGCCGGGATGACCTAGTGGTGGCGTTACGAACAAATAAACTCCACCAACAGTTACTCTATTTACGATGTTCAGCGATAATGAACTCCACAGCTAAAGAATACCCCGTGGTACACATACACAACCATTTCCCCCTCCCGTCTCACACACACTCAATCCCCACACCAACCCCCTCCTCCGCCTCCCACCGCAATGCTCGATCCGTCCGTCCCCGTGTTCGTCCAGATGCCTCCGCTGCCCCGGCCTCGACCCTGTCCCCGATCCACCGTCCCTGAGCCGCCGCATAGGCCCCATCCTTGAGCTGCCGGCTACCGCAACTTCCCTGTCCACGAGTCCCCGAGCCGCTGCAACCATCCTATCCCCGACCTTGGTGAGCCACCCGCCACGCCTCTTTTTTTAATAGCAATTTCTGAAACTCTAGATAGATATGTTGGTAATGCTTTAGATATTAAACTTAGGGTCAAATTCTAGATATATGTTAGATAGTGCATTTGGGATTAAACTTGGGCTCAAAATCTAGATTGCTATGTTAGATAGTCCTTTATATATTAAACTTGTGCTCAGATTGCATATGGCTATATTAGATAGTATGTGCAAATATCTAATCATACCCTGAAGTCTAGAGGATACCGGTATTTTCACAATTCAAATAGCATGGTTGGAGCAAATTGTGATAGTTGAATGAAGTAACACAATGTTTCCCTAAGCCATGCTATATGAATCATGACATTATCGTCCTTCTTTAGACTTTGGTGAGATAAATGGGATATTTTCATATGCAGTGATTCTCACTTCTTTAGTCTTTTGCATTATCCAAATATCTCATCTTGTAACCCTGAAGTCAACAGATAATTTCACGATTCATGTAGCATGGCTAGGAAAAAATGTGTTGGTTGATAAAGTGCACAATTTTCCCTCAGACATGTTATCTAAATCATGGCAATATCTCTCTTGTTTAGACATTGTTGAGATATTTAGATATGCTTCGGATTCTCAATTGTTAGTATATTGGTTTAGCGATTTGTCTCTACTTAATGTTTATTTTTGGTTATTTTTCCTTGCAATGATCGATGATTAATTATTTTATGTGATTCCTAGGATGGTGTAAGCGAGCAAGGTGATATGCACAAATTCAAATCTTCTGCATCCTTCTTGGCTCGCTCACACCATTCCTATAATTTATGCGTCAAATCTAAGGATGAGGCTTTATTTGATGTTTATTTTGATTGTTTTTCCTTGGAGTGGCCAATGATTAAAATGTTGGGACACTACATGTGCCTCAATTTTGGATGAGATCCTAGGATGGCGTAAGTGAGCCAGGTGATATGCACAAATACAAATCTTGTGTATCTTACTTAGCTCATTTACACCATTCTTGTAATTTCGTGTCCAATATAAGTATGAGGCACATTTTTGATTTGACCTTACTTGATATTTGTTTGGTTTAACTTCTCGTTGCAATGGTCGATGATTATACTATGGCACCATCTATGAGAATAGATGCCCATAATACCTTGTCATATGTTCATGAATATCTTGCGTATTTTATTTGGTCTTGTAGGCACTTTTTTCTCACGTGCCTTTATATGAGACTTTGCAGTCATGGATATTTGAACATGTTTTTCGTTCATTTAGGTTCTTTATAGAAAATATTTTCTTATAGAGGAGGCACGTTTAATATATTAAATGATCATGCAACAAATACATCCATGCGTCAACTATGGTCACAAAAGTTGTCAAGATAAGAAGGTTATCATAGTGCTTTCTAAAAACTTCGAGACTATGGAAGTATGTTTAGCTTAATTATGATTTTTATCCTTGCATTCATTTTGATTGAAACAAACTATTGTTTTCATATTATTTTTTCTCATACCAGAGGGAAAATTTGTGGTCACCTTGGTGCAAGAGATAATAGTACCTTACAAGACCTAAAAGATTCTAGTCATCAATGAGGAGAATATAACTTATTTTACTGGACGACTTTGGACAAAATTGGTAGAAAAGTATAGGATGAATGCTGGGATGAGATTGAGAGGGAAAGAGTGGATCAAAGTCTGAGTGTTAGACCATAAACAATTGTTTAGGCCATTACTCCACCCGATAGCTCATGAATAAACTGGACCATTTGCTATCCCATTACTCTGCCCAGCTGTATACCAACCCGCTACACACCTCGGTATGGTTTTTTGGTCAGGCCCATATCATAGTTCCGGTTTTCTGGATAGTTTTTATGTTTTCTAGATTGTTTATTTTCTATATTTTTTGTGGTTTTCTATCTCGGTTTTTGAAAAAATGTGTGAACATATTTCAAAATTTGAACAATTTTTAATATGCACATTCGTTTAAATTTTATTTTTTTGGAATTTGAACTTTTTGAATATAAATATTTTTATTTTTGAACATTTTCCAAAATAAATATTTGTCGAGTCTAGACATGAATGGAAAAAATGAATAACATAAAAAGAAAGAAACTGTAAAGGAGTCGAAAAAAGAAGTAGAAAAAGGGACGAGCTTACCGAACTGGCTTCACCCACGAGGCACGCGAGAGGGTGTGCGATGCGTATCGTGCGCTGGCCTGGTCGACATATGGGAATTTCCGCCAACTTCGGCCTGCAACAGCCTGAGGGGCGGACCAGCAAAAGTCGTTCCGCATACAGCCGGGATGCATCGCCGGCCCCCATCCGCTTCCCTCCTGGCAATTTCAAGCACTCTTTGACTCTCTTTTCAAAGTCCTTTTCATCTTTACCTCGCGGTACTTGTTCGCTATCGGTCTCTCGTCTGTATTTAGCCTTGGACAGACTCTACCACCCGATTTGGGCTGCATTCCCAAACAACCCGACTCGTTGACGGTGCCTCGTGATGCGACAGGGTCCGGGCCGGACGGGGCTCTCACCCTCCCAGGCGCCCCTTTCCAGGGGACTTGGGCTTGGTCCGTCACTGAGGATGCCTCTCCAGACTACAATTGGGACGGCAAGGCCGCCCGATTCTCAAGCTGGGCTCTTCCCGGTTCGCTCGCCGTTACTAGGGGAATCCTTGTAAGTTTCTTCTCCTTCGCTTATTTATATGCTTAAATTCAGCGGGTAGTCCCACCTGAACTGGGGTCACGGTCGGAGCATCTTGAGCACCGTTCAAAGGGTCTACGAGGCCATCAAGTTGGCTACGCGTCGGCGCACTACGGTAAGTAAAGCGAGGTCGCTCACCACGCGCTGTGTCCGGCACAATGCGCCGGTAGCCATATCTTCGGCCCACCGCCCCTTGCGTGACGGGAGGCCAAATGTCGCATCATGTTCCTTGATGAGAGTGTGGGAGCGTGTTTAGCGTGACGCGCCCAGGAAGGCGTGCCCTCGGCCGAATGGTCGACATATGCAAGGACTGTCTGCCCGAGAGAAAACGACCATCGACACGATTCTTCCCCAGCATGCTTGTGTGAACTGTGTCGAAAACACAATATCTTTTTTTGCGAAACACGAATATATTAATCAACCACAGGTGTTACAATCTTCAGTATAAAGTCTAGGTATATCATTCGGGCCCGAGCGAATCCAAACCAAGGTTCTGGCCTCTATCCATCCCATCTTGGCTAAAGCATCACTGATATGGTTTTTCTCTCGCCTAATACTCTCTACCTTCGACCCTTCTCTCTCAGATAATAGGTGTTGTATATCCTTCAGCATAAACATGAACACCGAACGATCATGAGGGGCATTGTGTATCATCACCACCGCCTCTGAACTATCCACCTCTAGAATGAACGGTAACGGAATCCATTCAATCGCCATGACATACCCTTCTAAGCAAGCAACGAGTTCCGTTGTCAAAGGGGATGAGCATGTGGGGAAGTATCTGCATGAAGAGAAGATAATACTCCCCTATTCATCTGGCAAAATCATACCCGCACCACTAGAATTGTTAATGCTACAGAATGATCCATCGACGTTGAGTTTTCCCCAGCCAGCACGGGGTGGCACCCACTTCCTTGGCGTAGTAACAGAGACAATCTTGGGCTATGTGTCGAAGTACTTGTCGTGCTATAGGATACCTGGCTCCTTTCCTTTAATACCATCATCCTTTGGGTAATATTTGATGTTGAACGACTCAAAATAGGTACCCAGGAAGCATTTACAGGCTTCAACTGGTGGCATTGGTTGTGAGTGCAAAACTTCATTCCAAACGTGCCAAATGCGCCACAAGAGCATCAGAATCCTCACGTGCTCCATCTATGTCTTCCTGTCCAGCAGGTGCAGAGGCCATTCAGCGCTGATGGCCTGGAAGTATTAATTCAGAGAATGTTTTTGTAGAAGTATTAATCCCAGTTTTTATATCTATCCTAATAAGGAGCCTAGGTAAGTGTTTTTATGTGGTATGTCTATCGCACTCAAGGTGTCACGGGTCTTGCGTGAATTGACTGCAAAAGCTGACGGTGGAAGTGGTGACTAAAAGATAGAGGAAACTTGCTTAGGAAATAAATAAATTGCATAAAAGTAAAGATGCAAAACGTGTGTAAAGGTCTTGCAGATGAGAAGTTAAGCACGGAGAGACACAGTTCATGATGATAGTGAAAGTGCCAAATGGATAAAGTGGTTATAGTTATATTTCTTATTTATAAGTGAGTAGGCAAGCAACCCATATACCGACTAGGAGTCCTCATGGACAATTCTCCCTAGTCCCAATGATCCATCTGCATGTTACCACGACAATGGTCAGCACATTAATTAAGGTCTTGCGACCGGACCAAGGCCTTAATCTTGATGGTTCCTTGTTGTCCTCGAGTATTGCTAGCTCTTCATTGATATCGGCCGTGTCACTCGGGGGGTCTCTGATGTCTATGCACTTCTATTCTTGTAGACAGTTGTTGGGCCTCCAAGTGTAGAGGTTTGTAGAACAGCAGCAAATTTCCCTTAAGTGGATTACCCAAGGTTTATCGAACTCAGGGAGAAAGTGGTCAAAGGTATCCCTCTCAAGCAACCCTACAATCAAGATACAAGAAGTCTCTTGTGTCCCCAACACACCCAATACACTTGTCAGGTGTATAGGTGCACTAGTTCGGCGAAGAGATAGTGAAATACAAGTGTTATCATAAAAGACAACGGTGCCAGAAAATAGCTTGATGGCATGGAAGAGACTAAAGGCAAACTGAAATAAAGATGGAATCAAGCAAACATGTAACCGATCTAGTTGCAAACGGTGTTTCAATGCTTAGAAACAAGGCCTAGGGATCATACTTTCACTAGTGAACACTCTCACATAAATATCTTCTCTTCATGATACTACTCTAAACTACTCTTCGGTTAGACAGTCTAATCCATGGTAGGGCTATAACAACACACCTCGAAGTTCGCTTTCCCCATCTAGATAACCCCACACTGTCACCTTGAGCTCTAGATGGTTCCAATAAACACCACAATTTCATAGAAACATCCAACTCCAAATATAACTCATAACAAGTATTTGTAATCTCTAGCGTAAGTGCCACCATGGTGTGCACGCTGTCACTTTCACACACATGGGGAGAGCAGAGATCTATTAAAGCACTTGAGTAGCAAAGTAGATCTACTTGATTACAAAGCTCATGATCACAATATGATCATGCATAGAGAGAGAGATGAACACATAGCTACCGATAGAACTATTAGCCTCGAGGAAGAACTACTCCCTCATCATCATGGGAATCAGCAACGGCGATGGAGATGGTGGTGGAGATCGATGGAGATGGCTCCGGGGGCACTTCCCCATCCTGGCAGGGTGCCGGAACAGAGACTTTTTGTCCCCCGAATCTCCCCTTCGATGGCGGCGGCGCTGCGGAACTTTTCGTGGCTGGAGGCTTGTCGATTTAGGGTTTTTGCATTGGGAGGCATCTTATAGACGAAGAGGCAAGGTCAGTGGGCGGCCAGGGGGCCCCACCACCTGGTGGCGCGGCCAGGGCTAACCCGCGCCACCATGTGGTGTGGCCACCCTTGTGTCCTACACCGTCTCTGCTTCGTGTTTCCGTGTTGCTCCGGGAAAATAGGCATATTGGCTTTTGTGCCGTCGAATTCCGAGAATATTCATTTTCTGACTTTCTGGAACTAAAAATAGCAAAAAACAGGCAACTGGCACTTTGGCGTCTTGTTAATAGGTTAGTTCCAGAAAATGCATAAAAATACCTCAAAGTGTGGACAAAGCAAAGCAAAGTAGATACTAAACAAGCATGGAACATCAAAAATTATAGATACGTTTGCAACGTATCAACATCCCCAAGCTTAACTCCTGCTCGTCCTCGAGTAGGTAAGTGATAAAAAGAAATAATAATTTTTGAGGTGACGTGCACCATCATAAACTTGATCAAACTATTTGTAAAACATTGATAGCTGGGATCATAGTACTTCAACATAGCATGAAAGATAAAGTTCTAACAATACGACATAGCAACTATGTTGCAACATGAGAAGGCACAAACAAAAGATTCATGAATAACAATGCCTTGCAAGACGTTTGTTTGTTTCACATAAAGAAAACATAGCATAGTGGCATTCAGCTTGTCCCTCATAGAGTAGCGAATATAAATGCATAGGACACCTTCAAAGTTCATAAGAGTGACTAGATACAAATAGTTTAAAACAAGCAATATCAAAGTTATGCATCAATCAACAAGTCTTGGGACAATGAACATAGAACTAAGAATGACCATTATGCTCTCAAAGTATGTGCATAAAGATAGAAGGTGGAGACTCAACATAAAAGTAAAAGAAAGGCCTTCATAGAAGGTAAGCATGGATTCAAGTCTCATAAAGAGCTTCCAAAAATTATGGTACTTATTAGCTTTCAGCTCTCATTGCCCCTATCATAAGCATCTTGAAGTGATTAAGGTTAAAGTGAACAAACTATGGAGTATATGCTTGACAAAGTATAAGTTGGAAATCTCATGTCCCTTGAATACGAGGGTCGCTCCTCATGCTACTCAAGTTTAGTCACCGGTAAGTTCTTGTTATCGTAAGTACATGTGTATCATAGAGAACCGCCAATGGGGTACCCCTTGCCCAATGATACGGAAGAATCCCCATATCAAAATGACAAGGCAAGCAGACAACGAGCATCTCAGCAATCTTCTTATTTACCATGGGAAATTGGTGTTTTTTCTCTCTTTCCTCTTTTCTCATATCTCTTTTTTTTCTCTTTTTTTTCTCAATATCTGACTCTTTTGTTCATAAGAATAATGCTTCATAGACAGCTCATTATGGTTACGCTGCAGGTTTCCACCATGACAACATGGATTAGACAGGCGGCCCATGCGTTTCTCTAACACACATACATAACTCCATGGACTTACAAGCTCCCCTTTCATTTCACACCGACGACATCCATAGACAAAAGAGCATGATATCAACTAGATACAAAGTACAAGTGCAATGTTGAAAGCGTTCCCCTTGACAGCATGGTTCTGCTAATCCCCAACATATAAGTGCAAGCATATACAACATAGATGACATAGTGGTTCAAGTTTATTAAGTGCAAGAAAAGTAAAGTGTGCCATCAAGTTCGTGAGAGCTTTAATCACTATTTTTCACATAATAAGTTTAATTTGGAAGGTAGATAAAAGCATGAATATACTTGGAATAGCAAATGCTAATAGGTAGGTATGGTGGATTCTTTGGAATAACTTGGTTTTAGGAGTTGGATGCATTAGTGGAACTCATACTTGGTTATGGAGGCTAGCAAAAGACTGGGAGCGACCAACTAAGAGAGCAATAATTGCCATAATCATGCAAAGCGACAAAACATCATTAATTAAAGCATAAAGTGATATTACAAGTCAAAAAATAAAGGATCATCAAGGCTATGGTGACTTTGGATATTCATAACATGGTGTGAGCATGCGCCAAGTCAACCCAAATAAAGCATCAAAAGAGAATACCACAATACTAAGCTTTAATATGCTAAAACAACGCATGATTCTTCCAAGGCACATTAAGCAATTTCAATTGTTTATAACAAGTCATGCTACAGCAATAATCACTAAGCATATGGTCAAAGCAACATCTAGCTTGACATGATAAAGTCTAAATCATAGTAAAAAACAAGCTCCTTTTTTACCACTTAAGCATGAACTTCCTACTCTTTTCCAACACCTATCGACTTATTTTAAATAACTCACAAAGATAATAATCAATAAAGATCAGTGATATTGTCTCACAAATCCACAAAGAAGAACTAAAAAGTTCTAAGCTGAAAGCACAAAAAAACTAAGGCTAAACACAGTGCTAGCAAAAGAGAACACTCACAGAACAATAAGAATGAAAACAAGAGTGTTCTAAACAATGAATAACGGGGTGTGTCTCTCTCCAAAAGAAGTGTGTTGGGATCCAACCAACTTATTCAACCAAACTAAGCAAACTAAGCAAACGAAAACTAAAAACAAAAATAGAGACGCTCCAAGAACAACACAATTGTGTATGAAACAATAAAAACAAAGTGTCTAGAAAGACCTGAGTTTTTTATTGATGAAGAAGGGGATGCCTTGCGCATCCCCAAGCCTGACGCTTGTACTTCTTGGATATTTCTTGGGGTGACACGCGTGGCATCCCCAAGCTTGAGGTTTTGTCCATTCTTCATCTCATTACATCATTCTCTCCATACACTTGAAATTCTTCCTTCATACAAAACTCCACACAATCTTTATTAGCAACATTAGTGCACTCAAGATAGTAAGTCTTTAGGTTCAGTTTCAACACCAATAAAACTTCAATTAAAATACAAGCTACTGTAGCAATTCACTTGAAAAGCTCAATTCCCCAAAAGAACTCAAAAAGGAACCAACAAGAAGCAAATGCAAAAATGGCAGAAATCTATCAAAATAGACTAGCAGGTAAAGTCGAATTTTTTTGAAGACCTTCTGTTGCTCAAATCAGAAAGTGTTGAACTAACGAAAGTTAGATAACAACCCGAGGCAGAATCAAAAAAATTCACGCCTCAAAAGGACGTATAGAGATGTTACACGATTTTTTACGATGAAGCACGGAAATCTGTTTCGGGACAGAAATTTTCCCAATCATTACTTCTCGCTCATTAGAGGTTACTCTTGGCACAAAAAGCAAATAAAAAGGATAAAGGGCGGTTATTACAGAGGGTAATAACTTCCGAGACTCATCTAAAACTTTTGGATTATGTCCCAATAAGTACTTTTCTTTAACGCCTTTAAGTTAGGCATGATAGTTTGAGAAGGTGCTCACATAAGAAATATGAATTGAATTAAATGAGAGCATCAAGAAGCATATTCAAAACACATTTAAGTATAACCCACTTCCTATGCATAGGAATCTTGTAAAGAAACAAGTAATGAAAGCACAAAGCAACAAGCATAATAAAGCAAAACAAGTAAAACTTCAAAAATTTCAACATAAAGAGGGGAACCATGTTTCCCTCTGTCATAATAACTTTCAGTAGCATCATGAATAAAATTAACAATATAACTATCATATAAAACATTCTTATCATGATACACATGCATAAAAGAATTATTACTCCCCACATAAACATAGTCATTCTAATTAATCGTAGTGGGAGCAAATTCAACAAAATAGCTATCATTATTATTCTCATCACCATAATCATCAAATATAGGAGGCATATTCTAATCATTAATTTTCTCCTCAATAGTAGGTGGACTGAAAATATCATATTCATCATTGTAATCATCATATATTGGAGGTTTTGTATCATCATAAGCAATAGAATAGCTATCTTCCAAAGCCGAGGAACTAAAAAGATCATTTTCATAAAAACTAGCTTCCCCAAGCTTAGCCTTTTCCATAGCATTAGCAATAATGGTGTCCAAAGAATTCATACTAACAACATTGCTTTTAGCATTCAAATAAAGTTCCATAGGTTTTTAAATTTTCTCTTCAAACACTTTATGTCCTAACTCAAGATAAATACTATAAAGCTCTCTAATTTTTTTGTTGTTTTCCATTAAGCCTAACTAGTGAAAACAAGAAACAAAAAGACAAAATTGCAGAATCTAAAAGGAAATAACTTTGAGCACTCACACCAGAGAATGTGAGTACCTTTTACCTTACCTCCCCGGCAATGGTGCCAGAAAATAGCTTGATGTCTACGCACTTCTATTCTTGTAGACAGTTGTTGGGCCTCCAAGTGCAGAGGTTTGTAGAACAACATCAAGTTTCCCTTAAGTGGATTACCCAAGGTTTACCGAACTCAGGGAGGAAGTGGTCAAAGGTATCCCTCTAAGGCAACCCTGCAATCAAGATACAAGAAGTCTCTTGTGTCCCCAACACACCCAATACACTGGTCAGGTGTATAAGTGCACTAGTTCGGCGAAGAGATAGTGTAATACAAGTGGTATAGATAAAAGACAACGGTGCCAGAAAATAGCTTGATGGCGTGAAAAAGACTAAAGGCAAACTGAAATAAAGATGGAAGCAAGCAAACAGGTAACAGATCTAGTTGCAAATCGTGTTTCAATGCTTAGAAACAAGGGCTAGGGATCATACTTTCACTAGTGAACACTCTCATATAAATATCTTCTCTTCATAATACTACTCTAAACTACTCTCTGGTTGGACACTCTAATCCATGGTAGGGCTATAACAGCACACCTCGAAGTTCGCTTTCCCCATCTAGATAACCCCACACTGTCACCTTGAGCTCTAGATGGTTCCAACAAACACCACAATTTCATAGAAACATCCAACTCCAAATATAACTCATAACAAGTACTTGTAATCTCTAGCCTAAGTGCCACCATGGTGTGCACGCTATCACTTTCACACACATGGGGAGAGCAGAGATCTATTAAAGCACTTGAGTAGCAAAGTAGATCTACTTGATTACAAATCTCATGATCACAATATGATCATGCATAGAGAGAGATGAACACATAGCTACGGGTAGAACGCTTAGCCTCGAGGAAGAACTACTCCCTCACCATCATGGGAATCAGCAACGGCGATGGAGATGGTGGTGGAGATCGATGGAGATGGCTCCGGGGGCACTTCCTCGTCCTGGCAGGGTGCCAGAACAGAGACTTTCTATCCCTCGAATCTCCCCTTCGGTGGCAGCGGTGTTGCGGAACTTTTCGTGGCTAGAGGCTTGTCGATTTAGGGTTTTTGCATCAGGAGGCATCTTATAGGAGAATAGGCAAGGTCGGTGGGCGGCCGGGGGGGCACACCACCTGGTGGCACGGCCAGGGCTAGCCCACGCCACCACATGGTGTGGCCACCCCGGTGCCCTACTCCGTCTCTACTTCGTGTTTCCGTGTTGCTCCAGGAAAAATAGGTATATTGGCTTTTGTCCCGTCCAATTCCGAGAATATTCATTTTCTGAATTTCTAGAACCAAAAACAGCAGAAAACAGGCAACTGGCACTCAGGCATCTTGTTAATAGGTTAGTTCCAGAAAATGCATAAAAGTACCTCAAAGTGTGGACAAAGCAAAGCAAAGTACATACTAAACAAGCATGGAACATCAAAAATTATAGATACGTTTGCAACGTATCAGCCACCGAATTGTTGGCATACAAGTTCATACCTATGAGATCTTTGGATCATGTTACCTGTGCCCTTAAATTAGATAACAAGCATTAGGCAACCATAGATAATCATTCTCACTATTAAATAAACACTACAACGATCACAAATGGATGGATTTAAAATAGGCACAACACATATCACCAATCCCCTATATCTCCCACGCCTATAGGGATTTACTCAGACATGAGAGGAAGACAAATCAAAGGTATACTTGTATTGCAAATAAGAATCATCTCAAAGTTATTATAGCAAACCAAAATAGCGATCAAAGATCAAATCAAATACAAACCAAAGCTAGATCAAAGTATTAAACCCTAATATTACAAGTGCCAATCTCTCTCTCTCTAAGTAATGATGGGAAAGATGGTGGAGTGTGTGGTTTGGGAGTTGGAGATCATCGAGGAACAAGGTGCAGTTCTTCTCCTCTTCCAGATCTGATCTAACCCCCTCTAGATGGCTTGCGGCGACTGTGTTTTGTTGTTCTTCTCGTCGTCCTTCCTTCATGAAAGTTGCTTGTGTTGATATAAGGGAGTGATGAGTCCAAAATTGAAGCATATTTACCTTTCATTTTTGCATAAATAGAGTAGGGAACTTTGTATTTCACCGCGTCTACACGCACTATTTTGTTCTTGTTTCAAAAGGATCCCAAATCATGAAGTCATATATGAACATATCAATTAGATCTGTCATATTGTGTAATTATATGATATTTCTAAGTGATAAAAGTCATTTTATGAATTTGCCTTCGCACCTGGAAGAATACCAAACAAGGAGGAGGTACCAGTACCAATAATGACTACTGGTATTATAAGTGCTAACCTTGAAGAGAAAGAGGAGGAAAACTTAATGAAGGTCCTCCGGATGCATTGAACTGCTCTTGGGTATTCGATGAGTGACTTGAAGGGGATTAGTCCCTTGATAGCCACCCATAGAATATTCATGGAGGAAGGAGTTCAACCGGTCACGGAATTTCAGTGATGACTTAAACCTCATATGAAAGAGGAGGTAAGGAAAGAAATAATATGTTTACTGGATGCAGGCATCATCTTTCATGTAGAGGAGAGTGAATGGGTAAGTCATGTTCGTTGTGTTTCCAAGAAAGGTGGGTTTACGATTGTAGAAAATGAACACAATGAAATGGTACGGACTAGGACTGTTGTTGGACACAGGATGTGTATCGACTATAGAAAACTTAATAAGGAAACTCGGAAGGATCACTACCCTTTACCGTTTATAGACCAAACTTTAGAAATGCTTGCTATGCATTCTCATTTTTGTTACCTAGATGCCTATTCCGGTTTTTCCCAAATTGTTGTTCATCTTCATGATCAACTTAAAACTACTTTTATTTGTCCTTATGGCCTTGATGCCTATCGCCGTATGCCTTTTGGTCTTTGCAATGCTCCTGGCATTTTTCAAAGATGTTGAAAGTATTATGGAAGTATTCATGGCTGACTTTTTTGTTTATGGAACTTCCTTTAATCATTGTCTCCATAATCTTCGTAAAGTTTTGCAGAGATGTGAAGACACTAACTTAGTCTTGAACTAGGAGAAATGTCATTTTATGGTTCAAGAAGGCATAGTGCTTGGTCACAAAGTCTCGGGTAAGGGCATAGAAGTCGATAAAGCAAAGATTGAAGTAATAGAAAGGTTACCCCCTTCTCGAGACATAAAAGGTGTAAGAAGCTTCTTAGGCCATGTAGGATTTTATAGAAGATTCATTAAAAAAATCTGAAAACTGCTAGACCTCTAACTTTTGATGAAAAGTGTCTTACTTCTTTCAAAATATTAAAACAAGCCCTCCTTGAAGCTCCGATTATAAAACCACCTAATTGGAAGAAACCTTTTGAGTTGTTTTGCGAAGCTAGCCATGAAGCTGTAGGAGAACTTCTTTGTCAGTATGATGGTGCTGATCTTAATATCATTCATCATGCTAGTCGCACCTTAAACGATGCCCACAAGAACTACCCTATGGCAGAAAAGAAATTCTTTGCAGTGGTTTTCTCCCGTGATAAATTTAGATCTTATATCACGAACTCTAAAATAAGAGTACACACTGATCATTTTGGCTTAAAGGAAATCCTAGAAAGGACCGATGATAAGCCAAGAATGATCCGTTTGACTTTACTTTTTCAAGAATTTGATTTACAGATCCTACAAATAAAGGAAGATATGGAGGAAACATTCATGGACACTCAAGAAGTTGTTCATCCTAAGGAGGTGTCATCCGTGTATATACCTGTGGGAACCACATTACTAAAAAGGAAGTTCTCTATTTCTTATAATAGTTTTGGTGATTTTCTACAACCGATTTTATTCGAAGAGAGGAAGACAATGATGCTCAAATGCGTTCATAGTCCCTCGATGATCGTAGTTTATGAAATCCTGAATTTATCTTTGTTCTCGATATTTTTATATTGTTTCTTTTTGCCTATCTGAATTCCTTAAATTTTTCTGAGTTCATTGTTGGTCTTACGAGATCAGTACGGGAGGGCGGTACGGCCAGATCCACCCGTTCCGATGGTCGTCAAGCCCGTTGATGTTTTGGTTTCATTTCTGCATTATTGGTACGACTGCACTGTACGGGCATAGCCCCCCATACGGCTGGTCATTATTTATTCTGTGACTGTCTTCTGCTTTCATTTGATTAATTCTAAAAAAAAGAGAACCGCGAAGTCGGTACGGACGGGCAGTACGGGAAAAAACCACTCGTACCGCTTAGTCCGTTGAATAATACTGATTTCGAACCGTGGTGTTTTTGGAAATGACCCGATACGGGTGCAGCCCATACCAGCTGGTCGCTACGACTCAAATTTCCTTCTTCTGTACTTATTTTGTTAGGATTCTTTTCTTGGGTGACCCGTTTTCTCTCAGTACGAATTCTAACCCTTGATAAGTCTCTTTAGAGGTCCACCTCTCTCTTATATCAATAGATCTAATCTATTTGATGCGCTACTCAATTCAAGGCAAAGGCAAGCCTCTAAACCTCATGGATCATTCGTGGGATAGTTTTCAGACCTCCTCCATCAAAGCCAAGGATCGTGAAGCTCAAGGTCTAAGCCCGACGAACAAGCAGTACACTTTTGATTCCGATAATGATGATTATGAAGACAAGGAGTTCCACATCTTCATGGAGCAATCGAAGAGGGGATGGAAGCAGCCAGACTACCTGGCTATGGTGAAGCCTAAAGTTGAAGAAGAAGCCAAGAAACCTCACGGGAAGGGTTACACGGAGTCGCTCAAGCTCATCGCCGTCAACTACTGTTCACCAAAACATAAGAAAGCTAACCGTTCCAATGCAGAAACTTATTAGGAGACTATGTCACATACCTCAAAAACAAAGAAGATCACCATGAATGTGCGCATGAGTGTGAAGCCACAAGAGGATTGGGGGCTCAACCTTCTAGACATGCCAGTTGGCGCGCACGTCCCAAATAATGAACACCGTCTTCACAGGATAGAGAAGTACCAGAAAGAAGAGCTCATCCATAGGGAGATCATGCGCAAGCGTCTTTTGGATCTTGAAGGCAAGAAGGAACTCAATGACATGATGAGAAAAGTTGTTGATGGGATGTTCCTCTTGCATTCGGATCTACAAAAGTGTCTTCAATGCATATCTGTTCTAGAAGAGACAAACAAGAAGCTTCGGACGGTGCTCTCCAACAAAACTACTTCACCATGATAGACGCCACGCCATCAAATAATCGCAAGGAATTATTTGATCCACCCGGCTTGATTCCAAGCCCGGGGGGATCTGTGAGAACCTTGTAATCTATCTTACGGTTTTTGCATGTTTACTTTTCCGCACGGATGTTAGACTTTAAATTCTGAATCTGCATTAGTTGCATCAACTTCGAACTCCCTTCGTTCAAGAGAAGATTTATATCCGTTGAGTTATGAGACCTTATGATAATTGAAGTGTGTTTGATTCATGATTATTATATTAGATGATTGAACTAGGTTGAGTGTTATGATACTTGTACATCTATCATAATTTCAGGGACTTCCACACCAATGAAAGTATTGATTAAGTTATGAGAAGAAGAATTCTAGTAGCATATTATAATTAAGAGTTTTTGAAAGCCATTGAAGTAGTGAGCATGATCAAATAGTTGTGCTGAAAGAAAAAGGGAAAAGGGAGCAAGTAAGAATATAGACATACAACTATCAAAAGAAAAAGAAGAGAACAACTATCAAAAGAATCAAACATAGAAAAAAGAAAAATAAAATGATCATGAATCTTTATTACTAAACTTAGTGCTCTATATCTTTAAACTCTGTGATTATATGATATGTTGAATCACTAGCAGCTTCTTATGATTTCATTAATACTGGAAAAGGTGTGGAAGCCTCTAAGTTATGTAATGTGTAAGGGTATGGTAATACCCCCGAAGTGTCTCTACATCCGATGGTGTATTCCTGGTTCAATTTCTGCCTAATTTATGGTAATGACTCGTGTCTCATGAACATGATGATCTTGTCCATCAACCACCATCTTGCTCGGGGATGAGCAAGATCCTGGCTTGGGGAGTTTATGATTCCAAAATTGAAGCATATTTATCTTTTGGTTTTGCAGAAATAAAGTAGGGATCTTTGTATTTCACCTCATCTACATGCACTATTTTGTTCTTGTTTCAACAGGATCCCAAATCATGGAGTCATGTATGAACATATCAATTAGAGTTGTCATAATGGGTAATTATATGATATTTCTATGTGATAAAAGTCATTTTATGAATTTACCTTTGCACCTGGAAGAATATCAAAAAAGGAGGAGGCACCAGTATCGATAACGACCACTAGTACGGGCGGAGCACACCCGTACCATCCACCTGTACCAGGCGCCATCGTGACCACCTTGTCAAATACTTTTTCTAGGTGAAGACGAGAGAGGGATCCGACATTCACAGCCACCAGAAACCACGAAAAACCACATTCGAGAGGGATCTGAAGGAGGAACTTGGCTCGGGTAAAATCCCAGCTGCTTCGCAGATCATTGGAGGACAACGCATCATCGCCTTCATCATCAATCACTGCATCTCCATTACCACCATTACTCAAACTTTCATCTATTATATCTCGTTGTAATTCCAGATTCAATTGTGGTTTGCATTAGATATATCTCCATACTTTTATCCATTCATTTGATTATGATGATGTTGTTGTTTACCTCCATGAGGGAGTAGTTCCTTTGTTCTTGGAGAGATGGAGAAACCCTAGCACCATTATGAACTTGTAATAAAGATAATCTATTCTTGTATCTATATGACTTGCTTGTCTATGATGTATTTATGATTTGTGTTTGATCTCTCTCTTTAGATGGTATGTGTAGTCGACCGCATATCATTTGACCTCGGGACTAAAGAGAGGGAGAAATCCTTTGGACGTGTCTTGGAAGCGTACCCGGAATGCCCCATGACAGATTGGCGTTGGCTCGTAACCTACACGGTCAAAGGAAGATTAAAGAGGGACTCCCTAAGCTAATTACGATATCCACTGGGAAACCCTTAATTGCGGTGGTTTTTATGGGTGACTGCTCTTAGACATTGCAGTGGTTATTTAGAGGTGACCTCACTCTTGGCTCAACAAAGTGGCTTCCTATGAGCCTTGTAGTGAACATCTTATTATGGGGCTCTCTCCAGACATATCATGACACAAGGAGTATGTTATCTTGATTACATATAACAATAACACAATGCTAGTGGTGTATCCAACATCCCCGAGAACATTTTAGCCCTATTGAGTTCAACCACGCCTTCATACAAACTTGTGACTTGTTTTATTTTACTTGTTTTAATTACTTTTCTGCAAACAACCATAAACCTTTCAAACACCCTTTACTTGAGATCAAAGGCAGCTTATAAGTATCCTTTGGTAGATAGTAACGAGGGGCATAAAGACCTTTACCAATAGCTCTCTGTGGGTTCGATATCTTTACTTTGAAACAAGCTACAATTGTTTTGTGCACTTGCAGTCATCAGGGAGCCGTCAGCATGTAGTACGGGCGGATGGTACGGGTGCGTCCCAGCCGTACTATTGGTCGTTAAGCATGCTGAAAGCCTCCAATGAAAGGGGCTCTAATTGGGGATTTACTTCTTTAGATGCAATTAACCCATAAATGCTATTAGAGCTTCAACAAATGTTCATTACCTGAAAACCTTCACAAGAAACCAAGGATTTGCTAATTGCGACATTAACATTAGTATAAAGGGGTACTCTTCAGTGAAATCCGACAATAAATAAGAGGAATATCAATAGTAAAAAGTGATGAAATTTGGAGCTATCAACATCCCTAATCTTAGCAGTTACCCGCCCTCGAGTGACAAAGTTATAATGAGTAATAGCAAAGAACGGAATCACGATGAAAACTTACAACTTCGAGGTTGCTAAACGCGAGTAACTCGCTTGCTAATAGTTCTTATAACTCAAATGAGATTGTTATAAATTTGTCTAGGCTTGCAAATCAATTTCTTTCAGCGCCTCTCTTATTATAAGAGTGAAAAATGTTTTGAGCGAGCTCGCTTGTGTCAAAATTAAGGGTGCACAAGTAGATGTCAAAAGAAGGATAAACTTCTAGGTGCACAAGTAAAATTAAGCATAGCATTCATTATGTTGAAGACTATGTATAGAATCTTCTAGATGCTAGAATAGAAAATAAGATCCAACGGTTCGAAATATTAGGATTCGCGAGTATTGATCCAGCGGTGAGCATTCAAAGTTATTCATACACCATATAGTGGTTATATCTCTACTACTACTATAATGGGGCAGTTTTGAATTGGATCCATAGCACCAATCCTCACCAGTGTGCCATTAGATCCAATGGTTCAGAGAAGCTGGATTCATGTTGAATAGCACCTAGAGAAAACTCCACCATGCATGTTGTAGAACCATCATGTCACCACCCCAAAATTTCATAGCACAGTAGGATGTATTCTCTCTACTACAATAATGGAGAAGTTTTGAATTGGATCCATAGCACCAATCCTGATCGTTGGGCTCTTATATCCAATGGTTCAGAGCAGCTAGATTTGTGTTGAATAGTACGTACCTAAAGCAAACTCCACCATGTTCTAGAACCATCATGTCACCACCCCCAAAATTTCATAGCACATTATTAGGTTGTATTCTCAATATGTGTAGACATAGTTATTATTAATACACTTAATGTATATGCATTTTTCTCTAACAAGACTATTGGTTAATAACCACTCAATTTTTATTAAATCACACTTCATACATTAGAGAAAAAATGCATAAATTAAGTCTATTAATAATAATTATATACACATATTTAGAATATAGCCTATTATGCTATGAAATTTTGGGGGTGGTGACATGATGGTTCTAGAACATGGTGGAGTTTGCTCTAGGTACTATTCAACACGAATCCAACTTCTTTGAACCATTAGATCTAACAGCCCAACGGTTAGGATTGGTGCTATGGATCCAATTCAAAACTTCTCCATTATAGTAGTGGAGATCTAAAACATGAAATTTTTGGTAACACGGTCTAGAGAAATGAGGGAGAAGATTCTAAAATGATGGAGAAGTGTGTTTTGAGTTTTGTGCATAGCATCCATTTGATGAAGACTATCAATAGAATCTTCTAGACCATTCAAACAAATAGAATCTTCTAGATGCTAGAATGGAAAAGAATATCCAATGGCTGGAAATGTTGGGATTCACGAGTCTTGGTCCAACGGTCAATATTCAAAGTTATTCATACACTATATAGTGGTAAGATAAGATTATAATAGGAAAAGCAAAAAAATATATAAATTTGATCAACATCTATAAAGTATGGGTGTATATATTTGGTTATTATACTTTGTATGTCATGTAGAAGTCAGCGATTATTAGCTATCTAAAACTTTAAAATTTTGGTAACATGGTCTACAGAAACGAGGCAGAAGATTCTAGAATGATGGAGAAGTGTGTTTTGAGTTTTATGCATAGCATTCATTGTGATGAAGACTATCAATAGAATCTTCTAGATACTAGAATAATGGAAAAGAATATCCAACGGCTAGAAATATTGTGATTCACGAGTCTTGATCCAACGGTCAATATTCAAAGTTGTTTGTATATTGTTTACCGATTGCAAGATATGCACATCTACTTGCTTGTATGTCATGTAGAAGTCAGCGATTATTAGCTATCTAAAACTTTAAAATTTTGGTAACATGGTCTACAGAAACGAGGCAGAAGATTCTAGAATGATGGAGAAGTGTGTTTTGAGTTTTATGCATAGCATTCATTGTGATGAAGACTATCAATAGAATCTTCTAGATACTAGAATAATGGAAAAGAATATCCGACGGCTAGAAATATTGGGATTAACGAGTCTTGATCCAACGGTCAATATTCAAAGTTGTTTGTATATTGTTTACCAATTGCAAGATATGCACATCTACTTGCTTGTAGTACTACCAAATATGGGAAATTTGCTAGAAACTATGATGTGGATATGTCCACGAGCTTGCGAGGTTGCTCGGCCTAAAACTTGTTCATAAAAAAACAAGATGATTATTAATCCAGTAGATGGCTTGAATTTCGGGGGAAAACGGTTGATGGAAGTAGATCAGTGTGCCATAAGTCACACGTGCGCAGCGCCATGCTGTGGACGAGTAAGAGACAAGCCGGACTATGCACCCACGGCTGCAGAGAAGAGATCAATGGAGGATGGATGGTGAGAGCCAGCAAAGGAGAGAGAAAACACAACTTGTTTGGCGTGCATATTACTACTAGTAGGTCCATATATTTACTACTAGTGGAGTGTATCTCATGTCAGCAGCCCATCATAGCTTTTCTATGACATCGCACCGCCTTCCGATTCCTCCTCCCGCTGCTCTCGCGCTGCCTCCTTTTTTTTCGAGAAGGAGCCGCCTCCCTTTTCGAGTAGTACTAGTACGGAAGTGGAGTAGTACTTTGCTTTACATAGAGAAAGATATTTCCATTGCTTAGAAAATTGGAGTTGTTACTTTTCCTAGTATTTGGGAACTCCCATTGGCAAAGTTGTTAACCAACGCCAAGATGCGCACATCTACTTTCTTGTAGTACTACTACAAAATTTCCATAAACATGGATATGTCCGTGACCTTGCTTGGTCGCTCGTCCTGAAACCTGTTCATACTTATACTACATGGTAGGCCATTTTTGTGAAGCGGATTTTTTCAAAAGTTGTGAAAAACTCATGTTTATTATTTTTCATGGCAGGTAGTACAAGAAAAAGGACGCCATACATGAGTCCCCCTTTTTTTGACCTATATCTCTCTCTCTTTTCAAAGCAGGGTCAACTTTGCCGGCATGCAAAGTCTTTAAAGAAGTTGAATCTTTGAAAACTCTCGGTCGTGTTCTACATATATTGGCTGTCTGGTGGGCAACTTCAAAAGATTTTTATGGAATTTAAATAGCAATTGGCAGCTCACATGTGGTTCGAAATAATTTGACATAATTTCGACAGACTCCCTCTGATCCATATTTAATGTTCATAGATTCATCTAGATTCAAATGTATCTAGTCATGTTTCTATGCTAGATGCATATACCCGAATCTAGACAAATCTGGGAATATTATTTTGAATCGGAGACAAATCAGATAAGAGATGTCTGACATATCATCACTATATAAAATTATAATAGGTAAAGCAGAAAAATATAAATTTGATCAACATATATAAAGTATGGGTGCATATTTGGTTCTTCTATTTGTATCGTCATATGTAGAAGTCAAATATTATTAGCTACCTAACACTTGAAATTTTTTGTAGTAACATTAGTCTAGAGAAACGAGTGATAAGATTCTAGTATGATGGAGAAGTGTGTTTTGAAGTTTGTGCATAGCATTAATTATGCTAAATACTATCAATAGAATCTTCTAGATTCTATAATGGAAAAGAAGATCCAACGGCTGAAAATGTCGTTCGGATTCGCGAGTCTTGATCCAACGGTCAATATTCAAAGTTATTTGTATTCGTACACTATATAGTACTTGGTAAGATAAGATTGTACGAATAACTTTGAATGCCGGCCGTTGGATCTCAATACTCACGAAACCAACCATTGGATCTTCTTTTCCATTATAGCATCTTAAAGATTGTATAGATAGTATTCAGCATAATGAATGATATGCATAAACATCAAAACACACTTCTCCATCATACTAGAATCTTCTCCCTCGTCCCTAGACCATATCAAGTGTTCTGGGTAGCTAGTAATCTTTGACTGCTACGTGATGATACAAAGTACAAGAACCAAATATACACCCATACTTTATATATGTTGATCGAATTTATAATTTTTTATGCTTTATCTATTATAATTTTATATAATGATGATATGTCATACATCTGTTATCCGAGTCTCGCGTGTAGGACACTCCTCTCGCTGCTCTCGCGTTGCCTACCTTTTGGAGTAGCAGTATAGAATGAGTTGGAGTACTTTGCTTTATAGAAAAAATATTTCCATCGCTTAGTAGAGTTGTTACTTTTCCTAGTATTTGGAAACTCGCATTGGCAAAATTGTTTACCAATGCCAAGATGCACACATATAATTTCTTGTGGTACTACCAAATTACCATAAGCTATGATGTCGATATGTCCATGACCTTGCTTGGTCGCTCGTCCTGAAACATGTTCATACTTATACATGGTAGGCCATTTTTGTGAAGCAGGTTTCTCCAAAAGTTGTGAAAACTCATGTTTATTATTTTTCATGGTAGGCAATATAAGAAAAAATACGCCATGCATGAGTCCCCTTGTTTTTGTTTCCTATTTCTCTCTCTTTTTCCAAAGCAAGGTCAACTTTGCCGCTGTGCAAAGTCTAGAAAGAAGTTGAATCTTTGAAAACTCCCGGTCGTGTTCTCGATATATTGGCTATCTGGTGGGCAACTTCAAAAGATTTTTGTGAAATTTAAAGAGAAATTGGTAGCTCACATGTGGTTTGATATAATTTGACCTAATTTCGACAGACTCCCCCCGATCCATATTAATGTTCATAGATTCATCTAGATTCAAATGTATCTAGTCATGTTTCTATGCTAGATACATATATCTGAATCTAGACAAATCTGAGAATATTAATTTGAATCGGATACAGTAGTGTAATTTAATTGGGTTAATTTATCTACGAACCTTGAAAACTCAAAGAACCTAGGAATCGCAAGTAAAACATGGATGGTTCGCTATGTCCGGAAACATGGTGCGCTTCTCGCATTCAGTGCCACATTCTTCTGATTTTCTTCACTACTAGTACAAAACATCCCCATAATCAGTTGGAAAAGTGAAAAATGTTTTTGCCTAATTGTTCGAAACTCCCACGGGCAACATTGTTTACTAGGCCAAGACGCACCCATCTACCCGATGTTAGAACCCTATGTAAAAGTGTAGCTATGGTATACATCGATATAGAAGTCCATGACCTTATTGGTCATTCGTGCTGAAAACCAAGAATTAATAATGTATCTAGTCATGTTTTTGTGCTAGATGCATATACCCGAATCTAGACAAATCTGAGAACATTAATTTGAATCGGAGACAAATCAGATAAGGGACGTCTGACATATCTTCACTATATAAAAATATAATAGGTAAAGCAGAAACATATAAATTTGGTCAACATATATAAAGTATGGGTGCATATTTGGTTCTTCTACTTTGTATCGTTATATGTAGAAGTCAAATATTATTAGCTACCACTTGAATTTTTTTGTTGTAACATTGGTCTAGAGAAATGATTTATAAGATTCTAGTATGATGGAGAAGTGTGTTTTGAGGTTTGTGCATAGCATGAATTATGTTGAAAACTATCAATAGAATCTTCTAGATGCTATAATGGAAAAGAAGGTCCAACAGCTGGAAATGTTGTTCGGATTCACGAGTCTTGATCCAACGGTCAATATTTAAAGTTATTTGTATTCGTACACTATATAGTACTTGGTAAGATAAGATTGTACGAATAACTTTGAATGCCGACCGTTGGATCTCAATACTCGCGAATCCCAATATTTCCAACTGTTGGATCTTATTTTCCATTATAGCATCTCGAAGATTGTATAAATAGTCTTCAGCATAATGAATGCTATGCATAAACCTCAAAACACACTTCTCCATCATACTAGAATCTTTTCCCTCGTCTCTCTAGACCATATTACCAAAAAATCAAGTGTTTTGGGTAGCTAGTAATCTTTGACTTCTACATGATGATACAAAGTACAAGAACCAAATATACACCCATACTTTATGTATGTTGATCAAATTTATAAGTTTTTGTGCTTTACCTATTATAATTTTATATAATGATGATATGTCATACGTCTATTATCCGAGTCTCATGTGCAGGGCACTCCTCTCGCTGTTCTCGCGCTGCCTACCTTTTGGAGTAGCAGTACAGAATGAGGTGGAGTACTTTGCTTTATAGAAGAAAAAATTCCATCGCTTAGTAGAGTTGTTACTTTTCCTAGTATTTGGAAACTCGCATTGGCAAAGTTTTTTACCAATGCCAAGATGCACACATCTATTTGGAAACTCGCATTGGCAAACTATGATGTGGATATATCCATGACCTTGCTTGGTCGCTCGTCCTGAAACCTATTCATACTTATACATGGTAGGCCATTTTTGTGAAGCGGATTTTTCTAAAAGTTGTGAAAACTCATGTTTATTATTTTTCATGGCAGGCAATACAAGAAAAAGGATGCCATGCATGAGTCCCCCTGTTTTGTTGTCTATTTCTCTCTCTTTTTCCAAAGTAAGGTCAACTTTGCCAGCATGCAAAGTCTAGAACGAAGTTGAATCTTTAAAAACTCCTGATCATATTCTCGATATATTGGCTATCTGGTGGGAAACTTCAAAAGATTTTTGTGAAATTTAAAGAGAAATTGGAAGCTCACATGTGGTTCGATATAATTTGACCTAATTTCGACAGACTCCCTCCAAGCCATATTAATGTTCATAGATTCAAATGTATCTAGTCATGTTTCTATGCTAGATACATATATCTGAATCTAGACAAATCTGAGAATATTAGTTTGAATCGGATACAGTGGTGTAATTTAATTGGGTTAATTTATCTACGAACCTTGAAAACTCAAAGAACCTAGGAATCGCAAGTAAAACATGGATGGTTCGCTATGTCCGGAAACATGGCGCGCTTCCCGCATTCTGTGCCACATTCTTCTGATTTTCTTCACTGCTAGTACGAAACATCCCCATAATCAGTTGGAAAAGTGAAAAATGTTTTTCCTAATTGTTCGAAACTCCCACGGGCAACATTGTTTACTAGGCCAAGATGCACCATCTACCCGATGTCAGAACTCTATGTAAAAGTGTAGCTAGGGTATACATCGATATAGAAGTCTATGACCTTATTGGTCATTCGTGCTGAAAACCAAGAATTAATAATGTTACATCATGGTGGGTTATAATGTGAATCCGGTTTTCCTAAGGTTGTCGAATCTCATGTTTATCATTTTTCTTGGCAATTAATAATACTACTAGCAAAAGTACCCCAATCGTAATGAAGTCTCATGTTTTTGTTTTACGCTTTATTTTATTTAAATGTTTTCCATGCGCTGTCAAATTTGTTGGTATGCAAATACTAATCAATAATGGCATTTTTCAAAACTATTGTTGGCCCATGATATATTGGCTGTCTGGGTACCTTCAAAAGAATTTTGAATATTTTCAAGAGTAATAATCTATCACGCTCACATGTATTCAAGTTTGACCTAATTTCATTTAATTGACTTAGAGCCATGCATTTAAGTGCACGTGGAGCTTTAGCTTGGAATTTTGAAAAATACTTAAACTTAGGAACTGTAAGAAAGAATTGTCCACTTTGTAAAAAAAATTGGTGGGGCCATTCTTTCTTATTTTTCTACCAGTAAAAGTACTTGAAAAACTCACACTTCTGGTATTGCCTAATATATCATGTACTACTATGTATGAACTTTCTTGGATTTCAATCCAAATAACCAAGGTCATGGATATACCCTGTCTTCATCAAGATAATGACCGTGTGCCCATATTTTGGTATAGCTAGGTCGGTGCATGTTAACATGCATGGTAAAGAAGGAAAAGTAATTTTTGGAAGGAAGTGCGATCAATATGGCTTAGAGTTCATAGCATGTGCCATTTATTTACTATAGTACATAAAGTGGTTGGATAAATTACATGTTATATTTTTCAAGCTTAATTTTCTAGCTAATTTCAACCACTCAGACGACTTTCCGTTGATTTGTCGAATTAGGTATAAATTAATATTCTACAAGTGTGTGAGAGCTAGTTCAATAGTATAACCGAGTGTTAGGTATAACAAACTGACACGTCATCTATTGTCGGCTTTATACTAGCATGTACAATACCTAACATTTGAACTATAGAACAGCTAGCATTATATGCAGCAACCTCATCAAAAAGCAAGAAGATTAAACATGAGTAAAATGAAAAAAAAATCTATGCCCGCTTGAAAAATCCTAAAACTTAGGAATTGTAAGAAAGCATGGCATACTTAGTCTGAAAATTGGGACAGTGGCATTCTTTATTTCTTTTTTGGAACCTGGGTACCGTAGGTCCTGAAGGAGCGAGACACTCCAATTAGCGCACTAGGGTTTGTAGTCGTCGCAATGTGGTCTGAGGACCTTTTTGTAATTATTATTATTACTTTTGAGGCTTTTTTTATTGGTGTAGATGATTATTAATCCAGTAGATAGCTTGAATTTCGAGAAAAAAACGATGCTGGAAGTAGATCGGTGTGCCGTACCAAGTCACACGTGCGTAGCGCCACGCTGTGGACGAGGAAGAGACAAGCCGAACTGTGCACCCACGGCTGTAGAGAAGAGATCGATGGGGGATGGATGGTGAGAGCCAGCGAAGGAGAGAGAAAACACAACTTGTTTTGCATGCATATTACTACTAGTAGGTCCATATATTTACTACTAGTGGAGTGTACCTCGTGTCAGCAGCCCATCATAGCTTTGCTCGGACATCACACCGTCTTTCGATTCCTCCTCCCGCTGCTCTCGCGCTGCCTCCTTTTTTTGGAGAAGGAGCCGCCTCCCTTTTCGAGTAGTACTAGTACGGAAGTGGAGTAGTACTTTGCTTTACACAGAGAAAAATATTTCCATCGCTTAGAAAATTGGAGTTATTACTTTTCCTAGTATTTGGAAACTCCCATTGGCAAAGTTGTTTACCAACGCTAAGATGCGCACATCTACTTTCTTGTAGTACTACTACAAAATTCCAATAAACATGGATATGTCTGTGACCTTGCTTGGTCACTCGTCCTGAAACATGTTCATACTTATACTACATGGTAGGCCATTTTTGTGAAGCGGCTTTTTCAAAAGTTGTGAAACACTCATGTTTATTATTTTTCATTGCAGGTAGTACAAGCAAAAGGACGCCATGTATGAGTCCCCCAGTATTTTTGGCCTATATCTCTCTCTCTTTTCAAAGCAGGGTCAACTTTGCCGGCATGCAAAGTCTAGAAAGAAGTTGAATCTTTGAAAATTCTTGGTCGTGATCTCCATATATTGGCTATCTGGTGGGCAACTTCAAAAGATTTTTTTAGAATTTGAAGAGCAATTGGCAGCTCACATGTGGTTCGAAATAATTTGACTTAATTTTGACAGACTCCTCTGATCCATATTTAATGTTCATAGATTCATCTAGATTCAAATGTATCTGGTCATGTTTTTTGTGTTAGATGCATATACCCGAATCCAGATAAATCTGAGAACATTAATTTGAATCGGAGATAGTAGTGTAATTTAAGTGGGTTAATTTATCTATGAACCTTGAAAACTCAAAGAATCTAGGAATCATAAGTAAAACATGGGTGGTTCGCCATGTTCGGAAATATGGGAACTTCAAAACACTTCTCCATCATTCTAGAATCTTCTCCCCCGTTTCTCCAGACCATGTTACCAAATTTTGAAGGTTTAGATTAGCTAATAATCGTTCACTCTACACGATATACAAAGTACGAGAATCAAATATACACCAATATATTATAGATGTTGATCAAATTTATATTTTTCTGCTTTACCTATTATAATTTTATATAGTGATGATATGTCAGATGTCCATTATCTAAGTCTCACGTGCAGGGCACGTGCAACTTACTAGTTTACTACTAGAACTACATGAATTTTTGGACAAATTACATGCTATATTTTTCAAGCTTAATTTTATACTCCCTCTGACCAAAATTAGTTGACTTAGTTTTATCTAGATTCGGATGTATCTAACACTAAAACAAGTCTAGATACATGAATCTAGACAAATCTAAGTCAGCTAATTTGGGTCGGAGGGAGTATATAATTTCACCCGAAAGTGCATCATGCTTCAATCAACACATTCGGTGGAATTAAAAGGTTACATCAAAAAATAGAAAATTACATCCAAGTCCATACAATTGGCACAAAGGCCCCTAAAATTAGCTTGGAAAGGCAGTTGGGTCCGGCTCAATTTCAACCGAACAGATGAGCCATACTCTTACTACTACGGTTTGCTTCACACACGAAACACAGCGCACACTTGCGTGTTGATCATGGTCGAAGGGACGAGATTGCTTGGAACGAGTAGAGGAGCATACTACCCCCATACCGAGTCGATTCCCCCAGCCGCACCTTCGCCGGCTATAGGTTCCTCAAGCTCGAGCTCGAACTTGAGCATGTCCTGATGGTGAGCAAGGGCCAACATAGGATCGATAGGCTCGAGGGGACCCAGGATGGTGTCGTCTGCCACGGCCACAACGACCTGGTGCCCACCCGCGTTGTCTGCCCCGGTCGCATGCTCGCTTGCCGCAGGTTCCTCGAGCGCAAGCTCGAACTCGAACATGTCCTGATCGTAAGCAAAGGCCACCATAGGATCGATAGGCTCGAGGGGACCCAGGACGGCGTCGGCCACGTCCACGACAACCTGGAGCCCACCCGAGTTGTTTGCCTCGGTCACATTATCGCTGGCTGTAGATTCCCGGCGGAAGGATTGGCTGATATCTTGCACGGGCTTAACTTCGCCACGCTTGATGTCCAGCCAGAGCGCCTGCCCGGACGCACCTCCGTCACAGTCGAAAGGGAGGCCCACCGGGACCGGTGCTTTGTTGTAGAGGTCCACTTTTGTTCGTCTGCCGTGTTGACGCCTCCGTGGCACGGCAAGCGCAGGATCAGTAGCCTCGAGGGGGCCCAAAATTGCGTCGTCGGCCGGTAGGGCCAATGCACGTTTACCGCGGGCGACCAGCCGCTCTACAGAGGCGGCTCCAACAGCGGCTCCAACGGCGGCATGTTCCCACCGGATGAACTGTTTCGGGGCCTAGCCTTGAGCCGAAGCAAACCTCCGTGGACGACGTAGCCAATCCACCGGGATTCCTTCAAGTATTTGTGAGGGTAACATGCATTTGGTGGAAGAAAGAAATTTTGCCGGATAGTAGAATGAAGGAGAAAGTATAGTACTAGTAGTAGTACTAGCGGTGCTACTCAGTTTTGACCCAGCATTTCTCCAAGGGGTACTTTTTTTAGATGCTCCAAGGAGTATGCAGAGCGACCACTTGGCGGCGCGTGAGTTTTTTTGTAGTTAGTGGTTATCCGGGGCATTAACTCACAAGAGAAATGTCATATCAGTACTTGTAGAGGTTGTACTTTCAGCTAGTCACAGTCTAATCGGATAGTAGGAGTGGTAGTACTATACACTCTCGAAACAGAGGTGGCGAGCAGCTGGCAGCTTGAGCAACGAGTTTGGCAAATTCTTGGAGTATGTATGTACTCTAGTATACAGTAGTAATAAGTTGCACATGCCTGACTGTACAGTGACACAAGGTACAAGAACCAATTATACACCCTATACTTTATGGACGTGGCTCAAAATTATAATTATTTTTCAGTGATACCAACACAATCTCTTTCCTTATTATAGTAGGTTGATATCTACATGTCACAAGGTACAAGAACCAATTATACACCCTATATTTTATGGACGTGGCTCAAAATTATAATTATTTTTTAGTGATACCAACACCTCATCATTAATTGCCGTGATACATAAGAATTTTCCATGCATGTAATAAGGTCTTTGACAATAGGGGAGTCTCTTAGCGCGACATACTAGGCAAAATGCTTTTGTGGCATGTCAATTACTAGTAGTAGCTAAGATACACCCCTTGCACGTAATTATAGGCAAAAAGAGTTGATTGCCCAATAAAATGCATGCATGAGAGAAAACACATTAAATTAAGATACAACCTCTAAAATACAATGCATTGGAGAGGTTGTCTATTAGGTATTTATAACTCCCATGGTAAGCTACACCCCATTGTGAAAGGCCTAATGCAGGATAAAGTACGTACCACCTGATACCCCTATTGGGGCTAGTCTCATACTCTCATCCCAAACAGAGGTATAGTAGTACTAGTACCTCCATCCCAGAGTTGTAATGGAGTACAGTATTTAGTCTTGCACGTAGCCCTAGGTCGTTAAAGAGATATGCACACCGGGTCAGAGGGAGATAATTAATCAGGGAACATAGTGCTTCCCTAGTTTTCTCCATGTAGGTCTCTTGCCAAAGAGAGAAGGTATCGGTTCATGGCCGTTGAATTTGGATGGACGGACGATATTGCCTAGAGTGAGATGAGGAGTCTAGTACTCATAGTATTTAACTATTGTACCAGTCTCTCTCGCTCGCTCTCATTAACCCTCTCAGATCTGCGCTCCTCTCTCTGCTCTCTCGCTCGGTCTCAAAATCCCTCTCAGATCCGCCGTAGTTGAAGAAGACGGCTCTATGGTGGATGAGTGGTTTGAAGATATGATTGACATGAGTGCAATGAGGCAGGCCCAGCTATAGGCTGTGTTCTCAAATTGTTTGTCGTCCCACGTACATGGTTATTACTACTTCTTTCTTCATGATGCTTTCCACACTGGTTCGATACAACTCTTGTTTTTGGGATAAATCTCTTTTCCTTGCATGAGCAGTGCTTTGGCAAGGCCGCGGCGCACATTGCATGTGCACAATGTGTTGGAAAATTGTCCGATGGCCAGTGCCTGGGATGTGAATATGGAGGCATTTTCGAAGCAACCACTACCATGGATCAAATGTCTTCGGGAATGAAGCTCAAGTGCAGCAACAAATGTTGCGACATGGTTGGCAGCTTCCTCGAGTTCATCGAACACCAGACGGCGTGCCCGCACGGGCAGAGGGCAACATAGGTTCTTGACAAAAAAGAACCGTATGATATTCAGGTGTCTATGTGTGTGCTGATTCCATCTAGACTATGGTTTAGTTTCTGCCGTGGGTATGTTGTATCTATACTAGTTAAGTTATATAAATCAATTGAATCATCATCGCATCCACATAGTTTCTCTCTTTTTACCGATAGCAAGGGGAAGTACCACCAGCCTGTGCATCTACATAGTTGCTCTCTTTTAGCTAAAAAGCTTGGAAATCCGTAGAACTTGGGAGGCCCTCCACAGCGTATGCAAATATCGGTGCCCAAACCACTTCTCATCCATCCGGCACCGGTGCCTACGCTGCAGAGTCGATGCCACAAAAAAACTAAGTATATGTTAAAATATGTGTTCCCTGTCCAGCTCAAGAACCCTTTCTCTATTTAAGGCAGAGACAATAGCCATCCCTCTCGTCACATGGGAGTAGTAACTTGCATGTATTGGTGACATGACATGATAATTAATGATGAAAAAGAGGGAGGTATTACCATAACATCACACATTTATATGAGTATAGAACCTAATTAATTAGGTCTTGCATGACACCACACAGGTGTTATCACCCACTATGAAGACAATAACATATGCAAGTTACTAGTATATTTAGGCTGGTCATGGTGGGGAGTAACTTAACATGCATATGTTACTAGTCTAAGTTACTACCTCCATTTTCGCAAAATAAAATAAAATAAGTTACTACCTCCATAGTGGAAAGTAACATAGGTGTGGTATCATGCAAAGTCTCATGTATTGCAATGTAGACTCATTTTGTCTTGAAATTCCGCCACAAGCGCACTGTGTAGTGAGGGGAGAGAAATAATGATTTTCTAGTTCTTATTGCCAGGTCATACTCGTATGGTTGACCGCAAGGTTTCTTACGGGTTGTTTGATTTAGTGGTTATCCAGTGGATGACAAGGGATATCTATTTTTTTGTGGTTATCCAGTGTTTGGTTTAGAGGGTGGAGGGGATATGGATAACCACTCTTGGCTTAAAATGGTGGTTGAGTATATCCCACAAAAAGAGTTGGATGAGCTCAACCACTTTTGGATAGCTCCTCCGAAGTGTTTTCCTGTTTGTAGATTTTGACTAGCTATCCCTAACCACTTTTTCCCCACTTTAGCCAAACACAAAAAATGGCTACCCCTAACCAGCTGGTTGGGGATATCCTCATCCCCTAAATGACATCCTCTAAACCAAACAGCCCCTTAGCTTAAGACCGAGTGCTACAGTGTTTAAATTCCACTAAGGTCGACCACAAGTGTCTTATACTCGACCTTATTTTCACATTGGAGATGCCCTTATGGTAACATAGCTAGTTACCCCAAGGCTCTCTCTCATCATTTAATTGCATGCCATGTCATCTAAATGCTTAGTTGGCAATACATGTAGGACTATGTAGTACTACCCAAATTACTCCCACTAGCACTATGACGAACCTAAATAGAACCATGAAGAGAGGACGAGCCAGGGATGACGTTAGGGAGTGACGAGGTAGCGCGGCCCCGCCTTTTGTTTGAGTAGTCCACCATCAGGGTCCATTTGATTCCAAGGATTTGCCTAGGAATTTTGTAGGATTAAATCCTATAGGAAATTTTCCTATGACGATCGTTTGATTTGTAGGATTGATTCCCATAGGATTTTTTCCTAAGGATTCCTTTGTACGGTACTAGTTTTTGTAGGAAATCAAACATTCACCCATACCTCTTTTTTAGAGTCCTATTATGGTGGAATCAAACACACTTTGGTGCATATGAATTCCTATAGGCTTGGAGTGAACATGACAATGCAATCCTACATTTTTCCTATTCCTACGATTTCCTATCCTACAAATCAAACAGGCACTCACTATTTTCCCCTGGCCTCTTCCCCCTCATCCAGGCTAGCACCATGGACTAGCCCCTGCCCCCTCCCCTCCCCCACCCCCCAAAAAAATCCCCAAATGGCGGCACCGCCGGAACTGGAGAGCTCATCACAGGAGCACATCATCGAGTCTAGCCCCCATGTCTTCCGTGCCTGCCATGTCTCCGCAGCCATAACCGATTTCTCTGTCTTCTAGCCGCAGTTAGTTAACGTGGCGATGTCGTACACAATGACACTTGAGATCTTCTTCTCGAGGACGTACGAGCTTAGGAGGATGCCTGGCTCCATCCCAGCCCCTCTGGAGGAGGATGATGTCACGACCACACCCTGCCAAGAGGAAGTGTTGAATCTCAGCCTGCCTCCCAGCAAGCTGCGAAGAGCGAGCAAGGTCGTGGGAACTATGTGCAAGGTTCTTGGCCATGTATGGCTGCTGAAGAACCTGCAACTCACGGCAGAGGAGTGGGACATCATGATGCCGTACGATATTCTGCATCGGCTCTGGCTTGAGGCGTGTATGTGGGTCGACGGGTTCCACTTCGACCTAACCCTCAGCCTGAATCTCTGGCTCATCGTCAATTTGCCGGCTCTTCAAGACAGTTGGTACCTGGTTGAGCAGGAGGATGGCCACTGCAGCATATGCATGCAAGCGTTGTCGAAGCGCACAACGACGTGTCTCCGAGGATGCAACCATCCGTACCACCGCAAGTGCATCTTCACTTGGTTTGAGACCAACGCCAGCTGCCCTATTTGCCGAAACAATGTGCTTGTCCATCTCTACTTACACGAGGTGCATATGCCCCCTTCTGTATGAACCTTGTCCTGTGGTTAATAATTTTAATGTACTGAACCAATGTTTCTGCTGCACGCCAAGTGAACTTGTTCTATATATTTTTGCACTTGTCGAATTAAGCTTAATCCAATTTAGACAGGGAAAACAATTAGTCTAGGATTACAATCCAATAGGAATTTGTCATCATGTCTCATACATTTTACAAAGAGAAAACCAATACGAATCACTGTTCATCATATCACTTCATAATATGAAACAACAGTCTAATCATCGTCACCATCATCGCTTTCAGCACCGCCGCGTTCTAGATCCACATATTCCCACTGGGTTGGATTTTCTTCCCCTTGCCATTCATCATACATGTCCTGAGATTCATCAGGTAGAACTAGCTTATTCCTGTCTTTGTCGACTATGCTCACCTTGACAGTGAAATCTACTTGTCCATCATGCACAGAGCCGCCTCTAGAAATCAAATTTTCATCGACGTCAGCCAGTTCAGTTACCATACAACCACTGGGATCATCTTGGTGGGCAACATCTGTGGTGACTGGCTCGTCATACTCATTCACATCATAGGTGCTCCTTGCCTCAAACTTTTGCACATATTGCCAGTCCTTATTATCTCTGTCATCCAAGAAAATTACCTTGGAATCTTGAGTTACCAAAATATAAGGTTCTTCCTTGTACCACTCGGCAGTAGTAGTATTGATCGATATGAAAGTCCCATCATTTCTGGGGCCTCTTTTCTTGTTTGGATCTTGGTCATACCAATAACACTTGAATAGAACCACAGATCGACCACCAGTCTTGTCGTTATAATTAACCTCAATAACCTCTTTTATGCGACCATAATGATCATAGTCATCTGACTTCTTCATTTTGGCTGTCAAGTGCTCTCCACTAGTCGTGAAGCCACTATTTTGTGTCTTCAAATGTTTCTCATGCTCATAAGTGCTGTAGTGGATACCATCGTCATTGCAAGATGAAGTTGTTTGCACCCTCTTTGTTAGACCGAATGATAGGGCATAGAGACCATCACTAACATCGCCCGGATTATGTTCACGCAGCTTCGTGATCTATGGTTATACAAAATAATCAAGAGGTCATCTCATGTGCACAATTTGTATGCAATTCAAAGTTCAATTGACCATGTTACATGATTCCTAAACCATTCTTCAAACCCACCCCCACATACTGGTGCAACATAATCTTTTCCTTTGGTTGCTTTAAATAACCTACAAAAACAATACTCAAGTAAGACATCTGAACATATCTTGCTACAAGTTTAATTTCATATATGTGAGGATATGTATGAATAGTGCTTACGCAACAAAGTTTTCAGCCTCATCAGCGTTATTCAGCACATACCAAGTATGTTGGTCATATTCGTGTTGTATTAATGTTCTATGTTCCTTCTTTCCTACTAGGCGAACACTATGGTTAAAAACAGATTTTTCAACTTCTTCAATTCTGCCACCCATACTGGATCTCGTTTTACGATCAGGAATGTATCTTGAGAAAAATGCAAATACTTCAGTAGCAATGTATGCCTCTGCAATGCAAGCCTCTGCTCTAGCCTTGTTCCTAACAGTACCCTTGAAAGTGCAAAGTCGACGTTCCATAGGGTACATCCATCTGTACTGTATGGGACCTCTATAAAGTGCATCTTCAGTCAGATGAACAGCCAAATGCACCATCACATCAAAGAAGGCTGGTGGATATATCAGCTCAAGCTTGCACAGGATTTCTGCTATGTCCGTCTAAAGACGCGCTACAACTCTTCTGTCTAGAGTTTTGCTACAAATTTCCCTAAAGAACTTTCCCAACTCTACAAGCCCATTGTACAAATCCTTGTTCACTAAACCTTTACCGCCAAGAGCTAAAAGCCTTTTTAGTAGGATGTGGCAATCATGAGTTTTCAACCCTTGGAGCTTGTTCCCCTCTACATTGATACAATTTGCAATGTCGGAAGCAAATCCAGATGGGAACTTCACACCTTAGAGGAAGTCACAAAATAGTACAATTTTATTCATCGGCAAGGTAAATTCTGCACCTCGAAATTTGTAATGTTTTTCACCACCCTTATCAACCGTATCTTTAGGATGTAGCTTCAAGTTGTTGTTAATGTTGAGTTTTTCGCAGTCAAGCCTAGCATTATAGCTATCTTTTGTCTTAGATGGAATGTTGAGTAATGTTCCTATAATGCTGTCACATATATTTCCTCCATGTGCATGACATCAATATTATGTCGAAGTGTCTTACCAGCCCAATACGGCAAGTCCCATAGAGTGGATCTGCGCTTATAAAATATTCTCGGTTCCTTTTCCTTCAATTGTGAATCTGCTAATACTTTTTCTGCTCTCTTCCTTTTGGATGCTGCTCCTACTATCAGTGCATCTTCTGTATTCTTTCTTTTACCTCATCTGGCAGCTGGTTGTTTTCCTGGTTTGACATTTCTGACCTTTTGTAAATGCGCCCGCAACTCAGCTGCAGTGAACTTTTGTGGTGTAGTGCCATATTCAGTCCTCTTTCCATAGAACTGCAAATTTTTCAAGTTTTTTTGGAATTTGTGGCCTCGAGGAAGAAAAATCCGGTGGCCAAGGAAACCGGTCTTATTTTGTAGCCTCACGGTGACCTGTTTTGTCTCACAGCGAACACATGTGTTATAAACTGCTGTCACTCTGCCTGACATAGTGCCAAGAGCTAGAAAATCATGGGTGCGAAATAACACGGCAGCACGCATAGGGAACTTGGCACCTTCATGGTTGCTAGCAAGGATATCAGGAGTCATGACACCCTTCCATAGTTCCTACAAGTCTCGTATAAGAGGTTGCATGAACATATCAAAATCCTTCCCAGGTGATTTGGGACCTGGGATGAGTAAAGCCAGCAAGCAGTTCGACTGATCAGTGCATGCTCAGGGAGGCAGGTTGTAAATTGTAACAAGTACTAGCCACATGCTGTACGAGTTACACATGTTGCCAAATGGATTAAATCCATCTGTAGCTAGGCCAAGTCTCAGGTTCCTTAGATCCACTTCAAATCCTGGATGGACCTTGTCAAAGTTCTTCCATTCATCGCCATCAGCTGGATGTCTGAGTAAGTAATCGTCTGGCTTGAGAATCTCTTGGTGCCATCTTGTTTCCTTAGATGTTTGTTCTGATTGAAACAACCTCTTCAATCTATCTATAATTGAAAAATATCTCAGAACCTTACAAGGATCTTTCTTCTTTTTATCACCATTTTTCCATCTTGATTCGTTACATACTGGACATTCATCGAGGTTTTCATAATCCTCCCAGAACAGTACACAGTTATTTGGACAAAAATGGATCTTCTCATATGATAGTCCAAGTACATTGATGTACTGTTTCATCTCATAAAAGTACTTTGGCAGTCCTTCCCTAGGGATTGACTCGCTGTACACCTTAATCACTAAATCGAAAGCTTTGTTGGTAACCTTGTTGAGCGACTTCTCCTTTAGTAATTTCATTACCAGTTCGAATCTTGAGATACCAGAATCAGGGTCCACTGAACACTTGGCATCTTCTATCAGGTCAGAGAAAAGTGATCTTTTAAGGGAAGGAGCGCCTTTTTTGCTTGCAGTGGGGTACATGTCCCTTAACAAACCAGAAAGGTCCTCATCCTCGATGTGATGAGCTTCGGGCGGATCAGCATCAGCTAGAGGATCAAGCACAGGCTGATCATATGGTTCACCATGTTTAGTACACCTAATATATGTGTGTTGCATCCCATTAATGAAAGTATGGTCTGCGACTCTGCTCTGACTCAGCTTTTTATAATTAAGGCATTGTCGGCATGGGCAAAACACATCCGAGTCACCGTTATGTTGTCTAACAAACTTCATGAATTCATTAACACCTTCCCAATATGAAGGTGTTGCTTTTTTCCATTCAGTATCCAATATCTGTCCATCTGTTGAGGATAGAGATGGTCAGAAGCTTTCAAGATATTTCACCGAACATGTTGATTACAGATCTAATTAAGCCAAGATATCTGAGCAACCTGATTGAATATAGAACTATAAAAGTGCCATGTAATTTTAGCTTATTTCAGAAATTGAGTGCAGAACTATGTTACATATTTGAGAGAACAGATCGACTGAGCACAAAATGACAACCAATTTGAACAAATAGATCAAGTGCAGAACAATGTCAAACGAGCAGATCGAGTACGAAACTACTTCTAAGAAATGATTGAGCAAACGAAGGATATTATAAGTGTACCGTGGGGATCGACCAGCTGACCGCCGGCCTGTATGCGTATCGAAAAGAACGGTGCTGCCGGCAATGGTGTCAGGCCGCCCTGGCTGATAGACAGAGTGTGAATGTTTTGGTGCGCGGCTTGTGGTTTTGACCGCCTGCGCGTCTCCAGAAGAATGGCGCAAAGAGATAGTAGCTGACTGCTGGAGTAAAGGCGCGAATTGGAAGGCGTGGGTGGGAAAGTTTTGGCGCGCGCGGGGTATGTGTCCTGGTTGTCAATAATTTTCATGCGAAAATATCGGCCAAAATTTTCTCTCTCGTTTTTTTCTTCCTTATTGAGGTCTAGAATGTTTATTACCGAGCCCATGAAATTAGCCTATCAGACCCAATCATAGCCAAAAACCTTCAATTCGGCCTTTTCATTGTCTTGTAGCCGCCGACCAGGCGCATTTAGTTTTGGAGTGAGCCCATGAAGAATAGGGCATTCGCCTCTAGTTATCCCAGAATCTTTTTAATATGGCCTTTATGGTCATCCCCTTCCCCAGCCCCCCCCCCCCAGAAAAAGCTCCGCCTACCTATGTTGTTTTGTTGAAACTACTGCATTACTAGTAAGTTCCATGTACCCTGCACATGAGAACCAGATAATAGACATATAACATATCATTACTATATAAAAATATAATCGATAATTTTCAAAAAAAAATTTGATCAACATCTATATAGTATGTGTGTATATTTGGTCCTTTACTTTGTACCATGTATATTTAGACCTAGCAACGGACCGATGTCAAAACAGCGGACGGGGCTGAAAAAAAGTCCATCATGCGCATGTTTCATTTACACAGAGGCTGATACATGGGACCTAGCAGCGCGGCCTTATAGAGAAGCTGAATCGAGCAACATTGCCAAGTTCGAAATAGGGAGGCGCAAGCGAGAAAAAAGTCTAGCGTAGTGAGAGGCTAACATGGAGGACCCAGCAACATTATTAAGTTCGACCCGAAACAACAGTCCAACATACACAAACGGCTTTCTGAGGTCAGGGAGATGGGTTTTTTTGAGCGCAGGGTCAGGGAACTACTGAGCACAAGCCAGTGAAATTTGAGAAAGGATCCCATGGAGCATAGGCAAGAACATTTTGATTCGGCCTTGTCAGGGTCATGGAACTGCTTAGCACAGCCTAGTGAAATTTAAGAGAGGAGCCCATGGAGTATAGCGCATGTAGATGGACCATGTAGAATAGCCCAAAATATTTTTAATTCGGCCTTTTGAGCATTTCCCCCCACCTCCTAAAAAAACTCCCCTATATTTTTAATAAACTAGTCCATTATATATGTGGCATTTTATAAATTGAAATGCCAGGAGGCTGTCCTTTTATTTTTTTAAATATAAACACGGACACACGACATCTTTTTAAAAACATTAAAACATAACTTGAAGGTACTAAGGAATGTTTAATAATATATTTTCTATAAATATCTTTGGTGTTGTGGCAACACACACAATTTAAATCTACTGGAAGTCTAAAACAGCACACGCGGCCGAAAAAAGGTCTATCATACATACACACATTTCATTTAAAGATAGACCGACATGTGGGTCCCACCAGCGTGGCCTTATACAGGTGATGTATCAAGCAACGTTGCCAAGTTCGAAACAGGGAGGAGCGAGCGAAAAAAAAGTCCATCATGCACACGTTTGTTCTAATGAGAGGCTGACATGGGGGACCCAGCAGCTTGAAAAAATGACTGATGCAGCGAGAAACGTTATCAAGTTTGAAACACGGAGCGCGAGCAGAGAAAAAAGTCAATCATACAACCGATCCTTCTAATGAGAGGTTGTCATGTGGGACCCAGTTGTGTGACCAAACAGCAAATTCATCAAGCAACGCTATCTAGTTAGGAACAGGGTGGCGCTAGAGTAGAAAAAAAAGTCCATCATACCCACGATTCTTCTAATGTGAGACTGACATAAGGAACCCACCAGCACGGCTGATGCAGCGAGCAACGCTATCAAGTTCAGAACACGGAGGCGCGACCAAGGGAAACAATTCTATCATATACACGTTTCTTCTAATTAGAGGATGACATGTGGGGTCCAGGAGTTTGATTAAACGGTTGATGCAGCGAGCAACGCTATCAAGTTTAGAACACGAAGGCGCGATAGAGGGTAAAAAATCTATCATACACACGTTTCTTCTAATGAGAGGATGACATGTGGGGCCCAGCATCGTGATTAAATGGTAGATGCATCGAACAACACTATCAAGTTCGGAACAGGGTAGCGCGAGCGAAGGAAAAAATCCATCATACACACGTTTCTTCTAATGAGAGGATGACATATGGGGCTCAAGAGGTTGGTTAAACGGTAGATGCGTCGAGGAGCGCTATCAACTAGGAATGCGGTAGCGCCAGTGAAGGAAAATTCCACCATACACACGTTTCTTCTAATGAGAGGATGACATGTGGGTCCCAGGAGGTTGATTAGACGGTAGATGCATCGAGCAGCGCTATCAACTTCGGAACAGGGTAGCGCGACCAAAGGAAAAAAATCATCATACACATGATCCTTCTAATGAGAGGATGACATCTGGGACCTAGCAGCCTAACTAAACGGAAGACATCTCGAGCTATGTTATCGAGTTCAAATCAGGGAGGTGCGTCTGAAAAGTATAGTCCGCTAGAGACATTGATGTCCGGGACCCACACACCTCAAAAGACTTCGGCGAGTCAACATCGCACGAGGAAACAAAAATCTTGCTTTTGCCACGCGTTGGCCGAGCTTCCTCCATGTTTTTAGCAGATCCGTCGTACTAGAGGGCCGTGAAACCGGAAAAAAAAATTCCATCGGCCACGGCCGAGCCGAGAATTTCGTCGCGGAAGACGCGCCTTCTACGACGACCGTCAGGCCAATTCGTTGCGGAAGGAAACTTTTCTTATAGTGCTTATTGATGTTGACTATGTTACTAAATGGGTTGAAGCTATCCCAACAAATCATGCGGATGCAGCTACCTCGGTAATGATGATCAAGGACGTCATATTTCCTAGGTTTGGAGTTCCTATATTTTTAATTACTAATGGTGGTTCTCATTTTATGGAAGGGACTTTCAGGAAAATTCTTAGCAAGTATGGAGTAACCCACCGTGTTGCTAGACCATATCATCCCCAAACAAGTGGTATAGTGGAACTCTCTAATAGAGAACTGAAGACCATAGTCGAGAAGACGGTGGACAAATCAAGAAAGGATTGGTCATACAAGTTAAATGACACTCTATGGGCATACCGTACTGCGTTTAAAAATCCAATGGGTATGACACCTTATAAGATGGTGTATGGTAAGGCATGCTATTTACCTTTAGAACTAGAACACCAAGCTTTTTGGGCAATCAAGAATCTAAATTATGATCTCAAAGCAGCAGTGGAAAAGCATTTATTAGATATGCATGCTTTAGATGAGTTTAGAAGTGAGGCCTATGAGAATGCTAGGTTGTTTAAGGAAAAAGTTAAAAGATGGCATGATAGGAAAATAGAGAATAAGACTTTTAAAACTGGAGACAAAGTGTTGCTCTATGAATCTCGCCTTAAGTTGTTTCCAGGAAAACTCAGATTGAAGTGGGAAGGTCCATATGTAGTTGAAGAAGCCTATCCATCGGGAGCAGTTAAGCTCTAAGGAAAAACACCCTCTTTTGCATGGGTGGTAAATGGACAACGCTTGAAGCATTATTGGGTAAAAGAAGATATAAGTGCAATCACCATAGAGTTGAGCACCCCCGAAGAAGTGATAAAGCAAAGATATACGAAGAACAACAATTACAAGAAGAATGGACTCAAGACAGAATGAGCGGTACTACGGGCAAGCTATTGACTATAATAGAGCGCTTCATGGTACGCAACCCATGTAAAATAAAGGTTTGAGTAAGTTTTCAGTTAAAATCTAGTTTGAGTATCATGTTAAAGGATGCACAATTCATGCTCTAACAAAGAGGAAGGAAGAATTGATAATGCCAAAATTGGTCAAAAATCTAAGCTGGCATTTCTCTGTCAAAACTCGATGTTTCGTTAAGTTTTAGATTAATAAAGAATTCGTGGAGAAGCAAAAAAAATTTGGTGGACACAGAAGGTTTAACGACCAACTATACGGCGGGAATAAAAATTCCGGCCGTATAGTTCTGGCCGTATAGTTGTTATGACATCAACACTTCCATCCACAGAAGGTACAGAGAGTTTAACGACCAACTATACGGCCAGAATAAAAATTCCGCCCATATAGTTGTGGTCGTATAGTTGTCGACCCTTCTCCAAAATTTCATATGCAGGATACAGAGAGTTTAACGACCAACTATACAGTGCTAATTAAAAATTCCACCCTCATAGTTCTAGCCATATAGTTAAGTTCCACGGTAAATTTAATCTATAGTCGGTTCACAACTATACGGCGGGAGCTATACGGGCTGCGCCCGTATAGTTGCTCATTATGCAAGATGGCTAGGGTTTTTGACCCCTCCTTTTAAAGCTGATTGCATCTTATCTTTTTCATTAAGTTTTCGTAGAGCCACATCCTCCAACCTTGAAAGATCTTCGTCGTCCCTATACAGGCCCCTTTAACATCATCCATGCAGCAAAGCCATGCAGCCCTTCCACGTCAACAAGATCTGGAAGAAGAAAGAAGACAAGCCCGTGAAGAGGATCGAAGAAGCTGAACCAAAAGGATCGTCATCATCATCCGGTTCGGAGATCAAGCCTCTCCCAAATTGGGAGGACATGTTCCCGCAAAGGATGGAGATGATGAGACAAGCCGAGCGAGGGAGGAACAAGGATGAGTACCTCCCTAACCCTTATCGTTACAACATAGGATCATATTATAAACCACCTCTTGGTCCATCACCTCTTAAACCTAAGAAGGTGTGGCAAGATGAGATTCATGATAAGATTCATGAGTTGGAAAAGGCTTCCAAGGCATGTGTTGAAACAATTGGAAAAGGAATTGACTCCTACTGGATGATGAGCAAAGACCTTGAGAAGAAGGTTGATGACATTGATGGTAGAGTTGGTTTCTTAATCAAAACTGTCTTTAAGTTGACAAATGAGAAGAAATTCCTCAAGAGGAAAATGTTGAAGCTCCAATACGACATGGCCAAGCTCAGCATTCGTTTTGCAAGCATAGTTAAAGAGGGCAACGTGAAACAAGAAGGCAACGCTCTTTCTACCCAGGAGGAGGAACAGGTACCAACGAGGAGTTAATTGATCCCGCCTGGCTTGATTCCAAGCTTGGGGAGATCTTTAAGGACCTTGTAATCTTTCTTACAAGTTTTATATTATTGTTTTTGCATTAGTTTGAACTACAAATAAAGTTTGCATCATTAGGATTCCCTTCGGGAATAGTCGACCCCTTTTATGAAACTCCGAGTTTATTATTATATATGGAGCAAATTTTGAGTTTGTGTTTGTTTTATTGATATATGAATGGCTTGAGTACAATTTTACTTGCACGTGATGATAGCAATAGGAGTCTGCCACATCATTAGTATTAATGGAAAAAGATAATTTGGTTATGTTGTAAGTCTATGGTTTGATTTACAAACAAAAATTATCTATACAGTCAAATTAAAAAAAGCAACCTTGAATAAAGGAAAATGAAAGTGTTACCAAAATAGAGTGAGAACAAGTGGAGGTAGAATCTGCAAGTCATAAGAATGCTTCATATACAATTGGAATTTGGTAATCGAGATCGTTAAAACTTTGAATTCCTACATGAAGTGGAATGTATGGCTAGCTCCTTTGCACAATACTTAAAAAAAGTGTGAGCATATAAACAAAAGAAAAAATGAAGAAAAGAGCGAGTGTGCAAAGAGCAAATAGGCATATACCACTGTATTATAGTATGACAAAGAGACACTTTTGAGATTTTGAATCCCAAGTGAATACATCGATCCTAAAACACTTGGGACTACCTCGTTAACTCATTCGGTTGAACCAAATACTTTTACATTATGTTGAGATTCATCTTTTATGAACTGTTGATAACTAAGGTGTGGAAACCTACTAATACTATTCAGATGGTTTGAGTAAGGTACTATTCAAGAACTTGTTCCTATGTATCATATATAATAAACACATGCTGCAATTTTCTCATTTATTTTATCGACTCAGCTTCATGAATATGAGGACCACATCCATTAAGCTAAATCTTGCTCGGGACAAGCAAGAGTCTAAGCTTGGGGAGGTTGATGAGTGCATATTTGCACCATGTTTTACATTATTATTTTGCATTGTAGATGTAGGATCTTGGTATTTTACGGCATTTGCACGCACATTTTATGTCTGTTTTCACTAGGATCAAGACAGATGATCGATCCAATGGATACAATTCTTGGAGCAGTTGTACTGCGGAGAAAAGGAGTCAAAAACAACATAAATCTCTTATTTGGGAAATATTAATAATACCAGAAGAAAACTAGAAGCGAACAAGGGAGGCAGAGAGTTCAACGACCAACTATACGGGCGGAGCAAATTTTCTGGCTGTATAGCTCCGGCCATATAGTTGGCGTCGCCTCTGCCTCGTCAAATAGTTTCACCGCGTGCAATTGGTTAGGAGAGACAACAAACAGAACACCTAGAAATCACAAAAAACTCACCTCCGGAAGGCATCTGGAGGGGGAACTCATCCGCCGGGGATCGATCTTCGCCCTGCGCAGATCTAGGTGGCTAAGGCATCGATCTTCATCAACTACCGCTGCATCACCACCATCTCCATCCATCCCATCTACATATTTTATAGATCTTGCTGTAATTCCCGTACTCATTGTGGATTTATTCAAGTACTATTCATCTATGATTGTTTCCATTACCATTGCTATGATGTTGATTGCCTCCATGTCTGAGTAGATCTCTAGTTCTTGGGGAGAGGGAGAAACCCTAGCATATGATTGACATGAGATAGAGATTATTATGTTATACATCATCATGTGTATATGTTAATTGTCTTCATCTTGATATTGGAGTTGTGCACCTCCTTAATATTTGCCTCTTATGGGGACTCGATGATGGGGATTACTTGTTGGTAGACGGAGGGATGATAACACTTATTGTGACTATAAAGCTGTTGTCATTCTTTACGTACTAACTTGGGAAATAAAGGAGAACTCATAAAGCCATGTCCATGCCACGGGAGAAATCCCTTAATAGCGCGGTAACATGATGGTTGTCGATTACTGTCTGTTGTGGTTATGAGGACGATGTGTGCAGCAGTTGCTGGCAAATCGTCCATATATGGAGCTCCTCCCGCATACATACACATTATGTGGATATCCATTATAATACTCTCGATTACTTAGTCTAAATTGCTAGCGGTGTATCCACTATTCCTAGAGAACGCCTTTTCCCTACTATAGTTCCAAAAGTTCTATTACACATGCGATTCTTACTTTCTGCATTAAGTCTTACTTTACTTTTAAATACCTTGTTCAATCAAAAATCCGAAAACAACTTTACTTTACTTCCATCTTAAAGTTATTTCTTAAGTACTTCATTCAGTTATAATTGAAAGCATTTTAGTCTTTCGCCAACTTCTCCCTGTGGGATCGATATCTTTATTTTGAAACTAGCTACAAACGATCTGTGCACTTGCAGTCATCAAGCTATTTTCTAGCGCCGTTGCCGAGGATCTTAGCGCTATAAGTCACTTTACTTTTATTTATTTAATTTCGTTGTGCTAATTTTTAATTTAAGTTGCAGGACCGTAACAATGGACAACACTCAACATTTAATCCATCTTGAGGAAGTAAGGAAAATGGGTTCACCCATGGACGCTTTTATAACTGTCAGTAAAAGTATAAATCCGGATGGAATTGAGATCCACCCTTTATTATTTGAACTACTACACTCTAAGAAATTTGCAGGAACCCATGAAAAGATTCCATATGGACACTTACAATTTTTTGAAGATGTTCTTAGTTCCTTTATATTCGACGACCTTAGTGATCAACAGTTCACAAAAGATGAATCTCAACATCATGTAAAAGTATTCAGTTTGACCAAATGAGTTAGTGATGTCTACGCACTTCTATTCTTGTAGACAGTTGTTGGGCCTCCAAGTGCAGAGGTTTGTAGAACAACAGCAAGTTTTCCCTTAAGTGGATCACCCAAGGTTTATCGAACTCAGGGAGGAAGTGGTCAAAGGTATTCCCTCTCAAGCAATCCTGCAATCAAGATACAAGAAGTCTCTTGTGTCCCCAACACACCTAATACACTTGTCAGGTGTATAGGTGCACTAGTTCGGCGAAGAGATAGTGAAATACAAGTGGTATGGATATAAGATAACAGTGCTAGAAAATAACTTGATGGCGTGGAAAAGACTAAAGGCAAACTGAAATAAAGATAGTAGCAAGCAAACATGTAACAGATCTAATTGCAAACGGTGTTTCAATGCTTAGAAACAAGGCCTAGGGATCATACTTTCTCTAGTGAACACTCTCTCATAAATATATCCTCTCTTTATGATACTACACTTAACTACTCTCCGGTTGAACACTCTAATCGATGGTAGGGCTATAACAGCACACCTCAAAGTAAGCCTTTCCCATCTAGAAAACCCCACACTGTCACCTTGAGCACTAGATGGTTCCAACAAACACCACAATTTCATAAAGACATCCAACTCTAAATATAACTCATAACAAGTATTTGAGAACTCTAGCCTAAGTGCCACCATGGTGTAGAGGTTGTCATTTTCACACACATGGGGAGAGCAGAGATCTGATAAAGCACTTGAGTAGCAAGGTAGATCTACTTGATTACAAAGCTCATGACCACAACAAGATCATGCATAGATAGAGAGATGAACGCATAGCTACCGGTATAACCCTTAGTCTCGAGAGAGACCTACTCCCTCCTCATCATGGAGATCAGCAATGGTGATGGAGATGGCGGTGGAGATCGATGGAGATGGCTCCGGGGGCACTTCCCCATCCCGGCAGGGTGCCGGAACAGAGACTTTCTGTCCCCCGAATCTCCTTTTCGGTGGCAGCGGCACTGCGGAACTTTTCGTGGCTGGAGGCTTGATGATTTAGGGTTTTGGTGTCGGGAGGCTTCTTATAGGCCAGAGGGCAAGGTCGGTGGAGTGCCAGGGGGCCCACACCACCTGGTGGCGTGGGTAGGGCTAGCCCGCGCCTAGGGGGTGTGGCCAGGCCCTGGCCCCTCTCCGACTCTCCTTCTGGCTCTGTGAGTCTTCCGGGAAAATAGTAACTTTGGCTTTTGTCCCATCCAATTCCGAGAATATTCATTTTCTGACTTCCTGGAACCAAAAACAGTAGAAAACAGGAAACTGGCACTGTGGCATCTTGTTAATAGGTTAGTCCAAGAAATCATATGAAAAGTACTCCAAAGTGTGGACAAAACACAAGAAAGTAGATAAAACCAAGCATGGAACATCAAAAATTATAGATACATTTGCAATGTATCAGTTAGCGAGGTATTCCTAAGAGTTTTAGGATTATCATATTCACTTGGGATTCCAAATCTCAAAACGTCTCTTTGTCTTACTACAATATAGTGATATATACCTATTTGCTCTTTTCACATTCGCTCTTTTTCTTCTTTCTTTTCTTCCCCTGTATATATATATATGGGAAATAGCCAGCTAAACATGGGTATAGCTGCGCATAGGGTATCAACCGTTGATTCTCTCCACTTTTGATATAGGGACCACATGTTACCATACCCAAAATACTTGAACCCATATCACATGTATAACGCCGTTAGCCAAATTAGCCAGCTACATGCACAAAACCCTAAGCCGAATAAGCCTTATATTCCTTCTTTCATCAAGCACCTTCAGAATAGTTGCATGCGTTAGGCCCTAGCCGTTATTCCTTTTAGTCAAAGTAGCAACAACCAGGCTACTAGCACAAGCACAAAACCCTAAGCCAAATAAGCCTTATATTCATTCTTTCAACAAATTAGCACCTTCAAAATAGCTGCATGCACACAAACCCTAGCCGTTATTCCTTTTAGTTAACGTAGCAACAACCAAAACGAGGCTAATAGCTGCATGCACAAAACCCTAAGCCAAAAAGCCTTATTCAGTCGTTCATCAAATTAGCACCTACAGAATAGTTGCATGCACACAAACCCTAACTCGTTCTTGCTTATAGTTAAAGTAGCAATAACCAAAAACGAGCCTACTAGTTACTCATTTAGCCACAACCGGCTTAGTCATTCCTCCATCGCCATTTCCTTGATTATTGGATAGACAAGGTGGAATCGGCCGCTGTCGTCGGCCTACTTTTTTTTTGGTATGTACCATTGTTTCCTCTAATCAAAAGAAATTTCTTTTATGACTTTCTTACTCAATTCGAACCAACTTTTTAATTTTTTGTTTGCCATGGTTTCATTTCATGTATAGCGAGTATGAGCAGCGGAAACGGCTCATGGGTCGGTCGCAAAAGCCGCTCGGTGAAAGACATTCGTGCCGGCATATCATCTCCTTGTCTAGCTGTGAATTCATCTGCATATGCCAAGAAGGGGCCACTGCCAAGAAGGAACAAGTGATCCCACTCGATGGAGGCAACAAGGAGAAAGGGAAGGAGGTCATTGAGATCTCTAACGATGAAGAGTGATTTAGCTAAGCATAGATTCCCATGCGCATTTTCAGTGTGTTGTTCGTATCAATCCTGCATGTCGTATCTTTATCCTTAGTTCAGTTTCTATTTAGCAAAAAACTTGCATGTTACCTGGCCCGCAAGTGCCACAATGGGATATTGGTGGTTCAATCTTAAAGAGTAGTGTGTGTCCTCGTTATGGGAAATGAAATCTATGCAAACTATTTGTTTTATAATCGTGTTTTAGATTTCTTTCAATGTCCTTAACTTGTTGTTTATCTCAAACATGCTCTAACAAACTACAAACAGTTGACGCAACATAAACTTTGGCCACGTCCTATATAAGTAAATGTTCCCACATAGGGACTTACTCAAACCTGTTTAACCTTTCCTCCTTGTCTAACTATGCAAAACTTTGCAAGAATCCAACTATACAGTTCTCAACAAAACCATTACATTTTTTGCGAGCTTATTTTTGTACCGTCTAAGAATAATTGTCCTTCTTACACCGATCTACGCTTTTGGTACGGTATGCAACTTAGGGGAACAGTGAAGCACAGAAAAAAATTATATCGACAAGTAATAAAACAGTACTAAATTGAACATTCTGTAACTAATTTGAGATGTCTATATTACTTAAAAAATTATGGAACCTTTCCCGCAACGTCCAAAATATTGTTACTATATCTGCCTAGATTTAATAACAGATCTTATTCTTTTGTTCTTATCCCATAATCATTTTTTTTACATCCAAACTAAATGAAATTATAATTATTTTTTCACACCAGCAGAAACGCACTAGAGCTGAACCAGTTTCGAAAATCCACACTTTCCAGCCGGATACATAGTGTTTCCATACTAGCACAACAACTTTGCATGCAAACTCATTATAAGCCTTGTTCTCATTACATTCCCCTTTTAGCTTCTAAAATTTTCTAGGCCAAACAACACTCTAAAAGTTTTAGGGTTTGTCAAAAACCCTAGCATTCCATGCATGCATAATCTACTAGCAACCGTTAGACACGCCGTTTACCAAAGAAACAACCAGCCAAAATGATCTATAAGAGCACATGCATATGATCTCTATATCCAACGGTCCTAGGCCTATGCACAGCTATACCCGTGTGTAGCAAATCCGCGTCGATATATATATATATATATATATATATGCTCACGCTTTTGTTTAAGTGTTGTGCAAAGGAGCCAGCCATACATTCCACTTCATGTAGGAATTCAAAGTTTAACAATCTCAATTACCAAATTCCAATTGTATATGAAGCATCTTTATGACTTGAAGACTCTACCTCGACTTGTTCTCACTCTATTTTGATAGCACTTTTAATTTTTTCTGTTCGAGGTTTCTTTCTCAACTTGACTAATCAGATTATTTTTACTTTTGTAAATCAAACCATGAACTTATAACATATCGATTTAAATTATCTTTATATGTTCCATTAATACCAATGGTGCGGAAGACTCCTATTGATATCATCAAGTGCAAGTAAAATTATACTCAAGCCATTCATATATCCAATAAGACAAGAACAAACTCAATAATGCTCCATATATGATAATAAACTCGGAATTTCACAAATGGGATCGACTATTCCTTAAGGGAATTCAAATGATGTAAATTTTATTTCTAAGCGCGAACTAATGCAAAACTAAAATAGTAATATAAAACTTATAAGATAGATTACAAGGTCTTAAAGATCTCCCCAAGCTTGGAATCAAGCCAGACGGGATCAAATAACTCCTTATTGGTACATATTCCTCCTCCTAGGTAGGAAGAGTTTTGTTTTCTTCCCTTGTGTTGCAAACTTTAGCTATGCTTGTGAGGCGGATGCTGAGCTCGGCCATGTCGTATTGAAGCTTCAAAATATTCTTCTGGAGGAATTTCTTCTCATCTGTCAACTCAAAAACAGTTTTAATCAAGAAACCAACTCTACCATCTATGTCATTGACCTTTTTTCTCAAGGTCTTTGCTCATCATCCAGTATGAGTCAATCCCTTCTCCAATTGTTTCAACACATGCTTTCAAAGCTTTTTCCAGCCGATAGATCTTATCATGAATCTCATCTTGCCGCACCTTCTTAGGCTTAAGAGGGGACGGACCGAGAGGAGGTTTATAATAGGATCCGATGTTGTAACGATAGGGATTAGGGAGATACTCATCCTTGCTCTTTCCTCACTCTTCTTGCCTCATCATCTCCATCCTTTGCAGGAACATGTCCTCCCAGTTTGGGAGAGGCTTGATCTCCAGGCTGGATGATGATGATGATCCTTTAGGTTCTACTTCTTCGATCCTGTTCACGGGCTTCTCTTCTTTCTTCCTTGAAATCTTGTTTACATGAAAGGGCTGCATGGCTTTGCTGCACTGATATTGTTAGAAGGGGCTTGTATAGGGATGGCGAGGATTTTCGAGGCTGGAGGTTGTAGCTCTGTGAAAACTTAATGAAGAAGGTTAGATGCGATCAACTTTAAAAAGGGAGGTCGAAAACCCTAGCCACAGTTCGTAACAAGCAACTATACAGGCATGGCCCGTATAGGTCCCGCCGTATAGTTATGAATCGACCATAGATTTTTCTTCTATGGTGGAACCAACTATACGGCCGGAACTATATGGGCAGGAATTTTTATTCCTGCTGTATAGTTGGTCATTAAACCTTCTCTACTCTGAATAAATTTTTTGGAGTTGGGTGGAATTTTTATTCCCACCGTATAGTTGGTCGTTAAACTTTCAGTACCCTAGAAAAGAGTTCTGATGAAGGCATTGATATCTATACGAAGGCAACTATATGGCTGGAATATTTATTCCCGTCGTATAGTTGGTCGTTACACTTTCAGTACCCTAGAAAAGAGTACTGATGAAGGCATTGATATCTATACGATGGTAACTATAAAGCCAGAATTTTTATTCCCGCCATATAGTTGGTCGTTAAACTTTGAGTACCTTTCGTAAACGGAAGGGGTGATGTCGAAACAACTATACGATCGGAACTATACGGCCAGAATTTTATTCCTGCCATATAGTTGGTCGTTAAACCTTCTGGATCTATCAAAAATTACCTGCTTCTCTGAGAATTCTTTATTAATCTGAAACTTAATGAAATATCAAGTTTTGATTAAAAAATGACTAACTTAAATTTTCGACCAATATCCCTTGAATGGGATTTTAGCATTATCAATCTTATTTTTCTTCGCTAGAGCTTTAAATGTTCCTTATTTAACACAAGCTCAATTAAAACTTAATTGAAAATTTAAAAACTTATTCAAACCTTTATTTCGCATGGGTTGCCTCCCATGAAGCGCTCCTTTATGGTCAATAGCTTGACCATAGTGTTGCTAATTTCGTCTCGATTCCATCCTTCTTGCAGTTACCACTCCTTGTATATATTTGCTTAATCACCTCTTCTAGGGTGATCACTTGTATGGTGACTGCACTTATATCTTCTTTTGCTCGATAATGCTTCAAGCGTTGTCCATTTACCACCCATGAAAGAGAGGGTGTTTTTCCCCTGGAGCTTCACTGCTCCCGATGAATAAGCTTCTTCAACTATATAGGGGCTTTCCCACTTTGATCTGAGCTTTCCTAGAAACAACTTAAGACGAGAATTAGAGAAACACCTTGTCTCCACTTTTAAAGGACTTATTTTCTATTTTCTATCATACCATCTTTTCACTTTTTGTTTAAACAATCTAGCATTCTCATCAGCATTTTCTATCAGTTTAGGTTCTTGATTGCCCAAAAAGCTTTGTGTTCCAATTCGAAAGGTAAATGGCATGCCTTATCGTATACCATCTTATAAGGTATCATACCCATTGGATTTTTAAACGCAGTACAGTATGCCCATAGAGTGTCATTTAACTTGTATGACCAATCTTTTATTGATTTGTCTACCATCTTCTCTAGTATGCTCTTTAATTCTCTATTGGAGAGTTCCACTTGATCACTCGTTTGAGGATGATATGGTGAAGCAACGCGGTGAGTTACTCCATATTTTAGAGGATTTTCCTGAAAGTTTCTTTCATAAAATGAGAACCATCATCAGTGATTAAAAATCTAGGAACTCCAAACATGGGGAATATATCATCCTTGATCATCTTCAGTGAGGCAGCTGCATCTGCATGGCTTGTTGGAATAGCTTCAACCCATTTAGTAACATAATCGACATCAACAAGAATATGAGTGTAACCATTTGATTCTATAAAAGGTCCCATGTAATCCATTCCCCATACATCAAAGGGTTCGATTATAAGACTATAATTCATTGCCATCTCTTGTCTCCTACCTATATTACCCCTTCTTTGGCAAGCATCATTGTGTTCTACATACCTATGTGCGTCCTTGAGTAAGGTGGGCCAATAGAATCTGGATTGAAGTACCTTTGCTACAGTCCGCTTGCCTGCATGATGTCCTTCATACGGGCTATCATGACAAGCTTGCAAAATTGCATTAATTTCATGGTTAGGAACACACTTCTGAATCATTTCATCAGGTCCATGACGATATAGATACAGATCATCCTAAAAATAATATTTAAGATCATTAAAGAATTTCATTCTTTGATTTCTTATCATACTAGGAGGTACAAATTTTACTGCGAGATAGTTAGCATAATCCGCAAACCAAGGATCAACAATTTCAACGTTTGCTAAATATTCTCCTGGAAATGACTCATTTATAGGTACGGGGTTAGCAATTATTCCCTCTATCCTAGAGAGATGATCTGCTACCGAATTATCCTTACCCCTCCTATCTACTTTTTGCAAATCATATTCTTACAGTAATAAAACCCACCTAATCAACCTGGGCTTCGCATCCTTTTCACAACGAGGTGATGCAAATCTTGGCGATCCATATGAACTATTACCTTAGAATTAATGATGTAAGATCTAAATTTGTCACAAGAAAATATTATAGCTAGGAACTCTTTTTCTGTAGTAGTATAATTTTTCCGAATCTTATTAAGAGTTCTACTAGCGTAATAAATAACATTTAAATTCTTTTCGTCTTGCTGTCCTAACACAGCCCCTAAAGCATAATTACTAGCATCACACATGATTTTGAAAGGTTCATCCCATTTTGGAGATTGCATGATGGGTGCTGAAACTAATTTGTTTTTAAGGTTCTCAAAAGCTGCAATGTAGTCATGATCTAAGTAGAATGGAGTTTCTCTCTCAAGGATGTTGGTGAGAGGCATATCTATTTTAGCAAAATCTTTTATAAAATGCTTATAAAACCTGCATGTCCCAGAAACAATTTTAAGTTTTTTATGTCCTAAGGTATTGGAAGATTTTCTATATCATTTTTTATTAGTTTTATCTATATCTATACCCTTCTATGAAACCTTATGCCCAACAACTTTACCTTCTCTTTCCATGAAACGGCATTGTTCCCAATTCAAAACCAAATTTGATTGCATGTATCTCTTCAAAACTTTGGTTAAATTGTAGAGGAAATTATCAAATGTTGTTCCACAAACAACGAAATAATTTGGTAGAACTCCCATAGTCTTCTCAACAAGATCATCAAAGATTTATAAAACACATTCTTGAAAAGTCGCAGCTGCATTACATAAGCCAAACAGAATTAATCTGTAAGCATATGTGCTATAAGGGCAAGTGAAAGTTGTTTTCTCTTGATCTTCCGGTTGTATAGCAATTTGAGAATATCCAGAATAACCATCAAGAAAACATAAATAAGAATTATTACTAAGTCTTTCTAAAATTTTATCCATAAATGGTATAGGTTTATGATTTTTCCGTGTCTCACGGTTTAGTTTCCTAAAATCAATGCACATGCAATATCCAACAATAGGTTTTACAGGAACTAGCTCAGCATCCTCATTCATAGCAGCCTCAAGACCCCCTTGTCTTGGTAAGCAATGAGCTGAGCTAACCCACTTACTGTTAGAAATAGGATATATTATGCTAGCATCTAATAAGCGTATAACCTCTTTTCTTACTACTTCCTTCATTTTCCGATTAAGCCTTCTTTGTATATCAACTATAGGTTCAACATCATCAAGCATGGTAATCTTATGTGTTACAATAGATGGATTTATTCCTTTAATATCACTTAGAGTATATCCAAAGGCTTCACGATGCTTAATCAAGACCGAAATGAGTGTATTTGTTTCATTTTCTGATAGATTTTACTAATAATAACAGGGCATTTATTTTCATTATCTAAAAACTCATACCTCATATCGTTTGGAAGTTCTTTCAATTAAATTGGTAGAGGTTCTTCATCTCCTTTTCTTACCAGTTGTTTATAGTCATGTGAATTTTGTGCTTCTGGAACTGAATCAAGGTAATCATCCATGTATTCTCTCTCCTCATCATATGGTGTTCCTCCCAATTAATTAGGATCCTCTCTAATTCATCTTGTGGAGTACTGAAATGAATTGCGGCTAGCTCGGCAATCATTTTCTCTTCCTTGATATCTTCCACTTCATATGGCCTCTTCTTTAGTTTGGCAAAGTGGAATGTCATTTCCTCTTCTCCAAACATCATTGAAATAGTCTCCTTCTTATTATCAATTCGAGCTTTGTTTATGAAAACAAAAGGCCTGCCTAAAAGAATAGGACAAAAAGAATCTCGAGGCATATCAACAATATGAAAATCAAGGGGGTACATGAGTGATCCAATAAAGACATAGATATTTTTGATAGCACCTTCCGATTTTATATTTGTTCTATTAGAAAATTTAATAGTACTGTCTACCGGTTCCACATCTAGATTATTTAAATTGTAGAGAAGTTCCTCATAAAGTGATGAAGGCATAATGTTTATAGTGGAAATCGGCTCACAGATTCTGTATAAGAAAGTTTCTCCACAATATATAGGGGTCATAGGTTTAGAAGTTTTGTTACCTCGTACCTTACCTTCGATGAATTCTGAGGTTTCAAAGTCTAGCATAACCACTTCATTATCCATTGTTCGTGCTTCCATAAGATCCTTCAATATAACATTATTTATATTGGTAGCTTTGGGGTTCTTTACTGGTTTCTTTAATCTTCTCTTTATTTGTTCTTCCTCTTTTTGTTTTTTCTTGATATTCTCTTGAATAGGTGCAGAGGAGAACTCTTCCATTAGCGCACTTTCTCTTGCACGCTTCTTTTCTTCAAGGGGTTTATGGTGTTCCCATTCTGTAGGTACCTGCATAATTCTCAATAATTTTCTTTACTGAGTAAGAATCAATACCAAGAGTTTTAATCATTGTGCAAGTCCTTTCATCTGCAAGGAAATCATTAACACAAGCATATTCAGAAAAACTATTCGTAATGTTCTCCTCATTTTTAAGATTTTCCGTTGCCTCCCTCATTTTCATTATTAATTTCTAGGATTCATCATAGGTATAAGATAGAAAACTACCATTAGAAGCGGTGTCTAGGTTCGTTCTATTTTAATTATTAAGCCCTCCATAAAAAGTGTAAGTGATTAACCAATCAGGCAAACGATGATGGGGCAATTATCTAGATAGCCTTTGTACATTAGATACCCTTCATACAAACTCTCATCAGGACTATTTTTGAAATTGATAATAATACCTCTCATCCTGTGATCTTTGCTTCCTGGGTAATATTTTGATAGGAAATTGGTTGTCCATTCCGTCCAAGTCCTTGGTGCTTATGCACAAAAATATCTATACCAGTTGCAAACATTATTAGAGAGAGTTTGTCTAAACAACTGGGTTTTAACCATATCAAAATTACAGTCGTCAAATATAAAGGAACTAAGAACATCTTCAAAAAATTGTAAGTGTCCATATGGACTCTTTTCATCGGTTCCTGCAAATTTCTTAGAGTGTATTAGTTCAAATAATAAATGGTGGATCTCAATTCCATCCGGATTTATGCTTTTACTGACAGTTATAAAAGCGTCCATGGGCGAACCCATTTTCCTTACTACCTCAAGCTGGATTAAATGTTGAGTGTTGTCTATTGTTGCGGTCCTGCAACTTAAATTAAAAATTAGTACAACGAAAGTAAATAACTAAAAGTAAAGTGACTTATAGCGCTAAGCTCCTCGGCAACGACGCTAGAAAATAGCTTGATGACTGCAAGTGCACATATTGTTTGTAGTTAGTTTCGAAATAAAGATATCGATCCCATAGGGAGCAGTAGGCGAAAGACTAAAATGCTTTTAACTGAAACTAAACGAAGTACTTAAGGGATAATTTTGAGATGCAAGAAAAGTAGAATTATTTTTGGGTTTTTGATTGAATGAAGCAATTAAAATAAATAAAACTTAATGCAGAAAGTAAGAATCACATGTGTAAAAGAGCTTAGAACTACAATAGGGAAAAATATGTTCTCAAGGAGTGGTGGATACACCACTAGCAATTTAGACCAAGCAATCAAGATTATTATAACTAATATTCTCATGATATGTATGTATATGGGAGGAGCTCCATATATGGATAAATAGGCAGCAACCACTACTCACATCATCCTTCATAACCACAGCTCCCAGATAAACGACATCAATTGTATTATCTCGCTATTAAGGGATTTCTCCCGTGGCATGGAAATGGCTTTATGAGTTCTCCTTGTTTCCCCAAGTTAGTACGTAAAGAATGACAACAACTTTATAGTCACAGTAAGTGCTATCATCCCTCTATCTACCAACAAGTAACCCCCTTCATCGTGTCCCCATAAGAGGCAAATATTAAGGAGGTGCACAACTCCCAATATCAAGATGAAGACAATTAACACATACACATAATGATGTATAACATAATAATCGCTATCTTATCTCAATCATATGCTAGGGTTTCTCCATCTCCCCAAGAACTAATGATCTACTCAGACATGGAGGCAATCAAGATCATGGAAATGGTAATGGAAACAATTGTAAATGAATAGTTCTTATATAAATCCACAATGAGTACGGAAATTACAACAAGATCTAGATGGGGTGAAGATGGGATGGATGAAGATGATGGTGGTGCAGTAGTTGATGAAGATGAAGATCGATGCCTTGGCCTCCCAGATCCGCGTAGGGCAAAGATGGATCCCTTGGGCAAATTCCCCCTCCAGATTCCTTCCAGAGGTGAGGTTTTCGGCGATTTGTGGGTGTTCTGTATGTCGTCTCCCCGATCCAGTTGCACGGGGTGAAACTATTTGAGGAGGCGGTGGCGGCGCCAACTATATGGCCGGAACTATACGGCCGGAAAATTAATTCCTGCCGTATAGTTAGTCGTTAAACCTTTTGGATGTCTTGATCTCTTTGGGTTTTCTTCTGGTGTTATTGATATTTCCCAAATAAGCGACTTACGTTGTTTTTACTCCTTTTCTCCCTAATACAACTGCTCCAAGAATTGTGTCCATTGTATCCATCATCTGTCCTGATCTTGGTGAAAATAGACATAAAATGTGCACGCGAACGCCGTAAAATACCAAGATCCTACCACTATAATGCAAAACAATAATATAAAACATGATACAAATATGCACTCATCAGATAGCCTTCTAGGTAGATGGGTCATTTCATGTGAATATCGTATCTTGCAGTTGTCCAGAAGGATAATACCGTGCCTTTAGCACCCTCACACACATGCTTCCAGGATTATAGATCAGGCACCATGCTTGTCAAGAAAGAAGGACCTGGTTGAACACCCTAAAGTCGCGGAAGCCTATAACCCCACAAGCTTTGGATCGGGTGAGGTGATCCCAAGACTTCTAGTGAGTTTTCCTCTTCCTATATTTTGATCCCCACCAGAAGTTTCTGACAACGCGGTTCAAATCATCACACATCACCATAGGAAGCTTGAAGACACCCATAAGGTACGTAGGAATAGACTGGACAATAGATTTTATCAGTACCTCCTTACCACCTTGCGACTGTAGATCCCATTGAAGAATTCTTTTAGTTAGCTGCTCTTAGAGGTTTGAAAGTGTCCCCTTATGCATGCGTCCATCAGGCGTTGGAAGCCCAAAATATTTTTCCTTTGAGCCATCCACATGTACTTGTAGGACACCTTTGACAAGCTCCTGAAATTGGCTTCAACAGTGCTCTCCGAAGGATATTGAACACTTTCCACGATTAATTAACTAACCCGTGGTTGCGGCATAAGTATCAATATTGCCACTAATATGCGCAACATGGTCTTGTCCAGCCTTAAAAAATAGAAGCATATCATCTGAAAACAATAGATGTGACAGCCCTAGAGTAGTAGGGTACACTTTAACTAGCACACTAGCTTGATCATGCACACCTTTTCTGAGAAGAGCCGAAAGACCATCAGCGACAATGAGGAACAAAAAGGGGATATGGGATCACCTTGCCGAAGCCCACACGACGGTGCAAATGAATCCAAGAGAGCTCCATTAAGTTTTATAGAGTACCTAACCGTGGCGACACAAGACATTATCCAGTCAACCCATTGGCGAGAGAAGCCCAACTTTTCCATCATTTGCCTCAAGAAACCCTAGTCCACTCGATCATACTCCTTCGACGGGTCCAACTTATAGGCACAAAAGCTATTATCGGGGTTCTTCTCACTGTGAATAGAATGCATACATTCAAAAGAGAGAAGATCATTGTTAGTGATAAGCCTCCCAAGTACAAACGCACTTTGCTCCTCAGAAATTATGTCCCCCAAAATAGGCCGCAAGCGGTTCACCAAACACTTGGAGATCACCTTGTAAATTACATTACACAAGCTTATTAGCCTGAATTCAGACATTCTCTTTGGATTATCAACTTTAGAAATCAAAACAATTGATGTGTCATTTAACCTAGCCGACATGGTCCCTGTTGCAAATAATAACTTCACAGTGGTCACCACCACTTCCTGTAAAACACCCCAATTCCATTGAAAGAACTGGGCAGGGAAGCCATCCGACCCTAGTGCCTTTATAGGACCAATCTGAAATAAAGCATCACCTATTTATTTATTAGTAAGATCTGACAAGGCCAGTTCTCTTGCTTCTTCTAGTAGATCAACATAATTCTGCCGGGCTTCGCGCACTTCCGCTTCTATGTATTGGGTGACCCTAGGCGAATCATGCTCTATGTCGGCTGGTAATACAGCTTCTGCCCCATATACCAGAAAGAATGGCGTATAGCCCGTTGATCGATTCGGAGTTGTTCTTAAACTCCACAATATCACTGGTAGCTCTTCTATCCAGCACCCCGCTGATCTTTGCAGCAGCTCTACGAGTCGGGGTTTTATCCCGGACAATACCAGTCTGTTGGATCTTTCCACTTGCCCGTTCGACGCGGGGTGGGCGACTGAGGCGACATCTAACCGGATCTTCTTTTCCTGGCAGAACCTCGCAAATGCTCCTTCGGCAAAATTTGTCCTGTTATGAGTTATGATGCTATGGGGGTAGCCGTACCTTAAGATTATATCCTTGAGGAATCTTACTGCTATAGCCCCATCACATTTCCGAATTGGTTTCACTTCAATCCATTTGGTGAACTTGTCAACCATGACCAGCATGTGGGTCATCCCTCCTTTAGCTGGCTTAAATGGTCCTACCATGTCTAGGCACCATACAACAAATGGCCACGTAATGGGGATAGTTTTCAACTCCGACATTGGCAGGTGAGTTTTCGTGGCGTATCTTTGACAGCCGTTACATTTTCTCACCAAGTCCTCTGCTTGCTCCAAAGCACTGGGCTAATAAAATCCATGCCGGAAAGCTTTTGCTACTAATTCCCTTGAGGAGGCATGGTGGCCACATTCCCCTTGGTGAATATCCCGGAGTATGTCAAGTCATTCCTCCAGATCAACGCACCGTTGTAGTACCGCTGTCACACTCCTTTTGTATAATTCGGCGTTGATTATGGTATAAGCCTTTGCCCTTATTTGAACTTGCCTCAAACTTATTTCATCATCTGGCAAGATTCCCTCTTTCAGGAAATCAAAAATTGGCTTAGCCCAAGATGGTATAGGTCGGACAGGAAATGGTTCCTCGTCTACTTCCATTGCATCGACCGACATAACTCCCGCCGGATCAGACTGCACAGTCCCCGGGTTTGCTGAAGCAGTCCCCGGGTTTGCTGAAGCGGTCCCCGGGTTTGCTGGTGTGCTTCCCCATTCTATCTCCATAGGTGTAGCTCCTGATACGGTGAGCGCCGGGATATAAATTGAATCTGATTCGGGTGACGGTGTGATAGACGGTTTTCTCAAGTGCTCCAAAGCCACATTTGGCAGAATGGGTTGTCGGGATGAGCCCAGCTTGGACAGTGTATCTGCTGCCTCATTTTTGCTCCGAGGTATGTGATGGAACTCACACCCTTCGAAAAAACTGCTTATCTTCTGGATATGGAACCTATACAAGGCCATGTTGGCATCCAGGGCATCCCAATTTCCAGACACTTGCTGTACCACCAAGTCCGAATCTCCAAAGCACTGTATCTGACGTATCCCCACTTCCTTTTCCACTTTGAGACCATGCACCAGTGCTTCGTACTCTGCCACATTATTCGAGGCACTGAAATGGATCTGTAGGACATACTTCAGTTGATCCTTCTTGGGCGAGGTAAGCACTACCCCAGCGCCTAATCCATCTTTCAGTTTGGATCCGTCGAAGTGCATTTGCCAGTAATTGGAGTCCGGCAGGGGTGGCTCGTATTGCATTTCCGCGCAGTCCACAAAGAAATCCGCCACAGCTTGTGATTTGATCGCATCTCTTCTGTCAAATTGTGGCGCGTATGGAGCTAATTCGATAGCCCACTTTGCTATTCCGCCGCTTGCGTCCTTGTTACTCATGATCTCTGAGATAGGCGCCTCACATATCACCTTGATGGGGTGTTCCTCGAAATAGTGCTTGAGCTTCTTGGCCGACATATATACGCCATACGCTATCTTCTCATAATGAGGATAGTTCTATTTTGACGCTGACAATACTTCGCTCAGATAATACACCAGTCTTTGCACCGACTTTCCTTCTTCCTCACGCTCCACTACGATGACTACACTTACGACTCGGTTGGTCGCGGCTACGTAAAGCAACATTGGTTCCTTTGGTAGTGGTGTAGCTAAGACTGGCGCGGTAGATAGCATCCTTTTTCAATTCTCGAAATGCAAGATCTGCCTGTGGTGTCCATGTGAACTTGTCTGCCTTTTTCATTAGCTGATAGAGGGGCAAGGCCTTCTCTCCCAGCCGACATACGAACCGACTTAACGATGCCAGGCAACCAGTGAACTTCTGGACATTGTTAAGACACTTTGGCAACTCCATTTTTTCTATGGCCTGGATTTTCGTTGGATTAGCTTAAATGCCTCTGCTAGATACCAAGAAACCGAGTAACTTTCTGGCTGGTACGCCGAAGGTGCATTTCTCCGGATTTAGTTTCATTTGGAACCTTCTTAGATTCACGAACATCTGTCGGATATCCTCAAGGAGCGTATTGCTTTCCTTGGTTTTTATCACCACGTCATCCACATACACCTGCACATTCCGACCTATCTGGTCATGCATGCATTTTTGCATACATTGTTGGTATGTTGCTCCTGTATTACGTAATCCAAACGGCATAGTTCGATAGCAATAAGCCCGTTACGGGGTAATAAACACAGTCTTTATTTGATCATCCGGGTTTAGGGGTATCTGATGGAAACCAGAATACGCGTCAATGAATGACAGTAGCTCACATCCGGCAGTTGTGTCTATGACCTGATCTATTCTAGGGAGTAGAAATGGATCTTTTGGACACGCCTTTTTCAGGTTCGTGTAGTCAATGCACATGCGCCATACCACTACCACGTTCGGATCATATTTCTTTTTCTCCACCAGCATCGGATTAGAGAGCCAATCCGGATAGAGTACCTCCATGATAAATCTGGCTGCTAGTAATCTTGCTATCTCATCTCCAATTACCTTTCTTCTATCTTCTACGAAACGCCTGAGAGGTTGCTTTACCGGCTTAGCCCCGGGTCTTACATTCAATGAGTGCTCAGCCAACTCCCTCGGTACACCTTGCAGATCTTGCGTAGACCAAGCAAAGATATCCCGATTCTCACGGAGGAAGTTGACGAGCTCGCTTTCCTATTTGCTGCTTAACCCGGCACCTATGGTGACGGTGCGCTCTGGGAACATATCATCAATTGGCATTTTCTTCGTATCCTTAGTCGCTTGGAACGATATGCTTCCGTGCGGGTTGGTCAGGGCCGGCATATGTTGTTGCGCGGATTGAGCCAATGCCGCTACATCTAGTATCTTCCTTTTCTCTTGAGCTATCACGAGTGACTCGGCTAAATTATATCCGGCTGACACACACTCGATTGAACGCCCGAAGTCCCCTGATATAGTTATCACGCCCTTGGTCCAGGCAATTTCATCTTAAGGTAGCTGATGTGGGTTGTTGCCATGAATTTGTTCAACGTTGGCCTGCCGAGTAACGCGTGATAAGCACTTTCTAGGTTCACTACTTCGTATTCCAAGTTCTCAGTGCGGCAATTGTCTCTTGTGCCGAATAACACGTCAACTCGGACCTTTCCAATTGGTTCACAAGAGATTCCTGGCACAATACCGTGAAAAGTGGTCCTTGTCGCTTGCAACATGTTCTCCGTTATCCCCAACTTGTGCATGGTATCCTTGTACATAATGTTTATACTGCTACCATTGTCAATCAATACCTTGGAAAACCTCACATTGAGATTCGGTTCGATGAATGTTGGATCCAAGACTAGAGCGTAGGTTCCTGGACTTGGCATGATCTTTGGGTGATCCTTTATACTCCATGTGATCTCTTGATCCGCCCATGGCATATATCTCGGCACAGCCGGCATTACTGCGTTTACCTCCATATGCCGGCGCTGTAAGCTTTTCCGGTCATTCTCTTCCGTGGTGAACACGCAATAGCTCTAATGATGCTCTATGCACTCATTTCGTCCCTCATTCTCGTTGTAGCCTTGGCCTTGTTGCTGGTTATTGCCCACTTGATGTACAGCTTCCCTTCTTTCCAGATTTTCGTACCTCGGCAGAGGTGGTGGCAACATCAGTTGCTATCCATTTCCCCCTGTTAGTAACGGTGGCTGGGGTGTTTCATTTCTAGGTGCTTCGTTCCGAGGTGCCTGAGCATTCCCCGAACCCACCTGTTCCAATTTCCTCATCCATTCACACTGCCGGGTCGTATGATTCGCTAGACTGTTCGGACTTGGCGTATGAAACTTGCAAGGTTGATCTAGCATAGACTCGAATGTATACCTCGGCCTATCCTTTCGTTCTGGCCATTGCTTTTCCTGCTCCGAGGTCCAAGGCTTTCTCCCTTCGCTTTTCTACTGCCAGTTTTGCCCTCCAGTCTTCTGGCATTGGCTTGCTCCGGCACTGGGCTGATCCCGGTCTACTGCCGCAACCTGCTGCGAATTATACCGATAATTCAGACGCTCATCCCTTATTTTTCCTCGGAAATCATTCCTCCTTGATGACCCAAAGATATCTCGGTTGTAATATTCCTCATTTGCTTCGCTAGACATTAGCCGGGGTTGAGTTGGATCTCCCAGGGCATATGAATCTGCGATCCAGATTGTCTCGGATAGGGTGGTTGGCATATCTCGCTGTAACCTTTGCCACTGCATACTTCCATATCTACATCCCTGAGCGAACCATGCAATTTCTTATGATTCAATCACCCCTTCGCACGAGTTTCGCACATTGCACCACCGAGTCAGGAAATCTCTATCTGGCTCATTCGGTCTTTACCGGCATAATGCAAGGGTCTGTGGCATGTTGGGTCTCTTGTAAGTGCTTGAAAAGTTACTAACAAATAGTTCTTGGAAATCCAACCAACAGTTGACACTCCCTAGTGGCAAATTGTTCAGCCAAACTCGTGCTGGTCCTTCCAACATCTGTGGTACATATCTCACTGCCCATCTCAAATTTCCTGTCGCGATCTTGATGGCTGTGGCATAATCGATCAACCAATCCTCTGTCCTGGTACTTCCATCATAAGTTCGGGTTCCCCTGGCCAGCTGGAAGTTCGGCACTGGTGGTTCATTCATGATCCGGGGCCCAAAACATGCTGGACCCGGTGGACCTTGTAACTCGATTTGCTCCAACCTATAAATCCTATCCAACTTAAACCTCGCATTATCTGGCTGCAAGTTCCCGCTTCTCAACCGTGATCCAACTACATGGTGATCCGGTCTGGGGTATCCATCGTTGACCATAGCCGAATAACCATCATTGTATCTTTCTTGATCCGGATGTGCAGGACGCTGTTGTGCTGCTTGTCCTGCACTTCCTCCTTGCCGAGGATCGCGCTGTTGCGCATGAGGCACATTGTGCCCCGCTCCCACAGGATTACGCTGTCCAGCATTGCCGTTGGCAGCATTTCTTTGACCAGCATTGCCTTGGTCATGGTTACCCCGGGCAGCCATACCCCGGCTGGTACTATGGCGATCCTCCTCAGCTTGCACTGCTTTTCCCTTTCCAGCTCTCGCTGGGTCATAAGGGACCATTTTCTTGTTTCTTCTCCCGGAGTCCACCACCTCTTCTCTCCTGGGATCGTGACCCGGAGACGATGCGACTCCTCGGGATCTTGCCGGGTTATTTCTGGCCGAATGTACCTCTTGTGAGGCCTCTAGTGGTGCCGAGTTAGCTTTGTTTATTTCTTCATTTTGTTGGCATGCGACCCTCAACAAGTGATTCACTCTCTTGTTGCCTCTTCCGAGCCTCTCCGGTCAAGCCTTCTAACTCGGATGCGGCCACGTTTGCTGCTCTGAGGTTCTTTGCCGGGGTACTGTACCGATCCAACCCTCCTGTCACTATAGTAGCTGTCTGACCCGGCCTAGGCTCGTACTCCTTGTCAATCTCAGTGATCAGGTTTCTGCCTCGGATTTTCACTCCGTCGATACGACTTGCCTTAGCATACTCCCTCAAGGTGATGTTCAGCGACTGATGCAGCTCTGCTACCTTCTTTGCTCCTGCTAACATTTTCTGCCTAGTTTCCTCTAACTCAACTTGCGCCTGAGCCGGATCTACCACAGGTGCTATTGGTGTTGCTAAGCTATCTATTGCTTGCTGGAGCACATTCTCTGGCTTCTCTAGCGGGGGAAACCTAGACCTGGTCTGTTTGGGCGTTACATGTGGCTCTAGCGCCGGATATTTACTTGGTCCCGCATCTGGCACGGTCATCAGGACTTCAACGCTGCTAGTGGGGCGAGTTATACGCACTCCACGAGCGGCGCTGAGAGATGATTCGCCTCCTTCGACGACGTGCCGCGGATGGACGCAGGACACATCCACCCCGACGTAGATCTTGTGCGCGCCAAGCTTGATGAAGATGCCGTTGCGCGGTGGAGGATTCCTGCCGAAGCTTCCCGTGTTGTCACTGACGTAGTCTAGCGCTCCAAAGCGCTGAACCAAGCCTAAGACGACACGCTCGCCGGTGCTCGAGAAGTTTTCCGTCTTTATTTTCACCCCTGCTAGCACCGCTAGCCCCACGGTGGGCGCCAACTGTCGTGGTGGTGGCACGGCAGATGCCATGGATAGACTGAAGATGGGGCCAATGAGTGCTAGGGGAATCCAGGAAGGGAGAGCATGGTGATTCCACACACAGACGTTCTTGTATTCTCTGTATCGATGTTGCTTACAAGTGGTCTTGAGCCCGTAGCAAGAAGGAGACAATGTCTCTTACCCCCTGCTAACTAGCCCTAGAGCTCTACCTTATAGAGAATGGTTCCTCTCTTTGTCGTCCCCTCTCTATGGAGGCCCTGGTGCTCCTTATATAGGGAAGCCCGGGTTACAATTCTAGGGCACAGGTGGCAGCATATTCTACGAATATGCTCCTTTCCTAAAGCAGATGCTTCTTTATTCTTCTTTAACGGCTCGTCCAGGCTTTGGACGTAACCCGCAGCGTCATCCTTGTCTTTTGGTGTCACGGGCTACGTCATCCGGCTTTGCCCGCGTCACCCTTGTCACCACTGACCCGTTGGTCCTCTCCTTTGCTTTACTTTGCACAGGTTCCAGCTAATAAAGCCACCTTTTGACCAGCGGGGGGTTCCTTCTCTTTGAAGCTAAGATAGCCCAAATAGCATATAGCCAATCCGGTCTACCCTTTTACCTACAAAACAGATAGTCATGGCCGGCATAGATCTTATGCCGGCCAGACCATTGTCAAGGAAATGTCCCATGGGCCGAGCCACACCGTGATTCGTCCTGCCTTCAGGTGACTCAGTCAACACTTTGCTTTGACCGTGCCGTACCCCGGCTAACTCGGCCCTTATACCCCGGTGTTTCCCTACCCGGGGGTATCCCCCCAACAAGCATTGTTTAGTAACGAGATTGAACACGACATGGTGATGTCATTGATCAGATCTCGGGCAATGCAAGTATCGAGAGACAAAGGGAATAAGACACGACTGTCCCAGTTCAAACGACAAAAGATCTTTGTGGAATGCACAGGGGTCACATGGCCATACAGGTCCCTCTGTCGATCATTGGTCTGGGAGTGTCCCGGACATGTCTGGAGTGTTCCCGAACCATGGGGTATCACGCTTAAGGACTTGATGATGCTTAGAGAGTGTTTATAGGATCGGTAGAATCACCAAAGAAGAGTAGAGAGAAAACTGGAAGGGTTTCGGTAAGTCCGGAGGATGTCCGGAGTGGAGATGGAAGGTGTTCCATAACCACGGAGATTGAATAATATGTGAATGAATATTAAATATTGATTTAATCATTTATTTATAATTATTTAATAAAAGAGAAAATCAATTTAAAGGTCAAAAGTCTTAATGGGCCAATTCCGGAGGGAAAAGGGCCCATGAGGGAAAGGCAAGAGGATAAAGGGGCCAAGGGGGTGCCCGACGCCCTAGTGGGCTAGCCCCCTACGTGGGGCCCATGGGGGTGGCCGGTGGTGCCTCCCCCTTCAGCTCTCCCCCTCCTTTAGTCCCACCTCGGGACTTTGAGGGAGGTAGTACCTCCCCTCCCCCTATATATAGTGGGGGTATTTGGCCAGATAAATACACACAATATTCAGTAATGGTTTCCTCACTTTTGGGAAGACCTACAATTGATATTCTCTCTCTCACTGTCTCTCTCTCGTGACTGTGGTCCCAAGTTCGGACTGCGCGAAAGAGAGACATCTTCACCATGGAGCGCCGTCGCACTGCGGGATTCGGATCCATGAGCTCTACTTCCGCAACTGCTGCTAGATCGGGAAAGCGGGAGTCATCGTCAGGCACCGGACGTGTGTAACTCCCCGCGAGGTGTCACACTTGTTGAGCCACATGAGCGCTAGGACTTCATCACGACCTTGAGGTTGGCTTCGGTCGTCTACATCAAACATGCTCTCATGAGGGTTGACAATGGTTTTCGGTCTTCAAGGGTAAGTTCGCAAAAAGCCCATCCCGTTACTGCATTACTAATAGATACGTCCTGGCAGCATCAGGGGTTCAGAGGCGTAGGGTAAAATTTTATTGTTTTCATATGCGAACCCCTACACAAACCACCACGTCCTAGACGTAAACCGCCTGGAGAACCCACCACCGGAAGATCCAGTGGAGGAGAGAAACCCTTAAGGCCCCGCTTGGTTGGCTGTTTTTTAGCCCAAAACGGGCGTAACTCACGGTTCCGAATCGTTTACGATCAGATCCTAAAACAACGCTTGGTTCGTTGTTTAGATTTCTCCTTTGATAGGTTTCCGGCTGATTTTCCCTGTTATACTCACGGACCATCGATGGTCAAGCAAAAAGATCCGGCGGGCATGAAAGGCGCTTCTACCAACGAAATTTGGCATTTTCGTTTCCAACAACTTCAAAAATTTCATGTCGGTGCTATAAAAAAACACTCTCTTCCTCTTGAAATCGTTGTCATAAATTTGTCTAAATTTCTATTTCGAAACTGAGAGATTACCCTTTCTTTTATTCCTTCCGTTTTAAAACAAGTGACACATCTTTATCTAAATACGTGTGTAATTTACGCTTTTAGTGTCTAGACAAATATGTGGCATTTTCGTTTACAACAACTTCAAAAATGCCATGTCGGTGCTATAAAAAAACACTCTTTCTCTCGAAATCGATGTCATAAATTTGTCTAAATTTCTATTTCGAGACTGAGAGATTACCCTTTCTTTTATTCCTTCCGTTTTAAAACAAGTGACACATCTTTATCTAAATACATGTGTAATTTTACGCTTTTAGTGTCTAGACAAATATGTTTATCTAGACAAATTTGCCATTTATTTTGGGATGAAGGAAGTGTATTTTTTTGACTTAAATCAGACAATGATTACTTCCTCCGTTTCAAAATATTAGATGTTTTAGCTTTGTGAAATGAGTATCTAAACCCTATTTACTGTATAGGTTTATTTAGATTTAGAGTGAATCTACACATTAAAAGGGATCTAGATGCACTATTTTAACGAAGCTAAAACATCTTACCCAATTGGTAAAAAGTACTCGGATGCTGTTTGACACGTCCTAGCACTCGCTTCTGGTCCGTTCGATCTGCACCATCAAACTGGGCGGTCGCGCTTGGTTCAGACAGATTTTCACTAGTTTCACCTAGAACGTGTCGACACACTGCTGATCCCACTACCAACCAACTCCTGCCCCGCCCGCCGCCCGCCGCCGGTCGGTACTCCTGCGTGCCTCCCGAATACAGGTCGGTTGTCCCGTGCGCCCCCTACCAGGTCCCAGCACACCGCCGCTCCAGCTCCCATGACCGCCGGTTTAGGTCCCATCGCCGCCACCAGGGCCCCGGCCACCGCACGACGAGATCCTGCGCTGCTCAGCCTCCCGTCCCAGGCAAACTGCTCTGCCTCCCGCTGGCGAGCGCCGCCGTCGATCTGGTTCAGGATGAAAGCAGCAATGGCGTCCACGGACCTGCATCAGCTTGGTGTATCTGGACTCCGGCTAATCTTAACTTCTTAAGTGGCCTAGGTGGACGAGCCCATCGAGGCCTACGCTCGCTTCCTCCCTTCAAGCGGCCGACAGCTAGACGTTGCAATGTCATGCCATAGTGGCGCTCCCTCATCTCCATCAGTGCTGGAATAGTTGGTCTTCTACGCTGCTAGACCGAGTTGCAGACTAGAAAAACTCAGGGACCCGATTCAAAACCATGGCAGTTGATGCCACGGATCTGGAGGTCTAGGTATGTAGCGCTCACAACCAGCCTCCTCTGCATGCTTGATATGGTGCTGGCTCATGGAGCAGGGGACTTGCGCCACGATGAAGGTTCATCTAGGTGCGCAACATTCATTCGCCATTGTCCAACTCATTTTGTTTCTTTCCATTCTAGATGTGAGCAACATACACATGTGCCGCCCATTCCTTGTTTTGTTTCAAGTGGAGATAAATTCAGGTCACCATCGTGGCCTCATCCACATGAAAGCGATTAACTGAATCAAAGCCATTGCTTGCACATGACTACTTTGTTTCAGCTGGCAGCACTGTTAAACCACACAAACATAGTATTCAGAAGTAAACTTAAACCCGATTGTCATCAAATCCGGTTCACAATGAGGTCTGGCCAGCTCTCACTTGGGTTCTAGCATTTCAGGGCAGCGAATAATTCCAATGTGCTCGCTTGATGTAATGTGTTGATCTGATCCCATCACTCCTATGTCTCACTAGTACTTGGTTTATAACTTCCCATTTTTTGTGTTTAGTGGACCAGTGAGATGAATCATGAACCTCTAATCTTTCCTAAATTTACAATAAAGTTGCATATAGGTCATTGTAAACACACCGGATTTGGTTTTGCCGTCAATGCACCGGCTACCATCCGAGGCGGGGGCCGGAGCAAGACAAGCCTGTAGGATGCCGCAACGACAACTTTGTACCAACAACCTCCATGCAGGCTGGAGCATCAAGCGCGTTTATACTGGCCAGAAGACCTTGTGCCATATCTCCAAAAGCATAAATTGGTTGTGTATTGCATTTTATCCCGAGGTAAATCCGATGTTCGTTGAATCGCGTTCAAGGGCATGATAGTCTAGCTGCATCTGCACCTTGTTAATTTGTTATGCTAGTGTCCTTTTTATCTATGAAAACCATAAACTTGGTTTAGATGGTTCGTTCATACTTCATAAGTTTGGTGTTGTTATGTTCTAGCCAACTTGTTTGACGAGACGATTGTTAAACCAGGATCGATTTAGAGAAATCAACATGCCTAATGCTTATGTGATAGAGTGATCTCCCAACCTGCCTCTTCTGCGGTTTGCGTAGTGTTTTATTTAAGTTGCTTTTGTAAATATGCTTAAGTTGTTTACACCCTCTCACTAAGTTGTGTTTATCACCTTACCTAGTTGTTTTCCAAGGAATGTCCCGAGTTTGCATAGTAATTTAATTAAGTTAGTTGTTATGAACATGTAAGTTGTTTCCACAATCTAAATATGTCATTTTATATCCTAACCAAGTTGTTTTACAAGCAACGTCTCGAGTTTGTGTAGGATTTAATTAAGTTAGTTTTGTCAACATACCATAGTGGCATCCCCTTTGGCTTCTTGCAACTCGCGATGTGCCTCATGTCGTGGCTCGTGGCACCAACAACATCTGCGTTGATCGTAGTGGAGTGGCGGCTGCCAAGAAGACATCAAATTATTTTTTAACACATGTGGTAAGTTGTATTTTTTCCGGTGGTAATATTGGTTCCACGTATGGGCTAAGTTGTATTTTGCACACAATAAACTATTATATCACACATTTCCTAAGTCATGTTTGTAGACAATAAATTATTGCTTCACATATTTGCTAAGTTGGGTACCCACTATTGCCAAGTTGCACACATCCTAGTGTTAAGTTGCATACCCCATTAAGCCTATTAAGAATAAATGACAAAGGAGACGACCAAGGTGCCTCGCGTAAGAAGATTGCTAGAAAATAGAACACACCAGGCATAAGTTGCCTACTTTGGGGTGTGGTAAATAATTTGGAAGTTGAATTATCAGCATGCCTAAGATGGGTACTAGAATTAGATAAGTTTTTTTTACCTCCACGCTTAAGTTGTGTTCCATAGTCTAGCTAGTTCTCGTTGTTCTATTTTTTTCCTGGAAATTTTAGTTGTATTGTCATCCTTCCTAAGTTGGGTACTGGTACAACTTAAATTGTTTTATTCCATCATGCTAAGTTGTGTTCAATAATCGAGCTAGTTTTCTTTTTGTTCCTTTTTCCTATGATTTTTAGCTTGTATTATCGCCATGCCTAAGTTAGTACTAGTAATACTTAAGTCCTTTCTACCAACATGTTTAAGTTGCAGGACCTTTTCCACTATCTAATCTTATTTATTGCTTGTTCTTTTGTGTACTCTTATAAGAAGGCAATATGCAACTTCATCCTTGTTGATTCTACCTAGGATACAACTAAGTTGCTTGACCAGCTACTATTTTCTAAGGGTTTACCACAATTTCTGGAAAACTAGGGGGTTAGAAAAAGATGTGTTCTAGCTAGACAACTGAACTAACCAAATTAGGTACTTGTTAAGTTGGTTCTTCCACCATGGTTAAGTTGTTTTCTATAATCTAGCTAGTTTTATTTGTTATGTTTTCCCAGAGCAAGATGCACATGGGGTTTAATTCTAGTTGTATTATCATCATGTCTAAGTTAGGCATTGGTACTAGTTAAGTTGGTTTATGCCACCATACTAAGTTGTGTTCTATATTGTTTCTAGAGAACTATAATAACCTATGTATGCAAATTTTTGGGCTATGAAACCAACTGTGCTCTATTTTTTATGCTGAAGTGCTACATTCTTTCTCATGGGTTTATGTCCCCTGTATTATGTAATTTTGGTCTACTTTGTTGTATCAGGTCCTCTCCCTAGGTGTATCCTAGGTACAACTAAGTTGTGTACCCCTAGATTTATGTTTGGTACTTCCAGCTACAAATTGAATTCTACTGTTTTGTGTGAGAACCGAAAGAGTAGTAACGAAAGAACAGTTTTTGCTAGGTGTAGTACTGAAATATTTAGGATTAAGTTGCCGCAAGGAAACTGTACTCCCTCTGATCCATATTAATGTTCTTAAATTTTTCTAGATTCAAATGTTTCTAGCCATAGATCGATTAGTGTTTGATATCTTAGCTCCTCTTCATCTCGCTCGGTTTGCTCCTGCATACTTCCTGCCAACTAGAGCTTCGAGCCGCCACTGTCTGACATGGCTCCCCGAGGGATGGGCAACGTCGGTCGCAAAGCGACATCCCCATTAGTTACTTGTAGCTTTTGCGCCTCACGTTGTGGCTCGTGACACCAGCCGTATCCTCCTGGATCGAGGTGGAGTTGTACCTCGCGGCGGCCACGAAGATAGCAAAAAAAATTACACATGTGTTAAGTTGTATTTTGATGGTATTATTATTGCTTTCACATTGAGCTAAGTGTTATTTGGCACGAAATAAGTTATTCAACGACAATTTTCTAAGTCGTGTTTTCTAGAAATTAAATTGTTACTTTAACATATGCTAACTTGCATACCCACTATTGCAAAGTTGTATAGCCCTTAGTGCTAGGTTGTATAACTCATCTGTTGTCTGCTCTACACCAGAGTTGATCACACATTTTCTAAGTCGTGTGCATAAACAGTAAATTTTTGCTTCATACGTGTGCTAAGTTGCATACCCATTATTGCTAAGTTGTCTATCACGAGAATATCATTTTGCGGCCCGAAAGTTGGGTCGCCCAGGCAACGCGATACCCAAGTTGCTTACAATCAGTTGCATTGCCCAAAGTTGGCGTGTCAAATACTCAGAAGGTCTTTTTCGGCACGAATTCAACTTTACGTTTCAATACAAAATATCAGGATAACGTCCGTCAAGTTGCCCCCCTGTCAGCTTTCGCCGTTATGTCGTTGTCGTCACGGCTACCATGTAGGCTTGCAGCGTTGGCGCATGCATCCTTTACGCGTCTCCTCTTCCTCCGGGGCGGCAATCTATGGTCATGGCCATGGCGCGGAGCTAGGACTTGGACGAACCTGCTTGGCCCGGCTCTCCTCCCCATCCCGAATCGGAATTCGCCCTCACCATGGCCGCACCCATGGCACAACGCGGGGACGGAAATTCATTCCCGGGTGAGATCTATCACCATACAAACCATGCTCGGTCCTGTTGGCCTCCTCCAGAATCCGAGCTCGTTGTTGCCGTGGTCGCACACGCACCAGCCACGACGCCTTCCTCTCTGAACCCCAAAGCCACATCCACCCAGTTCGGCACAACGCCAATAAGGTGAAAATGCATCAAGTTTTCTTCTTGTGATTGTAGAAAAACATGTATGTATCGTGGCTGTAGCATACTCTAATAATGTACACATATGTTGTTTACTAGATTTTCATTTAAAATTAGTAGCTCCGTGATGACGAAACATAGAGAACCTAAATGGAATGACGATGATGACCATGTTCTGTACTTTGCATTGCATCAACAAGTGCTCGCTGACGAAGCATGTTACCAAGAAAGTAGAGTTCATCAGCCATTGCTAGAAAATATGTGAACAAATCAATGAGCGATTCAATGCAAATACGCGCAGAAAAGCCAGATCCACGTCATCAATCATCAATAGGTGGCACATTCTAGTGATGCGTTCAAATGTGTACACCATGTATCATTTACTTGAAGTGGTTGTTATCCTGAGCAAAAATGCCTAGTATGCGCATTACCTTTGTATGTTCTATGCTGCAATTTTGTTGTTATGGGCGTGGAAAGAAAAGTGGGCTTCACTGAATAATACGCAGTTAGGCCTAACTTAGTCTTACACAAATAAGCATAACTTAGTCTTTACACAAATAAGCGTAACTAATGATAAAGATAAAGACAAATGGTTCATCGGATCTACCAGTATGAGCACTAGGTCCCTGGAGCTGGTGGTATCGTCGGAACAACCAGAATGCTGTGTTTGGCCGTTTGTCATTCTCCATCAAATCGTACGACCCAATTGATGAGCCAATTATAGGCCCCCTCCCCCCCGATGTGGATTCGGCTCCAGGTCGGATCTGGAGTGTCAACATGATAGCCGCGTGAGTGTGCAGCAACACAGTCTGCTATAAATACTAGAAGTGCTGGCACCTCAGCAATAACACCAGCATGTTCTTCCTGGACTCCGGCAGTAGCCTCAGCAGGTATTTCGTCAGCTTCACCAGCAGCAGCTTCAGCAGGTATTTCTAATGGGTTCGTAGCATGGAAAACAAAAAATTTCTACCGCAAGAACGAACAAAACCCAGATTTAATCTAGATAAAAGCCAAGATCTAATCTATTAGACATGTGCAACGAGATAGATAGGAACTAACCCTATTAGATCCGAAAGCGTTAACGAGATTAGATCTCGTGGTTGATGTAGTCGATCACTTGCCGATCTCAAGATCGTGTGGACGATCCTTCCGGCACCGCGTTCCGGCAGCGCTTCCGCAGTCGGTCACACGTGCGGAGTCGAAGCAGACCTTCCTCTCCTCGTTCCAGCGAGCAGCGGAGGTAGTAGATCTTCTCCACGGAATCCCAGCAGCACGACGGCGTGGTGGTGGTGGTGGAGTAGAGAATTCTGCAGGGCTTCGCCTATGCCTGTGCAGAAGAAAGGAGGAGGAGAGAGGCGGCAGAGATTGAGAGTTATGGAGCAGGGGTGGAGGGGGCGCCCCAGCCCCTCTATTTAAAGGGGGTGAGGCGCCATGGGGAGGGGGAGTCCTTGTAGGACTCCCCTCCCTCTAGGGCCGGCGGATTGGGGAGGGGGGGAGGAGTCCTCCTCCCCCACGACTCCTAGTCTTGACCCACCAGGACTCCTTGATCCCTTCCTTGGTTTTCAAGCAAACTCCAAGAAACCTTCCAGAACCTTCCGGAACATTCCGAAACCTTCTAGAACCCTCATACAAATACTCCGGAACATTTCCTAACTCAGAAAATGATCTCCAATATATGAATCTTATTCTCCGGACCATTCCGGATCTCCTCGTGATGTCCCGAATCCAATCCGAGACTCCGAACAACATTCGGTCTCCAACGCACATTCCATATCTACTTAAAACAACTTCGAACCTTAAGTGTGTCACCCTACGGTTCGTGAATATGTAGACATGACAGAGACACATCTCCTATCAATAACCATCAGCGGGACCTGGAGATCCATAATGGCTCCCACATACTCAACGATGACTTCGTGATCGATTGAACCATTTACATACGAAACCAATTCCCTTTGTCACGCGATACTATACTCATCCGAGGTTTGATCGTCGGTATCTCCATACCTAGTTCTACCTCGTTACTGATAAGTACTCTTTACTCGTTCCATGTTATGTCATACCGTGTGACCTAGTCACATGCTTGCAAGCTAATTAGATGACATTCCACCGAGAGGGCCCAGAGCATATCTATCCGTCATATGGATGGACAAATCCCAATCTTGGTCCATGCGCTTCAACACATACTTTCAGAATACCCAGTGACACCTTTATGACCACCCAGTTACGAAGCGGTGTTTGATGTCATCAAAGTACCCATCCGGTGATGGTGATTAACATAACCTCATGGTCGAAGGATTAGGTTACTATGTATTTTAAAGCTTATAGCAAACGAACTTAATGACTTGATCTTATCCTATGCTTACTACGGGTGTGTGTCCATCACATCATTCTTCTAATGATATAATCTTGTTATTAACGACATCCAATGTCCATGATCAGGAAACCATGATCATCCATTAATCAACAAGCTAGTTTAACAAGAGGCTTACTAGGGACTCTTTTATGTTTACAAAACACACAAGTATTAGTGTTTCCTAATAATACAATTATAGCATGGGATGTAAACATTTATCATAAACATAAAGATATAATAATAACCACTTTATTATTGCCTCTTGGGCATATCTCCAACAATTTCGTCAGCTTCACCAGCAGCAGCATTAGCAAGTATTTTGTCAGCTTCACCAGCAGCAGCATCACCAATTATTCCGCCAGCTTCACCAGGAGCAGCAGCAGCTAGTTCTTCATCAACTCCACCACCACCAACACCAGCAGCAACAGCATCAGGAGCCAAGGCTGCCTGAGCAATTATAGGTTCAATAGCTCCAGGGCCTCTGACAAAGAAAGGGTAGTTGATCCCAAGAAACACAGATTGTCCATTCAGATTGTCGACTCTACTCCAGACTTGCTCTACTAGGTCTTTGGATGGGCATGTGGACCTCGAGAAAACGCCACACCACAACGATGGGTATGAAGAAAGTTGTGTCCCCATATGTTCTATTGTATCACCAACGCTGTTTAGTGTTCCCCTGATATGAATCCACATGAGTTCAACATCATGTTTCGTGTCACCTCCGAGAGGTGCTAGGAACCAGCGCCGTGTCCCAAGTTCAGCATCTGCTACTGCATCTTCGATGACCGGAGCTAGAATGATGCGTGGGGCTGCGTGGGTACCTGCGTGTTACTTACAGTCAGTAAGTAAGCAGAATTTTGAATGGGATTTTACATGCTATATGACACCATGACTCACCCCAAATGGACGGCTCCCAAACACGCACGTCGCCACTAGGTTCAGTGACCGCATAAATGTGTTGCGGTTTGTACGAATAGTAGCTGGAGGTGAAGACGGCGTCGACATACTTCTCCGGCGCAGGAAGTCGTTGCGCAAGACTGTTCATTCCTTGTCTTCTGGGCATTTAATGAATGTGATTGCCTTGTCGAACACCGCTAAGAGGTCGTACTCCCAGTCATTCCACGCCTCCTGCGGTCTATGTGGGAGTTGTACCTTCAGGAGCTAAAGTTCTGCCATGTTAAACTTATAAGCGAATTCGGAAATGGACGGCGACCACCCGTTGTTGAATGCAGTACTGCCGACACCCTCCAAAGATGGAAATGTAAGTCTCAGCGATCTTTAGCAATTTTTTAGAGTCCAAGTACTCCCATCCTGGGTTAAAAGGACCAGCCACTCGCCGTTGCCACCCACCCAGTTCGGGTCATCTCCCATTTTCGTCTCTTCTTCTTCCTTGATATTCACCACTACTGATTCCGACCACTTATCTAGCAGCATCAATTTTGCATGAATATTCGGCAGAGTTTGTTGTCAGTTGGTACAATCACCTAGCATGGATTCCATTGCAAATACAATTTGACAACTAGACCTTCATATTAAAGTACACAAAATATCGCCTAAATACGAGTGTCTCCTCAGATATCGCCTAAATTGTACCTGTGTCACTACGAAGATGCCCAATATATGGAGTAGGAGCAGAGCCCCCCAGAACAAACTCCTGACGATGATCATAAAGAGCTTGGGGCATAACAGCCTTAAATCGTCTAATTTGTTTGTTTTTATTTTAGGAAATAGAATATCACCTAGCAGGGATTCCATTGCAAATCGAAATTGACAACTCGTCTATCACCTAAAGTAAGACTATGTCACTACGAAAATACCAGAATATCAGGTACGAGCAGAGCTTCCGCTGTACAGAATAGTCTTAAATGGTTCAATTTGTTCAAACCGCGCGTGCACACAACACGTTCGACGGAAGGAACATAGGATTTCGATGAGAGTTCAGCACATATGAATCAACGATATGACTGAACAAATAAGCAAGATACTAAAACTTACGTGGCCATCGCGGTCGTTTGGCCATTTGCTGGTATCGGGGTAAAGAAGGCCTGGCGTGCCGAACGGTTGTTCGTCCATGTCCCGCATCATGAAGCGGTAGCCAGGGATGCAGCGAGCGAGGCGGCCGTCAGAGATGATGTCCAACCCCAATGCGATCATGTGCACGTTCGCGGCGCTGAGGTTTGGCCTGTTAACATCCAGATTTTTAATCCCAGATGCCTATTATGCCACACCTCGCAATCCCAGGATTACCATTTTTGCGAGACATAATAGATTGGATATCACAGTACCTCATCCATTACAAACCATAATAAGGTCTTACATGAATAAAGGATCTCATGATCCAGTCTTAATACAAAAAGCAGCAGAATAAATAATAAGCGTAGCGGTGGGGTCCATCTTCAGTGGCACAGGCAATGCTGACGAAGGCAGATAGTCCTAGTTATCATAGCCATCCTGCTATCCTTCATCTTGGTAGTTTCCTTCATAGTCTGTCCATAGGAATAGCCAGGGACAAAATCCATGAGTACTCTTTAAGTACTCGCAAACTATCACTAATAAGGTAGTTCTAGTGGGAGAGCTAACTCTATGTTTATTTGTAAAGTTAAGTTTGAAACCTAAGCTGAGTTCAGAAACAAACAAAGATAAAATAAAGTTCTACAATCACTTAAGTTGGGAAGCTAGTGTCATAGTCACAACTCTGTTGTGGTCAAGTCAAGATTCATCATTCCTTTCATAAGTCATTTTGAAAACATCTGACAACAAAACAATATGGCCACTCCAACTGTCCATAACCACGGACGCGGCTATTCGAATAGTTTGACACTCCGTAGAGGTGGTACACTTTCACCACAAGATTTGATACATCTGTCAGGGATAACCCTGAATCATCATACTTAGTATGTAGATAATCAAACATAACCTTTCCTTTACACACCCTAGTATAAGCACCTCTCCTATGAGTATGGCCTCCCAACCATGACCATCTGTCATCTTGGGCACTTCATAGGTGGACAACATTGAGAGGTAGCCTCAACTCAAACCTCTCCCACGAGGGAACTAATACTAATGCATATAAATTTCCAGCTAAGCCTTACCCAATTCAGGTATTGTGGTTGTACGGTAAAATTGGAATGGTATCGCATTCGAATCCAACCATCAGCTTTTGTAAAAGGGCTAAGTCTCATGCCTCAACATTTTGATCATCATAAACCATTTGTGTTTCTCAACACATGTCAAAACATCTCAATAGAATGAATCATCATCCAAAGGTTTTCATAATTCATTTTCACCAGGTATTCCCATCTAAAGTGAATCAAGTTTTGATTTAGCTCTAAACTACTAAGTTAAGAGTGTTCACTAAGGTGGGATGCTAATCTCAATCTCATGCCATATAATGACATCTAAGGTTATCTAGATAGGTCAAGTTTTACACTCTTTATGCTACCTTTAAAACAAGTAAAGGACTTTGGTAAAATAAAGAAAAGTAAAGCTTGGAATAGGTATAAGTCCAAAATGGTATAACCAAAGCATGCCTAATACCTTTGCTTAGATTGCAAGGGTTAGCTTGCATTGTTAATGGTGGCTCGCCTTGTGCAGTGCAGTGGTTGAAGTTTTCTTCCTCTTCCTCCGGGTAGAACTCCTGCTCGTAAGCGGGGTCGGTACTATCTTCTATAAATACAGACGGGATACACAATCACCAAACAATACTTAACTAGGCTACTTAGTACACTAAGGCACACATTTGATGATCTATTATCATCACAAGGTTTTATTAACAAGCTTCATTCTTTTTAAATGAGAAAAGTAATTTCTACTCATTGAAATTAACTAAGATTTAATATTCTCCAATTAAAATATGGGATCATGTGGACACATGTCATCACCACATATTCTAACATATGGGAATGTGATTTAAAGGTTGGATCACATTTTAATAAGTTTAAATTTAATAATTAGTGATTTAAAGTGACTGTAAATGCCTATATAGTATTATTTTGGTACTAGTCCAAAGTCACTGCATGCAAACCTTAATATTATTACATATTCAGATAGGTATGGTTAAATGTTTATTTTTGAGAGTTGGAATCAACTCAAAAGATATTATGGTTGATTTTATAAAAATGTTGAAAGGTGCAAATGCTCCTGTCTTGTTATTTTTACTAGGATAGATCTCCAACTCTAAATGAATTAAATCCAATGGGCTTGGATATATCTTTTCATAAGCTTTCCAACAAAATTGGAATTACTTAATTTGGATTTATAAAACTCTCTGAATTGATTTTTAAACCAAGAGATAGAAGTGAGTTCAAACTTAAATAGAAAAATCTATATTTGAACTAACTGGGTCGCGCGGGAAAACTAACGGGCCAGCCCAGTGGCGCTCCGCAGCGCAGATGACAACTGACAGGGGGGTCCCGCAGGTCAGCGACACATCAATCGCGAAGCGATACGGGGCGACATGGACCGTTGGATTCAAAAGAAGATCTACGGCTGAGGATCGTTGTCCCCGGCGAACAGGTCCCCGATGAGAGCTAACCCTAGCGTCTCGGTGGGGGTACGTGGGAGCTTACCGGGGCTCCGACGAGGGTCGCTAGGCGGGCAAATGAACAAGTCGAGGACGGCGGTTCTCCTGGTACTGGCGGCGTCCCGAGAGCTGGCCTTGATCAACGACCCCCTTCTTCTCCCTCCGCGACAGACTCCGACAAAATTCCGGCGCTGCGGACGGCGGCTTGCTCCGGTGGGGCTCTGGGAGTGTTCTGAGAGGGAGGGGATGAGAGTGGTGTGAGGAAACGGTGCTGGGGAGGCCTCTATTTATAGGCTCGGCAAAGCGACCGAACGGGATGGGCTGGCGACTCCGGCGAGGGATGTACATCGTGCTATCGTCGTGGCTGGAGGTAGGGAACGGTGGCCTGCCTCCTGGCGGTGCTCTACGGTTTAAATGCGCGGCTAGGGGCAGTGGCATTTGGTCGGGTGAAGCAGGTGCTCTACGCGGCAGAGGTGGCATTCGGCGCGGCACGCGGAGGCTGCAGGTCAAGCGGCGGTGAACGGGCATGTTCGGGCGGTTCCTAGGGTCGTGGCGAAGCGGTGAGCGTGGGCTGCGGTCGAGGTGCAGCGTGGGCACGCTTGTCGGGCGCGACGCTCTGGCGCGTGCTCGGCATGGTGTAGATGTTCTGGGCGCGGTGTTCTGCAGGTGGTCCATGGCTCGGCTCCGCTCGGGGAGGGGACAGAGGGCAATGGTGTGGTCTAGTCTAGCTCCTAGACATGGCGAGAGAGAGAGAGAGAGAGATGGTCGGCTGTGAGCTATCCATGCTCGACCGACGAGCATGGTGCTCAGGTGGCTCGACACTGCTGCAAATGGCTAAGAGGTAGCCTCTTGATGGCTTGGTTGGGTCTGGGGGAGACAAGGGCATCTACTAGGGTTCAAATGGTTTGACAAAATTCGATCAAAAATAGTATAAGTTAGGCCAGTTTGATTCTGTCTGCAACCTGTTCGATCAAATGGCTGCAAGAGAAAAATGTTTGAATTTTGGGCTGAATTTTGGTGGAGTGTTGTATCTTATGCTTGAGCTTCTAGGTGTGCTTGGGTTTTGAAAATGGAATTCATTTGAGTGGTTTTTGAATAAGTTTCATCTTGATACCTAAACTAGATTCAATTTTCAAAGGCCATTTAAAATTAGTGTTTGAAAGTTTTTGGTAGATCACAAAGTGGGCCTTGGTACATCACTACTTGTACTAGCAAGGGGTGCAAAGATCCACATTTTTTTCTGTTAAGATTTGAGTTCTAGGAATATCCAAAGTAGGCATGGTGATTAAAATGGCACAAATGACCATTTGCTTCTTTTATTCATTTTGATTTGTTTTTCTTTGGTATTTGTTTGGGAATGATCAAGATGATGTTTAATTCACCTTAGAATAATTTTACAATCAATGGATCACTTAAGCATAGCAATTCAAAACAACTCCTATTTAAATGCACACACATATGAATGCTTTAATATTTTTAAATGGAAAAGTTTTTGTTAGCCCTAATTTTGATGATTTGGATCTTAATAACCCTGGATTAAGTTTTGGGATGTTACACGACCATCCCCAATCCTCGCGGTGGCGGTCGCCCTAGCCATCCGTGTCGTCGTCGCATGCCTTTCGCTTCAGCATGCTGCTACCCCAAGCTCTACCCATAGCGGCAAATGGAGTCTAGAATCCGGTAGATTAATGGAGGCGTTGTGATAAGGAGGCGGATGGATTCGAGAGGGGATGGAATCAGGGATGGGGCAGTTGTTCGAGTAGGGAGTGACCCGATGAGGAACCGCCGCCACCACCGGTTCTCGTCCGCCTGGAAGGCAAGGAAGGGGGCCGTAATTATTGAGGGCGCGCACCGGAACTGTCTAGAGGAAGTGAAAAAAAATCGTAAGAGAGAGAAATGTGCGGCCTACCTGTCAGTGAGTGAAGGTTGGCACGTGCAAACGTGACTACGTTTGACTTTTATCGTGCATGAAAGACGTCGATTCCACCGCATGCAAGTGGCGCAGAACAAATTTTAGGCAGCACTAGCGTCGACGTGTAAAACCGTCGTTTTTTTCCACCTTCACCCTACTACGAACGGTCGTGCACCATTCCAGATATTGGTAAGGGCGGTTCCAATCTTTCACTTCTCCATCTCATTTCCTCCTCCACGGCCTCATCGTCTTTCTCGTCCACGGCCTCATCCATTTCCTCTGCCATGGCATCACCCTCTTCCTCTGTATCCTTTCCCTCTTCCCTGTAGTCATGGACTTTTCGGATGTCCGAAACGACGGCAGGCAAGTGACTGTGCACTTCGACATAGAAGTACATGGCGGAAAGAAGATCAATGTCGTCTACACCAACGATCCTGTGTCAATGAGGAAGACTCTGAGTAATTACGCGAGTTGGCTGCGGTTCGAAGAAAACAGGTTCATAGGTCTCGACCTCGAGTAAAGTCGCGATCACCGTAGGATAGCCGTGGTGCAACTCTCCATGAAGGGGCACGTCCTCGTATACCAGCCTTTTTGCGAGAAGGGAGCTGACGTCCCTGGCTACATACTTGATCGCATCGTAATCCAGGTGCCTCCACTCCAATCGCTCGTGCAGGTGCTTCGGGAACTCGACTTTCATGCCGGCGTACTCGCGGTCGATGATGTCGACAGCGAGTCTAGCCATGCCAGCTTTCCTCGTATCGCCATCCGGGTACCTCCACAAATGTTGGAGATCGACGTGATTGACGACATGCACGAGGAGATCTCGCTCTAGCTTCGGAGTGTCGTTCTTGATGTAGACGCTGGCGAAGTAGATCTTCCTCCAGTGTAGGAACTCGCGAAGCTCTGGGCATATAGATTTGGCCCTACATACGTGGTATAGGAGGCAGTGGCTGCGCATGGACAGCTGCAAAAGCGCCGTCCTCTTCCTATCTGCGGTATACTCAAGGTCAAGGCCGATGATCTTGTACCTGTCCATCGGCTTCTGTAGCCACCGCTCGTACATTGCGATGACCTTGGCGACCTCCGCTGACGCATTTGTGTGGATGACCGTCAGCTTGGTGGTGCCTTGGCCGGTGAAGGTGTACTCGTTGGTGAAGTCACTCCCGTCACCGAACACGTCGTACTCTGCGTCCATGGCAGCAGATAATGTGGCGGCGGTGGCCTAGGGTCGGTAGCGGTGGCTGGGACTAGGGCTAGGGCTGCCTGAGCAATTACAGGTTCAACAGCTCCAGGGGCTCCGATAAAGAAAGGTTAGTTGATCCCAAGAAACACAGATTGTCCCTTCAGATTGTTGACTCTGCTCCAGACTTGCACTACTGGGTCTTCGGATGGGCATGCGGACCTCGAGAAAACGTGACACCGCAGCGATGGGTATGAAGAAAGTTGTGTCCCCATATGTTCTATTGTATCACCAACATTGTTTAGTGCCCCCTGATATGAATCCACAAGAGTTCATCATGATGTTCCGTGTTGTCTCTGAGAGGTGCCAGGAACCAGCGCCGTGTCCCAAGTTCAGCATCTGCTACTGCATCTTCGATGACCGGAGCTGGAATTATGCGCAGGGCTGCGTGGGTACCTGCGTGTTACGAACGGTCAGTAAGCAGAATTTTGAATGGGATTTTACATGCTATATGACACCATGACTCACCCCAAATGGACGGCTCCCAAACACGCACGTCGCCGCTAGGTTCAGTGACCGCATAAATGCGTTGCGGTCTGTACGAAGAGCATCCGTAGGTGAAGACAGCGTCGACATACTTCTCCGGTCACAGGAAGTCGTCGCGCAAGACTGTCCATTCATTGTCTTCTGGGCATCTAATGAATGCGATTGCCTTGTCGAACACCGCCAAGAGGTCATACTCCCAGTTCTTCCACGCCCCCTCCCACGGTCTATGTGGGAGCTGTACCTTCACGAGCTCAAGTTCTGCCATGTTGAACCTGTAAGCGAATTCGGAAATGGGCGGCGGCCACCCGCTGTTGAATGCAGTAATGCCGACACCCTTCAAAGATGGCACTGCTAGCCTCTCCGATTTGTAGAAATTTTTTAGAGTCCAAGTACTCCCATCCTGGGATAAATGGACCAGCCACTCGCCGTTGCCACCCACCCAATTCTGGGCATCTCTCATTTTCGTCTCTTCTTCTTCCTTGATATTCACCACTACTGATTCCGACCACTTATCCAGTAGCATCAGTTTTGCATGAATATTCTGAAGAGTTTGTTGTCAGTTGGTACAATCACCTAGCATGGATTCCATTGCAGATACAATTTGACAACTGGACCTTTATATTAAAGTACACAAAATATCGCCTAAATACGAGAGTCTCCTCAGATATCGCCTAAATTGTGCCTATGTCACTACGAAGATACTCAATATATGGAGTAGGAGCAGAGCCCCCCAGAACAAACTCCTGACGATGATCATAATTAAACAGCTCGGGGCATAATAGCCTTAAATCGTCTAATTTGTTTGTTTTTATTTTAGGAAACAGAATATCACCTAGCAGGCATTCCATTGCAAAATCGAAATTGACAACTCGTCTATCACCTAAAGTAAGACTGTGTCACTACGAAAATACCAGAATATCAGGTACGAGCAGAGCTTCCGCTGTACAGAATAGTCTTAAATGGTTCGATTTGTTCAAACCGCGCGTGCACACAACACGTTCGACGAAAGGAACATAGGATTCCGATGAGAGTTCATCACATATGAATCAACGATATGACTGAACGAATAAGCTAGATACTGGAACTTACGTGGCAATCGCGGTCGTCTGGCCATTTGCTGTTATCGGGTTAAAGAAGGCCTGGCGTGACGAACGGTTGTTCGTCCATGTTCCGCATCGTCACGTGGTAGCCAGGGATGCAGCGAGCGAGGCGGTCTGCTGAGATGATGTCCAACTCCAAGGCGGTCCTGTGCACATTCGCGGTGCTGAGGTTCGGCCATCCCCAATCCTCGCGGTAGCGGTCGTCCTGGCCATCCGCGTCGTTGTCGCATGCCTTTCGCATCAGCCTGCTGCTACCCCAAGCTCTACCCATAGTGGCAAATGGAGTTTGGAATCCGGTGGATTAATGGAGGCGTGGCGATGAGGAGGCGGATGGATTCGAGAGGGGGTGGAATCAGGGATGGGGGCAGTTGTTCGAGTGGGGAGCGAATCTGCAAGGAACCTCCGCCACCGCCGGTTCTCATCCGCGTGGAAGAACGGGGGGCGTAATTATTGAGGGCAGGCACCAGAACCGTCTAAGGAAGTGAAAAAATAAATCGTAAAAGGGAAATGTGCGGCCCGCCTGTCAGTGAGTGAAGGTTGGCACGCGTAAACGTGCCTATGTTTGAATTGATTCCACCGCATGCAAGTGGCGCAGAACAAATTTTAGGAATTGCTAGCGTCGACGTGTAAAACCGCCGTTTTTCCCCACCTTCACCCTACTACGAACGGTCGTGCACCATTCCAGATATTGGTAAGGGTGGTTCCAATCTTTCACTTCTCCATCTCATTTCCTCCTCCACTGCCTCATCGTCTTTCTCCTCCACGGCCTCATCCATTTCCTCCACCACCGCATCACGCTCTTCCTCCGTATCCTTTCCTTCTTGCCTGTAGTCATGGACGCTCCGGACGTCCAAAACGATGGTAGACAAGAAACTGCGCACTTCGACATCGAAGTACATGGCGGGAAGAAGATCGATGTCGTATAAACCACCGACCCTCGGACGGTGAGGAACACTCTGAATAATTTCACGAGTTGGCTGTAGTTCGAAGAAAACAGGTTCGTAGGTCTCGACCTCGAGTACAGCCGCGATTGCCGTAGGATCGCCATGGTGCAACTCTCCATGAAGGGCCACGTCCTCGTATACCAGCCTTTTGCGAGAAGGGGGCTGACGGGGTCTGGTAGACTTTGCTGTCTTTTTGTTCCTAAACCGTCTGTTTGCAGAAGTTATTGCTATATTATTTGTCTGAATTCATTTTCATGCAGGTGGGGCGAAAGCATTAGGGATCTGTTTCATGACTTTCTCGTGAACTAGCACATAACATTTACCAGTGTTGACATCACGAATGATAGTAAACTGCTTAAAAGCCCGACTGTCAACATTAGAATCCCAAAGGAGTGCAAAGTGGACATCCAGGAAATTTACTGGATTCTAGGGACGAAGGGCAGCAAGACCGGGATGGCCGCTCTTGCCTCCGAACTCATAGACCCGTGGTACGCTAACATGAAGGACATATTGCCGAGATGTTCGTGGAGGCGTTTAGGGCACATATTACTAGGAGGATAAGCCACTTTCTGAACCTAATCTGAAGTACGCTGCAATTGACGGGTATGTTAGCCACGAGCTGTACCGCCAGATTGTAAAATCTCGTTCCAGGCATCGCATCATTGAACCACCACCAAGGCAGGTTGTTTGTCCCAGATGCCGGATCATAGATGTCGTTGGTTTGAGGACAAGTACGCCATGAGGGGGTCCTCGAGGCGTGCGGGAGAGAGGGGTGTGAGACGTACGGTGTTCCGGGATGGTGAGCACACAAGTTTACCCAGGTTCGAATCCGCCGGCATTGGACGGACCCTACTCCTGCTAGCAATCCAGTAATACGGCAGAGCCAGAATATGGGTTACAAGGGTTTCGCTTGTGCGAGTTGAGATTGTAGACTATTGAGGTTATCTTCGTGCCCTAAAGGCTCTCCCTAGGATGGCTTATATAGATATCCGGCCTAGGGTTTACAGGAGAGATCAATCCGGCTACGACTAAGAGTTGGTTACAGAGTACATCTTGAACTACAAGTAACATTATGGGCCTAAGTCGGTAAGTCTTTTGGGCCTTCCCGTAGTCGGACTGGACTCCGTCTTCTCTCTCTAACTGGGCCGCCCGTGAAGCAAAGCTCTAACCCGAAGTGGGCCACCCTGGTCAGTGAGGAACTGTGAGGATACCCGGAAAGTATATCCCCAACAGTAGCCCTCGGAGGCCTTCAAGATCCAAAGTCGGATTTTATCGTCGTCTAGCCTGATCTTTGGCTTGCAGAATCTTGAAGGGTTCCTGAAACTTCACAACAAAAAATGCGATCCGGGTCTCAAAAATAAGTCGGACCTTTCAACTGGTTACTCGGATTTTCCAGCTCGCTTTTAAACTAAGCCGGAACTTGGTCTCTAACGCCACCTGACACAAGCATGGTCAAGTCACGTCATCTGACAGACGTTCCGTCAGCACGACCGTTGGTGGGTCCGCGGTTCATGGAACCAAGGCGTCGTTTCAATGCGTGCGTGGATATTGAGGCGACGCAATCATCGCACGGGCCCTTCCCAGTTCTTTCCACGACGCGTGGCGGTTACACTGTAGCGTTTGCACGAATCTTGGCGCAGGTAGGTGGATATAAGGGGTTTAGATTTCTTCTTCTCATCCCCACCAGTCCTTTGTCGTTCCTTCTTTCCCAATCCTCCTGCGCGCCCAGAGCCTCTTCGTCCTCCTCCCACAGAGCTCCTAGCGCCGCCACTTTAAGGTCACTTTTTCTACCGGAGAGAAAATGGCTTCATCCTCTTCTTCCTCTTTGGCGGCGGCGGCGGCAGAAGCAGCTGCAGAAAAGGAGAGCTTCCGGGGAATCTGGATCCCCTGCGCCCTCGACGAGGATGATCTCAAGAACGTGGAGAAGGAGGGGCTTCTCGCGCCGGCAACTGGCAGACCGGCTTCGGCGAAACCGTCCCCAATCCGCGCGAGGGCGAGCGCGTCCACTTCGGCACCCATCTGGACCGAGGTTTGTCCTTTCCTCCCTCGGAGTTCTTCTCCAAGGTGATTGACCACTATGGAGTTCAACTCCATAATCTTCCTCCCAATTCTCTTCTAGAAATGAGCGCATATGCTGCGCTTTGCGAGGGCTTTCTCGGCATTAGGCCGAGTTTGCTTCTCTTCCGGTACTATTTTCATGTCCGGAGAAATTCTATTACTGCCGGTGTTCCTTACATCACCGGTACCATTAGTTTTTCTGTTAGACGAGACCGGGCATATCCCAAAATTTCTGCCAGTGACTCGGTCAAACAATGGCCAGCCACCTTTTTCCACCATAGGGATATTCTGGCTCCCGGCAAAGCTACTGCTTTGCCGGCTTTTGTCGACGGAGCCGCCACAGCCCAGCCTTCCTGGGACGAGGCTGCTCCGGCTCTCACCGATGATCTGATCCTCGCTAAGAGGCGGATCGAGTATCTTATCAAGCACAAGGGTCTGAAAGGATCCGAATTAGTCCAGTGCTGGGTCTCACGTCGGATCCAGCCACTTCAGTACCACGGGGATAGACTGATGCATTCCATCACGTCTTCCAAAAAAGACTCTCTCCGCATCAGCCCCAAAGGCTACACCTCCCAAGGTTACATAAGCCAGATCAAGTGGCTGATCAAGGAGCTGATCGAGAGGAAAATTCCGGAGGTTTCTCTGGACATGCACACGGCGGAAAACCAAGTGGTAGAGGTAAGCTTTCATCAGCACACTTTTTACATGTTTCAATCTTTAAGTTATATACTGCAAATGCTGATATGTTTTCTTGTTTTCAGCTTGCTGATCTCCCCGAGTCGGAGCTTGCTCCACTCGAAGGATATCCTCCTGAGTATTCTCAGGAGACTGAAGTGGTCCCATTGCCGGATCTTGCGCTCAAGAAGCATAAAGCTCCGACAGTGGCGGTTGGCACAAAAGAGGTGCCTGTTGTGAAGAGGTAACTTTCATTCACAATTTTCGCCTTTGTACCTTTCTCGAATTTCTTTCTGAGATGTGATGTTTCTGACTTTATTACATTCTCAGAGCAAAGCCTCTCATCAAGGGTAAGGGGAAAGGGATTCCTGCGAAGCCCCTGCGACAGATGAAGCTTACCATAGCTTCGCCTGCCACGGCTCCTCCAACTCCTGCCCCTCTACCTTCTGCAACACCGGCGATTACTCCTTCTCTGGTTGTTACAGAAGATCCGGCTCCTCCAACGGCACCTGTGATCCTTGGATCGCACACTGACGTCACCGTGGGTGCGTCAACTCAAGATAAGGGTGAACCCTCTTCGGGTAATGATCCCTCGGCTGAAGTTTTCGCCAACAACCTCCTCAGCAACCCCGGACTTGCCAAGTTTGGCTTATCCTAGAAATCTGCAGAGGAGATCCAGCGGCTGGCCAGGCAAGTCCTAGACAAAAGCCATCTATCCCCCGAAGAGGAAGCGCAAGAAGCAGAGGACATCAAGTTCTTTGACCTTCTCGCTCAAGTCCGCCTTCGCGATGAGAGGATCAGGACTGGCAAGCTTCCAACAGCCCCAGTAATTCCTCTTACTCTCGCCGAGAAGGTGGCAGCTGAGGTGAACGCGGGGTTAGACAAACTCACCCACGAGCAATATGTAAGTCGGAATTCCAACTCTTGTTTTTATATTATGTTATATCATATCCTCTAGCCCCCAAGCATGAAGTAGGATATAGAAATCCGGGTTTATGCTTTTATTAGGATGCCAAAGAACGAACTAGTGTAGCCCCCAAGGCTCGTGCTGATATTTAGCAAAAAATATTAGCCCGAGTCTTAAGTAGCTTTCTGACTTTGGGTATTCTGACTTACAAAAAGTATGTTCCTATAACCAGGAATTATTAACCAATGTCTGTGATAAGCGGAGAGAGATCAAAGCTCTCCGGCTTAAAAATGCTGAGCTCAAGGTAGCCAAGGATGAAGCCGAAGGTAAACATTTCGAGATTCAAACCTTGTCTTTTGCTTTTTCAATGTTGAATTTTTCTGAACTGTTGTTCTTTTTGACTTTCAGCGTTGGTGAAACAATCCATCGCTATGATTGAAGAGGCCGAGAACCTCAAGACCTTGGTAGTGGAGAACAAAGGACTTCGCCAAGAGCTGGAAAAGCTCAAGGTGGATCATGAAACGAGCATCGCTCAAGTCCTAGAATCCTCCTCCATGGCCACTGAAGAGCGCGATCGCAAGATTTCCGCTCAAGATAAAGCTATCTCGGACCTCAAGAATGAGGTTGGCAGAGAGAAGGATATCTCCCAAGCGCTCTGGGCTAAACTCCAGAGTCTCCGGGAGGAGAAAGCCAAGATTGACGACGTCATTCTTGGTAAGTTCCATTTATATGGCTTATCATTTCTTCGAATTTCATCAATGTCATTTTTTTCTTATCTTCATTTTGTGTATAGGTCCTCTGAACTTGACGGACTCCTCCTCGTCTGAGCCCCGCACTCACCGACTTACCCAAGTCGGTGATCTTCTTCATGACTACCGCCAGTCCCTTGAGGACATTGGCGAGTCTCTCAGGATTCCGGACATGCCAAGCATGTCGGACTTCCAGGTGCGGAAGAAGGCCAAGGAGATGCCGCAGCTCGTTCGGGACTGGAACATGTCCTACACACGGACTGCTGCGCAGGACGCTCTCACCATGGTCATGAGCCATCATGGAAACATGGAGATATGGCAAGTGACCAGAGGGTACTGCAAGGTAGACGAAGACAGCCAGGAGCAGGACCTTCAAGCCATCATGCACTCCTGCGCCGGATATGGGTGCCACGTAGCTGACTTGACCAGCTACGAGGTCCCCTTCTTCACCCGCGTGGATACTCCACCACCTCCTCCAGAAGAAACTGAAGAGAATTCCGACGATGAACGGACCACCTCGGATCCGGACATCGCCTGCACGATATCAAGGCAGAGTAACCAGCGAGCCGACAGCTCCTTCATCTCCTCCTGGATCATAGATCAGAAAATTATGTGTTATTCCGGAAAGACATGATGCGTTTTGTAAATATTAAGTACTATGAATTTTGGTAGTGCTAAGTTTTTTATCTATTCAACACTTTTGTCTTAGATTTTTTGCGCGCCTGAAATGTTTTCATAAGCACTTGGAATTTTCCGTCTCAACTTATCGTTTATCTGGCTTTCCGCCTCGTCCCTTTCGTGAGCTGGCTAAACCTTCAGCCGGAAACTTTGCCGAGCAACGGAGCTCAATTGCTAAACCAGTTTAAACTCGGAAACAAAGCCGGCTTCTAGTACCAACAATTCACTACTCAGAAAATACCCGCATCCAGCAATCAGACAAATAACCCAAGTAAAGACTAGAATTTTTTAGAGTTATACCCGAAGGTAATAGTTTTTAGAATCGGAAATCTAAACCAGAACGAACATGAGCATAAAGTACTTTCAAGCATTCTGGGATTTTCGACTATGACATGATCATTAGGAAATAAGATGGTACAAATTTCTCAGGAAAACTTTGAGGTAACCAAAACTTTTACTCCTCACAGAACATGTACATAGGTATGATTACAAAGAAGGATAAACTAAGAATAAAAGGGACGTAGCTGAGCAATATTCCACGGTCTGTCTAACTCATCCGGGTTTGTAGTGCCTCCAGCTCTCTTTCTCTTCTTAGTAGCAGGTCTTTCTTTGACTAGCCTCATGTCAGTTAAGTAGTACGACCCATTGTGTAATACTCGACTAACTAAAAAGGGCCCTTCCCATACTGGGGAAGTTTGTGTTTTCTTTGTTGCACAAGCCGGAGAACCAAATCACCTTTATTGAAAGATCTAGTTCGGACTCCCTGGCTATGAACTTGCGTAACTTCTGCTGATAGGCTATAGATCTCATTTCAGCAACGACACGAACTTCTTCGACTAAGTCGAGATCATTTTGTCGAGAAATCTCGGCATCCTCTTCGATATACGCGGCCACTCTAGGAGAAGTATGAATTAAATCACTAGGAAGAACTGCTTCTGCACCATAGACCAAGAAGAAAGGTGTATATCCCGTTGACCTGTTCGGAGTTGTTCGTAAACTCCAAATTACAGAGGGTAGTTCCTCTGCCCAAGCCCCCGCGGCATGTCTCAGTGGTGCTTCGAGTCTTAGTTTCAAGCCTTGTAGAATTAAATCATTTGCTCTTTCGACTTGTCCGTTAGCCTATGGACGTGCGACTGACGCAATGTCAAGCCGGATATTTTGCTCGTCGCAGAATTCAGCCAAATCTCCCATGGAAAAATTACTCTCGTTGTCCGTGATAATGCTATGCAGATAACCATATCGGATTATAACATCCTCGACAAATCTTTTGGCTGTTTCTCCATCACAACTAGTAACAGGTTTAGCCTCGATCCATTTCGTGAATTTATCCACCATCACTAAGAGGTGAGTAAATCCACTTGGAGCTCGTTTAAAAGGTGCTGCCATATCAAGCCCCCAGACCGCAAAAGGCCATGTTATAGGTATTGTTTGCACCTGATCAGCCGGAACATGAGCTTGCTTGGCGTACTTTTGGCAGCCTTTGCATGTCTTGACTAATCGTTCGGCATCTGCCTGAGCTGTAAGCCAGAAAAATCCATGTCGAAAAGCTTTTGCCACTAAAGATTTGGCTGCAGCGTGGTGACCACACTTGCCTTCGTGGATTTCTCTTAAGATTTCCACTCCTTCTTCCGGAGATACACAGTGCTGAAAAACCCTAGAAACACTCCATTTATGGCGCTCACCTCTAACAACAGTATAGGCTTTTGCTCGTCGGATAATCTGCCGGCTCAGCACCTCGTCTTCGGGTAATTTGCCATCTACCAAGTAATCGAGGTAGGGTTGAGTCTAGCTGGGAATTACAGCCAGAACTGCTATTAAAGGTGTGTCGGATTTGGTCGGATATTCCTCATCTACTCCCTTTATCGAGGGAACTTTGAGGTGCTCTAAAAATGCGCCATCCGGAACCTCTTTCCGCGCAGAGCCTATTCGAGATAGTGCATCTGCTTCCTCGTTTTCTGCTCAAGGGATGTGTTGAACTTCAAACCCTTCGAATGATTTAGATAGATCATCCACGACAGCTTTATATGCTTCCATGTGCTTATTTGCATTACAAATATCCGAGACTTGCTGAGCAACAAGATTCGAATCTCCGTAACACATCAAACGTCGGATGCCAATATCCTTAACAATTCGGATTCCATGCAGCAGTGCTTCATACTCGGCAATGTTATTTGTTGCTGTGAAGTGGATCTGCAACATGTATAAAAGTTTATCTCCTTGGGGTGATTTGAGCACCACACCAGCCCCCGAGCCCTCTCAAGCCTTAGACCCGTCGAAAAAGAGGGTCCAATATTCCGACTCAGGGAGGACCATATTCTCCTTGGTCTCTGTCCAATCAGCGACAAAGTCAGCAAGGATCTGGGATTTGATTGTTGTCCAGGGTTTGTACTCAATATCGAAAGCTGCAAGCTCTATGCCCCATTTGGCGACGCGTCCTGTGGCATCGCTATTGTTTATTATATCTCTCATGGGAGCTTTGCTCACCACGGTAATTGGATGCTCCTGAAAATAGTGTCGTAACTTACGAGATGCTAGAAAAACACCGTAAGCCAACTTTTGATAGTGCGGATACCGCTGTTTTGATTCTGTCAAGACCTTGCTGACAAAGTATGTCGAACGCTGCACCAGGTGCTCCTGATTTTCTTCCGGTCTCTCCACCATCATAACTATACTGACAACCTTATTTGTTGCAGCAATGTAAAGCAACATCGGTTCCTGAGGTTCCGGCGCTGCAAGGATAGGAGTAGATGAGAGTACTTTCTTCAGGTCTTGTAGTGCAGCTTCAGCTTCGTCAGTCCAGACAAAATCCTTGGTCTTTTTCAGGAGTTTGTATAATGGTGCGGCTCTTTCACCAAGCCAGCTTACAAATCGACTAACCGCAGCAATGCAACCAGTTAATCTTTGTACGTCCTTCAGGCGAGTTGGCCTGGAAATATTGAGAATAGCCTTGATCTTGTCGCGGTTCACCTCTATACCTCTTTGAGATACGATAAAACCTAACAATTTTCCGGCTGGTATTCCAAAGAAACATTTCTTTGGGTTAAGCATGATGTTGTATTTTCGTAAATTGGCGAACGTCTCCTCCAAGTCGGAAATCAATGTTTCCTTCTTTTTGGACATGACCGCGATATCATCCACGTATGCATGTACGTTGCGTCCGAGTTGATCATGGAGGCAACGCTGCATCGTGCGCTGGTACGTAGCTCCTGTGTTCTTCAGCCCAAAGGGCATCGTAACAGAACAGAAGGTTCTGAAAGGGGTTATGAATGAAGTTTTGATTTTGTCAGATTCCTTCATCCGGATTTGCTGATAACCGGAATATGCGTCGAGAAAATAGAGGAGTTCCGAGCCTGCCGTAGAATCGATAACTTGATCAATTCTAGGCAGAGCGAACGGATCTTTTGGACAAGCCTTGTTCAAGGCTGTATAATCAACACACATCCTTAAATCAGTGGTGTCCTTTTTAGGGACCATTACAGGGTTGGCCGACCAATCAGTATGGATGACCTCTTCTATGAATCCGGCTAACTCGAGCCGCGCTAGTTCCTTAGCTAGTGCCTTACGCTTTTCATCACCAAACCGTCGTAAGGACTGTTTGGCGGGTTTAGCGTTTGGGTTTACATTTAGAGAGTGCTCGACAAGTTCCCTAGGTACTCCGGTCATGTCAGATGGCTGCCATGCGAAGATGTCTTGATTTGCTTGGAGGAACTTGACGAGCGCGCTTTCCTATGCGCTACCTAGGCCTACGCCTATCTGGGTCACCTTGGAGGGGTCATCATCCTTCAATGGCGTCGTCTTCGTCTCTTCTGATGCCTTGAACTCCAGATTTGGCTTTGTGACCTCTTTCTTTGTCGCGGGCATCTCGGACGGATCTATGCTCTTCTTGATGTCCTGGTACTCCTGGGCATGCAGCACGGCTTCGGCAAAGGCGGCATTTCCATCCTCGCACTCTCGCGCTTTCTTCGGGTCTCCCCTGATGGTGATCACGCCGTTGGGACCTGGAATTTTCATCATATTGTAAATGTAACACGGACGAGCCATAAAAGCCCAGTAAGCCGGACGTCCGAATATAGCATGGTATGCGCTCTTGAACAGGACCACTTCGAAGGAAAGTGCCTTCGTCCGATAATTCTTTGGTGTTCCAAAGTAACATCCAAAGTGATCTCTCCCAGGGAATTAGCTTGTCTTCTTGGGACAACTCGGTGAAAGATCACAGAGCTATGGTTCAGTTGTGCTTCCGAGATCTTCATCCGGCGTAACGTTTTGACATAGAGAATATTGATGCTGCTACCACCGTCCATGAGGGTCTTGGAGAAACCATAACCGTCAATAAGGGGATTGACGATTAAGGCGTATTTTCCTCGCCTATGTAGCTTAGGTGGATGATCAGCGCGGTCAAGCGTTATTGCCACTTCCGACCAGTCCAGATACTGAGGGACAACCAGAACTATTGCGTTGAGCTCGTGGAGAACTGCTTTCTTGACCTTTGCTGGTTGAGATCTGAGGAAGGTGACGTAAGTGTCCTTCTTGGTGGGAAAAGTTTTCTTCCCCTCTGACTTGGGATTTGAAGCATCGGCTTCCTCCATGTCGGAATCTTCCTTGGTCTCTTTGTCCTTTTCGGGATTTTTCTTTCCCTTCTTCCGCTTAGCTTTGTAGCCCGCGGTATCATCTCTCTTGATGTCGTCATTAAAACGACACTCAGCGTTGGTGTGGGACGAGCCCCCATTGGCGTCCAAGTGATGCACACATGGGTTATTGGCGATGTCGGCCCAAGTGTAGGTTTTGCCTGGTTGTTGTTCTCCTCTGCCTTGGACCCTTGATGTCCCACAGCCACGCCCGCGGCCTCCGCCACGTCCTCCTCGTCCTCCAGACCCAGAAACAGTAGTGACCACTGCTGTCTCCGTGTTGCGTTTTTCTTAAGAGGTGTCTTTGCGCTTCTGAGATTGTTGCTTTGGTTGTTTTGCCGACTGAGGCACAGCCAGGACATTGAGTAATCCCTCTGCATCGTCGTCAGCATCTGCATACTTGCTTGATGTTTCTATCATCTCTCCCATATCAGTAACCTTGTCACACTTCAAGCGATGGCGTAGTAAACTAATTGGGAGACCTGCAATGAAAGCTTCAATTGCAGTTTGATCATTTACTCCCTCGCAGGAGTTCTTGGTGTCAATCCATCGTCCGAGATAATCTCGGCAAGTTTCTCCGGCTTTCTGGGTGCAATGCTGTAGGTCTCCAACCGTACAGGGCCTCCGATATGTGCCTTCGAAATTCCGAAAGAACGCACTGTGTAAGTCATACCAGTTGTGGATGGTGTTCACTGGAAGTTCATTGAGCCATGATCGTGCCGTCTTCCGCAACATAAGTAGGAGATATCGGGTTGTGACCAGGCTGTTTCCGCCTTTGGCGATGCAACAAGCTTGGAAGAAATCGTGTAACCAGGTGTCTGGCCGAGCAATGCCGTCGTAGGCTTGGATATGTCTTGAGATAGCAAATCCTTCCGGGAATTTTGTAGCTCTGATGCGTGGTCCGAAGCACTTTGGGCCCACGTACACGTCATCGTTTTCGTAGCGCCGAGCCTCTATGTTGGAGTTGATCCTGTGCCTTGCATCGTTCGGGGATAGGGATCGTCCTGAATATCGGTTGTGGCTGTGGTGCCTTGGAGCCGGACTTCGGCTTCTGCCACCACCTCCTCCGCCATGTCGTCCTCCTTGACCTCCTTGGGGGCCGTTGTGATAACTGTGCTGTGGAGAGGGTGGTGCAGCTGGGTTTTTCCGGCTGATCGCCGGCCTCCATCCGGAGCGTCATTATTTCGGTTCTAGGGAGGTTCTTGACTATGACGAGCACCCTGCCAGTTTGTGCCAGCGTGGTTTCCGTCGTTCCTTCGTCCGTCGTTCCCACCATGGTGAGGCTCAGTCGGATGGTTTTCATGTCTAGGAGGTGGCATTTTCTGACGATCCTCCTCCCGACGTTTTTCTTTATGTTCTCCTTTTTGGGGAGGATTCATCGGAATCAGTGCAGCGATCCCATCTTTCTCGGCTGCTGGAGAGACGTTGCTTCAGTTATGTGTAGTCCTATGGTGCTGCCCCGACGATCCGGTTCTTGAATAATTGTCTTCCCTATGTTTGGGGTGACGATGTTATGCCCGATCGTAGTGGGATCTTACGTCAGCTCATGCCGGATCTGTGCGACATTGGTCGGAATCCGATACCAGCTTTTGACTTCTAGACAGGGCGACCTTTTGCTGCTCCAGTCCTTTATTGAGTAGCTTGATACCCAAACGTATCTCCTCTGGTCCTGGATTAGCTGATAGAATTTCGCGAGCCTCGACGGTATTTTGCACTGGTGTTGGGTAAACCCAATCTCCGTTGCTATCCTTCCGTGGCTTTCCTATCTCATCTCCAAAAAGGACGGCACAGACGTGTGGGAATTGGTTGTCATCTATGTGACGATTTCGTGTCTTCTGATGTAGGCGGGACATGTATTCCTTGTTTGACATGCGCTTCTTCTCCACCTCGATGTTTTTGGCTTCATCAAGGAGTTGTTGATGACGCGCTTCTAGGGCCTGGGCCCTTTCGTCCAGCTCATCTGCAGTAAGTTCTGCAGCTGTAGGGGTAGGTGTGGTTAATGCGGCATCGATGAGTTTACGCGCACCTTCAGTGATCACGTGTCCATCCACCGATGCTTCTTTTTTGGCTCGTCTGGGATTAGTGCTCCATCCGAGTCTTCCTCGTATTCCTCGGCAATCACCTCCTCTGTGAGAGGGTCCTTTGTCGGGGTCTTGTTTTTCTTGTTCTTCTTCTTTGCCTTCTTGGCAGCGCCGGTAGCAAAGACGGCTTTGGGTCCATTTCCTGGAGTCAAGCTCTGATCGGTACTTTCGGACATTAGGACTTAGGGATTGTCTCCGATGTCCATGTCATCCTGCGCTTTGGGAGAGTGTTCCCCGGATCCTTCATCCATGGCTTCTCCTTCTACTGTAGCTTTGGAGTTGTACTCCTCTTCATATTCCGCGGAGAACTTTCGGAAATCTGTCGACGTCATGGATTCATCCAAGGATGCGGGAATGTCGGCGTTTGTTCCAATTGCCTCCAGCAACGAGTCGGTGTTTTCTCCAGCATTGGCGGAGCCGGATCCAGGTCCAACATATCCAACGAAGTGCGATGCGTGCTTCCTGAGGTACCTGCGGCTTTTGCGATCAGCCATATCGAAACTTTTAATGGTTTCGAGGATTGCATCTGCGCTAGCGCCTCGTAGTATCATACATCTTAGTGTGTACCTGAGGAAAGGCATGTCTGTCCCGACATCGTCAGAGTTGGAATCAGTGTCGTTGATGTGCTCCTCCTGGATTTCGACTTCCACGGGTGGGTCGATCTGGGATCCGGCTTCTCCAGGGAGATCCACTCCAGATTCGACTTGGACCGTGCGGTCTTCTTCAGGCTCGGATTTCTCCACTATCTCCGCAATTGGTGCGGGTTGGGTGGTGTTAGGGTTTTCTGAGATCCGGAACTCTGTCGCCTCCGCGGACAAAGGGGACCCAAAAGATTCTTCTGCCTCTATCATCACCGCTAGGGTGGGTTGGGCAGGTTCAGCGAAACCGATGTAAACATCGATCTCACCAAAAGACATGATAGTATAGGCAGTCACGGCCTCCCTAGCTGGAATCCAAGTCTTGTCGAGAACGATGAGAGGGACGTCGCTGGCATAGAGGATGCGACCGACGGTGATGGTCTCGCCGATTCCGATTCTTGCAGATTCCGCTCGGAACGTAGATCCGAAGCTCACTTGCCCCATGGTGGGCGCCAACTGTCATCGGTTTGAGGACAAGTACGCCATGAGGGGGTCCTCGAGGCGTGCGGGAGAGAGGGGTGTGAGACGTACGGTGTTCCGGGACGGTGAGCACACAAGTTTACCCAGGTTCAAATCCGCCGGCTTTGGACGGACCCTACTCCTTCTAGCAATCCAGTAATACGGCAGAGCCGGAATATGGGTTACAAGGGTTTCGCCTGTGCGAGTTGAGATTGTAGACTATTGAGGTTATCTTCGTGCCCTAAAGGCTCTCCCTAGGACGGCTTATATAGATATCCGGCCTAGGGTTTACAGGAGAGATCAATCCGGCTACGACTAAGAGTTCATTACAGAGTACATCTTGAACTACAATTAACATTATGGGCCTAAGTCGGTAAGTCTTCTGGGCCTTCCCGTAGTCGGACTGGACTCCGTCTTCTCTCTCTAACTAGGACGCCCGTGAAGCAAAGGTCTAACCCGAAGTGGGCCACCCTGGTCAGTGAGGAACTGTGAGGATACCCAGAAAGTATATCCCCAACAGTAGATGAATCTACAAACCGGGGCAAGCGACCGAAGGCATCCTGGGATCGGTTGCCTTCTCCAACAGGCTGGGATGTAGACTATTAGTGCATGATTGTTGTGTTTATGAAAACATGTTATTTCATAAGTACACTATGTGAGCAATTACGAACTGCTGTGTATTACCTTTGTCAAACTATAATCTGGTTTATGACTATATCCTCCTCTATAATCTGGGTTTGGTTATGACTTATGACTGTATCACACCTTATGCATGTCGGTCCTGGATTCTGCCGCATGCTAATGGCACAGATAGAATTTGCAAGAATGAATGTTGAGGATACAAAAGAGGGAATGTAATTCATACAGGTTAAGTAGCTAATAACACAGGGATCATACGAGCTTGGTTCTTACACACAGAGTGCTTAGAAAATACAGGCGAGATAAAATACAGGCGAGATAAAACTAGGAACAAAATGCGAAACTAGTAGTGGTAAACAACACACTCACCCACCTGCCAGATCCTGTTGAGCATCTCGTAGCAGACATATGCATCCCTGGCTGCATACTTGATCACATCGTAATCCAGGTGCCTCCACTCCCATCGCTCGTGCAGGTGCTTCGGGAACTCGATTTTCATGCCGGTGTACTCGCGGTCAATGATGTCGGAAGCGATTCTAGCCATGTCGGCTTTCCCCGTACCGCCATCCGGGTACCTCCACAAACGTTGAAGATCGACGTGATTGACGACATGAACGAGGAGATCCTGTTCTAGCTTCGGAGTGTCATTCTTGATGTTGACGCTGGCGAAGTAGATCTCCCTCCTGTGTAGGAACTCACGAAGCTCCGGGCATACAGATTTGGCCCTACATACGTGATATAGTAGGCAGTGGTTGCGCATGGACAGCTGCAAAAGTGTCGTCCTCTTCCTATCTCTGGTATACTCGAGGTCAAGGCCGACGATCTTGTACCTGTCCATCGGATCTTGTAGCCACTGCTCGTACATTGCGATGACCTTGGCCACCTCCGCTGACGCATTTGTGTGGACGACCGTCAGCTTGGTGGTGCCATGGGCAGTGACGGTGTACTTGTCGGTGTAGTCGCTCCCGTCGCCGAACACGCCGTACTCTGCGTCCATCGCAGCAGGTAATGTTCGTCTACGGTGGCCTAGTTTCGGTAGCGGTGGCTGGGACTGGGCGTGGAGGTGGAGTGATCTGTTGCGGTGGTATGGCCAGGCGGAGGCGGTGCTTGCGGCAGCGTCGATGGTTCTTGCGGTGGCGGCGCCGGCGGAAGGAACGAGTTGGGGATTTTTGCACAGTGATGTGCTGAGGAGACAGAAGGCGATGCTTAAATTCCGTTTACCAATATTCCGGTCATACCCATGCGGAAGCAAGTTTGACCGGGCGAGCATCGATGGTTTCCAATCCTAGTGATTAAATTCGGCGTCCGTCCCGGTAGGCGATGGGACGGGTGTGCGACGTGGCTTTGGCGTGGCAGAGACCGGTCACGTAGACCACCGTCCCGTTGTCGATCCACAGCGGGTGCGCGGTGCTGACACGACGTAACGTGACAGGACAGAAGGAAGTGTATAGTTATTATTATTTCCTAACAAGTTTAAGAAGTGTAAGCATAGACATGGACCTAGCATCCCTGCACCCCGGGGATGCCGCCCACCCGATCAGGCCTGCCGATTGCGCAAAGCTTGTCCCGAGTTTGCCAAAATGAAACTCGTTTGCCCATGGTTCTATAAGTTTCTCTGTAGGCCACTTGTGTAAGCATGCACGATCAAGCAACTTTGCAACACATGTGTCGGTGGAAAAGCATTAGGTTTCAACACACCACATAGTTTAGGGATTTAGAATAGCTATATTGTGGATCTCTAGCCAAATTGCATGGTAAAGCCAAATTCAGCTTTTTGTCAGATTTAGCTATAGCAACATTGTGTCTCGTTTGTCCTCACTCTTGCCCTCCCGATATTCTGAATCCCTCACATGCGCTCGGAGGGGGGTGTCGTCTGGTCAAAGGGTTGGCTGTTACGTGCGCCATGACGCCTAAAGTGGCCTTTTTAAAGAGCGCCTTTTCCCCTCTCTCTCTAACAGTTGTGTTTTTTGCCCAAAAAGGTAGGGAAACTAGAGCAGCTTCTCTCTTCATTCATTGTTCCTTTTGCGATCGTTTTACCCCAATCTGGTAGCAAATCTAGAGCAACAAAACAAACCAGCACCATAAATAAATTAAGTAAACAGAGCAGATGTAGATAAAGTAGTTAATATAGGTTATATAGCATGGTACTTAACGAGGTTCGACAATTAGGCTGCTCAGCAGCAGCAGCGGACTGCTTCAACACAGACAAGACAAAAGAAGCTGCTTTACAACAGCAGCAGCAGCTGATCAGTGGCCCCTCGTGGCCTCTGCCAGGAGGGCATCCGCCTCCTCCCTCTGGCGCCTCCTCCACTTCTTGCTGCCCAGCCCCTTGACCTTGGGCACCTTGGGCACCTTGGGTTTGATTGGGGGCATGCGACCCTCCTCGATAGCCACCTTCTGGAGGTTGCAGAGGTGAAGACCGAGCGCCTGGTGCTTGGCCCTGAAGCCATGGACGTTCACGGACTCGCCGCAGGTCCTCACGTCCTCGGCATGCTTCACGAGGGAGTTGAAGTCCGTGCCGCAGAGCCTCCTGGTGGGGCAGAAAGGGCACCTGTACACGTCGCCGGCGAAGAAGTTATTGTACTGACCGGACTTTAGCCTCCTCAGCACATGACGAGTCTTGGTGTCCTGCGACTCGTCGTCGCTGCGGAGGTCGCTGCTATCCTCCTGTTGGAAAAAACAGAAGAGTGAAATAAGGACATGATTGAGATACTTTGATTATCGGGGTTGATTTTTTGCACAAATTAACCGAATGAGATCTCCTGATTATTCCCCAAATCTCAAACCAAATCGAATACTGATCCCAACTACGAACAGGGGGATTCATCGAAAATCGAGATCTAACACAATAGGATTAGCTACTGTAAAAAAATATGAATAGCCGAGCCCTAATAACATACGATCTAGCATCCAACGATGGGAACTAAAGGAAGAAAAAGGGAAGGGGAGAAAACCATGGTTACCTCAGACCACGGGTCGGTGATGCTGGTGTCGAAGGGGTTCTCCGGCCTTATGTAGACAACCTCCTCGTAGGGGTCCCAACCGAGCGGGATCTGTCCGAGACCGGCGGGGGTCTCCTCATTGGAGGCTATGTCGGATGCGGGGACGGGGACGAGGGGCTCCTTGCCGGCTGCCTTGGAGGCGCCGATGGCCACCGTGTCGATCTTCTCCATCGCCGGCGTGGTTGGGGTTTTGTTGGGCGTCTGCAGAAGGTGATGGGACAGTGGAAACGGTTGAGTGAGGGAGTGCGTGATGAGTGGGAGTGGGAGTGGGGAGGCCTCTATTAAAGGAGAAGGGAAGCGGCATTTCGTTGCACTACCGTGCACCGCGTAGGCTAATGCACCGTGCACGGCCACACGTGTCCGCTACCGCCCCGTGCACCGCACACGTGTACCGTGAGTCACGTTTTTTTCCGTTGTGTCTAACCATGGCGATTCAGTTGTACTCAGTTTTGTCCACCAACCGTTGATCCTTTGTGATCTAGCGGACATGATAACCGTTATATCTGTCGGGGGCACCCCTCTATCCATGCAAAATAACGAGTATGCCACAGGAACTTTAACAACATAAACAGATGAACTTGAATATATTTTGAAGGGTATGAAAATAGAAATCCACATAGTTTAAGGGTCTAGATACGGTAAGAGAACTAAATATTATTAGTGGCCGGGCCAACACAGTGACGGGGTTGGTCGGCTAGGAGTTGTTGATTCCTAAGTAAGGGGACACTAGGCCGTTCTTGACATACTCCCTCAGGAACTTGCCATAAGCAGCGTGCTTAGCCTTGGTCGCCGACTTGTGTTTACTAGCCGGGCTTTTACCGATGCCAACCGCATGCGGGATCAAGCTGGCAATCCTCGGGTTGACTCCTTTCTTACAGAAAGGGCACCTGAGCTCCCCAAGTCGAGTGCGGAAAGGGATTATCCCGCTCTTGAGCTTCTTCATGACATGGAGGCTCTTGTTGTCCCTGGTCTCCTTGTCAGAGTCCATCTCACTTGAATACACCTGTAATGTATGGAATACAAACCGAAGTGAGCAAAATAATAAATATATATTCCTTCCACCATTCCAAGTTACTTTCGATGCAATAACATGTCTATACAGGTTCAGCAGTTCATTACGGCCGTCTCCCCAGCTCGCTCCTAAATTAATGTGGTTTGTGTTTTTGGTAACTTATTAATAAATAAATAATGTGGATTCATTCAGAACAGACTAGATCTCCCCATGTACCGGTTCGTACGTTGCATCTAATCATTAGGACTAGATTTTGTTATGACGCCTGGATAGATTAAGCTCGAGCAGAAAATATGAAACATGTAGAAATAGATGTACCTCCGGGTACACGAGCAGAGCGTGTTCGTCGAACTCCACGCCCTCATCGGCGCCTCCGAAGGGGTTGAACTGTACGTCCTCCTCGGCCTGTGCTGCGTGATGCTCCTCCAGATCTGCCGTGTGAAGCACCACCCCGACGGCGATGCCCGGACACTCACCCACACGCACTGGTTTCATGGAGAAGGTTCGTGCAAGTACGTTCAAGATTGTGGTGTTTTGCTGGATAGGGAAGAGAGAGTAGTGGATGAGTGCGAATGGAGGACCTGATAGGCTGGGCTTTTAATGCGGGAACGTTTAGGCCTCCTCGAGGGCCCCGGTTGATAGCTCTTCCGGCTGCGGCTGCCACGTGGAAGGTTCGTGTGGTGGGGGCGTGACGGAATTGAGAGTGCAGGCACGCTGCATAGTAAAAATGGTATAGCCGGTGGTCCATGGATGACCAGTTGCCGTGTAGGAGACTTGTACCCTTTGCAGACTAGATTAAACATGACATGACCACTCGACCACTTTTTCCATGGACGGCATTGTGTTACTTCTTGTAGAAGTCTCGTTGAGGGAGACGTCCGTGCTGTCTTGCGTTGTCCTATGAAGGGCACGACGTGTGCAACGAGCCTTGTTGGATCACACAGGATCAACGGTTGGTGTGCACGATCTGCGTGACAGCTGTGACAACCAATCAGGGCGTAGCAGACAAAGTGGGCACAGGTTTGGGCTTCTACAAGAGAGAGAGAGAGAGAGAGGATGTTTGTTCTTATACTAAAACCACAAACAAACATGGATCAACCACTAGAGTCATTGCATGTGTGTTCTTATACTAAAACCACAAACCAGCACTAGAGTCATTGCATGTGTATTATTTCCACAAACCACGCATGGATCAACCACTAGAGTCATTGCATATGTGTTATTTCCACAAACCACACATGGTTCAACCACTAGAGTCATTGCATGTGTGTTCTTATACTAAAACTAACACTAGACTCATTGCATGTGTGTTCTTTCCACAAACCACACATGGATCAACCACTAGAGTCATTGCATGTGTGTTATTTCCACAAACAAACATGGATCAACCACTAGAGTCATTGATGTGTGTTCATTTCCACATACCACACATGGATCGACCAGTGGTCATTGCATATGTGTTCTTTCCACAAACCACACATGGATCAACCACTAGAGTCATTGCATGTGTGTTATTTCCACAAACCACACATGGATCAACGACTAGAGTCATTGCATGTTTGTTCTTATACTAAAACCACAAACCAGCACTAGAGTCATTGCATGTGTGTTCTTTTCCACAAACCACACATGGATCCACCAGTGGTCATTGCATGTGTGTTCTTTCCACAAACCACATATGGATCAACCAGAGTCATTGCATGTGTGTTCTTTCCACAAACCACACATGGATCAACCACTAGAGTCATTGCATGTTTGTTCTTATACTAAAACCACAAACCAACACTAGAGTCATTGCATGTATGTTCTTTTCCACAAACCACACATGGATCCACCAGTGGTCATTGCATGTGTGTTCTTTCCACAAACCACATATGGATCAACCACTAGAGTCATTGCATATGTGTTCTTTCCACAAACCACACATGGATCAACCACTAGAGTCATTGCATGTGTGTTCTTTCCACAAACCACACATGGATCAACCACTACAGTCATTGCATGTTTGTTCTTATACTAAAACCACAAACCAGCACTAGAGTCATTGCATGTGTGTTCTTTTCCACAAACCACACATGGATCCACCACTAGAGTCATTGCATGTGTGTTCTTTCCACAAACCACACATGTGGACCCACTAGAGTCATTGCATGTGTGTTATTTCCAGAAACCACACATGGATCAACCACTAGAGTCATTGCATATGTGTTATTTCCACAAACCACACATGGATCAACCACTAGAGTAATTGCATGTGTGTTCTTATACTAAAACCAACACCAGAGTCATTTCATGTGTGTTCTTTTCACAAACCACACATGGATCAACCACTAGAGTCATTGCATGTGTGTTCTTATACTAAAACCAACACTAGAGTCATTGCATGTGTCTTCTTTTCACAAACCACACATGGATCAACCACTAGAGTCATTGCATGTGTGTTATTTTCACAAACAAACATGGATCAACCACTAGAGTCACTGCATGTGTGTTCTTATACTAAAACCAACATGGATCCACCAGTGGTCATTGCATGTGTGTTCTTTTCACAAACCACACATGGATCAACCACTAGAGTCATTGCATATGTGTTATTTCCACAAACCACACATGGATCAACCACTAGAGTCATTGCATGTGTGTTCTTATACTAAAACCAACACCAGAGTCATTGCATGTGTGTTCTTTTCACAAACCACACATGGATCAACCACTAGAGTCATTGCATGTGTGTTCTTTCCACGAACAAACATGGATCAACCACTAGATTCATTGCATGTGTGTTCTTTTGCACAAACCACACATGGATCAACCACTAGAGTCATTGCATGTTTGTTCTTATACTAAAACCACAAACCAGCACTAGATTCATTGCATGTGTGTTCTTTTCAACAAACCACACATGGATCCACCACTAGAGTCATTGCATGTGTGTTATTTCCACAAACAAACATGGATCAACCACTAGAGTCATTGCATGTGTGTTCTTTTCCACAAACCACACATGGATCAGCCACTAGAGTCATTGCATGTTTGTTCTTATACTAAAACCACAAACCAACACTAGAGTCATTGAATGTGTGTTCTTTTCCACAAACCACACATGGATCCACTAGTGGTCATTGCATGTGTGTTCTTTGCACAAACCACATATGGATCAACCACTAGTCATTGCATGTGTGTTCTTTCCACAAACCACACATGGATCAACCACTAGAGTCATTGCATGTTTGTTCTTTCCACAAACCACACATGGATCAACCACTAGAGTCATTGCATGTTTGTTCTTATACTAAAACCACAAACCAGCACTAGAGTTATTGCATGTTTGTTCTTTTCCACAAACCACACATGGATCCACCACTAGAGTCATTGCATGTGTGTTCTTTCCACAAACCACATATGGATCAACCAGAGTCATTGCATGTATGTTCTTTCCACAAACCACACATGTGGACCCACTAGAGTCATTGGATGCGTGTTATTTCCACAAACCACACATGGATCAACCACTAGAGTCATTGCATGTTTGTTCTTATACTGAAACCACAACCAGCACTAGAGTCATTGCATGTGTGTTCTTTTCCACAAACCACACATGGATCAACCACTAGAGTCATTGCATGTTTGTTCTTATACTAAAACCACAAACCAACACTAGAGTCATTGCATGTGTGTTCTTTTTCACAAACCACACATGGATCCACCACTAGAGTCATTGCATGTGTGTTATTTCCACAAACAAACATGGATCAACCACTAGAGTCATTGCATGTGTGTTCTTTTCTACAAACCACACATGGATCAACCACTAGAGTCATTGCATGTTTGTTCTTATACTAAAACCACAAACCAACACTAGAGTCATTCCATGTGTGTTCTTTTCCACAAACCACACATGGATCCACCAGTGGTCATTGCATGTGTGTTCTTTCCACAAACCACATATGGATCAACCAGAGTCATTGCATGTATGTTCTTTCCACAAACCACACATGTGGACCCACTAGAGGCATTGCATGTGTGTTATTTCCACATACCACACATGGATCGACCACTAGAGTCATTGCATATGTGTTATTTCCACAAACCACACATGGATCAACCACTAGAGTCATTGCATGTGTGTTCTTATACTAAAACCAACACCAGAGTCATTGCATGTGTGTTGTTTTCACAAACCACACATGGATCAACCACTAGAGTCATTGCATGTTTGTTCTTATACTAAATCCACAAACCAACACTAGAGTCATTGCATGTGTGTTCTTTTCCACAAACCACACATGGATCAACCACTAGAGTCATTGCATGTTTGTTCTTATACTAAAACCACAAACCAGCACTAGAGTCATTGCATGTGTGTTCTTCTCCACAAACCACACATGGATCAACCACTAGAGTCATTGCATGTTTGTTCTTATACTAAAACCACAAACCAACACTAGAGTCATTGCATGTGTGTTCTTTTCCACAAACCACACATGGATCCACCACTAGAGTCATTGCATGTGTGTTATTTCCACAAACAAACATGGATCTACCACTAGAGTCATTGCATGTGTGTTCTTTTCCACAAACCACACATGGATCCACCAGTGGTCATTGCATGTGTGTTCTTTCCATAGACCAAATATGGAGCAACCAGAGTCATTGCATGTGTGTTCTTTCCACAAACCACACATGGATTAACCACTAGAGTCATTGCAAGTTTGTTCTTATACTAAAACTGTTGGGGGGATACCCCCGGGTAGGGTCACGCCGGGGTATAAAGGCCGAGTTAGCCAAGGTTCGGCAAGGCCAAAGCGTATGCAGGCCGGGTCACCTCAAGGCAGGCCGGATCACGAAGTAACCCGGACCGGGGGGTGATCGCCTAACTAAGTCTCAACCGACTTAAGCAGTAAGTCGGAAGTGTATGTTTACATGTATGCAGGAACAGGGTGCCTGGATCAGCTGTGATCCGGGTCATGTTTGGCTTCTAGGAGAAGGAAGGAATTTTGCTGGTCAAAAGGAGGGTCCGGTACGCACTGCATGAGCGAAGCAGACAAGAGCGGGACCACCGGGTCATGGCTGAGAGGGGTGACGACGCCCTTGTTGGCTGACGCGGGCGCCGTAGAGGCTCACGTAGCTAAAGCAAATATGACGCGGGGGAAAAAGCACCCCGGTCGGCTTACCCCTTTGGGAGGAAGCATATTCTTAGGAATATGCCTCCACGTATGCCCTAGGCAGGAACCGAGCCCCCTCTATAAAAGGGGGGCTAGGGCTTCTGTAGGAGGGGTTGGTCTCTCTACTATTCTCTTTTGAGCTAGGGTTTCAGGGGTGATCTGTGGGTGAGAGTAAGAGAGCTCCTTCTTCCTCCTCTCGCCAATACAGCTCTAGGAGCATTTGTAACCTTGGAAGGAAATCAATACAAACTTCTGCGTGGAGAATCACTTCACTATCCCTCCCTGGATTCCCCTAGCGTGTATTAGTACCCACCTTTAGCCTATCCATGGCATCTGCCGTGACACCACCACGACAGTTGGCGCCCACCGTGGGCCTAGCGGCGCTAGCAGGGGTCAGGATCCGGACGGGAAACCTCATCGCCACCGGCGAACGCATCGTCTCCGGGCTTTCCAGTGGTCATTGCATGTGTGTTATTTCCACAAACCACATATGGATCAACCACTAGTCATTGCATGTGTGTTCTTTCCACAAACCACACATGGATCAACCACTAGAGTCATTGCATGTGTGTTATTTCCACAAACCACACATGGATCCATTTGAGTCATTTCATGCTTGTTCTTATACTAAAACTAGCACTGGCCCCCAATGGATCCACCGTTAGACCGAGTCTTCTAGAAGGCACGCCATAACACAGTTGTTCTGCTTGACGATTGATACATACCGTTCGATTGGGGAGCTTGGACGATTGGGATGGTCTTCGCGAGAGCGATCCTTGAGTAGGTTGTTCTGCGGCATGATTGGCCACGCTTGCTCTGGACAAACTGGCATGTTGCGAGTGTTACGACTCACGAGGTCAGTGGGCCATATACCAGTGCCACGTCCCCGTTACTTCTCTTCCTCCCCGTACTTCTCTTCCTTTCCCTCGAAGCCACTTTCCCCACTGCACTTCCATCCTACCATAGCCGCAAGCCGACGACATCCGCCAATTCTCCGGTCGCTACCTTCATGGTAAGAAATCATTTTACAAGATTTTGAACTTATCCTACACATTCCTGCTATTCACCAATCTAACTGCTGATCTTTTTTCCGATTTCTCGACGAACTTTAGTTGTGCCAGATGTGGGAGCCCAAGAATCTGGAGATCCTCGTGCGCAACTTTGCAGCGGCGTTCCCGCTCGTGTGCTCCCACCTAGGATGCTTTCGCCGTTACTCCTACCGCGAGCTCCCGCTCCTTAATACTTCGACGAGTTATTATATTGGTCCAATCAGCTTGCTGTTGTCATGTTGCAAAGTCCGCTTGCTCTGGATAGATCGGCAATACCGTGTGCTCCCGCTCTCGCATGTCAGTGTCACGTGTTCCGAGGGCCCACCTGCCAGTGCCTTCCCCTCAAAGCCACTGTCCCAACTTCTCTTCCATCCTGCCACTCCCGTCCGATGGTTGTAATCTGATGATTTTCGTTCGATTGTTTACAAGTAATCTACGTTGATAATGCAACATGAAAATGGCACAGACACAATTTCTAAACTGGAAGCACTCACCGGCTGCTATTGCACACATTTCTTAATATAGCTCGACAAACACATTACAATAATTGTACTCGCATTAAACACAACCGAAATTGCAACCATCCTAAACAACATCTAAACCCACATCACACAGCTGTCGTCGGAGTCCACCTCGATTGGTGACACCGCCGTGCCCTTCCCAGCGACATCCACTCCCGCACGTGGCTTGCCCTTCGCCAAGGAGGCAACAATGGCGTTCTACACAGCTTCGTCCCCGTCGCCCTCCACATCAGAATCGACAATGACGAAGGTGACGGGGTTGGTGTGGACCGAGCGCCATTGCGCCTGGCGGCTCTTGCTCGAGCTTGACGCCGCATCAGTCCTTCTACAGGTAGGAGGGGCCGAGCTCGCATACGTAGCATCGTCGCTCCTCTCAAGAAACCATGGCCATTTGATACTGCGACGGTAGGATCTTGGGGTGGATCCGTCGCGGCGAGCCCTACCGGAAGCGGTGGACCGGATGGATCTGCCGGAGCGAGCCATGAAAAGTTCCTAGGAGGGAGTAAGATTGTGGGCCAGGCGTGTCTGGTTCCTGAGCAAGACCTCCCAGTGATATGTACGTGGGCAAGGTACCAAAAAATTTCGTCCAATGCGCGTGACAGGGCTTTTGAACCACGAAGGCGTGAGTTTCTTTTGACAAGTCCACACGCTAGGTCCCCCACCTGTCAGGCGAATGTGGACGGTAGGATTCTGCCCGAGTTATTAAGTAGGGATAAATCACGCTTCACCACTACCCTGACATCCAAAGGCTCCTCTTTCTTCTGCCCTCGCTCCCCTTGCTCATGGCTCGCAGCTCGTGCAGTTCGTCTCGGGCGGAATCAGGGTCGGCTCAACACCGTCAGGTGGGTGCCCCCATCAGGTACCGGAGGGCGCCCTATGATTACTACCCCGATATGTTGTGTTTGTGTGGTGAGAAAATGACGAGATGGATTTCATGGACCGACGAAAATACTGCAGGAAAATTCAGCAACTGCAGCATCAGAGCGGTAAGTTCCTACTGTAGGTACAATGGTAACCCAGATCCAGAAAGCGTAAAGTACTTCTTTTTTTTGTTTCCTTTGATCTACTATGCAAGGGAGGGGGACTGGCTGTGACAAGTTTGTGTGGATCGAAAAGCCACTGACAGGTTTTCACAGAGAGCTTGTTTAGGATCTGCGTGATGTTGTGTGGGACAAGAAAGAGGAGATTCGTGCGATGGAGCGAGAGATCCGGGAGCTTCGCCAGGTGCAGGGGAGGCAGGGGCAGGGAGGTGGTGAGACAGACGGGCTCAAAATTAGGCCAGATAGTGGACACAATTTCCTCATTATCTGGGCATTATCTGTTGCATTTGTAGTTTATGTTGCCATGTCGTTGTCCAGCAGCTGAAATAATTTGCTACTTCGTGGAGTGTAGCGGCCAGATTAAGAAATTGTTTTCCATCCCAGAAACTTATCATAAGTGTAATGCCAACAGCAGGGATTTATTAAGCGCCTATAAATAAATCATGTCTATGCCACTAACACCCATCGATTTTGGAGAGGATTTAACCGCTCAGCTATCATGATTGTTTAGATAGTAGTGGCACAGTCATAGTTTTGGATTCAACTAGTGGCCTCGGCCGTATCAAATCCTAAAGTCGCGATACATTTTACTGCTAGTACGAGAGGCAGATTGTTTTGCCCGACAAGTTCCACGCACACAGCTCCAGATTAACCAAACTACATATATAGGTTCAAGTTTAATACATCATTAGGATACTACACTGCTAGCCCTCTTTCTCTGCTTGGGTGCCAACTTTCTTCCTCTTTCCTTCATGTCCACTGGCTTCTTCATCTCCTGCTTTCTTCCTCTTCCTGGGTGCCAATTTTCTTACCTTCACGTACCATGCATCTCCGGGCCGAGGGAAGTCAGGCCAATCAGCACCAGAATCTTGTCCGGCATCATCACTCCACTCGTTTTGGTTTTCTTCCCGCAGCAAAATCACTGAGTCGGCTGTCTTGTTTCTTACCTTGCGCTTCCTGTAAAAAAACAGTACATGGATTACTACCTTATATCTACAGACTATAAACAATTTTTGTGTGTGTGAATGTACCATCTCATACCTAGGTTTGGGAGCATTAAGGTGACATCTAGCTGCTTTATGGCCTATAAGATGGCAGGTCTTGCATCTGTTTTTGCCCTTCTTTGTAGAATAGAAAGCCAAACCCTTCTTCTCGAGAAAATTCTTAAACCTATTCACCTGGGGTCTTCCTCTGCCCCTTTTTGTAACTGGCTGGCAAAGCTCGAAAGACAGTTGGACTTGAGGCCACTGAGATGGGTCTGTACATGGCTCGACAGATCCAGCGTACGCAACTCTGAACTTTTCCATAGAGTAGTAGTCTGAAAAATACTGATCCAAATGTGGTAGATTTCTTTTCTTCACCAAGAAGGCCAAGGCGTGGTCGCAAGGTTTCTTGGTATGCTGCCACTCTAAGCAGGTGCATTCTCGTAGCTGGATGTTCACAACATCCCTTTTGCCACTCTTGGACATATTGACCACCTCACAGCTTCTGTTGGTTGACGGGAGAACCTTAAGATGAGCAAGTCCTCGGCTTCTCTTGTGTAGTTGCTGTACAACTGGCGGTAGCATATGTCCTCTAAGTCTCCTACCGATCTCTCTCCTTATATTTAACAACTTCATGATCATACCACGTATGTTGTCCATCAAGATATGAACATGACGCACTTTTATGTCCTTCACCCAGTTATTCAGGCATTCTGCAAGGTTGTTGTTTATGTAATCAACTTTGATGTCAGGGTTGAATTGACTCCTCTTCCATAGCTACGAATGATGGATGGCTAAGTACTCTAGAAGTTCAGGGGCTTCGGCAAAAATCTTGCTCATGAAATAATCGCTGCTACTAGGTTTGTAAACTCTAGCAGCAGGAAACATGTAACGAAATACGTTGCCTGCGTAGTGTGAGTACAAGTTGAGCATCATATAGGCATGGCATTCTCTACCTTCAGCTCGCAGGAACACCTCCTTCACTGCATTCGTCAGCCCTTTGCATGCATCCGTGGATATAGCCAATGGATCCATGTGGCCTATTGATCTCCTGAGCTGCCTCATAAACCAGACCCAGTTTTCCTCCGTTTCTGTTTCAAACAGCCCGAATGCCATTGGGAACATCCAGTTGTGACCATCAAGTGTTGTGGCAGATGGCAGGCAGCCTTTCCATTTGCCAGTTAGGATAGTGCTGTCTACACTCAGATACGGCCTACAGCCGCCCTTGAATCCATGGATGCAAGGTTTAAGCGCCATGAAAATCCTTTTGAAATATATTTTACCACCTTCTGATTTGGTGTCAATCTCCACAACACTCCCCCGACACCTAGCTTGTACGTCCGCCTTGAAGTTGTACAGCATCCTGAAGCTATTGGTCCAATCCCCGTGCAAGACCCCCAGAGCTTTCTATTTACCTTTCCAAACCATGTAATACGGAAGGACAATGTTGTATTTAGAACCGAGGCTAGTCTGAATATTCTTCGCGGTCTCCTTAGGGTTATCCTTTAGTATGGACATAGATTGCATAGCCACCCACTCCGTATCAGCCATTGAGGATTTCAGTTTGCTTCTTGTCGGACACATGTGTGCAGGGCCCATTCTGTTCACCTGCAACACATATTCATTTAAAAGATAAGTGGAGTCGACTAGTTGCCAGAAAGATATCGCACATCAATTGTAGTTATAGAGTGAAAAGAGAGAGAGAGAGAGAGAGAGAGAGAGAGAGAGAGTTCTAATGGTTTGCTGCATTCATTGCCCCAATACCCTAATTGAAGTCGACGCAGGTAAGGATCTTGTTGTGATCCTCCATGGACAATGTACCTCGGCCCGTCCATTCATCCACGTTAACTTGCAAACGGCCTCATACCTCTCGGCAGAGTTCTTCAGTCGATAAACGTCGAACTCCCCCTTGATACAAAAATGCCAGAACGACATCCTGAACTCATGCATGCTCCTGAACTCGGTGCCGACCGAAATTATAGGATACTTGTGGTCATGTTTCATTTCTTCTACTTCAACACCCAAATCATCGACTGGAATACCAGCCTCATCGTTAAGTTCCTCGTCTATTTCATCATCACCAAATTCTTGATCCTCTATTGTGCCTGCTTCTTCATCTGATTCAGAATCTTCGCCATCGTCTCTAATGCCTAGTACTGCACACATCATATTGACTCCCATGGGTGGGGCTGCACCATCGTCTCCACCCGGATGGACAGGAACATTGCCCCAATCCACCTCACTGGCAACTCTATTTTCTCCAAGACACTCGGTTGGTTCTGCTGCAACCACATGGGGTGGTCTTACGTTTGCACGCATCCCAAGTACTTCAGTGGACAAACAGCAGTCAGAATCAATTTCATCTTGAGTGTACAGAACCCTCTTGCTCTTCCTGTGTACATCCTCCTTCCTAATGTAATCTTTCCTGATGGTATCAGTAGGGCTTGACATCCGCGTTCCATTCCCCATCGAACTAGGCCTTTTTCTGCCGCTCTTGGGTGTGATCTCCTTACTGCCTCCCCTCACGGGTGTTGGCTCCAGGGTGCTGGCATTATTGCCTGACCTCTGCGGTGTGTTCTTCTTCGAATTAGCCCTTTTGCTGCTACTATTGGGCATGTTCTCCTTCGTGCTAGCATTATTGCCTGACCCCAGCGGCATGTTCCGCTCTAAATTAGCCCTTTTGCTGCTACTATTGGGCGTCTTCTCCTTCGTGCTGGCATTATTGCCTGACCTCAGCGGTGTGTTCCGCTCCAAATTAGCCCTTTTGCTGCTACTATTGGGCGTGTTCTCCTTCGTGCTTGCAGAATTCCCTGACAGCGGCGTGTTCCGCTCCAAAATAGTGTTTTTTCTGCTCCCACTAGGTGTGGTAGCATCCGTGCTGGCCATCTTCGCCTCTTTGCTACCACTCCTGGGAGTGTTCACCACCATGCTAGCCCTCTTAGCGTTTTTGTTGCTACCATTCGGTGTGGCATTTTGACTGGATCTCAGGGGTGTACTCTGCGGCATGGTGCCTTTTGTCGTGCGACTCTTGGGCGTCCTCTTCTCTGGCGTGGTCTCCTTGGTGACGTTCTTCTTCGGGGTGCCCTTTCTGGGGATGCTCTTCCTGCTCCTCTTTATGACGCTCGTCTATAAGACTCTCCTCTGTTCGAAGCCACCCTCAGTCGCACCAGCCCCAGTGATGCCATGGATCAGGTCACCACTGCCTTCTAAAAGTCCATCATCTCTATTGTCGAGTTCCAATTCCTCTCCAACCGTGAGCACTGCCAAGTGGAAGTAAACTTCACCTCTATAATGTTTCCTTGTAAACGGTATGACTAAATCCCTGGTATCTTTCACTTCGATAGCCTTTTTGCTCCTGTAACCATAATATAACAAACGTGCTTCCTAGGAGGACCCCCACAGCACCTTCACACGTAACAATGCCATCAGGTCAGATAACTCTACCACTTTAGGGTCGTATCTGCCAAGGATTACATCAAACTCATCATAGAATTTTTCTATGCCATCATCTAATTTTGCAGTATAATCCGCGACACCGATATGAACGATTACTTTGCCATCATTAGGTTCTTCAGGATAGAAACCTCCGAGAGGTTCGAGAGATGGAGTGGTACCATCAGACCCAGCCCCAATGCCACCGCCACCATCACCAGCGTCATCGTTAGCTGGATCAACCTCGGTGGAAGTACCATGACCAGGAGCAAGGTGAGGGCCCTTAGCAGCGGGAGCTACATTACATGGTGGATAAGCAGGGCCCCTTCTAACGGCAGCCACAATAGGATCAGCGGCTGCCATGCCACCTCGACGATCAGGAGCAGTTCCCACAACAAAAGTGTTTCGAGTGCTAGCAGAGTCCAGACCACGAGCTGGCTTCAGACCAGCAGCTCGCTGAACCCGAGCACGGGTTCGAGGAGGAGAGAATGGTTCAGTCTTTGCAACAACAGTGGGGCAGCCCCTGGAAGCCTTAGTTTGCTCAGCAGCGGCAGGGATTGGGTCAACAGCGTCCAGATCAACAACAACACGAGGACGACCAGTACCAGCAGATTCTAGAGCACGGGTTCACACAACTTGAGGACGGTTTCGAGAAGGAGCAGCACACAAGGCAGCGGTCTTGGCAACAACAGCGAGGCAGCCTCCGGACGCCTTAGTTTGCTCAACAGCGGCATGGATTGGGTGAGCAGCAGCCGTAGCAACACGGGCACAGGGACGGGGACAACCAGTACCAGCAGATTCCAGAGCAGAGTTTTCCACAAGGGCAATACGGGGACTCCTACGAGGAGGTTGCTTGACAGAAGCATGTCGCGGATGAGGAACCACATTTTGCTCAATAACAGCAGGGGTTCGAGTTAGACCTCCCTGTCCAATAATAGCTGGGCAACTCCCAGTAGCAGGAGCTTCCTTATCCACTATGTTACACACCAGCGTAACCACGCGAAGCCTAACATGCTGTTTCATCAACCCAATTAGCTGACTGTCATGTGCTACAGGAACCTTGAAGCCTCGGTCATCAAGGAGGCTGAACCGTGCAGTCTGCTCTGGCCTCATTTTAGCAAGTTCACGGACAGCAGCAACCAAACCAGGGATAGTGCATAACTACACAGGCGCCACTTCCATCTTCAGACTCTGAGCCTCATTCCACGTGCTCTTCCCATGTGCTAATTTAATGAGGTGGCCGCAGATGCTCACCAGAACCATGTAGCTGGGTTCAGCGGAGATCCTAGTTGACAAAAAATTGGAGACAAAAGATAAGAATTGTTTGTCAGCGTCGTGCTAGCAAACAATTCTATGTTCAATATATCTCTGTAATGCCAATAGCCAGCTAGCAGTTATAGGTAGTGCGAATAGCAAAGAGAAGAGTAGCTCACCCGAAATTAGCCAGAAGTACTTCTTCCTCGGCAAATGGATCTGCCATCCTCCGCGCTGCTCAGCTCGTCGGCGGTAGAGGCGGGCTAGATTGTCGCAACGGCTGGCACGGCATTCGGCATTAGAGCTCGGTAGCAGCGAGTAGGCGCAACAACTTGGCGTCGGAAGTCAAATGCCCGACGAGATCTTTCTGGTTGGAGAGGGGATTTCGATGCCGCCGGTGCTAGGGTTCATGCGAAATGAGGGAGGGGTGGATTTGTGAATTTGGTCAACACACGATGCTCCTTTAGTATCTCATTTCGCCTACGTGGTTGCCGCGTTGGCGGTCGCGTCACGGAAATATTACTGACATGAGGGTCCTGACCGTCTACTTCACGGGGCAGTTTCACGGCATGTTTGGATTTAGTAGGGGTGAGACGAGTTTGCATCGAAATGGCCCCTCTCGGTAGTTGGCGGCCCAACTTCTCGAAACGCGGTGATTACAGGCAACTTAGGTACCGCCATGTGCTGGCCTGCCAACTTTGGTACCGCAGACGAACAAGCCCACCTTCTGGAGGTTGCGGAGGTGAAGACCGAGCGCCTAGTGCTTGGCTATGAAGCCGTGGACGTTTACGGACTCGCCGCAGGTCCTCACGTCCTCGGCAGGCTTCACAAGGGAGTTGAAGTCCGTGGCGTGGAGCCTCCTGGTGGGGCAGAAGGGGCACCTGTACATGTCGCCAATGAAGAAGTTGTTGTACAGGCCGGACTTTAGCCTCCTCGGCACATGACGAGTCTTGGTATCCTTGGACTCGTCGTCACTGCGGACGTCGTTGCTATCCTCCTGTTGGAAAAAAAACAGTAGAGTGCAATAAGGACATGATTGAGATACTTTGATTATCGGGATTGATTATTTGCATATATTGATCGATTGAAATCACCCAATTATTCCCCATATCTCAAACCAAATCGAATACTGATCCCAGCTACAAATAGGGGGATTCATCGAAAATCGAGATCTAACACAAGAGGATTAGCTACTGTAAAAATACGAATAGCCGAGCCCTAATAACATACGATCTAGCATCCAACAATAGGAACGGGGGAAGAACAAGGGAAGGGGAGAAAACCCTGGTTACCTCCGACCATGGGTCGGTGATGCTGGTGTCGTAGGGGTTCTCCGGCCTTATGTAGACAACCTCCTCGTAGGGGTCCCAGCCGAGCGGGATCTGTCTGAGACCAGCGGGGGCCTCCTCGCCGGCGCCTATGGCGGATGCAGGGACAGGGACAGGGGTCTGTACGGGGACGGGGGCCTCCTCACCGGCGGCCTTGGAGGCGCCGATGGCCACCGCGCCGTTCTTCTCCATCACCGGCGTGGTTGGGGTTTTGTTGGGCATTTGCAGAAGGTGATGGGACAGTGGAGACGGTTGAGTGAGCGAGTGCGTGATGAGTGGGAGTGGGGAGGCCTCTATTAAAGGAGAAGGGAAGCGACGTTTTGTTGCACTACTGTGCACCACATACGCTACTGCACCGTGCACGTCCACACGTCTCCACTACCGCCCCGTGCACCGCACATGCGTACCGTGAGTCACATTTTTTCCCTTGTGTCTAACCCTAGCGATTCAGTTGTACTCAGTTTTTCCCTCGAGCATAACACTGGCGGTTTGGTTCCATTTTTAAATCATTTTCTATTTTCTATTTGAATCCCTTTGGCACTCCTGCCCTTGGTTTTTAAGTTCTACTCAGTTTTGCCCTTGGCTCTTAACTGCTACTCGGTTTTCCCCTCTCTTTGTATCCATCTCTCGCACTTGTGCTCATCTTCACTGCTACGCTCTGATTGGTCGAGACAGTTGTCACACGAATCGTGCCCACCAACCGTTGATCCTCTGTGATCTAGCGGACAGGATAACCCTTATATCTGTCGGGGGCACCCCTCTATCCATACAAAATAATGAGTATGCCACTGGAACTTTAACTCCATAAACAGATGAACTTGAATATAATTTGAAGGGTACGAAAATAGAAATCCACATAGTTTAAGGGTCTAGATACGGTAAGAGAACTAAATATTATTAGTGGCCGAGCCAACAAAGTGACGGGTTGGTCGGCTAGAAGTTGATGATTCCTAAGTAAGGGGACACTAGGCCGTTCTTGACATACTCCCTCAGGAATTTGCCATAAGAAGCATGCTTAGCCTTGGTCGCCGACTTGTGTTTACTAGCCGGGCTTTTACCGATGCCAACCGCATGCGGAATCAAGCTGGCAATCCTCGGGTTGACTCCTTTCTTACAAAAAGGGCACCTGAGCTCCCCAAGTCGAGTGCGGAAAGGGATTATCCCGCTCTTGAGCTTCTTCATGACATGGCAGCTCTTGTTGTCCCTGGTCTCCTTGTTAGAGTCCATCTCACTTGAATCCACTTGTAATGTATGGAATGCAAACCGAAATGAGCAAAATAATAAATATATATATATTCCTTCCACCATTCCGAGTTACTTTCGATGCAATAACATGTCTATACAGGTTCAGCAGTTCATTACAGTTGTCTACCCAGCTCGCTCCTAAATTAATGTGGTTTGTCTTCTTGATAACTTATTAATAAATAAATAATGTGGATTCATTCAGAACAGACTAGATCTCTCCATGTACTGGTTCGTACGTTGCATCCAATCATTAGGACTAGATTTTTTTATGACGCCAGGATAGATTAAGCTCGAGCAGAAAATATGAAACATGTAGAAATAGATGTACATCCGGGTACACGAGCGGAGCGTCTTCCTCGAACTCCATGCCCTCATCGGGGCCTCCGAAGTCGTCAGCACCGGCGAGCACATGGTCCCCCAAGGGGTTGAACTACACGTCCTCCTCGCCTTGTGCTGCGTGATGCTCCTCCAGATCTGCCGCGTGAAGCACCACCCCGGCGGCAATGCCCGCACACTCACCCCCACGCACTAGTTTCATGGAGAAGGTTCGTGCAAGTACGTTCAAGATTGTGGGGTTTTGCTAGATAGGGAAGATAGAGTAATGGAGGACCCGATAGGCTGGGTTTTTAATGCGGGGACGTTTAGGCCTCCCCGAGGGCCCCGGTAGGAAGCTCTTCCGGCTGCAGCTGCCATGTGGAAGGATCGTGTGGTGGGGGCCTATCGAAAGTGAGAGTGCAGGCGCGCTAGGTAGTAAAAATGGTATAGCCCGTGGGTCGTGGATGACTAGTTGCCGTGTAGTAGACTTGTAGCCTTTGCAGACTAGATTAAACGTGACATGACCACTCGACGACTTTTTCCATGGACAGCATCGTGTTCCTTCTTGTAGAAGTCTCGTTGAGGTAGACGTCCGTGTTGTCTCGCGATGTCTTGTGAAGGGCACAACCTGTGCAACGAGCCTTGTTGGATCACACAGGATCAACGGTTGGTGAGCACGATCCGCCTGACAACTGCGAAAACCAATCAGGGCGTAGCAGACAGAGTGGGCACAGGTTTGGCCTTCTACGAAAGAGAGAGGGGCAAAACTGGGTAGTATCAAAAAACAAAGGGCAAAGCTAAGTAGTATAAAAATGGAAAGTGAGTGTCTTTTACAATGAAATACATCGTGGCATACATCAAATTATGCCAAGATAGATCCACTAGAGTTCATTGCATGTGTGTTCTTTCCACAAACAACATATGTATCCACTAGAGTCATTGCATGTGTGTTCCTTTCATGAACCACATATGGATCCACTAATGTTCATCGCATGTGTGTTCTTTTCCACAAACCACATATGTATCCACTAGAGTCATTGCATGTGTGTTCCTTTCCACAAACCACATGGATCAACCAATGGAATTACATGTGTGTTCTTTCCACAAACCACACATGGATCCACCAATGTCATTGCATGTGTGTTATTTTCCACAAACCACATATGGATCAACAAATGGCATTGCATGTGTGTTCTATTCAAAAACCACACATGGATCAACCAATGGCATTGCATGTGTGTTCTTTTCATAAACCACACATGGATCCACCAGTGTTCACTGCATGTGTGTTCTTTCCACAAACCACTTATGGATCCACCAATGTCATTGCATGTGTGTTCTTTTCCACAAACCACATGGATCAACCAATGACATTGCATGTGTGTTCTTTTCACAAACCACACATGGATCAACCAATGGCATTGCATGGGTGTTCTTTTCATAAATCACACATGGATCCACCAGTGTTCACTGCATGTGTGTTCTTTCCACAAACCACTTATGGATCCACCAATGTCATTGCATGTGTGTTCTTTTCCACAAACACACATGGATCAACCAATGGCATTGCATGTGTGTTCTTTTTATAAACCACACATGGATCCACCAGTGTTCACTCCATGTGTGTTCTTTCCACAAACCACTTATGGATCCACCAATGTCATTGCATGTGTGTTCTTTTAAACAAACCACATGGATCAACCAATGGCATTGCATGTGTGTTCTTTTCACAAACCACACATGGATCAACCAATGGCATTATATGTGTGTTCTTTCCAAAAACCACATATGGATCCACTAGTGTTCATTGCATGTGTGTTCCTGTCATGAACCACATATGGATCCACTAGTGTGCATTGCATATGTGTTCTTTTCCACAAACCACATAAGGTTCCACCAATGCCATTGCATGTGTGTTACTTTCCACAAACCACATGGATCAACCAATGGCATTGCATGTGTGTTCTTTCCACAAACCACACATGGATCCACCAATGTCATTGCATGTGTGTTCTTTTCCACAAACCACATATGGATCAACAAATGGAATTGCATGTGTGTTCTTTTCACAAACCACACATGGATCAACCAATGTCATTGCATGTGTGTTCTTTTCATAAACCACACATGGATCCACCAGTGTTCACTTCATGTGTGTTCTTTTCCACAAACCACTTATGGATCAACCAATGTCATTGCATGGGTGTTCTTTTCCACAAACGATATGGATCAACCAATGGCATTGCATGTGTGTTCTTTTCACAAACCAAACATGGATCAATCAATGGCATTGCATGTTTGTTCATTTCACAAACCACACATGGATCCACCAGTGTTCACTTCATGTGTGTTCTTTCCACAAACCACTTATGGATCCACCAATGTCATTGCATGTGTGTTCTTTTACACAAACACACATGGATCAACCAATGGCATTGCATGTGTGTTATTTTCATAAACCACTGTAGCACCCCAATTGTCTAACAATTGTAATGCTACTTGTCCTAGTAAGATATTGGCTACTCCATAGAGATTATTGTTGCATCATAATTATATCATGCTCATGTCATCATGCCACCTTGCATTTGAGCATCATATAAAACCCTTTTTCTTTTGGTTCTTCTCTCACATGCATTATTAATTGTATTTGCTTCTTGATATTGTTTTTGGCTATTGATATATTGTCTAAATGCCCAAGTTGAGTTGGGGGCATATCTTTTATTTCCATTCTACCATCTTTCTCTTCCACCACTTTATAATCCCACCATCCCATTAACCATGAGCTTGTTTCTCTTTCTTTTGCTATTTAATTCTAGCTCATGTAGTTTGGGGTGGATTAAATCCTCTAAATTCTTGTGCTTGGTTTTATCTCCACTTCTTGGAAATGCATAAGATTAATGCCATCATATTAGTATTGTTTTCACAAATAAATATTGGCATTAGTATTTTTGCATGGGCCATGCACATCTCTCCATCACCTTTTTGCTCTTTGGTTTTCCTTTATTTTAAGTGGAGCTTTACTTCATGGGTCATCTCTTTTCCTTCCACCATTCCAAATCCTCATCTATATCTATTTCTTTTACTTTATTTTTCTCTCATGCATGAACCACATGAGGCTTAGCCCATAATTCTTTTCTTTTCCTTTTCTTGGACTTCCTTTCACCTCCACCTCATGTCAATTCTAGCACTCACCATGTTCCACTTGAGATGATCTTACCACATTCTTTAATCTTATTTTGTTTATCTACATATGAGATCACATGAGCCTTTTTCCACCTAATTCTTTTCTTCTTCTTTCTTTCTAGTTTCTTCTCTACATTAGCCCATGCAAGCTCAAGCCCCTTGGATCTTCTTGTTTTGGTCTCATAATCAAAAATTGAAATCTAAATATCTAAATAAACCTAACCTAGCTACTTCTCTCTCTCTATATTTTTCTCCTATCCCTAGTTCTATTAATCCCTAAACCTCCTCTCCATTCTCCACTCTCTCTCTCTTCCATGCTGGCCCCACCTGGCTGTCTCACCCCACCTGCCCTCCCCCTTTTTCTTTAGTTCCAAGCCAAAGAGAAGAAAGAGGAAGAGAAGACCTACCCGAACCCCCTCCTCACTTTTTGCTAAGCTACCACGCCCCTGTGCTTTCCTCTTCCTCTCTCCTGCCTCAACCACCTCAGATCTCGTCCACAAGCTGCCCAGGTTCCTCTCCACTTCCCCTTCTTCCTCCCTAGACGACAAGCTCTCCACCGAGCGCCAAAACCCTAGCTACCACGTCCCGCTCGCGTTCTGCGTGCCCCGGCGTACCCCAAGCCCTACCAGGAGCCCCGTCACCGTCGTCTGCTTCCTCTTCGTCTCCTCGTACCAGCCCTGAGCCAGCGCCTCGCCGGAGCAAGCCTGGCGCCACCGTGCACCGCCGCAGCCCGAGGCCACCGTTCACGAGCCCCGCGCCAGATCCCCTCCACCTCCACACGAACGGCCACGCCAGCGACACCCCGGTGAGCTCCTGCACCCCCTAGACAAGGTCTTTCCCTCCCTCCTGCGTAGTAGCCCCGCCGTGCTCCGTCGAGCAGCCTGCGTGCACCGCCGCGTGCCGCGCTCTGGCAGTCAGCCGCAGCAGCAGCTACTGTCCACCTCTATTCCTTGTCGTATTCCGCGCGCCATGGTCCTCCTCCAGCGGCGCCGCCTGAACGAAACTTGTAGACCGTTGTCCCCTCTTCGTTTTTCATTTTTGTGGCGTCACGTTTCTTCCACCGTAGGCGTCACCACCGTCGTCGGAAGACGGCCAGATCCGCCGCCGGCAGCACCGCGTCTGTCAGCGCGTCGCGACAACCGATGTCGTTTTGCGCATAGCCCCTCCCCTTTTTCCCGCCTAAACCCGCAGTCCTAGTGCCCCACCTGTCAGCCCGGTAAAAATCTTGCAAGAAAACCCTCGCAGTCTGGAGAATCCCCGCCCGCGCAGCCCCGGACCGCCCACGTGTCACGCCCCGGCTGGGTGACGCGCGCGCGTGGCCCCGCTAAGCGCGACCCCACCTGTTAGCGATTGCGGCTAGGAGCGGCCCGGTGAGAAAAGTTGTCGGCGCGTCTTTTCTCGCCAGTCAGCGCAAGGCCCACCGTCAGTGGCTGTGGCTAGAATGGCCTGAGTAACAAAAGTAATTCCCTGAGTCTGTTTTAATTCAAATCTTTTTCTAATTAATTTAAATTCAAATTCTTTTCTGATTCAAATAATTTTTAAAATACAAATCCAAATAATACAAATAATATATGTTTTGGGATCAGAAAAATGGGAAGAATTAAAATATGCCCTTCAAAATATATTTTGCACACTTTAAATTTTCGAGTTGATTAAAATTACAAGAAAATGCCCTTTTGCTTAATTAATTAATAACTTTTGTTTTATAATTCCAAATTTAACAAATAATATGTCTAAATCGATCAGCGCGACGAGGCCGTTATATTTATGCAATCCTTGTTCTGAATTGAAGCATGCATCATGTCAACTTTTAAATTCTGAACTGTTTATGACAATAAAACTTGGGCAAATAAATAATAAAGTGCTTTATTTATAGTATCCACACCTCACCTTTGCCATGCTACTTAAATGCCATGCAAATTGTGCATCATTCATCATGGCATGCTTGGTTGCTTGTTGCATTTCAATTTATATGCTTGCGCACTTTATTTATGTTGGCCCTTGTTTGTTTGGTTCTTCTTCGAATAGACGCCTAGCAGGAGAATTACCAGGAATCACAGGAGTATTACCTAGATCCATCTCTCGCTTCAACTGAACTGCCAGGCAAGCACTACCACATGCTTGCATACATACAGTACCTATTGCCTCTATCTTATTTTTGCATCATTGAGTCGCGATTGCATTAAATTGAATCCCAAGTACTGCATAGCCTTTACTTTTAAACCACATTAAGCCTGTTCCGGTCCCATGAGCCATTACTACAGGAGTTGTTTGAGCCATGCGAGTCGTAGAAAAGCATGAGTAGGGTATGTGAGTGTCGGATGGATAACGAGGTACCTAAACAACATAACCTGAGTAGTAATGGGATAACTAATGAAAGAGGCACCGGTGAGCAATATCTGCTATTTGGTTTTTCATGCTCACTTGTGTCCCGTAGGACCCTGAGTACTTGATTCCTGTTCCTTGTTTATTCGAACTATCCACATCCGGGAGGCCTTATGGACCCCCTGAGCCAGAGCTTGATTCATACTTATTTCTTGGGGCCACAATTAGTTTGGGGCTTTATTACTATTATGTACTTATGCCATGTTACTGCTTTATTTAAGATTGTGCGAGGAGCACCTGTACTGTTTTGGATCGTGACACGTTTTCGCTGTATCGACAAGCCCAGTCACATTTTCGGGTTCCCAGTCGTTTACCGCCGTCCACACAAACCTTGGGTCCATCTCGGAGCCGGCCAACTTCGTTGCGGGTAGCTTAATGGGGTGGCCCCCTGAAATATTTCTGAATCCTGTAATTGCTTTGTCGTGAATGCCTCGTTGGGTTTTGATTTGGTTTTTCCGAGGTTGATCGAGTGTGTGTTGCTATTCGTGCACCCCTGCAGGGTAAATATTTCTGAAAGCCGTGTCCGCGGTTATGGACGACTTGGAGCACAGTTTCTCGATCATAGACAAGTATAACTAAAGTACCACTTTTAAATTGACTAAGTACTTGACTAGTAAATAGTGCAATACTCATGGAATGGTTCATAAAACTGCCAACGAATGATGGGGTTGTTCGTCCGCTTCCTCGTTGGTAAGCGAGGATGAGGATGGATCTGTTAATTATACTGTTATAACTGTTGATCTTAATTCACGGACTTCCGTCTATCATTGGTTAGGCGAAAGGTTAGCGAGTATCTGTAGAATTGATAGGTATTATCTTTTGCTGCAATTGCGTCACCCCAGGTTGCGTCCCCTTTAGCGGCATTAAGACTTGCTGAGTACCCCTAGGGTCTCACACGATAAATTTTTTGATTCAGATGAACAGGTGTACCCGCAAGATGGATACTAGGTGGAAGAGACAGATGATGTTGGCAACGATCATTCGGTGTAGAGATTCCGGGAACGGGGATCCGTGTGATCTGTGGGCGGGATGTGTTTATTTATGGGGCATCTTATGCCAATTTGCTTCTTATCCGTACTCGGATCTTGTTTTCCGCTTCCGCCTGATACTCTGATGTGTGGTGTATGAGGAGCTATCCTAAAATATTATATCTATCTAGGATGTTTGGATCTTGCCGTATGGCATTGCACTATTTCTATTTCTTTTAGATGGAATGGCTCTGATGTACTGTTGTATGTGGCTTGCATACATACTCACTTGTGTATGTAGTTGATCCTTTCGCCTGCCGATTACGCCGCTCGTTCTTGTCCTGTTGTCTGAAAGTGGTTAGGACGGCCGAAAGGTCTACCGTGAGTGGCCCTGGGCCCCACCGTACTATTTTAACCACTTTCGTTCATCCAGGCATTAATTAAGAGCGTAATTCACCGAGGTAGTTACAATTGGTATCAGAGCCATCCCGCCCTTCAGGGTCTCAGCCAAAATGGTCGTTGTCAGTCTAGCAAATATTTTGGTAGTTATGTATACTAGGGAAAAACAAAACGTGAGAGTAGGACTGCTTCCATTTTTCTTCTTACCCACCCACCCACCCTTTTCTGGTAAGGAAGTGTAACGTTTTCAATCCTCTTCTAAAATTCAAACTAGGATTCACGTGTTCTGGGTTCCGTAGTACCATAGGTTATGTTTGTGTGTGTGTGTGTGTGAACTCCTTGTCTATCTGTTGCATCCAAATGTTATCACTATCTGCCTTTGGTTATCAACTGTTGGTACATTCCCTACCGTCAGCCCTTTGTAAACCGACGCGATCTATTCTGATTCATTGTACACCGATGCGATCTATCTTACTCTTTGTTATCCTACGTTATCTTGTTGGGGTGTTCTTTTCCGTAGTTAACAATCTTTAGGTTCATCTAAGAAGAAGTTGTTGGGATATGTGTTTTACTGATTCATGTGCGAAGTAATGATTTGAGTGCGGGATGGAGTCGCGACCATACCACTACTTTTGTCATTTTCTTTTGTATATCGAACTAGTAGAGTTACTAATCTTAATTCGTTAAGTGGTTTTGCGCATATAGTGGTATTTTAATGCCAAAATTTGCGGAAATTTTTTGTTTGTTAGTTGTGTACCACACTCCTTGTTCAGTCGTGTGCGTTATGCTTTATATCTTCTAATTGCCTTGAACTTTGTTGATATTTTAATATCATCTCAGTGAATTGCATTCTTTAATCTTGATTAATTCCATTTTGGTACTATTCTGGATTATTATCATTCTCCATTATAGTACTGACTTGTGTTTTATATCAATCACAGGATGGCACCACCACGCCGTTCTGAGGAGGATATACCACCTGAACTCGGGGCTGCTTTGGCAAGTATTGCAAATGCTTTGGGCACGATGCAGCAGAACCAGCAGCGCTTCGAGGAAAGTGTGAGGAGGAATGAGTTTGCTCCGCTACCTCCACCTCCCAAGCGAGGAGACATCAAGAGTTTTCTCAAGTTCAACCCACGCCAATTTGAGGTGTCTGATCAGCCACTTGATGCGGATGATTGGCTTCGTGAAGTGTCAAGGTTGCTGATGACTGCGGATGTTCCCGAGCAAGAATGGGTCAAATGTGCTACTCACCTTCTCAAGGGAGATGCAGCTCTCTGGTGGGAAAATTATCTCAAGGCAGATCTTTCTGGTTTTCAGCCTACTTGGGAGCGGTTCACTGCTGCTTTCAAAGAGCAATATCTGTCAGAAATTGTCATGGAAAGGATGAAGGAAGTGTTTCTCAACCTCAAGCAGGGCACTGACAATGTCAACACCTACATCAGAAACTTCATGAACCTGTCTCATTATGGTGGAGATGTGATCTCTGATGACAAGAAGAAGCAAAAGAGGTTTCGGCAAGGCCTCAATGCTTCCATCAAATATGCAATCACTCATGCAAGGCCAGCATCTTTCCTGGAACTTCAGCACACAGCTCTGCAGGAAGAAGCAAGTAGGCAAGTGTTTGAGGAGTCAAAGAAACACAGCCGTGATACAGCAAGCTCTTCTGCTATGACAGCTCCTTCTAAGCGTCGTGTCTGGGTTCCTAACACCCCACCGTTGCTCCTTGCTCCACCAAGACCTTCAAGCTACGCACCAAGGCCACCAAACTCCTTCACTGCGGCTCCCAGGGGCTACAACCACAACTACCCTGGAGCGCCTGGCGGATTCCCTGGCTACGTTGCTCCACGTCCACCTGGTGCTTGTTATACTTGTGGAAACACTGGGCATCAGCAATGGAATTGTCCAATGAACAACAAAGCTCTTCCGCCACCACCTCCAAGACCTGCGGCAAGTGCTCCTATGATTCGTGCACCTCCACCTCGGGCTCTCAACATCAACACTAAGCCTGGGTCTACGGTTGCTCGTGCCAACTGTGTCAACGCCGCTCAAGCTGAGCATGCTCCTGGAGTTGTGATGGGTATGCTTCCTGTTAACTCAGTTCCTGCACGAGTTTTGTTTGATTCTGGTGCTTCGCATTCTTTTGTTTCTCACAAGTTTGCTCATGAGCAAGATCTGGCTATGGTTCCTTTATTACACCGTCTTGTGGTACAATCTCCTGGGTCAAACATGAGGGCTGCTCATATCAGCCATGGCAATCAAATTGAGATTGGTGGTTCTTCATTTCCGGCTTCCTTAATTATTCTGGGCAATTCTGATATTGATGTTATCTTGGGTATGGATTGGTTGACAGCAAATGCAGCTGTGATTGATTGTGCTGAACGTTCGGTTTCTCTGAAAATTCCTGAAGGCCATATAGTCTATTCTCCAAGTCTGACTCCTGCAATTCAGCTTTATTCTTTGGCGGCTCTGAATGATGATGCTATGGAAGGTATTCAGAGTGTTCCTGTAGTTTGTGAGTTTCCAGATGTCTTTCCTGAAGAGTTGCCAGGTATGCCTCCGGATCGTGAGGTTGAGTTTGTCATTGAACTTGAACCTGGCACCGCTCCTATTTCCAAGCGGCCTTATAAAATGGGTCCTGCTGAGTTGGCTGAACTTAAGCGTCAGTTGGATGAACAAGAGAAGTTGGGTTTCATTCAGCACAGTACTTCTTCTTGGGGTAGTCCAACCATCTTTGTGAAGAAGCGAGACAAGACTGATAGACTTTGTGTTGACTATCGGGCACTCAATGCTAAAACAATCAAGAATAAATATCCCCTTCCGCGGATTAATGATCTCTTCGATCAGCTAGCCGGAGCTGTGGTATTCTCTAAGCTTGATTTGAGAAGTGGTTATCATCAAATCAAGATTCGCAAGGAAGATGTTCCCAAAACAGCTTTCACCACTCGCTATGGCCTGTATGAGTACACGGTCATGTCTTTCGGTCTCACCAATGCACCTGCCACCTTCTCGAGGCTTATGAACTCGGTTTTCATGGAGTATCTTGATAAGTTCGTTGTGGTCTATCTGGATGACATTCTAGTCTATTCTAAGTCAAAAGAAGAACATGAAGAACACCTTCGTTGTGTCCTAAACAAGCTTCGTGAGAACCGCCTGTATGCAAAGTTCTCCAAGTGTGAGTTTTGGCTGCCTCAAGTCACCTACCTTGGTCACGTCATCTCTGCCAAGGGTATTGCCGTCAACCCAGAAACTATTAAGACAATTATGGACTGGCTTCCTCCCATAAATGTAAAAGAAGTCCGGAGTTTCCTTGGTTTGGCCAGTTACTGTCGTCGATTCGTTCAAAACTTCTCAAAGATTGCGAAGCCTCTTACCGATCTCCTCAAGAAAGGCAAGAAATATCTTTGGACTCCTGCATGTCAAGCAAGCTTTGAAACACTCAAAGAGAAGCTCACTTCCACACTAGTCTTGGTTCCTCCAGATACATCAAAGCCTTTCCAGATTTTCTGTGATGCTTCATTGCAAGGATTGGGTGCAGTCCTTATGCAAGAAAAGAAAGTTGTTGCTTATGCATCTCGTCAGTTGAAGACACATGAGATCAACTATCCTACACATGACCTCGAACTCGCAGCAGTTGTCTTTGCTTTGAAAGTATGGAGGCATTACTTGCTGGGCAACCGTTGTGAGATCTTTTCTGATCACAAGAGTCTGAAGTATATCTTCACACAGCCTGATCTCAACCTTCGTCAGAGGAGGTGGATTTAAACAATCAATGACTTCGATTTGACCATCAACTACACTCCGGGCAAAGCTAATGTCATGGCAGATGCTCTCAGCCGAAAAGCTTATGTCAACAATCTCATGGTGGAAGAACAACAGCCTCTCTTGTGCGAGGAATTCCGCAAGCTCAACCTTGAAATTGTGGATCAAGGTTATCTTCTGAACCTTCTAGCAACACCTCTCTTGGAAGAAAAGGTCCGTTCCATTCAGCTTGGGGATCCTTACACTAAAAAGATCATCTCCAACATTCAACTTCCGAAGTATGAGTCTTTTCACGTAGATGACCAAGGCACTCTTTTCTTTGAACACCGGATGTTTGTTCCGAACTACCCGGGTTTAAGAGAGCAAGTTCTCAAGGAGGCGCATGATTCTGTTCTTTCTATCCACCCTGGTAGCACTAAGGTGTACATGGACTTGAAAACACAATATTGGTGGCCTGGTTTGAAACGATATTGTGCCAAGTATGTCTCGGAGTGTGATGTCTGTCGTAGAGTTAAAGCTGTCCATCAGAAACCTTCCGGTCTTCTACAACCATTGAAGCCTCCGGAATGGAAATGGGAGAAAGTAGAGATGGACTTCATCACTGGTTTTCCAAGGTCGCAGAAGGGCAACAATGCAATCTTTGTTGTCATTGACAGGCTTTCCAAGGTAGCTCACTTCTTTCTAGTCAAGGAAACGATTTCTGCAATTCAGTTGGCTGAGCTCTATATCAACAGAATTGTCTCTTTGTATGGAGTTCCTCTTGAGATCAGTTCAGACCGTGGAAGCATCTTCACTTCCAAGTTCTGGGGAAGTTTCCAAAATGCTTTGGGAACAAAGTTAAACTTCAGCACAGCTTACCACCCTCAGTCGCAAGGACAAGTTGAAAGGGTCAATCAGATTCTGGAAGATATGCTCCGTGCTTGCGTTATCTCTTTCGGCATGAAGTGGGAAGAATGTCTCCCTTATGCTGAATTCTCTTACAACAATAGCTTCCAGAAAAGTCTAAAGATGGCACCATTTGAGGCTCTTTATGGTCGCAAATGCAGAACTCCGATTGGTTGGTCGGGCGCTGGTGAAAGATTATTGTTTGGTCCCGACATTGTAACTCAAGCGGAGGAGAAAGTTCACATCATTCTTGAAAATCTGAAGATTGCTCAAAGTCGGCAGAAGAGCAATTATGACAGAAAGCACACGGACATGGAGTATGTTCCTGGTGATCTCGTTTATCTTCGTGTCACTCCCATGAGAGGCACGCATCGCTTTGGTATCAAAGGAAAGCTGGCTCCTAGATACATCGGTCCCTTCAAAATTCGTGGAAGAAGAGGAGAAGTTGCTTATGCTCTTGAGCTCCCTGAACAACTCAAAGTCCATGATTTTTTTCACATCTCTCAACTCAAGAAGTGCTTCAAGGATCCCGGCAGGACCGTGGACCATGAACTCATCAATCTCCAACAAGATCTGTCTTATCAAGAACACCCCACAAAAATTCTTGAAGTCGCGGAAAGAAGGACTCGCAACAAGTCCATCAAGTTCTGCAAGGTGCAGTGGTCGCACCATTCCGTTGATGAAGCCACCTGGGAACGTGAAGATGAGCTCCGTGCCAAGTATCCTACCCTCTTTGAGTCTTCTTCTTCCTAGAATCTCGGGGCGAGATTCCTGTTTAGTGGGGGAGAGTTGTAGCACCCCAATTGTCTAACAATTGTAATGCTACTTGTCCTAGTAAGATATTGGCTACTCCATAGAGATTATTGTTGCATCATAATTATATCATGCTCATGTCATCATGCCACCTTGCATTTGAGCATCATATAAAACCCTTTTTCTTTTGGTTCTTCTCTCACATGCATTATTAATTGTATTTGCCTCTTGATATTGTTTTTGGCTATTGATATATTGTCTAAATGCCCAAGTTGAGTTGGGGGCATATCTTTTATTTCCATTCTACCATCTTTCTCTTCCACCACTTTATAATCCCACCATCCCATTAACCATGAGCTTGTTTCTCTTTCTTTTGCTATTTAATTCTAGCTCATGTAGTTTGGGGTGGATTAAATCCTCTAAATTCTTGTGCTTGGTTTTATCTCCACTTCTTGGAAATGCATAAGATTAATGCCATCATATTAGTATTGTTTTCACAAATAAATATTGGCATTAGTATTTTTGCATGGGCCATGCACATCTCTCCATCACCTTTTTGCTCTTTTGGTTTTCCTTTATTTTAAGTGGAGCTTTACTTCATGGGTCATCTATTTTCCTTCCACCATTCCAAATCCTCATCTATATCTATTTCTTTTACTTTATTTTTCTCTCATGCATGAACCACATGAGGCTTAGCCCATAATTCTTTTCTTTTCCTTTTCTTGGACTTCCTTTCACCTCCACCTCATGTCAATTCTAGCACTCACCATGTTCCACTTGAGATGATCTTACCACATTCTTTAATCTTATTTTCTTTATCTACATATGAGATCACATGAGCCTTTTTCCACCTAATTCTTTTCTTCTTCTTTCTTTCTAGTTTCTTCTCTACATTAGCCCATGCAAGCTCAAGCCCCTTGGATCTTCTTGTTTTGGTCTCATAATCAAAAATTGAAATCTAAATATCTAAATAAACCTAACCTAGCTACTTCTCTCTCTCTCTCTATTTTTCTCCTATCCCTAGTTCTATTAAGCCCTAAACCTCCTCTCCATTCTCCACTCTCTCTCTCTTCCATGCTGGCCCCACCTGGCTGTCTCACCCCACCTGCCCTCCCCCTTTTTCTTTAGTTCCAAGCCAAAGAGAAGAAAGAGGAAGAGAAGACCTACCCGAACCCCATCCTCACTTTTTGCTAAGCTACCACGCCCCTGTGCTTTCCTCTTCCTCTCTCCTGCCTCAACCACCTCAGATCTCGTCCACAAGATGCCCAGGTTCCTCTCCACTTCCCCTTCTTCCTCCCTAGACGACAAGCTCTCCACCGAGCGCCAAAACCCTAGCTACCACGTCCCGCTCGAGTTCTGCGTGCCCCGGCGTACCCCAAGCCCTACCAGGAGCCCCGTCACCGTCGTCTGCTTCCTCTTCGTCTCCTCGTACCAGCCCTGAACCAGTGCCTCGCCAGAGCAAGCCTAGCGCCGCCGTGCACCGCCGCAGCCCGAGGCCACCGTTCACGAGCCCCGCGCCAGATCCCCTCCACCGCCGCACGAACGGCCACGCTAGCGACACCCCGGTGAGCTCCTGCACCCCCTAGACAAGGTCTTTCCCTCCCTCCTGCGTCGTAGCCCCGCCGTGCTCCGTCGAGCAGCCTGCGTGCACCGCCGCGCGCCGCGCTCTGGCAGTCAGCCGCAGCAGCAGCTACTGTCCGCCTCTATTCCTTGCCGTATTCCGCGCGCCATGGTCCTCCTCCAGCGGCGCCGCCTGAACAAAACTTGTAGACCGTTGTGCCCTCTTCATTTTTCGTTTTTGTGGCGTCACGTTTCTTCCACCGTAGGCGTCGCCACCGTCGTCGGAAGACGGCCAGATCTGCCACCGGCAGCACCGCGTCTGTCAGCGCGTCGCGACAGCCGATGTCGTTTTGCGCATAGCCCCCTCCCCTTTTTCCCGCCTAAACCCGTAGTCCTAGTGCCCTACCTGTCAGCCCGGTAAAAATCTTGCAAGAAAACCCTCGCAGTCTGGAGAATCCCCGCCCGTGCAGCCCCGGACCGCCCACGTGTCACGCCCCGGCTGGGTGACGCGCGCGCGTGGCCCCGCTAAGCGCGACCCCACCTGTCAGCGATTGCGGCTAGGAGCGGCCCGGTGAGAAAAGTTGTCGGCGCGTCTTTTCTCGCCAGTCAGCGCAAGGCCCACCGTCAGTGGCTGTGGCTAGAATGGCCTGAGTAACAAAAGTAATTCCCTGAGTCTGTTTTAATTCAAATCTTTTTCTAATTAATTTAAATTCAAATTCTTTTCTGATTCAAATAATTTTTAAAATACAAATCCAAATAATACAAATAATATATGTTTTGGGATCAGAAAAATGGGAGGAATTCAAATATGCCCTTCAAAATATATTTTGCACACTTTAAATTTTCGAGTTGATTAAAATTACAAGAAAATGCCCTTTTGCTTAATTAATTAATAACTTTTGTTTTATAATTCCAAATTTAACAAATAATATGTCTAAATCGATCAGCGCGACGAGGCCGTTCTATTTATGAAATCCTTGTTCTGAATTGAAGCATGCATCATGTCAACTTTTAAATTCTGAACTGTTTATGACAATAAAACTTGGGCAAATAAATAATAAAGTGCTTTATTTATAGTATCCACACCTCACCTTTGCCATGCTACTTAAATGCCATGCAAATTGTGCATCATTCATCATGGCATGCTTGGTTGCTTGTTGCATTTCAATTTATATGCTTGCGCACTTTATTTATGTTGGCCCTTGTTTGTTTGGTTCTTCTTCGAATAGACACCCAGCAGGAGAATTATCAGGAATCACAGGAGTATTACCTAGATCCATCTCTCGCTTCAACTGAACTGCCAGGCAAGCACTACCACATGCTTTCATACATACAGTACCTATTGCCTCTATCTTATTCTTGCATCATTGAGTCGCGATTGCATTAAATTGAATCCCAAGTACTGCATAGCCTTTACTTTTAAACCACATTAAGCCTGTTCCGGTCCCATGAGCCATTACTACAGGAGTTGTTTGAGCCATGCGAGTCGTAGAAAAGCATGAGTAGGGTATGTGAGTGTCGGATGGATAACGAGGTACCTAAACAACATAACCTGAGTAGTAATGGGATAACTAATGAAAGAGGCACCGGTGAGCAATATCTGCTATTTGGTTTTTCATGCTCACTTGTGTCCCGTAGGACCCCGAGTACTTGATTCCTGTTCCATGTTTATTCGCACTATCCACATCCGGGAGGCCTTATGGACCCCCTGAGCCAGAGCTTGATTCATACTTATTTCTTGGGGCCACAATTAGTTTGGGGCTTTATTACTATTATGTACTTATGCCATGTTACTGCTTTATTTAAGATTGTGCGAGGAGCACCTGTACTGTTTTGGATCGTGACACGTTTTCGCTGTATCGACAAGCCCAGTCACATTTTCGGGTTCCCAGTCGTTTACCGCCGTCCACACAAACCTTGGGTCCATCTCGGAGCCGGCCAACTTCGTTGCGGGTAGCTTAATGGGGTGGCCCCCTGAAATATTTCTGAATCCTGTAATTGCTTTGTCGTGAATGCCTCGTTGGGTTTTGATTTGGTTTTTCCGAGGTTGATCGAGTGTGTGTTGCTATTCGTGCACCCCTGCAGGGTAAATATTTCTGAAAGCCATGTCCGCGGTTATGGACGACTTGGAGCACAGTTTCTCGATCATAGACAAGTATAACTAAAGTACCACTTTTAAATTGACTAAGTACTTGACTAGTAAATAGTGCAATACTCATGGAATGGTTCATAAAACTGCCAACGAATGATGGGGTTGTTCGTCCGCTTCCTCGTTGGTAAGCGAGGATGAGGATGGATCTGTTAATTATACTGTTATAACTGTTGATCTTAATTCACGGACTTCCGTCTATCATTGGTTAGGCGAAAGGTTAGCGAGTATCTGTAGAATTGATAGGTATTATCTTTTGCTGCAATTGCGTCACCCCAGGTTGCGTCCCCTTTAGCGGCATTAAGACTTGCTGAGTACCCCTAGGGTCTCACACGATAAATTTTTTGATTCAGATGAACAGGTGTACCCGCAAGATGGATACTAGGTGGAAGAGACAGATGATGTTGGCAACGATCATTCGGTGTAGAGATTCCGGGAACGGGGATCCGTGTGATCTGTGGGCGGGATGTGTTTATTTATGGGGCATCTTATGCCAATTTGCTTCTTATCCGTACTCGGATCTTGTTTTCCGCTTCCGCCTGATACTCTGATGTGTGGTGTATGAGGAGCTATCCTAAAATATTATATCTATCTAGGATGTTTGGATCTTGCCGTATGGCATTGCACTATTTCTATTTCTTTTAGATGGAATGGCTCTGATGTACTGTTGTATGTGGCTTGCATACATACTCACTTGTGTATGTAGTTGATCCTTTCGCCTGCCGATTACGCCGCTCGTTCTTGTCCCGTTGTCTGAAAGTGGTTAGGACGGCCGAAAGGTCTACCGTGAGTGGCCCTGGGCCCCACCGTACTATTTTAACCACGTTCGTTCATCCAGGCATTAACTAAGAGCGTAATTCACCGAGGTAGTTACAACCACAAATGGATCCACCAGTGTTCACTGCATGTGTGTTCTTTCCACAAACCACTTATGGATCCACCAATGTCATTGCATGTATGTTCTTTTCCACAAACCACATGGATCAACACATGGCATTGCATGTGTGTTACTTTCACAAACCACACATGGATCAACCAATGGCATTGCATGTGTGTTCTTTCCACAAACCACACATGGATCCACCAATGTCTTTGCATGTGTGTTCTTTTCCACAAACCACATATGGATCAATAAATGGCATTACATGTGTGTTCTTTTCATAAACCACACATGGATCAACCAATGAAATTGCATGTGGTTTCTTTTCATAAACCACACATGGATCCACCAGTGTTCACTGCATGTGTGTTCTTTCCACAAACCACTTATGGATCCAACAATGTCATTGCATGTGTGTTCTTTTCCACAAACCACATGGATCAACCAATGTCATTGCATGTGTGTTGTTTTCACAAACCACACATAGATCAACCAATGGCATTGCATGTGTGTTCTTTTCATAAACCACACATGGATCCACCAGTGTTCACTACATGTGTGTTCTTTGCACAAACCACTTATGGATCCACCAATGTCATTGCATGTGTGTTCTTTTCCACAAACACACATGGATCAACCAATGGCATTGCATGTGTGTTCTTTTTATAAACCACACATGGATCCACCAGTGTTCACTGCATCTGTGTTCTTTCCATAGACCCGTTATGCATCCACCAATGGCATTGCATGTGTGTTCTTTCAAACAAACCACATGGATAAACCAATGGCATTGCATGTGTGTTCTTTTCACAAACCACACATGGATCAACCAATGGCATTGCATGTGTGTTCTTTCCACAAACCACATATGGATCCACCAGTGTTCAATGCATGTGTGTTCCTGTCATGAACCACATATGGATCCACTAGTGTTCATTGCATGTGTGCTCTTTTCCACAAACCACATATGTATCCACCAATGCCATTACATGTGTGTTCCTTTCCACAAACCACATGTATCAACCAATGGCATTGCATGTGTGTTCTTTCCACAAACCACACATGGATCCACCAATGTCATTGCATGTGTGTTCTTTTCCACAAACCACATATGTATCAACAAATGGCATTGCATGTGTGTTCTTTTCACAAACCACACATGGATCAACCAATGGCATTGCATGTGTCTTCTTTTCATAAACCACACATGGATCCACCAGTGTTCACCGCATGTGTGTTCTTTCCAGAAACCACACATGGATCCACCAGTGTTCACTGCATGTGTGTTCTTTCCACAGACCACTTATGGATCCACCAATGTCATTGCTTGTGTGTTCTTTTCCACAAACCACATGGATCAAACAATGGCATTGCATATGTGTTCTTTTCACAAACAACATATGGATCAACCAATTGCATTGCATGTGTGTTCTTTTCATAAACCACACATGGATCCACAGTGTTCACTGCATGTGTGTTCTTTGACAAACCACTTATGGATCCACCAATGTCAATGCATGTGTGTTCTTTTCCACAATCACACATGGATCAACCAATGGCATTGCATGTGTGTTCTTTTTATAAACCACACATGGATCCACCAGTGTTCACTGCATGTTTGTTCTTTCCACAAACCACTTATGGATCCACCAATGTCATTGCATCTCTGTTCTTTTAAACAAACCACATGGATCAACCAATGGTATTGCATGTCTGTTCTTTTCACAAACCACACATGGATCAACCAATGGAATTGCATGTGTGTTCTTTCCACAAACCACATATGGATCCACCAGTGTTCATTGCATGTGTGTTCCTGTCATGAACCACATATGGATCCACTAGTGTTCATTGCATGCGTGTTCTTTTCCACAAACCACATAAGGATCCACCAATGCCATTGCATGTGTGTTACTTTCCACAAACCACATGGATCAACCAATGACATTGCATGTGTGTTCTTTCCACAAACCACACATGGATCCACCAATGGCATTGCATGTGTGTTCTTTCCACAAACCACATATGGATCCACCAGTGTTCACTGCATGTGTGTTCTTTTCCACAAACCACATATGGATCAACAAATGGAATTGCATGTGTGTTATTTTCACAAACCACACATGGATCAACCAATGCCATGCATGTGTGCTACTTTCCACGAACCACATATGGATCCACCAGTGTTCACTGCATGTGTGTTCCTGTCATGAACCACATATGGATCCACCAGTGATCACTGCATGTGTGTTCTTTTCCACAAACCACTTATGGATCAACCAATGCCATTGCATGGGTGTTCTTTTCCACAAACCACATGGATCAACCAATGGCATTGCATGTGTGTTCTTTTCACAAACCACACATGGATCAACCAGTGGATTTGCATGTTTGTTCTTTTAACAAACCACAAATGGATCCACCAGTGTTCACTGCATGTGTGTTCTTTCCACAAACCACTTATGGATCCACCAATGTCATTGCATGTGTGTTCTTTTCCACAAAGCAGATGGATCAACCAATGGCATTGCATGTGTGTTCTTTTCACAAACCACACATGGATCAACCGATGGCATTGCATGTGTGTTCTTTCCACAAACCACATATGGAACCAGAGTTCATTGCATGTGTGTTCCTGTCATGAACCACATATGGATCCACTAGTGTTCATTGCATGTGTGTTCTTTTCCACAAACCACTTAAGGATCCACCAATGCCATTGCATGTGTGTTCCTTGCCACAAACCACATGGATCAACCAATGGCATTAAATGTGTGTTCTTTCCACAAACCACACATGGATCCACCAATGTCATTGCATGTGTGTTCTTTTCATAAACCACACATGTCCTCCAGTGTCCACTACATGTGTGTTCTTTTCCACAAACCACATATGGATCAACAAATGTCATTGCATGTGTGTTATTTTCACCAAACACACAAGGATAAACCAACGGCATTGCATGTGTGTTCTTTTCACAAACCACACATGGATCAACCAATGGCATTGCATGTGTGTTCTTTCCACAAACCACATATGGATCCACCAGTGTTCACTTCATGTGTGTTCTTTTTATAAACCACACATGGATCCACAAGTGTTCACTGCATGTGTGTTCCATCCACAAACCACACATGGCTCAACCAACGGCATTGCATGTGTGTTCTTTTCACAAACCACACATGGATCAACCAATGGCATTGCAGGCGTGTTCTTTCCACAAACCACACATGGATCAACCAACGGGATTGCATGTGTGTTCTTTTCACAAACCACACATGGATCAACCAATGGCATTCCATCTGTGTTCTTTTCATAAACCACACATGGATCCACCAGTGTTCACTCCATGTGTGTTCTTTCCACAAACCACTTATGGATCCACCAATGTCATTGCATGTGTGTTCTTTTCCACAAACACACATGGATCAACGAATGTCATTGCATGTGTGTTCCTTCCACAAACCACACATGGATCCACCAGTGTTCACTACATGTGTGTTCTTTTCCACAAACCACATATGGATCAACAAATGTCATTGCATGTGTGTTCTTTTCACCAAACACACATGGATAAACCAATGGCATTGCATGTGTGTTCTTTTCACAAACCACACATGGATCAACCAATGGCATTGCATGTGTGTTCTTTCCACAAACCACATATGGATCCACCAGTGTTCATTGCATGTGTGTTCTTTTTATAAACCACACATGGATCCACAAGTGTTCACTGCATGTGTGTTCTTTTCATAAACCATACATGGATCCACCAGTGTTCACTGCATGTGTGTTCTTTCCACAAACCACTTATGGATCCACCAATGGCATTCCATCTGTGTTCTTTTCATAAACCACACATGGATCCACCAGTGTTCACTGCATGTGTGTTCTTTCCACAAACCACTTATGGATCCACCAATGTCATTGCATGTGTGTTCTTTCCACAAACCACATCGATCAACCAATGGCATTGCATGTGTGTTCTTTTCACAAACCACACATGGATCAACCAATGGCATTGCATGTGTGTTCTTTTCATAAACCACACATGGATCCACCAGTGATCACTACATGTGTGTTCTTTGCACAAACCACTTATGGATCCACCAATGTCATTGCATGCGTGTTCTTTTCCACAAACACACATGGATCAACGAATTGCATTGCATGTGTGTTATTTTTATAAACACACATGGATCCACCAGTGTTCACTGCATGTGTGTTCTTTCCACAAACCACTTATGGATCCACCAATGTCATTGCATATGTGTTCTTTTAAACAAACCACATGGATCAACCAATGGCATTACATGTGTGTTCTTTCCACAAACCACACATGGATCAACCAATGGCATTGCATGTGTGTTGTTTCCACAAACCACATATGGATCCACCAGTGTTCATTGCATGTATGTTCCTGTCATGAACCACATACGGATCCACTAGTGTTCATTGCATGTGTGTTCTTTTCCACAAACCACTTATGGATCAACCAATGCCATTGCATGTGTGTTACTTTCCACAAACCACATGGATCAACCAATGGCATTGCATGTGTCTTCTTTCCAAAAACCACACATGGATCCACCAATGGTATTGCATGTGTGTTCTTTCCATAAACCACATATGGATCCACCAGTGTTCACTGCATGTGTGTTCTTTTTATAAACCACACATGGATCCACATGTGTTCACTGCATGTGTGTTCTTTCCACAAACCACACATGGATCAACCAATAGCATTGCATGTGTGTTCTTTTCACAAACCACACATGGATCAACCGATGGCATTGCATGTGTGTTCTTTTCATAAACCACACGTGGATCCACCATTGTTCACTGCATGTGTGTTCTTTCCACAAACCACTTATGGATCCATCAATGTCATTGCATGTGTGTTCTTTTCCACAAACACACATGGATCAACCAATGGCATTGCATGTGTGTTCTTTTCACAAACCACACATGGATCAACCAATGGTGTTGCATGTGTGTTCTTTTCACAAACCACACATGGATCCACCAGTGTTCACTTCGTGTGTGTTCTTTTCATAAACCACACATGGATCCACCAGTGTTCACTACATGTGTGTTCTTTCCACAAACCACACATGGACCAATGAATGGCATTGCATTTGTGTTCTTTTCACAAACCACAGATGGATAAACCAATGGCATTGCATGTGTGTTGTTTTCATAAACCACACATGGATCCACCAGTGTTCACTGCATGTGTGTTCTTTCCACAAGCCACTGATGGATCCACCAATGTCATTGCATGTGTGTTCTTTTCCACAAACACACATGAATTAACCAATGGCATTGGATGTGTGTTCTTTTCATAAACCACACATGGATCCACCAGTGTTCACTGCATGTGTGTTCTTTCCACAAACCACTTATGGATCCACCAATGCCATTGCATGTGTGTTCTTTTCCACAAACCACATGGATCAACCAATGGCATTGCATGTGTGTTATTTTCACAATCCACACTTGTATCAACCAATGGCATTGCATGTGTGTTCTTTCCACAAACCACATATGGATCCACCTATGTTCATTGCATGTGTGTTCTTTTCCACAAACCACATATGGATCCGACAATGTAACTGCAGGTGTTCTTTTCACAAACCACATATGGATCCACCAATGTCATTGAATGTGTGTTCTTTCCATGACCCACATATGGATCCACCAGTGTCATTGCATGTGTGTTCTTTTCACTAACCACACATGGATCCACCAGTGTTCATTGCATCTGTGTTCTTGTCATGGTCCACATATGGATCCACTGGTGTTCATTGCTTGTGTGTTCTTTTCCACAAACCACTTATGGATCCACCAATGTCATTTCATGTGTGTTCTTTTCACAAAACACACATGGATCAACCAATGGCATTGCACGTGTGTTGTTTTCACAAACCATACATGGATCAACCAATGGCATTGCATGTGTGTTCTTTTCACAAAACACACATGGATCCACCAATGACATTGCATGTGTGTTCTTTGCACAGACCACACATGGATCAACTAATGGCATTGCATGTGTGTTCTTTTCACAAACCACACATGGTTCCACCAGTGTTCACTACATGTGTGTTCTTTTCATAAAACACATATGGATCCACCAGTGTTCACTACATGTGTGTTCTTTCCACAAACCACAAATGGATCAACCAATGACATTGCATGTGTGTTCTTTGCACAAACCACACATGGATCAACCAATGGCATTGCATGTGTGTTCTTTTCAAAAACCACACATGGTTCCACCAGTCTTCACTACATGTGTGTTCTTTTCATAAAACACATATGGATCCACCAGTGTTCACTGCATGTGTGTTCTTTCCACAAACCACATATGGATCAACCAACGGCATTGAATGTGTGTTCTTTTCACAAACCACACATGGATCAACCAATGGCATTCCATCTGTGTTCGTTTCATAAACCACACATGGATCCACCAGTGTTCACTGCATGTGTGTTCTTTCCACAAACCACTTATGGATCCACCAATGTCATTGCATGTGTGTTCTTTCCACTAAGCAGATGGATCAACGAATGGCATTGCATGTGTGTTCTTTTCACAAACCACACATGGATCAACCAGTGGCATTGCATCTGTGTTCTTTTCATAAACCACACATGGATCCACCAGTGTTCACTGCATGTGTGTTCTTTGCACAAACCACTTATGGATCCACCAATGTCATTGCATGTGTGTTCTTTTCCACAAACACACATGGATCAACCAATGGCATTGCATGAGTGTTCTTTTTATAAACCACACATGGATCCACCAGTGTTCACTGCATGTGTGTTCTTTCCACAAACCACTTATGGATCCACCAATGCCATTGCATGTGTGTTCTTTTCCACAAACCACATGGATCAACCAATGGCATTGCATGTGTGTTCTTTTCACAAACCACACATGGATCCACCAATAGTGTTGCATGTGTGTTCTTTCCACAAACCACATATGGATCCACCTATGTTCATTGCATGTGTGTTCTTTTCCACAAACCACATATGGATCCGACAATGTAACTGCATGTGTTCTTTTCACAAACCACATATGGATCCACCAATGTCATTGAATGTGTGTTCTTTCCATGACCCACATATGGATCCACCAGTGTCATTGCATGTGTGTTCTTTTCACTAACCACACATGGATCCACCAGTGTTCATTGCATGTGTGTTCTTGTCATGGTCCACATATGGATCCACTGGTGTTCATTGCTTGTGTGTTCTTTTCCACAAACCACTTATGGATCCACCAATGTCATTTCATGTGTTTTCTTTTCACAAAACACACATGGATCAACCAATGGCATTGCACGTGTGTTCTTTTCACAAACCATACATGGATCAACCAATGGCATTGCATGTGTGTTCTTTTCACAAAACACACATGGATCCACAAATGTTCATTGCATGTGTGATCTTTTCACAAAACCACAAATGTATCAACCAATGTCATTGCATGTGTGTTCTTTTCCACAAACCACATGGTTCCACCAGTGTCCACTGCATGTGTGTTCTTTCCACAAACCACTTATGGATCCACCAATGTCATTGCATGTGTGTTCTTTTCCACAAACCACATGGATCAACCAATGACATTGCATGTGTGTTCTTTGCACAAACCACACATGGATCAACTAATGGCATTGCATGTGTGTTCTTTTCACAAACCACACATGGTTCCACCAGTGTTCACTGCATGTGTGTTCTTTTCATAAAACACATATGGATCCACTAGTGTTCACTGCATGTGTGTTCTTTCCACAAACCACAAATGGATCAACCAATGGCATTGCGTGTGTGTTCTTTCCACAAACAACATATGGATCCACCAGTGTTCATTGCATGTGTGTTCTTTTTGTAAACCACACATGGATCCACTTGTGTTCACTGCATGTGTGTTCTTTCCACAAACACACATGGATCAACCAATAGCATTGCATGTGTGTTCTTTTCACAAACCACATATGGATCAACCAATGGAATTGCATTTGTGTTCTTTTCATAAACCACACATGGATGCACCAGTGTTCACTGCATGTGTGTTCTTTCCACAAACCACTTATGGATCCACCAATGTCATTGCATGTGTGTTCTTTTCCGCAAACACACATGGATCAACCAATGGCATTGCATGTGTGTTCTTCTCACAAACCACACATGGATCAACCAATGGTGTTGCATGTGTGTTCTTTCCACAAACCACATATGGATCCACCAGTGTTCATTGCATGTGTGTTCTTTTATAAACCACACATGGATCCACCAGTGTTCACTACATGTGTGTTCTTTCCACAAACACACATGGATCAACCAATAGCATTGCATGTGTGTTCTTTTCACAAACCACATATGGATCAACCAATGGAATTGCATTTGTGTATGGATCCACCTATGTTCATTGCATGTGTGTTCTTTTCCACAAACCACATATGGATCCGACAATACAACTGCATGTGTTCTTTTCACAAACCACATATGGATCCACCAATGTCATTGAATGTGTGTTCTTTCCCTGACCCACATATGGATCCACCAGTGTCATTGCATGTGTGTTCTTTTCACTAACCACACATGGATCCACCAGTGTTCATTGCATGTGTGTTGTTGTCATGGTCCACATATGGATCCACTGGTGTTCATTGCTTGTGTGTTCTTTCCACAAACACACATGGATCAACCAATAGCATTGC